>CM068373.1:186867254-188067254 GCA_034769895.1 Magicicada septendecula | reverse complement strand
ATGTATAAAGTTTTACTGTCATTGTAGCAAAACTTTATACCACTTAATGACGACACATTGTGAAATAGGTTAAGTGCTCAACACAATCTCATTACATCCGCGTTAATGAAAGTTCAAAGTTAATTATATGGTGGTTATTGTACTTTAGGTATTAAAGCCGAGATTCTGACACTCCAATAATCAAGTTTTATTGGTTTATAAAAACTTTACGAGCAATTACGCATCTCACAATGCATGCGCCGACAAGTGGGGGCTTACTCAAGCTTACTAAAAAAAAACGTTTTCTCCTTTAAAAATTTAGTATATAATTAATATAATGAAATCAAAACTCACCGCAGTCGTAAAAGAAACTTATCTCTCCATAGTAGTTAGAAGATGTTGGAAATTAATACCTCTCCACCGAAGAGATTTACCACGAGGCAATCAGCTAGGCTTTCCTGTAGAGACAAAAAAAAAAAACGGAACGCCTCCCTCGTTTGGGTAACGAAAATCTCACCAGGCTGCTGCACTGTTGTTTAAAACTGCTGGAAAAACTCAGCAGATGGCAACACCGATCAAACAATGAAAAATCGAAAACGGCAGCCTCTCCCATCCGCGGGTAGAGAGCAGCACTCATTATTACTTTAATTTTTGTACTGTCCTTACCGTCAAAACTGCCAATAAAATTACTGAACTCGCGCTGAATCTTTTGACTCAGCACACCCTCACCCCAAAAGGGCAACATAGTTGCCCCAACGTTAAAGGCCAGGAGGGTACCCTGCAGTGTACCTCTCCCCAAAAGATACTGGTGGACGTCGTGGTTGGGTTGGCTCAGCTGAGCTTGCTCTCAGGAGCACAGAATTCAAAAGGAAAACGAAAGAGACGAAAGAAGATATGTATTATGTAAGTGTGCGGGTGCTGCATGCTGACCTGATCAGAGTCCGCATACAGCACAAGAGAGAGAGACAGGAAAAGACAAAAGAAAGATTCCTACCTAGCTATTCTGACCTCCTGAGGCTCGCCCACCGACTGAGGCCCAACTTGATACCTACTCAGGACTACAACACCCCCCCCTTTCTTACTGGATTGGAAATCTCAACGCCAATGCAACCATCCTCATGCGACCCTCTCCGCCAGACCAACCCCACAGGACCGCCCCAATACGTCACACTCTCTGGTGACCACCACCTACTCCTCCTGCTGCCACTCACACACGCGTCCGAAGACCAAAACAAGGTAACTAATACCTTGGTATGTGAGCGCCCATAACTTTATTGTCCACATATGGACTGACCAGCCATATGCTAAAACAAGGCATCACATACCCTTGACATATCTAACTGGTCGTTAAAAAAAAAACATCCCTATACTAGGGCGGACGGCCCCTATTAGCCGGACAGAGAAAACCGCATCGAGGGCACGCGAACATCAATCCCTTCACTTGGTCTTCAATACTGCAGAACTAACGAGGGGGGTTTTACTTCAGTACGACCACGTCGAACAACCTACACTTAATCAAAAATAACTACCACGGAAATCAACTAGGGAATGCAGCATGGCCAGGACTCTACAAAATCAACGACAACCTACAACAAAGAAAAATGAAAACGACACTAAACTCACTACCCACGTAGTCACCACTTTTCCAACTAACTTCTCTCTGACTCCTCTCGGATATTTTTTTCTTTTTCCTTTCTAATTTTTATTTGTTTTTTGGTTTTTTTTTGTTTTCTGAGGGGAGGGGTAGGAAAATTGGGAAGATGAAAAGGGCAAGGATCATTGAAAGTTCAACAGCTAGGACTAAGGTAAAGGACATGGTTCCCTCCGGTAATAAGGATAGGTGGAGAAAACCAAGGCTCGCGGAGGCAGGGGCGCAACCCTGAAGTAGATGGACACCACTGGGATTGTGGGGAACATCTACCCGCTACCCATTCACCGCTTTGTCTCACCCTTTTATGACGAACTTTAGGAACCCGTTCCTTGTGGACATCACTCTCTGAGAAACTATCTTGTGTAGAGCAATACTGATTTATTTCATCTGAATTATAATCAAGGTAACTTACCTTTCTACGTTTACCCCGATTTGGATTATCCTCAACCTCTAACTCCTCTGCTTCTATCTTCTTCTCTTCTACAATTGCTTCTGGTTCTATTTCTTCCACCTCTTCCTTTTCTTCCTCTACATAATCCAAATCATCATCACGACACTGCACATCTTCATCTTCTAGTTGCTCACCTGGTCCCCCTGGAACTTCTTTCCACTCCTCGGAATCCTCAACAATACTTACAGAAAGCGTCTGCACATCTTCACACACTACATCATTCTCACCCCCAAACTCTACAACGCTGCCACCCAGTTTCTCCCCAACTTCTACCTCATCTACTTCTACCACACTTGCAGACTGGACATCCCCTAGTCCATCCGCGACCTCAGAAACACTTGCAGCCTCCCTAACACTTACACTTATACTCCCCTGCGTAGCATGTGCAGACCACTCTTCTGCCTCCTCCTTCGATTCCTCTTCTTCACCACTCTCAGCAACTACAACTTCCTCAACAGTACTCAACCTGGAATCCAGCTGTCCAGGTCCATGTGCAATGTCTAAATTAACTTCTACTGACGATGGTAAAGCTCCACCATCAAGTGACTTATCATCTTCCGGCGTAGGCGATGATGATGTTATCGGCTCTGGATCCACCTTGGGCAGAAATGGATTTACCGGAACAATTACTGCGACCTTTGGTCGGACCGTATTTGAAGCAACACAACACCGGGCCATCTCCGCGAAATTATTTGGACGATTCCCAAACTTTCCCAAACGGGAACTGTCTTGGTCATTCAGTCCTCCTATAATTATATCTAGGACTTCGGTGTCGGTCAACCCTAATCTTAATACCCGGGCAGCTTTTCAAATGTCCTGCACGTAGTCCCCCAACGGCTCTCCGTCGGCCTGATAACGATAGAACCAATCCAGCCTAAGCTGGGAACGTCGTGGAGGATGCATGAAGTAATCCAACACTTCCGCATGAAAAGTGTCGACCGTGCCGCCCCGACGCCAAGTGTTGGTGACCTTCTGTGCCAACGTACCCTGGCAATACGGGTATATAAGGCACAAGACCTCCCCATCGGATATACCCGGATAGGCTGCCAACTGCAGGACAAGGTCCAAGAAAACCAGCAGCTGGTCCTCCTTAAATCCATCTACCACCGAAAATTTCTGGAGAACTGTGGCGAGAGGGTGGGGTAATTTCTGTTCCTCCCGGTGGTCGGGGGAAGACAATTTCTGAAAGCATAGCGCCGCCAGAATTACACAATTCGCAAAACACTATCAACAAAACACAACACCCTACAAATACCTAACACCTACAAACGTATTGACAATAATAAGATTGGAATAAGAAAAACTCACGTACTATACTTCCAAAGAGTAGACTGCGGGTCCACCTAACGATGCCAGAACTAGCCCATTACCTGAACAGCTCACACTCGATTACACCAGACAAAAGGAACGCGACACACACACAACACACACAACACGAAAAACAAAATACCGACCAACGAAAATTTATTTTAACCATTTCTTAGGTTACCTCCGGCTACCATTTATCGGCAGAAACCGACTGCCGATCGGGCCATACCGCCTAATTACAAAAAACCGCAACACCTCCCCAATCATGGGCAAGGTAAACTCAAACTAACCAAGCACCGACTGCGATAAGTCTTGCCCAGGGATTTCCCCTTCTAAAATTTCCTACCACGTGGCACTATTCACTATGCAAGGCGGGCAAGTACATATACATATGTTTCAAACCTTAAAACTAACAAAATATTTTCAACCTTGGGGTATAGGGCCTTTAAAATTTTTCTAAGTTCTATTTAAGAACTAAACATTGTGAAAATTCCAAAATATTTCCTAAGTTTGCAAGCCCCGTCACACACTACGACCCAAGGGTTGACCCTCATCGTAAGCGCGCTCTGCTACCAAATGAAACCCCTACTTCATTTTGAGTAGTTAAAACAAAAAGAATATTTCTTTTTGTAAAGAGGGGTTACAAGTTAATTAAAACTAGGCTAAGGCCTAGAGAAGCTAAAAATTGCGCTGGATCCAGTAAGACGGGACTTGCAATAAAAACTCAAGAATTAAATAATTAACAATCCCATTTTATTATTCTATCTCATAATAAAAATAACAAAAAAACAACAGTGATTTATAATTCCCCTTTTAAATGGTTAACTAAAGAAGTATACCCTCTCAACAAGGCCACCTGAAAAATATTAACTGAATCCACGAAAATAATTGCTATGTCACCATCAATGAATTGAAAATTTAAAATAATCATTAACCTCAAAATAAAACTCCCATTAAACTATTTATTAAAATATAAAATTTATATCATATGTTTCTTTTAAAATGCAGTATATAAATTGATGAAGGTAAATGATTTCATTCACAGTTACTATTAATAATTAAAATAATTACTCATCCAATTTAAATGAACTTTAAAGGTGACACTTACTATACTTGTTAAATAAAATAATTAATTTTCATAAAGAAATGATCAGCCACGATTATTGAGATAGAATACTCGTCTACTGGTGTATATAAATTCTAATAATAAATCCCTATATCCCACCAAAAGTACAGTAATGCATAATATTTATATATATATATATATATCCCCCAAAATGTACACAGAAATATACAGACATAACATGTTCCACAAGACAAATTACATATACAATAGTATACAAATACATAAAGGTCTCTTGCCACGCCCTTTTTTTATATTACCATTCTGGTGTATATAAATTCTAAACTTCTTCTTTATAGGAATCCCAATTAGGATTAAAGATTTATTTCTATAAATGTACCCCCATGGTGTGGGTTAATTGCACGTCATGTGTATCATAAAGTATTGCATACAAATGTCCCCAGGCCATTAAAAATTTAAAAAAAGTGCCTAAGTGGCTAAGTGCTAAAATACTTAATTAAGGTGAGAAATAAAAATTGTTTAAAATAATTAACGCCCCCCAGTTACCATGATTAATATAAAGAATTTATATAGACTAAAATAGGGCCAATTAATGAAAAGAGAAAAATTGCACAATATTAGCACCTTATATAAAAAAATACATTTGTGTGTCAGAGACGGACATGTTTCTTCAACTTATAACCAGTCTCAACAAATTTGTCTCAACAACCTTGTTTCGACAAACAAGTTGAAAAGTGTTTCGACATGCACAGCTTGGTTGAAACTAATTAAAAAAAACACCTACCTCCCCAGTAATCTTTTATACAAATGACATAACCAGATTTTAAAAATAAGAGAAAATATGTGTTTTTATGCATAGTAAATTAAACTTGATAAAATTACTAATAACAAAACTGACTTTAAATCTGTAGCGAAAGCCCTATAAAGAAATGAGTGGAAATCTAAATTGGATGCTGTGTTGTAGACATGTCAGTCTCTGAACTGACAATTTACTATACATGTATTGAAATTTTACAATTAATTCTTAGTGTTCACACTAAACTGTCCCATCAATTGGGGATCCAAATGAATGTATACTTGAACGGTAAAACTGATGATTATGTATAACTGGTGCCATGTTGATTCTACGTGCGAATTATAAATGGATATTTTTCACCTGTTTATATGTGCCCAGAAGGATGATCACTTATTTGTAGCGTGGCGATCTCATGATTGGCATGTTGTTGTGGTCTTATTCTCTTCGGTGTCGAGTGTGGAGCTTTTAGGATGTCATTCTTTCAGTCATGTAGCAGGACTTGTCTCTATTCGGTGAACCCTGTTCACACATTACATTTTTAGTGAGAGACCACACACAAATGCCCCCACTGTTTGGACACCCTCCAAAATACATAAATAAAAACAACACCTACTTATGTTGTACATAATAAAACTTGGTAACATTATTTTGGCCAACATGCCTTACTTAAAAAAGTTCTCTAACAATGATTCTTTATAACGCTTTATAACTTGAACCTCACTGAATGTGAGTTGCTTTTGCAATACAATAATTTATCTTGGCTCTGTAACATCTTATGAACTTATTACTTTGAGTGAAATTGAGGTTACCACGTGGTACAGAATTTATTTAAAACACATAGTTTTTACTCCATAGAATCTGAGAATACTATTACTTTGAATGAGACATGATTTACGTTTAAAACGTGCCTGAGTAAGTTCCCAATTATATATGTATAAAGTTTTACTGTCATTGTAGCAAAACTTTATACCACTTAATGACGACACATTGTGAAATAGGTTAAGTGCTCAACACAATCTCATTACATCCGCGTTAATGAAAGTTCAAAGTTAATTATATGGTGGTTATTGTACTTTAGGTATTAAAGCCGAGATTCTGACACTCCAATAATCAAGTTTTATTGGTTTATAAAAACTTTACGAGCAATTACGCATCTCACAATGCATGCTCCGACAAGTGGGGGCTTACTCAAGCTTACTAAAAAAAAACGTTTTCTCCTTTAAAAATTTAGTATATAATTAATATAATGAAATCAAAACTCACCGCAGTCGTAAAAGAAACTTATCTCTCCATAGTAGTTAGAAGATGTTGGAAATTAATACCTCTCCACCGAAGAGATTTACCACGAGGCAATCAGCTAGGCTTTCCTGTAGAGACAAAAAAAAAAAACGGAACGCCTCCCTCGTTTGGGTAACGAAAATCTCACCAGGCTGCTGCACTGTTGTTTAAAACTGCTGGAAAAACTCAGCAGATGGCAACACCGATCAAACAGTGAAAAATCGAAAACGGCAGCCTCTCCCATCCGCGGGTAGAGAGCAGCACTCATTATTACTTTAATTTTTGTACTGTCCTTACCGTCAAAACTGCCAATAAAATTACTGAACTCGCGCTGAATCTTTTGACTCAGCACACCCTCACCCCAAAAGGGCAACATAGTTGCCCCAACGTTAAAGGCCAGGAGGGTACCCTGCAGTGTACCTCTCCCCAAAAGATACTGGTGGACGTCGTGGTTGGGTTGGCTCAGCTGAGCTTGCTCTCAGGAGCACAGAATTCAAAAGGAAAACGAAAGAGACGAAAGAAGATATGTATTATGTAAGTGTGCGGGTGCTGCATGCTGACCTGATCAGAGTCCGCATACAGCACAAGAGAGAGAGACAGGAAAAGACAAAAGAAAGATTCCTACCTAGCTATTCTGACCTCCTGAGGCTCGCCCACCGACTGAGGCCCAACTTGATACCTACTCAGGACTACAACACCCCCCCTTTCTTACTGGATTGGAAATCTCAACGCCAATGCAACCATCCTCATGCGACCCTCTCCGCCAGACCAACCCCACAGGACCGCCCCAATACGTCACACTCTCTGGTGACCACCACCTACTCCTCCTGCTGCCACTCACACACGCGTCCGAAGACCAAAACAAGGTAACTAATACCTTGGTATGTGAGCGCCCATAACTTTATTGTCCACATATGGACTGACCAGCCATATGCTACAACAAGGCATCACATACCCTTGACATATCTAACTGGTCGTTAAAAAAAAAACATCCCTATACTAGGGCGGACGGCCCCTATTAGCCGGACAGAGAAAACCGCATCGAGGGCACGCGAACATCAATCCCTTCACTTGGTCTTCAATACTGCAGAACTAACGAGGGGGGTTTTACTTCAGTACGACCACGTCGAACAACCTACACTTAATCAAAAATAACTACCACGGAAAGCAACTAGGGAATGCGGCATGGCCAGGACTCTACAAAATCAACGACAACCTACAACAAAGAAAAATGAAAACGACACTAAACTCACTACCCACGTAGTCACCACTTTTCCAACTAACTTCTCTCTGACTCCTCTCGGATATTTTTTTCTTTTTCCTTTCTAATTTTTATTTGTTTTTTGGTTTTTTTTTGTTTTCTGAGGGGAGGGGTAGGAAAATTGGGAAGATGAAAAGGGCAAGGATCATTGAAAGTTCAACAGCTAGGACTAAGGTAAAGGACATGGTTCCCTCCGGTAATAAGGATAGGTGGAGAAAACCAAGGCTCGCGGAGGCAGGGGCGCAACCCTGAAGTAGATGGACACCACTGGGATTGTGGGGAACATCTACCCGCTACCCATTAACCGCTTTGTCTCACCCTTTTATGACGAACTTTAGGAACCCGTTCCTTGTGGACATCACTCTCTGAGAAACTATCTTGTGTAGAGCAATACTGATTTATTTCATCTGAATTATAATCAAGGTAACTTACCTTTCTACGTTTACCCCGATTTGGATTATCCTCAACCTCTAACTCCTCTGCTTCTATCTTCTTCTCTTCTACAATTGCTTCTGGTTCTATTTCTTCCACCTCTTCCTTTTCTTCCTCTACATAATCCAAATCATCATCACGACACTGCACATCTTCATCTTCTAGTTGCTCACCTGGTCCCCCTGGAACTTCTTTCCACTCCTCGGAATCCTCAACAATACTTACAGAAAGCGTCTGCACATCTTCACACACTACATCATTCTCACCCCCAAACTCTACAACGCTGCCACCCAGTTTCTCCCCAACTTCTACCTCATCTACTTCTACCACACATGCAGACTGGACATCCCCTAGTCCATCCGCGACCTCAGAAACACTTGCAGCCTCCCTAACACTTACACTTATACTCCCCTGCGTAGCATGTGCAGACCACTCTTCTGCCTCCTCCTTCGATTCCTCTTCTTCACCACTCTCAGCAACTACAACTTCCTCAACAGTACTCAACCTGGAATCCAGCTGTCCAGGTCCATGTGCAATGTCTAAATTAACTTCTACTGACGATGGTAAAGCTCCACCATCAAGTGACTTATCATCTTCCGGCGTAGGCGATGATGATGTTATCGGCTCTGGATCCACCTTGGGCAGAAATGGATTTACCGGAACAATTACTGCGACCTTTGGTCGGACCGTATTTGAAGCAACACAACACCGGGCCATCTCCGCGAAATTATTTGGACGATTCCCAAACTTTCCCAAACGGGAACTGTCTTGGTCATTCAGTCCTCCTATAATTATATCTAGGACTTCGGTGTCGGTCAACCCTAATCTTAATACCCGGGCAGCTTTTCAAATGTCCTGCACGTAGTCCCCCAACGGCTCTCCGTCGGCCTGATAACGATAGAACCAATCCAGCCTAAGCTGGGAACGTCGTGGAGGATACATGAAGTAATCCAACACTTCCGCATGAAAAGTGTCGACCGTGCCGCCCCGACGCCAAGTGTTGGTGACCTTCTGTGCCAACGTACCCTGGCAATACGGGTATATAAGGCACAAGACCTCCCCATCGGATATACCCGGATAGGCTGCCAAATGCAGGACAAGGTCCAAGAAAACCAGCAGCTGGTCCTCCTTAAATCCATCTACCACCGAAAATTTCTGGAGAACTGGGGTGAGAGGGTGGGGTAATTTCTGTTCCTCCAGGTGGTCGGGGGAAGACAATTTCTGAAAGCATAGCGCCGCCAGAATTACACAATTCGCAAAACACTATCAACAAAACACAACACCCTACAAATACCTAACACCTACAAACATATTGACAATAATAAGATTGGAATAAGAAAAACTCACGTACTATACTTCCAAAGAGTAGACTGCGGGTCCACCTAACGATGCGAGAACTAGCCCACTACCTGAACAGCTCACACTCGATTACACCAGACAAAAGGAACGCGACACACACACAACACACACAACACGAAAAACAAAATACCGACCAACGAAAATTTATTTTAACCATTTCTTAGGTTACCTCCGGCTACCATTTATCGGCAGAAACCGACTGCCGATCGGGCCATACCGCCTAATTACAAAAAACCGCAACACCTCCCCAATCATGGGCAAGGTAAACTCAAACTAACCAAGCACCGACTGCGATAAGTCTTGCCCAGGGATTTCCCCTTCTAAAATTTCCTACCACGTGGCACTATTCACTATGCAAGGCGGGCAAGTACATATACATATGTTTCAAACCTTAAAACTAACAAAATATTTTCAACCTTGGGATATAGGGCCTTTAAAATTTTTCTAAGTTCTATTTAAGAACTAAACATTGTGAAAATTCCAAAATATTTCCTAAGTTTGCAAGCCCCGTCACACACTACGACCCAAGGGTTGACCCTCATCGTAAGCGCGCTCTGCTACCAAATGAAACCCCTACTTCATTTTGAGTAGTTAAAACAAAAAGAATATTTCTTTTTGTAAAGAGGGGTTACAAGTTAATTAAAACTAGGCTAAGGCCTAGAGAAGCTAAAAATTGCGCTGGATCCAGTAAGACGGGACTTGCAATAAAAACTCAAGAATTAAATAATTAACAATCCCATTTTATTATTCTATCTCATAATAAAAATAACAAAAAAACAACAGTGATTTATAATTCCCCTTTTAAATCTTTAACTAAAGAAGTATACCCTCTCAACAAGGCCATCTGAAAAATATTAACTGAATCCACGAAAATAATTGCTATGTCACCATCAATGAATTGAAAATTTAAAATAATCATTAACCTCAATATAAAACTCCCATTAAACTATTTATGAAAATATAAAATTTATATCATATGTTTCTTTTAAAATGCAGTATATACATTGATGAAGGTAAATGATTTCATTCACAGTTACTATTAATAATTAAAATAATTACTCATCCAATTTAAATGAACTTTAAAGGTGACACTTACTATACTTGTTAAATAAAATAATTAATTTTCATAAAGAAATGATCAGCCACGATTATTGAGATAGAATACTCGTCTACTGGTGTATATAAATTCTAATAATAAATCCCTATATCCCACCAAAAGTACAGTAATGCATGATATTTATATATATATATATATATCCCCCAAAATGTACACAGAAATATACAGACATAACATGTTCCACAAGACAAATTACATATACAATAGTATACAAATACATAAAGGTCTCTTGCCACGCCCTTTTTTTATATTACCCTTCTGGTGTATATAAATTCTAAACTTCTTCTTTATAGGAATCCCAATTAGGATTAAAGATTTATTTCTATAAATGTACCCCCATGGTGTGGGTTAATTGCACGTCATGTGTATCATAAAGTATTGCATACAAATGTCCCCAGGACATTAAAAATTTAAAAGAAGTGCCTAAGTGGCTAAGTGCTAAATTACTTAATTAAGGTGAGAAATAAAAATTGTTTAAAATAATTAACGCCCCCCAGTTACCATGATTAATATAAAGAATTTATATAGACTAAAATAGGGCCAATTAATGAAAAAAGAAAAATTGCACAATATTAGCACCTTATATAAAAAAAATACATTTGTGTGTCAGAGACGGACATGTTTCTTCAACTTATAACCAGTCTCAACAAATTTGTCTCAACAACCTTGTTTCGACAAACAAGTTGAAAAGTGTTTCGACATGCACAGCTTGGTTGAAACTAATTAAAAAAAAACACCTACCTCCCCAGTAATCTTTTATACAAATGACATAACCAGATTTTAAAAATAAGAGAAAATATGTGTTTTTATGCATAGTAAATTAAACTTGAGAAAATTACTAATAACAAAACTGACTTTAAATCTGTAGCGAAAGCCCTATAAAGAAATGAGTGGAAATCTAAATTGGATGCTGTGTTGTAGACATGTCAGTCTCTGAACTGATAATTTACTATACATGTATTGAAATTTTACAATTAATTCTTAGTGTTCACACTAAACTGTCCCATCAATTGGGGATCCAAATGAATGTATACTTGAACGGTAAAACTGATGATTATGTATAACTGGTGCCATGTTGATTCTACGTGTGAATTAAAATGGATATTTTTCACCTGCTTATATGTGCCCAGAAGGATGATCTCTTATTTGTAGCGTGGCGATCTCATGATTGGCATGTTGTTGTGGTCTTATTCTCTTCGGTGTCGAGTGTGGAGCTTTTAGGATGTCATTCTTTCAGTCATGTAGCAGGACTTGTCTCTATTCGGTGAACCCTGTTCACACATTACATTTTTAGTGAGAGACCACACACAAATGCCCCCACTGTTTGGACACCCTCCAAAATACATAAATAAAAACAACACCTAGTTATGTTGTACATAATAAAACTTGGTAACATTATTTTGGCCAACATGCCTTACTTAAAAAAGTTCTCTAACAATGATTCTTTATAACGCTTTATAACTTGAACCTCACTGAATGTGAGTTGCTTTTGCAATACAATAATTTATCTTGGCTCTGTAACATCTTATGAACTTATTACTTTGTTGAGTGAAATTGAGGTTACCACGTGGTACAGTATTTATTTAAAACACATAGTTTTTTACTCCATAGAATCTGAGAATACTATTACTTTGAATGAGACATGATTTACTTTTAAAACGTGCCTGAGTAAGTTCCCAATTATATATGTATAAAGTTTTACTGTCATTGTAGCAAAACTTTATACCACTTAATGACGACACATTGTGAAATAGGTTAAGTGCTCAACACAATCTCATTACATCCGCGTTAATGAAAGTTCAAAGTTAATTATATGGTGGTTATTGTACTTTAGGTATTAAAGCCGAGATTCTGACACTCCAATAATCAAGTTTTATTGGTTTATAAAAACTTTACGAGCAATTACGCATCTCACAATGCATGCTCCGACAAGTGGGGGCTTACTCAAGCTTACTAAAAAAAAACGTTTTCTCCTTTAAAAATTTAGTATATAATTAATATAATGAAATCAAAACTCACCGCAGTCGTAAAAGAAACTTATCTCTCCATAGTAGTTAGAAGATGTTGGAAATTAATACCTCTCCACCGAAGAGATTTACCACGAGGCAATCAGCTAGGCTTTCCTGTAGAGACAAAAAAAAAAAAAACGGAACGCCTCCCTCGTTTGGGTAACGAAAATCTCACCAGGCTGCAGCACTGTTGTTTAAAACTGCTGGAAAAACTCAGCAGATGGCAACACCGATCAAACAGTGAAAAATCGAAAACGGCAGCCTCTCCCATCCGCGGGTAGAGAGCAGCACTCATTATTACTTTAATTTTTGTACTGTCCTTACCGTCAAAACTGCCAATAAAATTACTGAACTCGCGCTGAATCTTTTGACTCAGCACAAACCCAACTGGCTATATATATATAAAATGAATTTGCAATGTGGACTGTTGTGCCCTAGCAGCTGTGGGAGCGCGCCAGCATGTGCTTAACCAAGTTTGACAGGAATCAAACCTGCCTTAGACTGCAAGAGCCTGTGCCTGGCAAAAACTATGTCCCCTTTTATTCCCCCGAAAACAGCCAAAAAGAAAACGAAAAACTCCCCAGCCCTTAAATGTTAAACCCAAAGTGAATTTAATATCAACCCCATTCTGTTCCAGCCGGAACAGAATTCCTAGCATGTCATATAAATTTTGTAGTGAGTAAGGTGATGACTACAGGCAATCTGTGAAAATGTTTAAAGGTACAAAATATCTCTAGCACGCTCCCCCAGTGCAGCACACCATTACAAGCATTGTACTTAGTGTTATGAAATTAAGTTATTAAAGTGTTCCTTGAAATTAACACATAATGTTCAGAATGACACACCCTATAGCAGACTGTCTGGCCACGTGGGCACATGGTTTCACAAGATTTTTACGGTAAATCAGGAGCACTGCAGGCCCGGCCCCAAAAGGAAAATAATAGAGTGCATATCACCTTAATTGTGCTGAATAAGAGTTACATCTTGAGCTACTCACCCGACTCCTTCTCCGAACAGGTTCGTTTCTAATGGTTCATGGCTGATGAGGATGGTGTTCAATCAGCAAGGCCACATCTCCGGCTTAAGTGAGAACCCTGTTAATTCATAAAAATTAGAAAAGATGTTCACAAAAAATGTACACCCTAATTCACAGGTAATTAACCTCAGAACGGGCCTTCAACCAACTCAAGATAAAAGCACCAAGTTGCGGTAATAAAACTTTGCAAATTGCTTAAAGAGTACAAAAAAAATCTGCCACGGGATGATTAATTCAAAAATAAAAGATTTTATTAAAAGGCATAGAGTAAAGTCATTAGCGCGAGCTTGTAACATGCTCCGACAGAATGCCGCAGGTAGATTACCACGTGGCGACATCATTATTGCAATTTGCCAAAACTGATTAACTTCAAGGCACTCACAGTATTAAGAATGTTTCAATATTAATAATGTTTGCTCTACGGGTGTTCTCACAAGTTATTTTTACTGCAAAGTTAATTAAAGAGAGTCACACGAGCGATCTGATGCATGTTTGAGCACACTTCCATTCCATAACTACGCACTAACTTTAGCTTCGAATTTATATAACATTCTATACATTTACCATGACAATGACAATTACAGTGACTCTTACAATATTATAATAATAATAAAGAACATGGGCTATATACTGAACATTAAGTAAATTTTTTAATATAGAAACTGTCGGATCGCACCCACATGCATACGTCTTTTTCATACGGCTGCATACATTTTGTTATTAATTATTTATTTAATTTTAATTATTTTTAACGCATACAATAATACAATCTCTTACCGGGAGTCTCGTAAATTTCAGGCTGCCATAAAAGTGGAAGAAAACTGCGTAGTAATACCTGCCGGATTAGGAAGTCGGAGTTTCTTGCTGGCCAGGCGATAACTGAATTCAGCTGTTACAGTTCAACAAAGCCAAACCTCCCTACGAGGTGCGCGCGCAGCTTTAACGGTTCCGTACAAAGTTCGGTACAACCGACCCATGCTCTCGCGTTATTTTACCATTAAATTCTCTAACTTTCGAGGGCCGGTATTATACCAGCACATAACAAAAAATTCAAATAACAAAAATGTAACATCTGTATTTCTTAAGTAAAAGTAGGCATGTTTAGTGTCTATATGTCACAAATGTAAAGACCAAAATAATATTGCTAATAGTTTTAAATTCCCAATCAGTACAGAAAAGTTATACTAATTTAAAAGTTTTGAACAAATTCAGACATTGAAATAATGAATTTGTATGACAATGTATATCTGAATCAACCAACCAGATTTCAAGTTTTACCTTAGCAACCAAAAATTTCAGATAAATAAAATAGGACTTCTTTAACAACGGTCATAGCGTACAGACGCGTTAGTAAAACGTCTTATATAATTAAACTATAAACTGTGAAAACACGTTCCAGACATATTAAAACAAATAGATGTACATAATACGAACTATTACAACCAAGTGAGGAACATCCAACATGTGAAATAGAAGAATTAAGAACGAGGGAGAAGAACCGAAGCAGACGTGGACCCTATTTTCGTTCTACAACCATTTAAAGAAGAGGATCTGGTGACTTTGAACATTTTATTTTATTATGTATCAACACCAACATTTGTATACACGACTTTCTAAGAATTAATCAACTAAAACTACAGACACCATATCACACCAACACTAAGAACACTCACGAATAACACGAATTGAACTTTACACCTGTTTAAACACCATAAGAACCTTTAATCAAAACTAATAAACACATAAACTGGACATAACCTATAATAACTAGCAATCACTACTCGACTGCCTGCGTGCACTTAACACACTAAAATTTTGTAATATCCTTGAACTGTAAAATTTGTATTTTGATTTATAGAAAGTATTATTTGTTTAAATGTAATCCCCGAACCAGATACGCCCTGAGATAAGTCATTTTAATAGAAATAATAACCAATGCATTATTTTGGTCTGCCTGAATACTGAATAATATTACAACTACTGTACCAACTGGTAAAGAAGACGCATAATTTTGCCACAATTGTGATTACCATAAAAAGAAACGAGAAACAATTGACCAATGCTTTACTGAATAAATGGTTTCTATAAAGATATATGTTTGGTGTTAGATTTGCGTCATTATTATTGCTGTTTCATTTAAAAAATAAGTTAACAGAGCACAGCGGACACAACCACGGTTGGCAACTGTGGGTGACGTCATTGAAACTGCACGTATAGTGGGAGCGAGCGGCAGAATACAAAATCGTTCGCCGTTCAACATATCATATTAATAGTAACAGATTGACAACAACAACGGTGTGGCTGAATAATTTTAAATACATCTATATTGAATTTGCTAAAATTGACGCATGCTAGTCGGAGCATAAGAGCTCGTATATCATCACAAATTGTCATATTGTTTACTCGCGAGACCTCATCTCATTTATTCGTTACGGTTACAAGTTGACGACTCCAGTGTGAGGCGAAATAATTTACGTTCACACAACACATAATAGTATATATGTAACAATATGAGCAAAAATTGTTGTAGGCCTAGATGGCACTGCTCTGGACCAGGTCAGTAATTTCGAATATCTGGGCTGTAATGGATCTTCCATTACAAACCATTATGTGATGAAGAAGCTGCACAAGTTCACCCATATTTTTGGGACCATCAAGAAAACTCTAATTAATCAACAAAGAAAGACACACGCCTGAAGTCCTACAAGGTGGTTCCCTTCCCTACACGTCTCTACGGGTCTGCGAATTGGACTGTAACAAAGTCCCAGGACAGTTATATTCAAGCGGCCGATATGAGATTTTTCAGGCACGTGGCAGGATATATTCTTTAAAAGAAATTATTGATATACGGGGGGGGGTTGAATATTAGGAGTATACTTGACAGAATTGCTCAGTATCGCTTCAAATGGTTAACCGAATGGATGACTATAGGAAAGGCGGATCTTAGCCACATCCCCAAACAACTATGAAAATGCAAGCCGAAAGGACGGAGAGTTGTGGAGTGCCCGAAGAAGCCTGGAGTGACCAGCTCGAGTATACGTATCTCCTTAGGACCGGAACAAACCATTTTTGGTTTTAGCCTTAGTGAAGATGATGATCATCCGATCAATCGTCACTCCTCATTTTTTGGTTCTTTCAAGTTGTACATTTTACTCACGTCGTCTTCAGTCACGATCGTCTGGTCGTCTGCGATCGCAGACGATCACTACTCGTCATCCCCGAAGATGATCCTTATACTTCGTCTTTTTTTAATCCACTGTTTTAACTCACCATTTAAATATATTTTAATTAATGTTACACCTAAGCAGAAAGGAACATTGTCGCAGTTATTATTTACCTAAGGTCTAGTGGCTAACACGGGCGATCGATTTGGTCGTGGTCCCAGGTTCAATTCCCCGTGGAGGCCCTGTACGGGGTGCAGTCGGCGTCGTGAAGTAGAACTGAGTAGCCGACTGAGATAACAGCGGCGCCTCCTCCTCCTCCTTACCGCAACTAGCGGCTGGCGGCGCGGTGCACTAGCCATAATCCGCCACACTAAACACAAAAGCCGCGCGGTGTGCCTTGGACTGTTGAGCAGAGGTATATTATTTACCTAAACCCTCGTGATGCTGTGATTCAATTTTAACACAACAGGTGTGCTTCTATGAAGGAATCCAAAAGCTTAGTGAGACTGTTAACTCCTTGTAAATTAGTAACTACACGTATGCCAGTACATAGTTCAACATCGTTAGTAAGAGGACTCACTCTGTATACTTTAAGAAAAAGAGCTCAACACTAGAATGTACAGCTTAAACTAGAATGTCCGTAATGTACAGTTTAAACTGTTTTGGCAGTCAGTATTGTCGGTTTAAAAGTTTTCGCTACTCGGTGGTTAGCTACAACCTGCTCAGCAAACAGACCCGGGATACAATCTGGTACCACAATTACACAGCAGATTTAACGAGTTGCACAAATTCAGAAGTTGTTTCTTGTAATTTAAAGTTTTGCAAACTTAAGAGTTTAATTTGTTAATAGATTTTTCATTTTTGTCTTATTTCTTGTTTTATTCTCCATCTTATACTTTCCCATCACCGCTTGGTTTTTTGTCGCCCTCATCTTTCGCTCATTTCTTTACCTTTCCACTTTCCCTTACTTGTCCTCAACTTAATTCACCTTTCTAGATCTTCAACACTTATTTGAAAACAAATTCGGGTCTGTTAGGCAGTGGTCCAACATTATTAAAATAATGGTTCTTCTCGAAAAGTTGGTTCATGGTAACAACACTGGCACATAAACTAAAAACAAAATAATTAACAAATTTACAATAAAAACAAAGCAGACGTTTCGGCTATTCTCGTGATGGCTTTCTTTAGTTGTGCGAAAAAGAGGTAATAGGTCCCGCGAGAGACTGAGATTGAGAGACTGAATACCTCTTTCCGCACAACTGAAGAGCGCATTGTGGGCACAGCCGGAACGTCTGGTTTTGTTTTTATTGTAAATTTGTTATGTTGTTAAGTTTTATATATAGTTTACGTTTGAAAGTTATTATCATGAACCAGCTTTCCGATAACAATCATAATTTTAATAATGCTGGACGATACCCACTGAGAAAGCCTAAGTTCATGTTCTGTAACACTTGCGTATATTAGCTATTCTCTAGTTGTGATTAGAGATAGATGCGAGAACAATTCATTAAGTAATATACACAATTTCATTATTTAAAGTACAAGGTGTGGGTTGCTGACCTATTCCACCTTCGACCTTCCAATCGATCATATGGTTCTACATATTTGTGTAAACAAGTGTACATTATTTAATTCACAGAAGTAAAGCAAGCACTTTTTAAAAAGTGAATCCCTTCAAGTTTTTCCTTCAACTCCCCTTATTAAGGAGAAAAATAAACTTTCGACAAGTTCAACCTATCAATAAATTATTTGCACAGTGTTGTCACATTTGTGTGTGTGTGTGTGTGAAAGCAGTACAGAGGTCTGTGTGATGTTATGTCAGTTAGTCTACTCAGGTCCAGCTCCGCACGTGTCAATGTTGTTTCAGCTACAAAATTTTACCATGTCATAATTTTTATTTTAGGAGCACACATCATCAATAAATTAGGAAATGCATATCATTATCGTCTCACCTCCATTAGCCTACAATACCCAATATGGACTACACAAGTTTTCTGATTAATTTAATTTTCTGAGACCAAAATCAAAAACCAATAGTCAGATGTACGAAAAAGGAAACATTCCGAAACATTCATTGACAATGTCAGAAATGTTCAGACGTTTATATGTGTTCAAAAAAAATTTATAAAATTGTTAAAAAATTTTGGGTACATACATTTTGGGTACGTGATATGAGTTATTTCTTTTGTACAGAATAATACTAGAGAAAAAATACTAAAGAATCTGGTAATAAATTTTACGTTTAAATTATTTTAATAATTGTAATGAAATATAATATACCAAAGTGTAAACATCAGCCCGTTTGTATATACATATAGTCTTTAAAATATAAGAATAGAGAAAAATTAACCAACGCATGATCTGTCTCTTATAAAACCACAGGTCAGCAAGTTCGTACAAGCAAAAGACCTCTTTCTCTTCCTTAGTCAATTGCACTAACTCTGTATCTTCCTACCTTGATTTTATTCGGTATACCTTGTAACAAATATATTTAAAGGATACGAGATATTATGTCACGTTGGGTGCGGCAAATTATAATAAATAAATAAAATGAGATGTCGTTTAAGCTCCACTCTGGATCGTCAATTTGTAACAAATAAATATGTTGAACGATAAATTATTATGCTACGGTTGTATTCTGTCGCTCGCTCCTACTATGCATCCAGTCCCAATGACGTCACTCGGAGTTGCCAACAGTTGCTCCGTCCGCTGTGCTATGTTATCGTAATTCTTAGTTGAAACAGTAATAATAATGCAAAGATAACACCAAACAGATATATTCCTTTTAACAATCTTTATTCAAATGTAGTATTGATTAATTACTTCTCGTTTTTCTTTACTGTAATTACAAATTATGACAAAATCATGCGTCTTTATTCATAAGTTGGTAGTAGCTAAAATATTATGCTCTATGCTGGATTCGACAAGCAAAAGAATGATGCAGTTTGTTTTTATTTCAATTAAATAAATAATCTCAGGGCGTATTTGATTCGGAAATTATGGTTAAACAAATAATACAACTCTTAAAATTAAAATACAAACTTCACAATATAAGGATATTACAAGGTTTTGATGTGTATAGTGCAAACTGGTAGTCATGTATGTGTTACTCACTATTATAGGTTATGAACAGTTTAGATGCTTATTAGTTATCGTTAAAGTTTTTATGGTGTTCAAAAAAAGGTGTAATACTCAATTGGTGTTATTTTCAAGTGTTCTTTAGTGTTGGTGTAGGATAGTGTCTGTAGTTTTATTTATTGTTTAATTCCTAAATAGTTGTGTACACAAGTGTAGGTGTTGTCACATAAGATGATAAATTGTTCAGATTCACCAGATCTTCTTCTTTATTCTTCCAGGACGAAGATAGGGTCCAAGTCTACTTTGCTTCTTCTCCCCGGATCTAAATTCTTCTGAGTTAAATTCTTGATGTTCTTTTGTTATTATAACATTTTGTATTGACTATACCAATTCGTTTTACAAAGTCTGGTATGTGTTTTCACTATTTAAAATAAAATTATCTGAGACGTTTTATTAACGCGTCTGTCTTCAATGACTGTTGTTAAAGAAGTCCCTATTTTATTTATCTGAATTTTCGGTTGCTAAGGTAAAACTTGAAATCTGGTTGGTTGATTCAGATGTACACTGTCATACAAATTCATTATTTCAATGTCTGAATTTGGTCAAAAACTTTTAAATTAGTATAACATTTTTGTACTGATTGGGAATTTAAAACTAATAGCATCATTATTTTGGTCTTAACATTTGTGACATATAGACACCAAACATGCCTAATTTTGCTTAAGAAATACCGATGTTACATTTTTTCTATTTGAATTTTTCTTAAATAACTTAAAACTGATTATTTCGATTTCATATTTGTTGTGTATACTATTAATTATAAGCCTATCCATATTACAAAATTTGTTTTATAAAATTCTAACAGTATTTCCTAAAATATACAAAATTCCAAAGTTTTTTATAGGCCTAGGTCTTGACATGTTAAATTTGTATTTTCTGTTATTGTAACACCTATTGACTACGCAACTACCATCAAAACTACTGCCTATAACTCTATTAGTATTATTATTTAAAAATATAACAATAATTATTACTGTAACATTATAAAAAAAAAACATAATTCCCATTTTGTGATTAAACAATTTGCATATGTCTGGTTACACACATCCTGCACAAAGCATATCATACACTCATTACTTAATAAAACTATAAATATCATCAACACAACTTAATCTTATTTTTAAAACATAAGAAAGGAAAGTTTAATCATTTAATAATGATTTTCTATTTTTTTCTATTTTTCTTAGATAGTTCAGCCATAGCTGTACTAAGTATTTTTTCTGTTTCTTTTTATACATTTGAGAATTATTATTAGATTATACATTATTTTCTTGATAACATTATGTCCACTATTATTTACAGTTAGTTGCATGTTTCCATGTATCTATAATAATTGTTTTGTTGTATTATTTCATTATATCATTAGTTAAAAATTTACTAATATATTATTTTACATTATATTGTATATTTGGGCCTATTATCCCTCAATTTTTATTTTTATTATTTTTGAATTTTGATACATTTAATAAAACCGTTTGTTTACTTATAGTAATGGTACATAATGCTGTCTGTCTTTATAAATTAAATGTCTTTATAGTATTATTATTTTAATTATTTGAACTTCATGTCATCATCGGGGTATTTTGCATCACTTTACCTAAACATTAATTTGGGTATGGTCAGTTATAGTATAAGTCAGTCTAAAGTAGTTATTTGTTCATCTTCACTATCATTTTTAAAAGATATTTTTCTTCTTGTTCATTTTCTTATCCATGATCTTCATTAAATCTGGTATGATATCAAGCTATGCCAAATGTAATGTTACATAACACCCTGCCACCAAATTTGTTTATTTTAATAAAATAATGTATTTTGTTGAAATTATTAATTATTTTATCTTTCATATTAGCACTTTTTATTCTTTTTATGATCTGGTATACTTGTCTTTAATTATAAGTGTTCTATCCCTGGAACATGTTACCTCCCTAACCAATTAATCATCATCACATATATTTTGGAATCAGTCGGGGGGCTTTCTTGACCTAATACCCCGCTGTCCTTATAATACATAATACATAAATAATATCGATTGCTGGAGCTATCTCATCAGTCAATCACATTTAATAATCACTAGTCTATTCACGACTAAATCAAATAAAAATAATATAATAACATATTCTTGGGGTGGTTCACTCAGTTTAAATTCTCAGATCTAAATATTTATTTCCATTGATTCTTTCAGATGTATATTTTCTTGTGGCGATATTAATAACATTTTTTGTTTTTCCTTTATCAGTACTGCTTAATCTTCATTTTTCATTCACTATCTTCATTCAATTAAAACGTAACAAGTATCTGTATCTATAGTTGTTGTTGATTCTCTCACAATCATGATAGGTTATTTGTAGTAAATTCGTTTCTAGTCTTGTCTTATTTTCATTGTCGATCGTCTACATTTGTCTTTTCTTATTCATTTTATAACACTTTGGTTTCTCCTGATTCATGGATGTTGCATCTTTCTTTTATATTCAAATAATAAGTTCATAATTATATTTAATAATAGGTGCTTATTTTGTTTAGAATTTTGAAATTTATTCAAATTAGTTTATTCACTTGATCCAAAATAACATTGTCAACATGCACTGTAAGTTGTCCTTACTATTGGTTTGAATTTTGAGATTTATTCAAATTCGTTTATTCACTTGATTCAAAATAACATTATCAAAATGTACTGTAAGTTGTCCTTACTATTTGTTTGAATTTTGAGGTTTATTCAAATTCGTTTATTGGCTTCATAATGCATTTTTAAGGAAACTTGGTTGTATGTTACCTTAATCTTTTTCGTCTCCACATCACTAATTACATAAGTATTGTTGTTGTTTTTTACAACAACATGTGGTCCATTATACAGTAATAATAGCTTGTTTTGTGTTATTGACTTGTTTTGCCTTCCGGTGGCTCCAATTAAAATTATATTCTGGATTGGTAGAGTCGGTAAGATGATCTTACTTAATTTTTGAATTTTGTGGTTTTCTTCTTAATAGATTCGAAATACTTTCTTCAGAAACACATGGTAAGATGTTCTTACTTAATTTTTTAATTTTGTGGTATTCGTTGTTATCGATTAACGACACGTTTGCGCCCGTATCTAACATGAATCTTGTGTCTATTCCATTTACTTGGGCGATAATATATGCAATCTCATTATTCGAATTATTGCTCGTTATTGTGTCTTCGTTTAGCAATTCTTCTCTCACATTTTTTAAAAAATGGTTATGTACTATGGTAATGGTATTGTCAGTCGTTTTGTCTCGTCCTAGTAAGTACCCAAATTGTCGGTTCAGTGATGGGACCTGTTGGTTTTTCACTGCCGCGGTCCGTTTAAATCAGGGCTGATCTCCTCGGTCGTGTTGTCTGGTTGACCGGGTCTGTCTCTATTATGTAATTCTTGTATGTCACTGGCGTTATTATTGAACGTCACTATGTTTCTGTTGCTCCTGTCATCGTCGCAGCTCCTACTACGTCTATGTTCATCCCGGTAGCGTTGGTTATTCTCTTCCTGAAAATTTCTCTCCCGGTTCCCATCATAATTCATTCGTCCATGGTACGAACGTCTTCCCATATCTCTATATTCGGTGTTCACATAATTCACATGTCTTCGATATGTTTGGTTTTGGTTGTTATAATTGCCATTATTATTCTGTCTGTATCGGTTATCGTAATGGTTTTGATAACCTCGGTTGTTCTGGTAATGGTTGTCACTATCATTGGCACGCTGGTATCCGTTATTATTATTCGTAGGAGAGCTACGGTAATAGTGGTTGTTGTTATTGTTGTTGTTATTCGTCGCATTATTCCGTGGATAGTTGTTATTGTTATTATTATTTTGGTAACTACGTTGATAGTGGTTACCGTTGTTGTTGTAATTGTTATTATTTGATCTATTCCCGTTGTTTTCATACCGGGCGTCGCGGCGACCATTATTTCTATCCATTTCATCGCTCCTTCGTCTGTATTGGAGGAAGCTCTTCTCTTGTTCCATTTCCGCTAATAATGCCGACATCTCCTCAGTGGTTTGTATTCGTCCGTTTATTCGGCCTCTCGTAATTTCCCCACCATAGTGATAAGCTAATAGCCTCACTAAACATTCAGTAGGAATTGCAGGTTCTAAATGTCTGGCTATGTTTATCTTATCAAGAAAGTATTCGGTCGGAGTTTGTTTGCCGTGTAGATCATATCGGCCCAATCCTATGTCACTTCTTATCATGTGTTGTGTGGCATCAGACCAGTACTTGGATTTAAATTGTTTCTTAAATTCTTGAAAATTTTGTATATTTGGCCGCATCGCCGTCCACCAATTGTCATAGACTTTTCTGAGCATTTCGTCTAGCATACTTCTAATTACAACCCATCTGTCTTCTCCGGTTTTTGCTATTTTTTCATCTACCCGTTCTAGGAATAACATGGGGTTTCTTCTATAAATCTGGAAGTCGATAACTTCTCGGTTTTCCTCACATGTGGTATGGGCACCGGTACATTGTCTGTTTCTTAGAGAGTTGATCTCATCTCTATGGGCAGTTGTTTGGTCTTGTACCCGATTAAGACTAGTACCTATGCTTTCTAATCTTTCTCCCATCACTGCTTGGTTGGTTTGTATATTTTCTATTCGTCCATTCGTTTCTTCCCGGACGCTCAGTATCTCTTGGTTCATCCGCTCACACTTTTCCTTGGTCTCGGATTCTACCCTTTTTATTTCAGTCACCGGTTCTTCTAGCTTCTTGTCCCATTCTTCCTGCAATTGCCGGTTATTAATTTCCATCTTGTTATTCCACTCTTCTTTTAATGACTCTTTGTGTTCATCCAATTTTTTCATGGTTTCCTGGTAATTTCCCTTCAATTCTTCCCTCAGTGCTCTATTATTTTCGTCTATTTTCTCCTCCATTTTCCTGCTATTCTCTTTCAATTCTCCCATTTTTTCTTCAATTTTCTTATTAGTCTCTTCCAATTTTCGGCTCAATTCCTCCACAGACTGTTTATTGTCCTTCATTTCGTCCATTAGTTTCTTATTACTCTCCTCCATAGACTGTTTATTGTCCTTTTTTAATTCCTCCATCTTTTCTTCCATTTTCTTATTACTCTCCTCCTTTTTCTTACTAGTTTCCTGCATTAATTCCATCATACATTTGATCATTTCTTGTGTCTTCTCGCTTTCTGTTTTTGTTGGTTCTTCTGGTTGTTTCTCCTGAGCCTTTATAACGTCTCCCCTGTCTGAGACATTATAACAGAGGGAACCAGTTTAATTGGTTACTTTCAATCAAACCGGCTGCCGTTGTTAGTACAAATTACTTACCAACAAAATTGAAAATATGTAGAACAGGAATTAGGATTGGGTTACGCAAATTTACTCACTCTCTGGATATTTAGCAAAAACATCTCTTTATTATAGTTTCTTGAATAATGATTTAAAATAATTGTTATTTTGTTTTATTACGTTAAAAAAAATAAACTCCTCAAAAATTCTGCATCAAATGCTCTTATGCCTTTTTAAAATGTTACTCTGGTGAGCAAAAATAAATAAAAATATATATTTATAAACTACATTGAATACCTCGGATCCAGGTTTTAACTTAATAATATTCTAAAATAATTCAACATTATGCAAACTATTATAGGAGTAGTTTGCTCAAATTTTGAATTACCTTTTACCTTTAACTATCATCAGATTACTATTTCATTATTGTAATTACAGACATTACTATGTTAACATTTACATGATTAGAATAAGTCTTTGCAAAACTGTACTGTTTTTGTTGCCATTGTTAGAAAGATAATGGTTTGGTTTCACCTTGATATAATGTGATCGGCGGCTGGTTCTCTTGTTGTTACTCTTCAGTTGGGTTTCCTAGAAGTTCTACGTTGTCGTTCGGGTGCCTCTATTTATTTTGTAGATTCTTAGTTGCGATTATGACGAAAAGATTCTGTTACCTAAAGCTCGTGAGGTTGTCGTTGTTGCTTCACTCCTGATGTACGGTGTTCACTTTTTTTTACATTTTACATTTTACTTTTAACTGCACTAATGTTACTCTATAATATTTGGATAGAACATACTTTACAATTTAAACATTTCGTTTCTTTTTAAAGAGATGTGTCGGCTAAGTTAGTTACTTTTAGTTATTTCACTACATTTCAACTACATAACTTGTTTTGTTTTTCACCACCTTTCAGTTACTTGTGGAGTCTGTCACAACGAAAGATTACTTTCAGTTACATGGTTAGTTTCTTTTTTATATATACACACGTTTTTCTTCACGACACATGGTAAAGCTGTTACCTTGTCTGAGATTCTGGCTCGACTGGGGCTGATTTGCTGTGGTTAGTAGGGAAGAGGGAGCAGTTCACGCGGAGAGAGAAAAGTAGTTCGTACTTTATTATTATTACTTTCATACTAATTAACTACTATTAATAATCCTACATTTTCTTTATTGAGTTAGGTATTTCGATTATTATTATCACGTCTTTTTATTTAATTATAATAATTATTAATATTCGCTTCAATACAGAGTAATTTTCATGTCCGTGCTAGATTTTTACAAGTTGATACAGGCATATAAGTACAAAGGGGAGGGTTAAATATTTTCTCACATGTTATTTTGAATAAAAATTATTTTGTGCTATTTAAATTCCTTTTAAATCGTCACACCTTCTTTATTATAGTTTCTACTTCCTCAACCGGTGTTGCTTCCTTGTCTTCCATGCTTAATTCGCTTACCTTCTCGGTTTCAGCCGCTCGTTTGCGCAATGTTCCTCGCTTCCTCATTTTCGTTTATTTTTGTTTGTTTAATTATAAATTGTATTTTAATTTATCGCCTCACACGTTGGTTCGCCAATTTGTAACAAATATATTTAAAGGATACGAGCTATTATGTCACGTTGGGTGCGGCAAATTATAATAAATAAATAAAATGAGATGTCGTTTAATCTCCACTCTGGATCGTCAATTTGTAACAAATACATATGTCGAACGATAAATTATTATGCTACGGTTGTATTCTGTCGCTCGCTCCTACTATGCATCCAGTCCCAATGACGTCACTCGGAGTTGCCAACAGTTGCTCCGTCCGCTGTGCTATGTTATCGTAATTCTTAGTTGAAACAGTAATAATAATGCAAAGATAACACTAAACAGATATATTCCTTTTAACAATCTTTATTCAAATGAAGTATTCATTGATTACTTCTCGTTTTTCTTTACTGTAATTACAAATTATGACAAAATCATGCGTCTTTATTCATAAGTTGGTAGTAGCTAAAATATTATGCTCTATGCTGGATTCGACAAGCAAAAGAATGATGCAGTTTGTTTTTATTTCAATGAAATAAATAATCTCAGGGCGTATTTGGTTCGGAAATTATGGTTAAACAAATAATACAACTCTTAATATCAAAATACAAACTTCACAATATAAGGATATTACAAAGTTTTGATGTGTATAGTGCAAATTGGTAGTCGTGTATGTGTTACTCACTATTATAGGTTATGAACAGTTTAGATGCTTATTAGTTATCGTTAAAGTTTTTATGGTGTTCAAAAAAGGTGTAATACTCAATTGGTGTTATTTTCAAATGTTCCTTAGTGTTGGTGTAGGATAGTGTCTGTAGTTTTATTTATTGTTTAATTCCTAAATAGTTGTGTACACAAGTGTAGGTGTTGTCACATAAGATGATAAATTGTTCAGATTCACCAGATCTTCTTCTTTATTCTTCCAGGACGAAGATAGGGTCCAAGTCTACTTTGCTTCTTCTCCCCGGATCTAAATTCTTCTGAATTAAATTCTTGATGTTCTTTTGTTATTATAACATTTTGTATTGACTATACCAATTCGTTTTACAAAGTCTGGTATGTGTTTTCACTATTTAAAATAAAATTATCTGAGACGTTTTATTAACGCGTCTGTCTTCAATGACGGTTGTTAAAGAAGTCCCTATTTTATTTATCTGAATTTTCGGTTGCTAAGGTAAAACTTGAAATCTGGTTGGTTGATTCAGATATACATTTTCATACAAATTCATTATTTCAATATCTGAATTTAGTCAAAAACTTTTAAATTAGTATAACATTTTTGTAATGATTGGGAATTTAAAACTAATAGCATCATTATTTTGGTCTTAACATTTGTGACATATAGACACCAAACATGCCTATTTTTGCTTAAGAAATACTGATGTTACATTTTTTCTATTTGAATTTTTCTTAAATAACTTAAAACTGATTATTTCGATTCCAAGTTTTGTGTATACTATTAATTATAAGCCTATCCATATTATAAAATTTGTTTTATAAAATTCTAACAGTATTTCCTAAAATATACAAAATTCCAAAGTTTTTTATAGGCCTAGGTCTTGACATGTTAAATTTGTATTTTCTGTTATTGTAACACCTACTGACTATGCAACTACCATCAAAACTACTGCCTATAACTCTATTAGTATTATTATTTAAAAATATAACAATAATTATTACTGTAACATTATTAAAAAAAACATAATTCCCATTTTGTGATTAAACACTTTGCATATGTCTAGTTACACACATCCTGCACAAAGCATATCATACACTCATTACTTAATAAAACTATAAATATCATCAACACAACTTAATCTTATTTTTAAAACATAAGAAAGGAAAGTTTATTCATTTAATAATGATTTTCTATTTTTTTCCATTTTTCTTAGGTAGTTCAGCCATTGCTGTACTAAGTATTTTTTCTGTTTCTTTTTATACATTTGAGAATTATTATTAGATTATACATTATTTTCTTGATAACATTATGTCCACTATTATTTACAGTTAGTTGCATGTTTCCATGTATCTATAATAATTGTTTTGTTGTATTATTTCATTATATCATTTAGTTAACAATTTACTAATATATTATTTTACATTATATTGTATATTTGGGCCTATTATCCCTCAATTTGTATTTTGATTATTTTTATATTTTGATACATTTAATAAAACCCTTTGTTTACTTATAGTAATGGTACATAATGCTGTCTGTCTTTATAAGTATTATTATTTTAATTATTTGAACTTCATGTCATCATCGGGGTATTTTGCATCACTTTACCTAAACATTAATTTGGGTACGGTCAGTTATAGTACAAGTCAGTCTAAAGTAGTTATTTGTTCATCTTCACTATCATTTCTAAAAGATATTTTTCTTCTTGTTAATTTTCTTATCCATGATCTTCATTAAATCTGGTACGATATCAAGCTATGCCAAATGTAATGTTACAACCTTAAGAACTGTTTCATTTCTTCTGTCATAAACAGAACGTTAAGCAAAACCATAAATTAATTGCACTGTTTTAAAGAAAAATAAAGGGCTAAAATAGTATTGTTTCGTAATGCGGGGAAAAGTGTTACATAATACCGAACGTTCTACAGGTTTATCGAATGTTTCAGTGGAATCCGGCTGTAATGTGTGTGCGTACGTGATTCTCAACGCATTAGCTTGACTGTTGAGAAGTCGCGCGGCCACGCGCACTGTGTCAAGGCCGCAATGAATTACCTCTAATGATTTCCTTTATTGTTAGTGCGTAGTATCGATGTTTCTGGATTTTCGGCAGAGTATAAATACTAGTACTCAAGTACTTCAATCTATTTTGAGATGCGGATTATTGTCGGGCGATTACACAGAGCGTTTAAGTGGTGATTTACATAGTGCGGTCCGAAATATTGTGGCGAAGTATTCGTGTTTTATAATTGTGCGGGACAATTGTAATACAATTGTCTTTTACATTTTTTATTGCGTGTGAACAATTTTTATTTGATTTGTTGTAAGAGACTGTGTTGTTAATTACAAACTGTTTAGTTGTGATAACTAAAGCTGGTGAACAGTGATTTAATTTGTGTCTTGTATTTTGTTTTCCACTGTACCATACGACGATAAGTAGACCGGCGTAACAGCATGGACTCCGAAAATAAATAACCATCATTTGTTAGTTATAGAAAGCATTAACTTACTTATGAAACATATGATCGAGAGTTACGTGACGCATGCCGACCTGCACTTGGCTTCGCTGTCAATAACAGGATATACAGATTCAGCAGGAAACTCTACGCCAAATTTGATTTAAAACACGGACTCAATCCATATAATAATTTGGATGAGTAATTATTGGTCAACAGACACGTCAAAACGTGTATGATACATGGCTATCAGCTTTATTGACCACGACCTCTATCAAGTTTTCAACCAAACGTGAATAGGTGCGCACGTACTAATGCGTACAGTGTAATTGCAATATTGGTATTTTAACCGGTGACGACAGAGAAATTATTTTAAATATGAGAAACTATTATGAGAAATTATTTTAAATACCTGACAATGAAGCATATGCTTTGAAACGTGACACCAAATTACGTTAAGAAGTCACGAGGAGGATTGAAAACGTTAGTATCGCTGCAGCAACCATACAGTAACGTTCTTGTTGTGCACTCCATCATTTCTATCGTTTCTATCAACTCCGCCCCGTATTATGCAGCAACGCCATAACCCGCCGCCTAGGGAAGCTTATCGTCTCCACCTATGTGGTGCCGATGGTTACCTACGCGATACCCGTTTGGGGCTACTTGGCCAAGACCCACAAGCGAAAGATACAATTTCTCCTTGACCGAGGATTGCGCTGGGCATGTAAAGCCCATTACCTAATATCTAACAAAACGCTCCCTGCGTGTCTGTTCCCTGGACGCCACTATACGGACACTGTCCCGTAAATTTTATCGTCGCTCCGCCCGATCCCAGGGCAACCACCTCGTTAGCGCCCTCGGTCGCTACCAATCTGTGCCAGGAGAATCTTGGACCCGGCCTCGGCGAACCCTCACCCTCAATTAAGTAATTAATTGAAAACCCACGGTCGGTAGCAGACCACACCCTAATCCAGACCCTATCAGTAGACCCTGCGGCAATAGTTCTCTCTCTGAAGCTCGGAACGCAGTACATGAGCGGGCGACGGGCATGCCCTTCGTCTCGCACACCCCTGGTCCACACTATCATTCCTATAAGTATTCTGCGTGTGCCTTCAAACTGTTAATTTTATATATGTCTGCATCACGTTGTCTTTTTTAATATTTCGACAATCCCGGATATGAAATGTGAGAAGCGGGTGATGTGTTATGTGCCTCGAAACTAGTCGCTCAAAACGTAACTCAAAACGTAGTCGCAAAACATTTTATTTTATTCACACACGTCATTTGAATACTTATTTTAATTAATTCAAATATTTAGATTCTATTATGTTGAAAAATAATTATAAAGCGAAAAGGACCCCTAAGAGTATCGGCTTGCTGTTACTTACGACTGTTATGAGAGCTCGTTATGCCAGACGGAAAACTCAACTTCAGCTGCAGAAATCACTTAATCACTTGTCCAGATAGTCTTGTCCTATATTTGCAAGGCTTAGGCCTTAACAGAGACACCTTGCGACATGCTGAAATATTTTTAGTGGAAATGTCTGTGTAGCATGTGTGGAGCGATGAACGAGAGAAGAACTTGGACCACAAGTATAATTCGCTTTTCTTAAACATTTACGATTTCATAAAATACACACGCCAAAGAAAATTATAATTATTACTTAAATAAAACAGATTCTTATTTCTATTACACAAACACAATCTTATATATTTATTGAACAAATAAACAATAATTTAAAATTTCCTCTTGAATTGTATTTGCTAACGTTGCACATACTGCTGATATTTATTGAAACACATTGCTGTCAGTTTGCGAGCAGAGCTTTCAAACAGGTGAAATGAACTGCGGTTCGTGTTTGTTTGGCTGATGTTTTATGGTGTCACAGCTATGACGAAGGTTTCATTTGTAGTGTCAGCATTAATGCATTTGTCATGTGCCGCAAGCTTTCAGACTAAAATTAAACTAAACTCACCGACAACAAGTCCGGCTGATCCTAATAATGTCATCTGTCAAACTATCACGAGCCCAGCGTGTAATGCGTTCTCTAGTTCGACCGATGTCAAATATTAATATAACTGTTGATTCTTTGAGGTTTTTATGCGTTCTGTCTTGCTCTGTGTCTACAGTTTAACTGATTAAAAAAATTTGTTTAATGGTTTTTTTGAGTTGCATTGTTTGCTATTGTATACTATATACAATTTCATGGAAAGCCATAGTTTTTAAGATCTCGGGTTATTCTGTGTTTTGTTTTAACTATTTCCTCCTTAACGAGGTACTTTATTGCTTTAAAAATTTGTAATATTACTGTAAATAATTTTGACGGTGAACAATTTTAAATTGTTAACCATTAATGTTTTGGCTAAAATTATACAAAATAATGTTCGCATCGGTATTTGAGTAAGGATTTGGGCAACTACAGAACAAGGTACACGTCAAACGTAATCTGGCAAAAGAATCATCTTAGGAGAATCAATCGATTTTTGTGACAAGTTTATCTTAAGACCTGTGGAATCGCAGCGGGTGAGGTGCCTGGTACCATGGCCGCGATGCGAGAGGAAAGCAGTCTATCCCACCCTCCACGCTGGCTCACACCATCTGCCACACCCCCGGAACACACTGCCTCGTGAGGGGGTGATAGTAAACCGGCATTTCGGATGGGCTGGGGCTGATTTAAACTGGACCAAGACGTCCGTACTGCGAAAGAGAACCAGGTTTACCTCGTCACTGGCTAGTGGCTGCGCTGGGCTATCTTGGGTTACTTAAACACTCTCCCGGTGGACCTCGATAGTTGTACGCCATTATAACTACTTAAATACACGCGTGCGCGCAAGCATTCCCACAGACACACACGCATGTTGGTGTGTGTTTGTTTTTTTATGTGTTGTTCTTCGATCGTTTTGCGTTCTGTTCCTCTCTAGATTATAATATCGTCTCCTACCTTCACTGGAAACTTCCTTATGGTGCACGGTGGAGCACAATGGTCCCCTTCGTATTGCACAACCGTACATTCCCTTTAATATTCTACCATGGATCGTTCGTTGGATCATATTAATTGACGTCACTAAATACTGTGTGTTACGGTTCCCTTAACTCTCATTGCATGGTTCTTGCAATATCATAATTGATCTACATTCTTAAGTTCCATAACAATATTAACAGGGCTTCAATGCACGCACGCACACACACACACACACACGCACACACACACACACGCACACACACACACACACATATATTTTGTCTCGTTATTCCTTAATGTCTCCCATATGCATCGTATTTTTCCTGATTGTATAGCCTACTATAGATCCTGCTTAACTTTTGTTATTAGTATATGAGACGTATCAAAATAAGGTTTGAGGCGACTGCGGTATTTCCATGTAGCTTCACACCCGCCCTCCCAGCCTTTGCCTACGCATAACCAAGTGTAACATGCGACAACGCTGTTTGGCGTGGGGCGGGGAAGAGCTGTTACTAATGCGTAACCTCGAAGCATATTATGCTAAGTCCCGTACTATAGTATTTAGTCACGCTAGTGAATACTACCCAACATTCAAATTGGCAATTTGAATCACCCAAATTGCCTGTCAGTTATATCAGGACTCTCTTGTTGAATATTTTAATAGACTAATTGTTTCGGCAAATTGTCGAGAGTATTCTGTAATACTGTGTAAAACGTGTAAGTCACAGCATGACATTTTGTGTAATAGACTTTTATCTAAGAATGACAGTTTTTAGATTTGACAACCAAAGGAGATCCTAACTTTTGAGAAAAATAATTGCTGCCACCTGATGATTATATCATTGTTCTTGTGAAAACTTCATCTAATCGTGATGCTCAGGTTTGATAGTACTGTCATTGTTTACCGTGTATATGACCGTTCTTATTTTTATTTAAAAATCTTCTTTGAATTACTGGTTCTGTCGACGTAAAGCAGTTCTCTCCATAACTATCTGTTGACGTTGTCTGCATCAACCGCTCCAAGATAGCTGACCATGTTACTGGCAAGTAGTAAACTACGAGAAAACACGCTAAGGAAAGTATTTGTATAGAATCGACATTTGTTCGGTGCACAGTGTTGTCAGTAACTGTAACAGGAATATAACCTAAAGTTAATGAACACTGACGTCTGATAAATTTAGAACAAACAGAATTAAGACACAGAATGTAATAGACAGAAATGTAAAAGTATCGACACGGTTGACTGAACTCCCTAATTAATAATAGCCATAAAGGGCATTTAACTTAACGCTTGTGTACGCGCTGTACGGCAAGTGGAGGTATAAAGAAGTTGTCTAGTTCAAATTTTTTTTTTTTAGTTATTTCCAATCTGCTGATGAGTTGTGAAGCTGTTGAAAGTGGTATCCGGAATAATTTTTCTATAGTGGTGTGCAACAGTGTTAATTGTGTTTGTGATATAACCATTAACACAACTTTATTAATTAAATTTAGAACGACTAATCCCATTGTTGGTGCTCCAATAATTTTTTTTGAGTACTCATCCAATACTTTATGTCAATGAGAATTTTGATATAACGTTGATAACATTACTGCAAATACAATATAAGCAATTATAAATGTTAAATAGTCATTATTAAATGGAAAGTATAAAAGTTAGCTAACTGTGAACTCGATATGACGAATCGGTTAGAAATTATGACGCATTGAAACTCGAATACAGGCTGAGATAAACGATTCCGAAGAACAAAATATTTTCCCGGAGAGGGGAGGCTGCAGTGACATTGCGTCGTGACAAACAGCACTGAATTAGCTAACAAAAGTCAACATCCGTGATGAAGGAGTTCTGTTATTACAAATACGGTGCAGCTGAAGTAGCTGAGTAAATTATAAGTAAAATTTTTTGTTTAGAAAATGGCTGCTGCCGCAGAATTTGTGACAGAACAGTACAATCAGGGACTGTTTGTGTAATTTATATAACCGTAGTAACCGCGTTCGCTGCGAACCACAAACAAGCTGTGCCAACTTCAGGAAGTAGACCACTTGATGCGTTTGCGACACAATGCAGTTATTCGCAGCTGGTGTGCTGATAGAACAAAAACAAACAGCGTTGCAGGATAACTGTTTAAAGTATTATTTAACTAGTAAGCTTCCTGAACTGCAGAACTCATTCAGTGTTTTGAAGGAAGTACATTTATTGTTGTATAAGTTTTGACATTAGTTAATTTTTCAATTATCAAAAAATTACGGAAATCCCGATTTCTGTGTTGTGTTTTGTAAAGCAACAATTGTAGATAGAATAAAGGCTAAACATTCCAAACAATCCGATTTGTGTTAAAATTCACTTTATTTTGACAACCGGATAAATGTTTACAAATTTTTCCCGTTTTTAATGGAATTTTTTAGCTCTGGGGTCAACAGTTATGAAATTTCAAAAATTATCTGCTATATTCAGATTTTCGTGGAAATTGTGTTTAATTTGATATCACATACGAAATTTGCAACTTTTTCAAACTTTTAGACTTTTTAAGCCCTGACGTCTAAAAAATTTTAAAATTTCTAAAACTTATACTACATTCAGATTTACTCTAAAATTCCTATTAATTTGGTATATCAGATGAATTTTTGCGAAAATTTCAATATTTGACCCAAGCTGTAGTCCCCGGGGAAGCAAATTTTGGAATTTTTAAAAACGGACATTTAGTTTTATATTTAAATTAAAAAATTTGATTATTTTGATACCTCATATGAGCTTTTAGACCCTTTCACATTTTGCTTTCAACCCTCTTATTTTTAGTGGAATCAATCAATAAAACAATAGAATGATGTAGGGTAAAATTATAGGCACGCATGCCAAATTTTACAAAATCCATTCATGTGTAAAAAAGTTATCGTGATACATACCCCTAATAGACAGACAAAAAATAAAGAACTGACTTCGCTGGTTCAATAATGTTGAAAACCAGTAAAAGGCTCAATGTACAACACGGGCCTGTATACAAGAATTGACAGTTTGTATGTTTGGAAACCGACGAGACAGTTACCTTTTGAGGAATGAAATTTCTGCCATCAGAGGTGTTGTCTAGGATTTATGCTACATAATTTAACTATCTGGGTTTTAGCCGGACAAGCGCCAGTATTTGGAAGTTGCACTGCGTTATGTACTACGCTGTTGACAAGGAAATCTGGTAGAAGATCCTGGCCGCATGCATTTGTGTGCGCAGGAAAACACATATATTATAATGTTAAACATTTTGAGGCTACTGCTCCTTGGCTGCCTCCGGAGTTTATCATTGGGAGCTTAGAGGCATGATAACATCGAGGGGAAAGACGGTAATAACATTCCTCTGCTTTCGGTCGCGTGCGGTAAGGTGATGTTACCGACTCCGCGGTTATGAATACGGGACTGGTGAACAACTATCCGGAAAATGACCGACAGCTGCGGCTAACGCGGGATAGCAGAGACTTTCTTAGCATGAGGCCAGCATCAGAACGACACCGGAATCCCTAGCCCTGATAATAACGAAGCCAGTCTCATGACAGCAATTTTTAGCATTCCAATAAACCTGAACATGTCTACTAAATGTTTAGTGGGCTTAAATCGCTTACATGTTAATTCAGCGATTTCTCAGTTTTACCTCGACCTTTTAGCATCTGAATGCATTAACCGAAACGTGGCATGCGTATCCGTACATATAATCTACAGATTTCTATTTTGTTTTTCAGATTGATGCCCCCAAAATAGAGTATCATAGGGCAAGATGTAATAGTGAAATTTTTGAAAAAATTGCAACATGATCATATAGGTTATCAGAGTAAACAGAATTTTAACCAGAATCTAAATATAATATATAGTTTAGAAATTTAAAAATTTTTATGAATCAGAGACCAAAAAGTATACCAAACGTTTCAGAAAATTGGCAAAATCTACGTGGGCTATCACGTTGAAGACAATTTTAACCAGAGCCTGAATATACTGTTTAGGGTTAAAATTTTTTTAAATTAGGGCACCAAAATGCATTAAAATTCTGAAAAATTGTAGAACTTCAGAGTTTCCGAACATCAGAGTAAAGGAAATGATGTACCCAAATCTGAATGCACTATTTACTTTGAAAATGTTTGTGTTTAGAGACACCACGAGCTAAAACTGGAAATAAAAATTTCTCAAAAGTTGTAAAAGTCTGTACCTTAGGGAGCTTACTAGATATGTTGTTGAATGAGCAAAGCGAATTCTCATTTTCTACTCGACCTTTTGCCATTTGTTTGTTTGTCTGTCTGTCTCTCTCTCTAATTGGGGGCATGTCTCATGGTAACTTTTGAACGCATCAACCGATTTTTGTAAATCGTGTTCATACGTTTGCCCTACAGAAACCTATAATTTTTAAGATTGATGCCCCCAAAAAGTTGAGGGGCTAGAGACTAATATGTGAAAGGTAAAATAATTCAAAATTGCAAGATGTGAGTTTACCTTCATTTATTTAAATTACAAAATTTTTGGGTGCCAGAAACACAAAATTGCGGCAAAAACTTGATAAAGTCAAAAATTGTATATGCTAATTAAAAGAGTGTTTTAATCAAAATCTGAAATTTGTGTACAATTTTGAAACACTCTAATTGTTTTTTAAATTGTACATTTTACACTATAAAAAATATTTGGCCACTTGGTCCAAAATAGGAATAAATATTGTGAAAATCCAGCCGGATGTCAAACTAAAGGATATTTAACATAAATCCGATTGTTTGGAATTTTTAGCTCTTACTGTATATAATGCTCTACAATTATTATTTTATTAACCAAAAATTAGCAGGGTAATCGGGATTTTCGTATTTTTTTTGATAACCGAAAACTTATTTACTATCAAAATTTATCCAAAAATATTATACTCTGTTCAAAATAATATGCAAGTTTTGTAGTTCAGAGAAGACACTATTTTAAAACTGTATGGTGGCAGTTAATTACAGTTTCTTCTTAACGTACTAATGTTTTCACGGCTCAAGCGATCGTCATCAAAGAGGGAATAGGGACAGATGGAAGGATCGTATGGATTTCCCAAAGACTCGTAACAAAGACAAGTTTTAAAGACATTTTATATAATCTTTCTCTCTATCTCTATTTCAATGATGACGACCGATGGATCAGTCGAAGTACATAGCAAAGAGAGTAAGGCCGACAGCCTTACAAAGTTTTAGTAAATGACAAGGTTGAGTGGGACTGTGACAGTCCACGCAATTACGTAACTTAAAACTTAATTCCTTTTGGTTATTGCCAAAGAAAGTTATCAGAAGCAGTTATAAAATACGTATGCGCTTTATATAATACATTTACATGTGGCTGCGGCACCATGTGGATGCGTCTGTGCAGGAAGGAAATTTCATCACTCTAGTCATATAGTCCTACAGATGTCAGTCAAAATCAACCACAGCAACTATATCATCTCGTGAGGTGTATGACTTTACAACGACCTACTTGTTGTAACTTACAAGAAGTGTCGAGTACTACAAGAAATAGTAATTACACTAAAAATTTCATTATAATCCTTTATTTCGCAAGATTATTAGAAACACCTTCCTATGTCGTAAGAAATCTCCTCCTTCAACAGGACCTCGCCAGCGGATTTCAAATCTCAAACCAAAAATCATCATCATCACTCCAAGGATTAGACCCTAGACCTGTTCCAGAACACATCTCCTCCTCGGTCTACCGATACTCTCTTCCCAGTAGGGTGGTAACCCAAGGCAGTCACGGGTAGAAAGATATAAGGCATTAGGTTCAAGTGTGGTCTCCTTCTGTGGTCTTCAATCTTCTGATGCAACGATACAATTTTTAATTCGCGTTTTATATCCTCGTTCCTTTTCCTACCCAGGAGAGAACAACCTTGGGTCCCTTTTACAAATTTTATTTCAGCTGCCTGAATGCTGCCTCTGTACCTTTTACCAACAATCCATGTCTCACTAGCATACAGGAATGTGGGAACAGCAACAGTTTTGTAAAATTTCATTCAGGTATCATTCCGTGTTTTATTTTTCAGGTACATATTGATCGTTCTACAGATGCGTCTGAATTTTGTTAGCTTTCTACCTTCTCAATGGCGCTTGGATCCGGCGTTAAACTGTAGGTCCCTCAACTTTAGCTGCCCATCGCCGAAATATGTCGTCCATGTAGACAGTAAAAATTGTTGGTAACATAGGGCATCCTTGTCTCACACCTTTATTTGTAGGAATATCTTTTGATAATTTACATTTCAAATCTACGAAACCGCTGTCTTGTAATATAAGCCCTTAAAAACTTTAATTAATTGCAAAGGGAAACCCCTTCGTTTCATTATACTCCAGGGTAGCGAACGTTTCACATTATCAAAAGCTTTCGACACATCTATGAATGCTAGTCTCTAACTGAAATTCTGTTTTCTTTTCATTTACTAATTTAAGTGTAAAGATAGAATATACGAATGATCTCCCCTTCCTAAACCCATTTTGTTTTTCTGATATTAAAGCTTCAGCTATTGGCTTCGGTGTCCCATTTTCCGGTAAGCATACATCCGGTCAAAGAATTCTTATGTCTGACGATTTCAAGAACTGTCAGTCTCTGTCTTTGTTGCTGTGTTTTAAACTCGGTGGCTTTTATAAGTGGAAATGCAACTCTTGAATAGATATTTGTTAGTTTAGAGTCTCAGCTCGTGAGATGATCAGTTAGTTTATGGTTTGTGCGGCCATCGATTTATTTAGCCAAGGTGAAACAATGATACAAAACCAATGAAAGACTGCAATTGACCTCTGTGATTGCGGTCCTTTATACAAACTTCTCTTGTCATCCACGCTAGTTATGTAAGAAGCGAAGCGACACTATCTTGATACAAAACTAACACGCTTGACAAGAGTCTTAATTTCAAGGCCAGGAATTAACACAAGTCACTTGATGGCTAACTTTAGTGTCGGAATAATGGTTCCCTTGGGAAAAGATCGGGACTGGATTGCAAGATATTACGTTATTATTGTAATACTAACACGAGGTGTTCCGACAAGCCGTGTAGCAGACTCATTGCCAAGATAAAAATGAATTTTGTTCAATCTGTAGCACATTTTATGATGCAATTTAGTTTTCCTTAGGGTCTGCCTTTTCTCTGTTTTTTCTTGTTGTGTCCTCACGGTCAGAAGTTTTTGTTTTTCTATCCAAAAACGAGTCTTTGTACAGCTACTGGCGTTTCTCGCACACTGCACATTTTGTTGCTCCAATTGTCACGTTGCAAGCGACTTTTCATCAACTTATCGTCCATTTCCACTCTCCACGATCTGCTTGGTTTAATCAGACTTCATCGCTTATTTGGAACCCAGTTTAGCAACATTTTGGGCCAACGTTTATCAGGCAATACCATAAGAGCCGATTTGTATTTAGGCCTGTATTGTTTTACCTTGTTCAGTCAATAGAAAGTTGCCTCCTGAAACTTCACTTCTAATGCATTGGGGTCTGAACACCCCAAAAGATCGTCTCCAGAAATCCGTTTTACTGCTTAAAGCCTTTGATAATTTCTTTAATTAACTTTTAGATTTTAGAGCCACAGGCGACTATACTTTGTAGACTGCAATGGATAGGCAACTTTCAATGAGTAGGATTTAAAGTACAAATTTTAAAGTACAAAATTCAGCTGCCCAGTTTTACTTGTTCCCTTACTTACAATGTTTTCTTGTTTTGCTTTGCAGCTGATAACTTAATCCATTCTGCCATCTTTAGATAATGTCACTCCAAGAGACCTAAAAGAGCACAATTTTTTATAATATAAGATTTACTTTCATATTGGTTTCTTCACCTCCATTTCCTTTAAGTTCGGTTTGCCAAAGGTTATTTCATGGCGCCAAGACCTGTTCATGCAACTGGAGTTTTGTTCGTCTAGTGTTATCACAGCTTGATCATCCCCTGAACAGTAACGTGTAAAGTTAGTTTATTCAGATCCCCATTTCACAACAGTGTCTTTCCATCGATCTAAGGCTGCCTTAATATAAATTTCGAATAATGTAGGTGTTGTGTAAAATCATACTAAGTTTTTTACGCCGAATTTAAATTTATTAACTTAAGTAACTTCTAATGTATCCATAAATTTACAAGAAACGCTTCATGGTTTAATATTAACAGCAGCGCAGCCTTTTAAATAACAACGAGTGTTTGTACCCCTACTTTCAAATTTGGACAGTTGACAACCAATACAAAGTAAACAGTGGCTGTAAAAAAGTCTCTTTGGTATGGTAAACTCGGTACAAATAATCGTTTCTTGCTGCATTATCGTTGCATTAATATACGATGATGTTACATTAACAGTATTTACTAGACCAAGGCATAAACGAACAATAGGAATGCTATTTGCCTGCAACTAATATGTTTACGCAGTAACAATGAGTGTACATTTTGGTTTGTTTTACAAGTGCATAAACAGTAATCGTCTCCTTCATAAAAAGAAAATTGATATTCTCTTTTTGTTATTCTACGAACTTTATGTATTTGTTGGATTGTGTGTTCGGTCGTGTTCTTGATTCTCGTTCAAAACGTCTGTGAACGTTTGTGTTTATATGAGCCGAATATCCAACGTAATATGTCAGAGTTCATAACGTTGACATTTAAGCGAGTTTATTTTTTATTTTTCTGGTTTGCGATTTAAGCTAATCAAGTTTGTAACTTTCAGAATACTTGTTTCTGCTCTACCGATTTCCCCGAACTGCCTAAAAGTTAGGTATTATATATTTAGTATTAGGTATTATAAAATTTAGGTAAAACCAGGAAGACTTCAAAACTTAATGTCACTTAATGTTTACGTTATAAAGTACAGCTGTACGACAAAGTTATTAAGCGGGTGTCATCCTTCAGGTACCTCGGCATAAAAATAACGTCTCACCAATATCTGCAGGCTGAAGTAAATCAAGGCTTCACATTGCTTGAACAACGCAAACTGGTCAAACCATTTTCTAAGAACAGAATCTTTGGTACGCATATGCAGATCTATGCTGCTGAAAGGTGAGTTGAAACAGCGAAAATAATGCAAATTGGAAGCGACCGGCATGAAAAGCTGAAGAAGGATACTGACCCTGACTGACTACAGTACTCCTAAGCAGAGAAGCGATAACATAAAAGAAAGATGCAAAAACAAGTGTTTGGTTTTAGAAAGGAAGAATATAGTGTCGCGCGCTTGTTATGAAAATGACGGAGGACAGACTTATGAAAATAGTTATGAACAGTATATCTGTTACAGTGAATGTTGAAAACTAGTAAAAGTTAACAATGACTAGCGATTGTCAACATTCACTAAACTGGTCAGTGGAAGTTGAAGGTAAAATTGCGCGGTCAACTTTCACTAGTAAGTGTCGACCTTCACCAGCTGTTTGCAGGGAATGTTAAAAGTAGATCGGTTGGGTGTGTCATCGGTCTCCATCCCCACCATCTGACGAGTGAAGATTGTTTCCCGCCCATTTATTGTTTTGATGCAGTTGCTGTGAGGTTATTGTTCGTTGAGTTGTTGAGCTTGTGTTGTTTATTGTTCAAAGTGTGTATTGTTAAGTGTGTGTAGTGTGTGTAATTTTGTAACTATGTCTAAATCCGTGCAGCAATTTTCTGAACAACTTAAAAGTGAACGTAACTTGTCCAAAGTGAATTCTGTGTCCGTGGATAAGGTTAAGTACGAATTTCTAATTAATAAGGTTAAAAGCGTAAAATAAAAACCTAATAAGGAAGGGAACGATTATAGATTTTTGAAAAGGTACGATATTATTGAAGTAAATGGAATCACGAAATTAATATCACCAATTACAGAAGAAAATAGTATTAAGTATTTTGTATATGATGAAGAACTTTTTGAAGTATTGAATGACGCTCATATTACTACTGGTCATGGTGGTCGCGACCGTATGGTAAAACATTTAAAAGCTAAATACAAAAATATTACCTACAAATATATATTGATTTATTTAAATGTTTGTGAGCCTTGCTTGCAGAATCAAAAGGGCCAGAAATAGGGAATTGTAGTAAAGCCAATGCTATTTAAGGATTTGAATCATAGATGCCAAGTTGATTTAATTGATTTTCAATCGCAACCAGATTGTGATTATAAATTTATACTAGTATGCCAAGATCACCTAACAAAATTTGTTGTACTTAGACCGCTCAAGTCCAAGACGGTTGATGAGGTTTGTGAAAATATAATAGACATTTTTACATTGCTTGGGGCACCTTCAGTATTACAGTCTGATAATGGCCGAGAGTTTTTAAACAAAATTATGAATAAATTAGTTGATTTGTGGCCTAATTTCAAAATTGTCCATGGTAAACCTAGGCACAGTCAAAGTCAAGGAAGTGTCGAAAGAGCTAATCAAGACGTGGAGAACATGCTTACTACGTGGATGCAAGATCACAAAACATCCCAATGGACCCATGGTTTGAAATTCATTCAACTCATGAAAAATAGTGCATTACACAGTGGTATAAAAAGATCACCATACGAAGCGATGTTTGGTTGTCCACCTAGCTAGGCATGGATTAGCTTCTTCGAACATACCTATTGAATCCTTATCTAATGTGGAATCTGAAGAGGACCTTGAAGCTGTAATTAGGCAAATTAATGTTGGTGGTGAACACGAAACAGAAGAAATTCAGGTAGGAGAAGAAGAGAGCCCTGACGTGTTGGAACAAGATGAGAGCCCCGATGTGATAGAACAAGATGAGAGCTTGCTTTTTGAACAGGAAAGTAGTCTAGAAGATACTTCACACAGCTTAATCGACCTCGACTGATCGACACTAGAAATAAAAAGACAAAGAGAGGAGGCATTCAACTGCTTAACAAACCAAGCAAAACGGATGAAACGTACATCAGACCAGTATCTACCACAGGTGGATAAAGGTTGTACTGTACGAGTTCCAGTTACTGATGTAGACCGTGGAAGAGGAGATTCCAGATGTTCTTGGTATCGTCTTGGACATAGTGGATGATACATTTTACCGACTTGGAACCAGAGATGGTGTGCTGAAGCAGCTATACGCTAGGTAAGTTTTTATCTTAGGTAAAAACTAGTTTTTATGCTAGGTAAGGCCTTTTAAAATAACGAGATTGTTAGGGAAGTAAATAGACAGGGGATGGAAAGGAGTTAAAAATACAGCACAGTCACACCACATCTACAATCATACAAATACTGCCCTTAATTAATCAATATATAATCTACAGATAATTTTAATTTTGCAGATCACAATTTAGTGCTTGTACTACAAACATAATAAAAGAAAGTGAAGTACCACTGGACAAGACACTTTCTTTACGGACAATTGCAACAGCCCAATCAACTGGAAGTGGCCAAGGATTCTTTAAGTGCACTTGCCAAACTAAGTATCAAACAAAAAAATGTGTGCAAGAAAAATAATTTACTTTGTAATTCTAAGTGCCATAATGCATTACCATGCTATAATAAATAAAATTCAATTCTAAATGAAGATTTTAAATGTGTTAAAATGTTGTAGTACATAGTTATACTCGTATAAGTCAACCTTAAATAACCTATGTTCTTGTTTATTCCGACAGTAACTGCTAATTTATTCCTTTAGTATGTTTAGTGTTGGTACACTTTCCCTAAGGTGCAGTAGGGTAGGTTGACATTCCCTAGTAAAAGTCGACATTCACTAGTGGAAGTTGATTATGAATGATATTGTAATATGAGTATTCAACGTTCACTAAACCATTTAGTGAATGTCGACCATAACTAGTCACTGTCAACCTTAACTGAAACTTCAACATTCACTGTAACATATCCACTGGAAAGAAAAGAAAGAGAGCGTCTTAAAGAAGATGGCGCGGCGTTTTGGCTGTAGAAGAAGAAGTATGCGTACTAAAATTCCATCACAGAATCACAACGCGTTTGATTTTTTAGTTGGTTTTTTGTCACTGAAGTTTGCAAACTCTATAATCATCAGGATCCTGCCATTCATAGGAATTCGAAAATAATTTAAATAATATAAGTGTTAACTTTACCATTTATTGCAATTTTCATTATGAAAGGATCCGTCTTTACAAGGACTAAAGTGTAGTTTACCAAAAACCTCTTTTACAAATTGTTGCTATTTTCAAACCCCCGTTTTCGGAGAACAGTAACGATTGGTGAAAGAGCTTAGCAGGCACTGACGTGAAGCTATTTCAGTCATTTTGCTTCATGGAATAGAGTGGCGCAGTACCTTATAGAATACTTTCTACTCATCCAAAGTTGGTCCCGAATGAGGCGACATATTAATTCTCTGCTGTAGTGATTCATAGTAATTTTGTAATTCTCTATAGTAATTTTGAAAGTTTCATTCGTGCGACCTCGACCTTAATCTTACCCTTGTTTTGAATGATACAATATTTGATTGTATAACTACCCACCCTTGAATATCTTAACGGTTATGTTGTGCCTTGTGATAAAACAGCAGTACTGTAGGCCTACCTAGTTGCTATTTACGGCGCGTTGCCATAAAAGTATTGTTACGAGGAGCGTAGCGAACAATCCAGAAAAGTCTCTAACTGGACTCCCCCCGTCCAGTGGCAGCTGTTGGGTCATTCAAGTAGGTGATTCTAGTGAGTTCCAGGATCACTTGAGATAAGCAGTAAACCGCCGCCGCGGTGTTCAGTTAAGGAGGAAAAGCTGTACTGGACCTCAGCGCGGCGTATATAAAGCCATAGCAGCCGGGTAGTCAGTCAGTTACGTGAGGGATTTTCACTAGTGCGGATTGAGTGCTTGTCAAAGTGAAGAATTATATTGTTATGTGTTTTATAATTGTGCAAGACTCTATTAGTAGACATTGTTTATTGCGTGTGAACAACTTTTATTTGATTTGTTGTAAGAGACAGTGTTGTTAATTACGAACTGTTTAACTGTGAAAATTAAAACTGGTGATTAGTGCTGTCTTGTATTCTGTTTTCCATTGTACCATACGACGACCAAGTAGACCGTCGTAACAGTATATTAAACAATTGATTACTGCTTTTCATTGTTTACGATATCCTCAATTATATCTGACTAAAAGAGTGTGTGGAGCGTCAGCAAAACGTAACTGTATCCGATATTGCTTGGAAATCATATTTTTTATATTATGTATAGATATCCATGTCGTACAGGTTGTCTACAAGACTCTTCACTGCTCAGTTTGCATATAGGCCCCTACTGTAGTTGATAGTAAAGCCCAGGGGAGGATGTCTTGTGTCCTTTTCCTTGCGAACTGACATTTTATAACCATGTTAATGCGTCTTAAAACTACCAAATAATGGTTATTAATTTTCGCTGTAGATGTTATTATATCTACTTCTACTTAGTACATGATTCTATATAGTATCTACAATTAAATTTACTTCTACTATAGACTACTGAATTTAATTTTGTTATTTGTTACAACGGTCTATTTATAAACAAAGATTAAACAATTGTGTCAGTTGGATCCAATACGACCGACATAGGGTGATAAGATGATAAGGGTGCGTGCTGATATTTTCACTTAATGTTCCAAAATGTTTCCTTTTTAAATTTAGTTGAAATTTTTTGTTTTGAACTGACCAAAATTTTTTTAAATTCGCGAAATATAGATAGATTACTTTATCAATAAAAAAGTGGAAAAACTAAACAGGATAAAAAACGTAGATTTTTCTGCAGGTTGTTAGAAACGAGAACTAGGTCAGACTCGTTGGAAAGCACGCTTCATGCGTATCTATAAGTGCGTTCAGCTTTAGTAACGGAATTGAAAGAGAGTACTGTATTGATAGATGTGAATCTTGAAATCGATTGCTACACTATCGATATAGAATGTAAACCGATTACAAATAAATCTTCTTTTCTTCTATCTTAGAGTCTTTGCTACGCGCAGTTCTTGTTACTGCAGTTCGTGTTATTTTAACATATCTAACAATCGTCTCTAAAATGGTATTACGCAGCTGTCGAGTATCATTAAGCAGGAAAGGAAATAGTCTTTAACACTCATGACTACCCCCAATTTAGTAACCGATGGAGAAATCAAGTTTCTTTATACGTAAATTATATGTAATAAATATAAAAGGTCTCTGTGTACATATTACTACATTAGACTATTTGTTAAGAATATAAAACAAAAATCATGACAAACAGAAAAAATTCAAAATCATAGATTGAGACGCGATAGCGTCATAATATGTAAGTAAGACTAGTTGGCAAATATAATATCTACGGGATAATAATAATTTTAAGATTAGATATAACATTTCATGAGTCAAATTTTGCCTCAGTAGTTGAGAAAAATAACCTGTCAATCCATTGGATTCATATTACTATGTTGACAGATTCGAAGTACTATTCGAAACAGAAAACGTATCGGCATTCAACGCATAGAGTTGGCTAAAGTCGCTGAGTGAGCGACTTTGACGTTTGATATATGTTGTGGGAGTAAAAACATGTGTAAGAGTCTCTACCAGTCACGTTACAGAAATTCGTTCACGTTACCCAGATACGCACGTGGTCAGTTTTGCATCGTGCAGCGTTCGGTAAATATAAAGCTTCCCGTGTACAGTTGGCAACGTCTCAACGAAACATCACAGTCGCTTACTATAGTAAGCTTGAATATAGTAATTGGCACATACACCCTGCTAACATGCTGTCTCACATCTCAAACGAGATGGACCTTGCTTCAGTCGTTTTATCTTCCATAATAATTTGATTAAGGTAGCAAACATAAACCGAAACTGCTAAATGAAATCACAAATACTGATTTCATGACAGGTTAATGAAAAATTATCTCAGTTATTTTTGTTGTAGACAAAATTTCTGATTTTGTCCACAGAAGGAGATGGTGTGAACACTTGAATCGCATGTCTGATATCCGTCTACCTGGGGCTGCCTTGTGATATCACCCTACTGGAAAAAGAGATGTCGGTAGACGGAGGAGGAAATGGGTTCCGGAACAAGTCTAAGGCCAAGTCCTTGGAGTGGTGATGATGGTGACAAAATTTCTGGTCCAGCTGAGATCACCTAGATCCCCTTGATTATCCTCCATTGTCAGTTCCTAAATTGAAAATTCGGTGTGTTGTTACAGAAAATTCCGACGTTTGGTGCATGGATTTTCTTTCTGTCTGCCAACGTTTCTACATTCCAAGTCGTTTTTACGGCATGTTGCTCTGTTACGCCAATAATGTCTTAAAGTCTTGTGTTTTCTGTTGTTACTTGAGCCCACTCTATTGTCCACAAGCTTCTCGGACACTTCTATTCCGCTATCGACAGACTTGCAGTGTCTTTCGGTAGTTCATTCGTCTGCAGTAGCTATATCATTTTTTTTCTTCATCCTACGATGCCTAAGATACTTTTTTCTATCTGCACGACTTCTTTATAGTTTGGTCCGTTTGACGTTCTCCAGTCGTCCGTCTTCATTGCCTTGAGACGGTTTTCGTTACATTTATTAACTCCCTCCTTTAGCAACGTAGGTATAAATGCTTTTAAAGATAACTTTGAACATGATGTTACGTCATACATGACAAACATGATATAAATTATATCATAAACATTAAATGTTATGAGCTTATTATTCCTTATTTTACTCTTATTTTCGTAGAAGACATAAGAGCGATGATGAGTCTGGAGTTACAGTTTACCCACCTAAGGAAAAAGACAGTATTGTGTTTAAGTAACACACGCGTTCGTTTGCTGTCATCTTGAGACTCTTGAGACACCTGAGCAAAAAAATAATCAATTAAATTGCTACCCGATTACGCATGGTACTCAGCATAATGGTTAGATCATTATGCCTGTTTGGTTACAGCTGACTATAAGGTTGCCATGGTAACCTATTTGAATTGGCATTTTTCTTATTTTTGTTCTTTGAGAAGTGAGAAAAATAATCGTTGAGTATAAATTTGTGTGAGACTTATAAGCTATCACGTTAAACAATTATGTAAAACCATTATGCTGTTGCTCTTTATGAAAATGTTTCCTTCATATTAGTATTGGAGCTTCGATTTTAAATAAAATGATCTTTTCCGTAAACGCATTTTTTCTTTAAATGTTTATTACCTATTGCAGGTTAAGATAGATCGTTTAATTAACAGTCATACCATACTCTTTTAAAATAATATAAAGCGCAAGAAATAATGTCAGGCGAAGAAATATTGTCTTCACAGACTGAAAAGTGATGACTCTTTCTCAGCATAGTTTGGGCTAGAAACTGAGAGTTGCAACAGATGGAACACTTTTTGTTACCCGGCTGTCAGTGTAATGTAATGTCGTCTCCGTTTGACAGACGGAACACAACTCGATCACACAACTATGTGTTTGTCGTGTGTTTGCTTCCCACCACCGACGTCGTCAAATACGTAAGTTAACACGTGGGCCACTTTCAGAACACACCACTTATCGGGTAGTCGCTTATGTCCCGAATTTGCCTTTGCTTACAATTACCGTGTCTTTATTAGCATTTATTTTTTTATTTTACTTACAACAGGGCAAATTTGTTGTACGGATTTATTTGATACTGATAAGTGTGTGTCAAAAATACAGGCTCACCATGTTGTACGGAATTGTCAGTCTGACAGTTACATCAGTGGTAGCAGATGATATAAAAAATGGTCGTTCAGTCACGACCGTTAAACAACAAACAGAAAAACATAAATCGACGTGCATAAAAAGACAGCTCCAGTGAGGGTAAGAGAAATTTCTCTATTTTGATCTTTAAAAGTTATCTTCTAATAAAATTATTAGGTCATTACATTTCTAGAACTCTTTGCATTTACCCATAACATCTACATGTTTGAAAAATTTATTTAAAGTTATAGCCTATTCATAAAAAAGTAAATAACGGACTAGCTTGGAAATATGATAACACGTACTTTTTAAAGAAATATCTCTTTGACTAGTAAATATGAAAACTAACAATCTCTCATATACAAATTCAGTAAAGAACGCAACAGGACGCCGCCGTTAGAAGACAGAATTTTTAAATTAGATGCGACGGGGAAAAAAGACTAGGTTGGCGCTGCGCTAGTGGTGACGGTTTGCGATACTCGAATGCACCACTAGCCTCTGTATTCAGCCGTCGTTCTTTCTATGCCTACCCCCGATTTAGTTTTTCTTGCAGGGTTACAAAACCGGTTAAGAAGCTTGCGTTTATTGCCTTTAGAACTCAAACAATGGCCCCTTTTTTTAACCCTCTGTGACCTAAGCAGATAGTTTCGCGCCACATTACAATTTATGCCTTCGTCATTATTTCCCAGAGTTGAAACATAAGTACTGCATGAACAGATGGCTAACCCAAAAGTATGTAAATTGTTAAAAAATATCTTGTATCATTAGATAATAATAATTCAAATGTTAAACAACCATGCATCCTAAACATCAGCTGCCACTGATTTGCGGTAATATAATTAAACAAAAACGAAGTGGAGTAGTCTTTTATCTCCATTTTTGCTTTCTGTTAAATAAAAATATAAATGGATATATTTTTGAGTGCTTCGTCGTAACCTTTGTAAACTCAGCATCCTGAAAGACAATGCAGTGAGTGAGCGTTGTCTTTCAGGATGATGTCACTCACAAACTGGTGTGCGATTACGTTTCGTGTTCGTATTGTCGTCGAGGCCACTATGTTTCGAACACAGAACTCACCAAGATCGGCTATGAAAAGTGTATGGATTGTTACAGACCCAAGAGAGTTACCACCAAACGACTTAGTACTGTATTAGACTGAACTCCAAGTCTCTGATGGAGGGGATAAATTATGCGTGACTGTGTTGTGTGTGTGTCTGTGTTGGTATTGTTTGTTTGTCAAGGCCAATGATTCATTAGCCCTGTTCACAGTCCAAACTGGTATCCATCGCAAAGGCAGACTATCAGTTTGTAATATTATTGCAGTCCGATTTTTACCGTTACGGTAGTAAGTGCGTTTAAAGACTACGTATTATTGGTATTGTGTTTACAAGTTAGTCCTTTATAAGTAGTTGTGTTATAGTAAAATTAAAAATAGGAATTGGTGAACTATCGTGTAGGGTTAATGTACTTTCAGTTACTTTCTGTTAGTGAGTGGATTATCCTGTTATTTGTTTATTTGTAACTGTCTGTTCACAATGTCTCTTCAAGGATCATCGAAACAAAGAAAAAAAAGTTTCGTTGTTCATAGTGAAGGTCGCGAAATAATTAGTAATATAATTGAAAAATTTGATGAAGAAAAACGACAAAATTCGCTGACATACCCACTTAATCAAGCAACAAAACGAACTGCGTCTTACTGTGATAAATCGGAAAGGTTCATTAAATACTTGAGGAAGCAAAGAAAATGCAGTGTAGATGGAAAATTCTCCACCCGGGGAGAAAACGTAAAACATGTCAGAAAAGGATACATTTTCTTAATGATTTCGATAAATGTGTAGTAAGAAATATTATTCAAGATATTTATAAAAATCAAAACGTTGTGCCTACTGTTAAAAACCTCCTACCTATTGTGAAAGAAAGAATCCATTTTCCATGGGGCGCTAAATCATTAACGCGAGTGCTTAAAAGTGTGGGATTCAAATGGAAGAAATGTAGAAGTAAAAGAAAAGTGTTAATTGAAAAACCATAAATTGTAATGATGCGTTACAAGTACCTTGTGCAAAATAAAAAAACCTTTCGGGAATCTGGGAGAAACATATTTTTTTTAGATGAAACATGGGTTGACAGTAATATAACTGTAGATAAATGTTGGCAGTCAAATGATGTTTCTGGTGTGTTACAGAATTACAGTGCGGGTAACAGATTAGTGATTTTACATGCGGGAAGTAAAAATGGCTTTATTCCAGATGCTAAACTTTTGTACAAACTTGGAAGTACTAGTGGTGACTATCATGGGCAGATAAACTATGAAAAGTTTAAAAAATGGGTTGAGAATATGTTGTTGCCAAATATTCCATCGGAATCAGTATGTTCTTGCATGTTTGTTATACAAGTGCAAGTTAAACATGGTTGTTATACAAGTTAAACATGCATAGGTTTTTAATGTTCTTATCACAAAACCAAACCAAAACTAACGTTCCAAAACAATCTTCTTCTTTCCAATAATAAAAAGTACCACAAAAAGACAAATTTTCCAAACTGTTAAAGTAAAACAAATATTTCTGAGCGAGCTCTAGATGATATGAAAAAAAAAAAATTTCGACAAATATTTTAAAGATGTTTCAGCGTAATCGTGTCATATTCGACTGAGACTTTTTTAAAGGGGACTGTATAAATGTACATTTGTGTAGAATTGTTCAAAGTAAGAAAAATTGCACAAACTTTCTTTCAAAACTTTTCCTTCTGTAAAATTTACTGTAGATACACGATGTCCAATCCATTGGGCTCTAGGTTCTTTGAATGTTCTTTATAAGAGTAATTAGTTGTGTCTAGTGTAATTCCCATTGTGACTCTGCGAGATCTTTACCACTCAGTCTAAAACAAAATGTTTTAAATAATTTAAGCTCTCCTCTTTTGATAAGATAGTTACATCTATATTTAGACATAGACTCTTCACAGTTAGTTTTATTTTTCATTATTATCTATTGTAATTATCCTTCTTGATTCCTGAATGTTTCCCTAAATCATTCCCTATATGGGGTCTTTTTCTATCTCTCTTATATCCTTTAGTCCCCAGTTCATAATTTGTTTATTCCATACGTAAGCTTGTTCTTTAATGTTATGACCTGGAATATCCAATTTCAGATTTTTGTCTCTTCTCAGTTTTCTGCTATCTACTATTTGTTAATATATTGGTACTTAAAAGATACCAGAAAAATATAGCTTAGAATACAAATTTATTCAAAATTCTATTTGAGAGAAAGTAAAATATTTATAATTATAAAAAAGCGGCACTTAAATAAAAGGTTTTGAGAGCCATAATATATTATCCGTATTTACATAGAAATTTTAATTCTTAGTAACTTTGTTAGCGTTGCTTTTCATTGTACAAAATTAGGTCACTGTCGGCTCCGTTGAGACAGACATTAGCACTGAACTTGGAAAATGTTACAAGAGCAATATTCCAACATACAGTCAGTCAGTGGGGCAATCATAAATTTTCCGCCTATGATTGCGAATTCAGACTAATTTGGCTTCAGTGACACAGTTTCTTGGTGTACCAAACATTATTCCCGACTGCTGCCAAAGTTTTCATTACTCCGACAATAAACGCTGCAGTTTGACGGTCAGACACAATTAATTGAATGCGTTTGTCTGTCTGGCCGTAAATAATTAGAGCAGTCGTTATCTCTTTACAGCGTGCCGTGTTGGAAATACTTTAAAAAATGTGAACACGATTTACAATTACATGTAGATATCTTATAGATTATCTTACACCTAATTTGGGAACACGTCATTACAAATACGAAAGACAACAATGTTCTGTAACTAAAATGTTAATAATAATAATAAATTTTTTAAAAGGGGGAAATATCTTAATGAACTGTAAGAGAAAAAACGGTCTGTCCTGTGGTTTGTCGGACTCTGAAATACTAAAATTTTACCTCCAATTCAGGCCGTAATATCTACCCTGCAAACACCTAGCATATTACTTCAAGAGTGACCCTGTTCCACCCTTACCGGGCTTCTTATAGTTATCTCTTATGTGCTACTGCCGTTGGCTGCAAGTTGGGACTGTCTATCTCTTTATTACAAACAGAATTATTACTGTTCCACACGACTATAGGAAAATTATTCCGATTAGCGCTTTCAAGCTTTACAGCTCATCGTCAGATCGGAAATGACAATCAGATTATAGTAATGTATTCAAAATTATGAAGAACATAACAATCTCACTACTACTAGTAATAATAACAATAACAACAAAATTATAATTATTAGAATATTAGTAGTAGTAGTAGTAGTAGTAGTAGTAGTAGTAGTAGTAGTTGTTGTTGTTTTTGTTGTTGTAATAATGACCCTGTTGCACTATCATGAGCTCCTTATATTCGTCTGCCGTTGGCTGCAAAATGGGCCTCTCTTTTTCATTTGTTAAAGAACCGACTAAATAAATTTATAAACTCGATCCTATTCCTCGTTCGCACGAAGCACGATCTCAACTACACCCTCGGAAGTGAACTCTCCATACTCCATCTGCAGTACCATCCTCTCTCTTGTAAGTCTGCTGGGCTTGAAAAAGTGTACAAGAAATCTCCAAAGGTAGAGCCACATGGTGGGCTTCGCATTCTGTAGACACGCCTGGCTTTGCACCATACCAGAATACACTCCCATTCTGTGCGTTTAACTGCCGTCACCACTGAAGAACTCTGTCAAATGATTTGAGCTTTTTGATCCTTTGAATAATTATACACAAATGTAGTCCTATATTCATCTATGCACAAGTACATATAAGAGTATTCCTAAGATATGATACATTTCTGTAAACGCTCGACCGCAGGTACTTTTATTATCTACATCCCAACTCATATATACGCAAACAAGTCACAGAATATACTTATAAAAGTAAAAACTAAGAAACAAGTGGTAATATACCTAATAATAAAACCCACTTTCAAGTTAGTAGCGATTAAATTCGAATATGGTAACTTATTTATATGTATTAGAACGATCCAACTTTTCCTAACGTCATGATGTGTGCTATACGGATGATACACTCTGCAAGATGAAATTGTTCCGTGTATTTTGCAAGCAGGCAGTTTGTGCAGTTTGTAAGTATTACCAACGTCACCCAATTTAATATCTTCTTTTCTTATACACAGGTGTTGCAGAGGGATTATTTGCAACATGGGACACATGATGTAAGTTACAGCTTTGATCATATTGGCAGCCATAACGCTGTAATGGCTGCCAGTTGCAACGGATAAAGTGAAAAATATTGAAAAATACTCGCGCACGATGTAAATATGTAAAAATTGTACCGTAACGTTGATTTCAGTTTATGCAAGCAGAAATAAAAAACAGGCGGTGGTGAAACATCCAGTTAACCTAAAACATACGAAGAAAAACGCCTGTCTGTATTATATTGAGGACAATCTGAGGTGGCTTTGTTTTAAAAACTTGGTGTGTTTGAGTACTTTTCATGGTGCAACTTGCTGACTTATTTACACTACTTTACGCTCATTTTGCTACTTTGCGTTTTAATTTGCTTACATTGCCATCAAATAATTACAACCAGTTTGCAGTCTCTTAACTTGACAACTTATTATTTACTATTGACCATTAAATTCTGTAAAGTAGCGTACGTTTAGAGGCGAACATTAAATTGTTAAAAGAAAAACTATATATCATTGAGTAAAATCTGCAAGGATTTCGATTACAGATCTGCGCGTTGTAAACCAAGGTAAGAAGCTCACCTCATACGAGCAAAACTTGTTGCGGAAGTTACTGTTCTGGAGCGGGTTAGTCATTTAGAATATCTGGGCTGTAACGTATCATATACTACAAACAATGATGTGGTGAAGAAATTGCACAAGTTCAACCAACTCTGATAGACGATCCGGACAACTCTAAATCAACGAGGAAAGAATCACGTCTAAAGTTCTACAAGATGATGACCCATCTAAAGTGTGGGTCAGTCCAGTTGTATTCAAGCGCCGAAAAGAGATTTATCAGGCACGTGACAGGATATTTTCGAAACCCTAAAACGAATATCGATGTACTGCAGGACTAAATGCTATGAGTAAGCAGGATATAATTTTCACAATATCGTCCAGAATGTTTGAAACATCTTGACCGAAAGCATGACTGCCGCATCCCCAAACAACTGTGAAATTATAAGTCAAAAGGACGGGGAGGTGTGGGCCGTCCCTAGAATCCCTGGAGTGTTGGAGCTCTAGTCAATCTGCTTGGGACCGGAACAAACCATTTTTGGGTTTAATCTTGCTAAAGTTGATGATCATTAAAAAATATACACTAATAGTTTCTCAGACTCACTTTTTAATTGATTTTTATCATATGGCGACACATTTAGCAAGGAATTTTAAAATATTCGCATATTCTGAAAAAATCTAAAGATGTTTTAGCGCCAAAAATCATATGAGATGGATAACTAAAAAGATTTTAAACCTACTGAAATTAAAGAATATTATTTTAGAAAATGAGTTTATCTGCGCAACTAGAAAAGGCGATTTACTTCTTGTTTTAAGTAAAGTTTTTGAATTGTTATTTCTTTCTCCATCATATTGTTCTATATTAAGTAGAGGAAAACACCTCACGAGGAAAAATTAAGGAATATTCCCAACGTGCTTAACAAATTGCCCTGAGAATTAAGGGCGACAAAAGGTCTAGAATATAAAATTAAATTTTATACTCACTACAGTATGCGCGTAATGTTTTGAATATTAAAAATACAGATTTTCTTAAAAGAACTATACGAAATCCCAACCATAAGCTATCGATTTCTAACATTCCAGAGATTCTGTTTCTGTGAGTGTACGTGCATATGCATGCGTGCATGCGCGTAAGCGTGATCCTGTCAATACAATCAGTGTGTAGATTTTTACACATAACATTTATTTGTGACCTTGGCCGTGAACTATAACAGTCTATATTTCAATAGGGTTTCTATTTCAGAAGGACTTAGTTTTCGCTTGGTTTTGTGATAAAAACATTGAAAACGAATGCATGTGCCAACGTCGTTTGGTGGCAGCTGTCTTGGGTCTGTAACAAACAATACACTTTCCTTGGCCGTCCTGGGTGATAATTCATGTGCGGCCGGAACCCGTGAATGTGATGAATCGCCCCAAACGAATTTTGTGTTCCAAACGTCATGGTGCCACGCAGACAATGCAAACACGAAATGTAACCGCATTCCATTGAGTGACAACGTCAGAAGAGTAACACTTACCTGCTGGATTGCATTTGTGGATGCTGAGTTTACAAAAATTACAACGAAACACTTCAAAAATATTTCCCAATCCTTGGATTTTTACTTCCATGTTCCATAAGGAAATGGAAGTATAGTCATGGCGAAAAAAATCGTGTTCGAGATAATGGCAGATTTTTATTGTATTACCCTCAAAACATGAAAAAAAAGTCATTTTTCGAAAAGTGTCTGTGTGTGTGTGTCCATGTGTCTGTGTGTAGAATATTTCTATGTCAAACGATAACTGCCGAAAATTCAAACAGAATCAATTAATTTTTTTTAATTTTTTGCATACTATTCTGAATTATAGAGGACTCAAGGCCTATTGATTTTGGTGAAGATCGGTTAAGGGGGAGGGGTAGTTTACCTGCAACGTTTTACGTTTAAACAAGAGTAAAGTGCTTAATTTTGATAAATAAAGTATCCTAACAGAAGGTCATAATAATCCACTGTAGAAAGGTAGATGAAGTATCTATAAATGAAAAGGGTAGATGAAGGGGAAGGGGTAATTTTCTATAAATTAAAATGGTAGTTGATGATGGAGAAAGTAAATTTTATAAGTTTTATATGTGTAATATATTATTGACAACAAAGAAGTATTTTCTATGGAAACATTTCATTTCACTTTAACAAAATTTTATATTTTTTCATTTTAATTTAAATCATGTATGAGAGAAAATATATCGTTCGTGGCAGGCAAGCATATCTCAATTATCTAATGTTACGTTTCCATTTTATTATTATGATAGGCAAGACAAGCACACACACACACACACACATACACACAATTCGCGTTATTTCTGGCCTCACTCATGTTTATTTTCTTACATTTGCACGCTTCTGTTATCGATTTGCTTCCTGTGGATCGCTGGGCAGTGTAACTGCACGTGTTTACAGAGGAACGGTTCATAGACAGACTTTTCGTCTTTAGGGAATGAACCCTGTTCAAGATGCTCAGGGTACATGAGTGACTTCGGAGCGCTTCGGAGGAGGGATGATTATATGCGTAGTTCGGTTACTTTCATTATATAGGGACACAGATAAGAAATGCAGTAAAAGTTATTATAGCCACGCACACTAAGAAGTTCGATCTCTTGTTCAGCAAACAACATAAACAAGATAACATTGATTGTAAACATAGATTCTACAAAAGCATAGCTAACTACACCGATATACGATTGTCTAAGGATGAAGAAGATTTATTGTCCAAAGGTTTAAAATATAATTTACCCAACTTTAATAAAAATGTTTTATTACGGGAGGTCACTAACGCAGAAGCGGTTATAAAATATATCAAAACCAGGACAGTCTGTGTGAAACACGGTCCATTATTAACAACAAATTAAATCGATTAGTAAAAACAGACATTAAATATAAATATAATGCTAGGTAGAAGAAAGAATTCAACATTGCGAAAAGCATAAAACAAAAAGTTGATAGGCATAAGGTCATAATAACTAAGGCTGATAAAGGCAACACTGTAGTCCTCCTAAATCAAACAGATTATGTAAGGAAAGACTGTGATTTTATCAACAATAACAATATTAAATTTCTAGACAATGACCCCACAGGTAGTTACACAAGAATATTAAATTCGGCTGTAAACAAATGTGACACGTTATTAGACAAATACAATAGACATCACATTAACCAGATTATTGCAAAAGCACCCAATTTCACACGTCTACCGAAGATACATAAAGAGAATATACCCATGCGTCCTTTAATTAATTATACCTCTGCCCCAGGGTATATAGTAGCTAAGAAACTTCAACTTATAATAAAAAATAGTATTAAATTACAAAATAATCATAGCGTTAAAAACAATTTGGAATTCATAGAAAGAATTAAAAATATCGACGTTTTACCTAGCTATAAATTAGTGCCTTTTGATATTGTTAATTTATATACTAACATACCTATATTAGAAACAATCTAAATTCTTAAAAACAACCTAATTAAGACGGCCATATTAAATTGACAACAAATTGATGAACTTATATCATTGTTATAAATCGTACTAAACCAGAACTATTTCACTTATGATAAGAGATTTTTTATACAAGAAGACGGGTTAGCTACTGGTTCCCCCTTAAGTGGATTGTTGGCTGAAATTTACTTAAACTTCTATGAAAATAAATACCTGTTATCTAATTGCAATACATTCTACAAAGCTATTATTTCGTACACACGCTATGTGGATGATACCCTCGTGGTTTTTGATGGTACTTATATGCAAATTAACATGCTACTCAAATACATGAACAGCCTAAACAGTTAAATTAAATTTACAATGGAAATGGAAAATAATGAAAGTACAAACTTCCTTGACTTATCTATACGAAAACAGAATCGCTCATTTACATATAAAATATATAGGAAGCCAACTACCACGGACTTGACTATACATGCACACTCATTTCATCCTCACACACACAAAATAGCGCAGTTTAATGCATTAGTGCACAGACTGACGAATGTACCATTGAGCCATGGAGATTATCGGGATGAGGTTAAAATCATCAAATACATAGCCATGAAAAATTGTTACAAAAGTGACATGGTAGATAATTTGATTCGGAAACACAAGTATAAGTAGAATAAGATAAAAAACGACAGGTTTAAAGTTCAATTTGTATCAGCCGAAAATACTAATGTGCTCCTTAATGTACTAAAAAATGAGTTCAAGAAATTAAATATCAATTTTTCATTCAGAACTGTCAATAATTTAAAAAATATATTTAGGTTAAGGTCTCCTAAAATAATAGAAAATTGCTCAGGCACATACAGGTTGCAATGTCATGATTGTGAGAAGTTTTACATCGGTCAAACGGGGAGGAGATTTATTGACAGATATAAAGCACATTTACCAAAAAAGGTCATCACATCAGCCAAGTCTAATTTTGCATTAAATTTAATAAACGAAAACCACAATTACACTGGGTTCGCGGAAAATACGGTACCCATGCACGTTACCAACAAAGGTCGTTTGATGGATGCGTTAGAAGAATTTGAAATTTACAAAGTATCCAAAATCCATAAAGAATGTTTGCTCAACGACCAGCTTTCGTTTAAATCGAATACGTTGTATGATACCGTATTGAAGATGAACGGTGAACTTCGCAATCAGCCCAGGTGAAATGTGACAGTCGGGCGGTGCGTACTGTCTTCGATAGTTGTGTTTACGGTTTTTAATTATGTTATTTATAACAGTTGTGTTTGTTTTATTCGTTTGTGTGTGTATGTGTTTTTAATAATTTCGCCGACAACTCCTATATACTAGGAAGAAGAAGTTTTACTGCTGATGGGAATTTATTGCCGAAACATGTAGTGAAATAATAAACTACAAGATCGTTAGACGGACCAAAATAAGGTATATTTAAATATTAAATTGAATTGAATCGGTTTCTTTATAGGAATAAAGTAAGCCTACCTAATTTTTATGGATAAAGTGGCTGAAAATAACATTATATTAAACGACTACCACATAATTACAAAAATATCTATATACAGTGAAATTAGTTTGAGGGTGGACGATATTTTTTTAGAAATTACCGAACTGAATTCAAGTAAATTATTTTAAACATAAATTTTATAACATGGAAGTCATGTATGGTTCTCCATACCGATTTTTAGAAATTATGTTACTGTAACTCAGTGGCAGCTGTTGTTTAGGCTGCATGGTTGCATAAAATTAGAGCTATTAGTTAGTGAGCTACATAAATTTAGTGATACAAGAAAAATGTTTAAAAACCAGTACCGGTATATACTTTTTGGCTAGTTATAAGTTTATACAGTACTTATTTTCTACCCCAGGGAAACTGTCTTGGATGTTTTCTAAATTTGTACTAGACTTTACACGAAGTCATTCAGAAAGTAATTTTTAAAATTTGTTTCCAGTACACTGTACATTAACGGTCACTCAGTAAAGAGTAACATATGTGGAAAAATTTCTAGACCATGTGTGCAAACGTAACGGATTAATTTTGAAAATTTCAAAAATAATTTTTAGAAATGTAGGGAAAAACGACCAACGATATTTGCAGACGTCGAAATGGGGGCTGAAAGGGACGATGGCTGAGAATAGGAACTCTTGGGTTCAGAGGCAAGACTAGCCTTCAGGTAAAGAAAAAGTTTGAATTATTGTAGAACTGCGTTTCAAAAAACTGAATATTTGTTTGCTCTGATGTTTATTTTTTGAAAGAAAGTACACTTCACGCAATTAAAATTAGAATTCTAAGTATTCAAATGTTCAAAGGTATTAGTTGAACGACGGCAGCGAGTTCTCAGTTTTAACTCGACCGTTGGCGTTTGTCTGTCGACTTGTCTATCTACCTACCTACCTGTCTATCTATCTGCCTATTTAGGTTATGTCTAACAATAACTTCCGAACACATCAACCGATTGACATAAAACTTAGCATACATATTCATACTTTAACCCTACAGAATCCCTCTGTTGTTTTTAAGATTAATCCCGCAGAAATATTGGAGCTGGAACAAAAATATGAGGAGCCCGTGTGGGGTATCAGATTAAAGGGACGTTTAACCAAAATTTGAGTAAAAGGTTTATATACAAACATTTTTAAATTTTGGTACCTTCAGAGCAAAAAAGTGGGTACAAATTTTGATAAAAATACAAAATTCCATGAGGCATATCAGATTAAAGGATTGTAACTATAACCTGAATGTAAGTTATATTCTTGAAATTTTAAAATTTTCGGACGCCAGGGCCCAAATAGTGGAGCTAAAGTTTAATGAAATTGCAAATTCTATATGGGATATCAAGTTAAAGTAATTTAAATCTTAATATGGTGTAAGGTTTTGGAAATTTCAATTTTTTTTACCGCAAGGTCCAAAAAAGGGATCCAAAATTTAAAAAAAAAAACTTGTAAAAATCCAGTCGGCTGTCAGATTTAAAGGAGTTAGTTTTAACACTAATCCTATTGTTTGAAATTCTTAGAGTTTATTGTACAATAGCTCTAAAATTGTTACTACTGTGTAATATTAAAGCACTCTGTCCAAGATCTGCTCTTGTACTTTCTGTACAATATCTGAAGAGCAAGGTAGTCTATTCGCTTAAATTCTGTTTAAAGTGTAAGTTGGTTTAAAGAAAATCTAAACAAATGATACATAGGCTTATAAGACGATAATACTATCTATCAGAGAACTCCAGAAAACTGGAGAGATGCTGGGCATATTTGAATGCTAGTACCTAGAAAAATGTTTTGGCCTGTTAGGGCGTCATGGAGGATGGCGCTTCATCTTTAATTATGAACTGAACAACTATTTCAAAGAATTGAGAAATGTACTTATATCAGCGACGCAAGCAGGCCCGGACGAATAGAGTGCATGATTGCAAAGAAATACCAAAAGAATAATGAAGGGGCAGCAGGGTACCAGAAGTGGAAATCAATGAAATAGCTGACAACTGTAAGGACAATGTTCGGTGAGACGCTGATAATCTTCTGCGGGTGAGAAACTGGCAGGGGCACCGCAGGATATCAAGACTGTTGGAGGAAGCCAAAGCTCTGTATAGGGCATTACTGCCACAGGGCGTAAAAAAAAACAAAGCTAAATAACGATATTACTTAAGACTTTATTTCAAAACTTTGACTAATTTTAACATTGATCTTTTTGGAGCAAACAAGAATACCATAGGTACGTAAGTTTCCTAAAATCTGAAATTTTGTTCACAGACAAGAAATTATTTTCGTTAACCAATACAAGAGTTTGTATATGTTTTACAATATAGAGAAATAATTGTGTGATTCAAAACACTACGCAATCTACATGGACTGTACTGTTGTGACATTCGTAGTAAGGTTAGTTAGTCTCATCGCTTCTGCAGAAATTCTTTCCTTGCATTCTCAAGTATGATAATCCATTAGGTAATAATTTTATTACTATGAGTGTCACCATTAAAACAGCGATGCATTAGACATGTCGAGCACTAGTTGCGTTCCCTTACGTCTGAGTTCCAGTACGTTACGGACTCCAGAGTGTAAACGTTTGACGGCCAGCAGCGTGCTTTGCATCGAGTCATCGAGTGTGTGTGTGTGTGTGTGTGTGTGTGTGTGTGTGTGTGTGTGTGTGTGTGTGTGTGTGTGTGTGTGTGTGTGTGTGTGTGTTGACGCGAGCACCAGTTGCGTTTGCCTGCCACGTATGAACTCGTCTTTGCAAGACGTACTTGAAATTCTACCGTTCAGCGTTCACGTCAACGGTGTCTGAACTCGAGTTCGCAAAGTGCATACCATACGGACTCGAGCGTGCAAACGTTTGACGGCCAGCAGTCAACACACACACACACACACGTGTATATTATTTAAATTATTATTTAAATAACATACACACGCGTTAGGTTGCAACCTAACACGTGTGTGTGTGTGTGTGTTTGCATTTTTTAACCTAACGTGAAACGTAAGTAGACTGCATCTTAACCTAACGTAAACGTGAAACGTACGTGGACTGCATTTTTAACCTAACAGTGAAACGTAAGTAGACTGCATCTTAACCTAACGTAAACGTGAAACGTACGTGGACTGTATTTTTTAACCTAACATGAAACGTAAGTAGAACGTTTTACGTTTTTTTTTTTTTTTTTTTTTTTTTTTTTATTCACGGAAATTCACGGATGCTGTGGTCCATTGGGACTGATGTTAATCGTTTCGAACGAGTACTGATGCGTTTCCTAACTGATCTTTCTTCTTCTTCTTTTTTTATTACTGACGACTGTGGTAGCAGCGGTGGCGAAGTTACAAATTTAATGTGACTGTAGAGTTAAAAAAGTCGTAACAGCTCGAAGTGTCGAGGTAACGGCGGGAATAGCCAAACTGACAAGTCCACGTCCACCTGTACATTCTCTCTTCCTTCAAATTGACGAATCATCTTCATTCATCTTAATTGTTATTTAAATAAGTAGTCTCTGTAATTCCAACTTTGTCGTGCTTACTTGCTGAACTGCTACCTGTCATGCTTCGGACGAGGCCTTTCAGTGTCTCAATCATTATCAAGTCCAAAACCACGACTAGCTAACCTTCAGCAGGAACGTGGGGGAGGAGCAGACTGAACAAGGTAAAAAGTTCAATACCAATTGTCACAGTTAAGAAATTATTTTTGTAATTATGTAGCGTGCAAACTTGCTGATGCGAATTAACGTTTGAGTCATACATACTATGTCTATTGGTGCGTGTATGAAAAGTCTCACTCTTAACATCGTTTAGAAATTGTCATGTAGATGAAACTTTGTCATGTTCCTTCATAGGTTTGTCACCTTCTTTCCACTCTATCGTCTACGAATGACATACTATGTCCACAAACATCGAAATTTCTAGGGTAGAAGTAGAACCCCGCAAACGCTAACTCGTCGGGGCTGATAAACGTCACTTCCCAATACTTGAACGATTTTATTCTTTCACTTTCAATACTAAAATCATGAGTAGCCGACATCTTCGCGGTTTGTAATAAACTGACATATTACCCTGACTAGCGTTATTTATTTACTGAGAATGAATGAATACTGAAAAACAAAAGGTACGGTTATAACGCTGGTATTATGTTAATGTGAGACGTATCAATACAAGCTTCGAGGCGACTGCTGTATTGCCATGTCGCTTCACTCCCCGCCCTCCCCGCCATTGACAAAGCATAACCAAGTGTAACGTGCGACAACGCTGGAGGGCAAGGGGCGGGGAAGAGCTGTTACTATTGCGTAACCTCGAAGCTTACAATGCTAAGTCCCGTACTTATAGTGTATCTTAAACGTTTTATATATCAATTTGTAGCGCATGAACGTGTGATAAGTAAGACGTTGTTGCAAGTGAGTGTCGATGTGTGTGTGTGTGTGTGTGTGCAACTGTACTAAAAAGCTGTTATGCGCATGCGCAAATAATTCAAATGCACTTACGTAGATGACTGAAAAAGAGATGAATTACATAATACATGTACGCTTAGACCAACTATTTGATAGATCAAGAAAATTAAGTTTATTTTCGCACGCACACACGCACACACACAGACGCACACGTAATCACACATCCGACGTGCACGCACACAGACGCATACGCAACGTAACCAAACACGTACACACACGAACACATAGACGCACACGCACACACATACATACGACGTTGACATGAATCATGTTACGTTGTGTCGCGCTGACTCGATATTTATATATGACTTCCATATAGATTTAAATAATACTTTCATGCTTTTGGCTGTCCTAAAAACATACCATACTATTACACAGGACGTTATGTATTACAACATTTTTAATTTCGTTTAGCAACACTCGTAGACGATAGCTATTTATGTATGGAAGTAAGCCATGTGTCAAATTATAAAGTGAAAGTAAAATGCATCGATTTAGACACCCAACCTCTGAACATACATGCAATTAATATCAATCTCTGTAATGTGTGTGAGAGAGAGAGAGAATTTAATGTGTATCAACTTTCAAACGTGTACGCTACCGCCGTATGATATATATATACACACAAGACGACATGTCACTATTTCTCATTTGTATGAGACACTCATCGTACAATCGACTATTGTGTATAACAACAACAACATTTAAGAGGTAAGTAAAAGATTTGCATATGTTACTAAGTAAAAAAAAAACATAATTTTATTGAATATTCAGATTTTATTTAAATTGTGCTTATAGTCGTCTATTTGATTTTTTGGTCTGTTGCCTAATGAAGCACATGTGCTTAGGTCAGTTACTGTTGTCAAGAACGGTGTTTTTGTTTGACAGATATTTTTGATGCGTTTGTAGATTTCCAATTTTAAGTGTGCTAAATACACTGTCCTGTCATTATTATTATACGAGGTTAATCTGTATTATTACATGAGTCATCAATCGTTTAACATGAACATCAATCGAGTAACTCAAGAAGCGATTACTGGGTACGTTTATGTACTATACATTTAGACAGAATTTACTGATATCACGAGTAGACCTACTTAAATACGTTCAATACAAAAAGGATTAATTGCCCTACACCTGAGTGCTATATTTTACGAATGCGTGCGTATTTTCTACATAAGGATTAATATAATTACTCATACGTCTGATCAATAAGATCTTTTGTCAAATGTAACGAAATTTAGAAATGCATTTTCTCATAACAAAATACAACGTACCCTTTCATTTTATATTCAAACTATTCTTATCTGAAACAGAACGTTATATAGATAATACGCTGTCCTGTTTTAAAAAAAAAAATTTATTCAGGTATTAATCTGTTTGTTTAAACGTTGATCTATGTACGTGACCATACGTACTTGTTTTCGTAATATTTGTTATAATACCTTTCCTGTTCTGGATTTATGATGTGTGTGTTGAAAGCCTTATGTATATATTTATATATATAGCACGTAATGTATATGATAATGAAGCAGGTACTGTTATTATTATAGGAACAAGAAGGATGGATCATAGAATAAATACCATATCAAAACAAGAGGAGGAGGATCTTCTCCATAAATGGTTTTTTTCTCCGAAACGGTTAACACCTGTAGAAATTACAAAATTAAAAGCAATAGTCAACAGGCCAAGCTCAAGTATAAGACCATTTCTAAAAGACTTAATAAACAATTTATAAAACCCCAGCGATGTACATCTCGTGTTTCGTGGTATGAGGAAAAACGGCGTAGGATAACAGTACTTGTTAAGGTAACAAACTACTTTTAATACACAATTTTTTATCACTGTGTGTGCGTATGTTTGACTGTAGTGCAGAGAATACTATTTGAAAAGACATTAACTTATTTAGAACGGATCTGACGATAACTATCTCTGTGGACTTTCCTAATATATATATTTTGTAACAGCGCTAATTCTGCCTGTGTGTATGTACATGCAAAGCTTCAGGCGATGAAAGTGAACTTTCCTGATGGCCACACCATTACTTTCACTAGTCTTCTTTGTAGCGAATATTCTGACATTGTATGGTTCCACCTCGCTTGATACAGACGTCTTCACTTCTCATAAATAATGTCGTTTATCACAAAATTCAACGCAGTTTCTGCTATTGAGTACAAACGTTGTGCAGAATTAACAGTGGACAAACAGTATCCGATCGTTAACATGTTGCATGTGGACACGCGATATGGGAAGTCTGTGCTTGTAACGTTGGAAGATTGTGAGCACCGCTATCGTGTATATCTACCTAAGAGGTATGCTGACGTCTTTACAGATGAAGAACTCCGTCATATAAATCCCAGCGACCTACATCTTGTGTTTCGAGGGATGAAGAACCAGACAGCGCATGTGGAAATTGTATCTCGTTAAGGTGACAAACTACTTTTAATAAACAATTTTTTTAATTTATTTCACTATACGCCTCTGAACCTATATGTAATTATTTGTAAACTGCGTTACCTGTTGCAGCAAACGATAATATTTAACATGATTTTAATGTTGTTGTTGCTTCTTCTACAAGTACGACACATTAATTTATTTCACTACAGTGATATATACATACATACAATGACTATAGCATATTTAAATCTGTTATCTGTTATCTGTTTTATTGGACCAACATGTACATGATTCGTATGCACGTTGTCTGTATGTGTGTGCGTGTGCGTGTGTGTGTGTGTGTGTGCACGTGTTGCGTATGTGTGCGTGTACGTCTGTGTGTGTGTGTGTGTGTGTGTGTGTGCGTGCACGTGTGGTGTAACCCAAACGTGTGTACGTTGTTGTATGTGTATGCGTCTGTATGTGCGCGCGTTGCGTGTGCATCTGTGTGTGTGTGATATTTAACATGATTTTAATGTTGTTGTTGTATTGTTATGTTGCAGGTTGCTTCTTCTACAAGTACGACACACAATTATATATAAACTTTCGAAAAAAATATAAATTTCTAATGTATTTATTTAATTGTGAATTTTATATTGTGAATGTTAAAATATATTTAATCATTTAAACAAATTATGACTTTATTTTATTTCACTCTACACCTCTGAACATGTGTACAATTAATTTATTTTTTGTGAACTGTTACATCAGAAGATTTGTATGAATTTCAGCCGCCGTTTTCATGTGTGTGTATAATTTTAATTTATTTCGCTATACACTACTGAACCTATGTGTGTAAACTGCAACCTTAAAACAGAAGTATTGTACCAGATTGCTAAGCCGTTAACGTATGGATTTGTCAACTGTAACAACATAACAGGTAAGTAGTTCATTGACGCCAAATATATATATTTCTAACAAGGATCAATCGCACTGACTGCATTATAAAACTATTAATTAATTATTTAATACATTGAAAATGAAGACGACGTTTTGACAACGAGAGAGGGCTAAAATTATTTATTCATCACACCGACTACTCAATGTACGAGAGGGAGACAGGAGAAAGGGTATGGAACCTTGCATAGTTGAAACGTGTGAGAGTGAGAGAGAGAGAGAGAGAGAGAGAGAGAGAGAGAGAGAGAGAGAGAGAGAGAGGACGTTACTATTTGTTGACACAGTTGAAACAAGTGAGAGTGTGAGAGAGAGAGAGAGAGAGAGAGAGAGAGAGAGAGAGAGAGAGAGGACGTTAATATTTGTCGAATAAATATAAACTTTCTAATTTCATATACATGCGCTCGGTACTGACCACAGTTTGAGCATAACGTTTGACAACGAGAGAGACATACACAACGTGTGAGAGAGAGAGAGAGGGAGAGAGAGAGAGAGGACGAAAATACAGAGGTTGGTACATCTGATCATATAGATTTAATATACATTATAACACACGACAAATTTGAACTCATGTAAAGGTTGGTACACTTAATCATATATTTTAATATACACTATAATGCCGGTGAGCATAACGTTTGACAACGAGAGAGAGAGAGAGAGACATACACACCGTGTGTGAGAGAGAGAGAGAGAGTAACAATTATGATCATATATAGTTTGAATTTCCCACCACAGAAGAGAAAGAAATGTTGGCAGATCTGCTCTATACACGCACACAATAATTTAAGATTGGTAACCCTGATCATATATTTTAATATATACACTATATAACACATATTTGAATTCCCCCCCCCCACCGCAGAAAATGTTGACAACCCTGCTCATATAAAATATCTATACACTATAATAATACTACAGAGGTTGGTACACCTGATCATATAGATTTAATATACATTATAATACACGACAAATTTGAACTCATGCAAAGGTTGGTACACCTGATCATATATTTTAGTATACACTATAATGCTTCGAGTTGGAACCACCCCCCACCCACCACCACCCACTGATATGAAATAAAAAAACCTCCCACCCAACGCCACCCACTGATATGCAAATCAACTTTCTTAAAAAAATAAAAAAGTATATTCACGGATGCTGGTGGTCCATTGAACATCATCCCACCAAATCAATTTAATTAAAAAAATAAAAAAATAAAATTAAAAAAATTAAAAATTTATTCGCGGAAATTCGCGGTGCTGTGGTCCATCGGGATGCTGCGGGTCCAGCGGTGGCGGCGTCATCTCTGAGATCATGTTTTTTAGTGTTTTTTATTGTTTTTTAAGAAAGGCGGCTTTCCTTTGTGGCTCAGAACTCTCAGTTTCCCTCTACTCCCAATATTATGAAGTTGTATTCAAAAAGGAAATATCTGATTAGAGTGTTGTTCTTGCAGTGGGGCTTGGCTACAATAAGTACGTGCTGCACGTAATAATGATTTGTCTCCGCTGGAGTACACTTGCAAGCCCTATCAAAATTACAGTTAGTCCTCCAACCATTCTTTGACTACTGTAACACTTGGCGCATCTCAGTAAACGCGGACAAGACCTAAATTTGTGTATTCAATTCAACCGGACGTAACATGAATCATTTCTTTACTTCTCCAGTCCGTGTCGGCCCATAAACAGTACGACCGAAGTGTGAATGCAAATGTCTGGGCGTCACGCTTGACTCCAAACTTTCCTGGCGGCCTCCTATTAAAATACCACGACGCTTACCCGTGCCCGACTCCGTTCTCTCAGAACTCTAAGTAGACACAACTCCACTGCTCCAGAAAATTACTAAGCCGAATTTACACCACATGCATTCATCCGATCATCACATACGCACATCCTGTTCTCTTTACCGCTGACCCTGCCTTCCTAGATCCCTACCGAATCACAGAAACACGAGCTTTAAGACTCATCTACCGCAGACCACTCCGAACAAAAACTTCCAACGTAGCTCTGTATGCGTTAATACCATATTCCCTCACCTGGACATCTTTCTAACCAAATTCAACTGGAAATATTCTCGAACGGCCTCGATAGTCACTTCCTTGCAATCAATCGTCCCATCAATCAACAGAACTACTCGCAACACTAGTAGACCTTCCTTCTAAATAAATCGTGTCCTCGCAATAACCGATGGTCCTCCTCACCGACTACGTCTGAGAAATAGACACAATTAGGTACTCTTAACTCTGTATCTATTATGCTTTCACACTAATCTCCAGCGTCAGAGACACAGAACTCACTAGCAGCTTAAAAATAAAAATTACTCTAATTCTAATTTTATAAAATCTATCAACGATCGACCTTCTTGATCTCACGATAATGAAATTGCCTATCACCCACTTTCCAACTCTATAATCTAAGAGTCCTCCGCCTTCCTTGACGCCACCCTGTCGCCGCCCTCCAGCTTTGGCGACTTGCATTACACGTCCCTGTCTTGGCCGCCCTCCAAAAGAAAAATAAACAAATAAATAAATAAACAAACACCTTTGAAGGGCGCCTCCATCTGACTCTTCCTTCTCACACCTGGCTACCAATTACATAATGCACACAATTACCCCAACATGCACTACTCTTCTGTCTACGTGCCTCCACCTACTCAACGGCCGGTCTGCAATGGCGTACCACTCCCCACAATTCCCATACCATCTGGCTAAAGGGGGCCTGCCCCAGACCAGCCCGAGTCTAGCCCAATTCGGACCAGACTCAAACAACCCCTCCCCTCAAAAAAAAGATGCCAAACTTGTGTATGGATTTCACAGAGAAGCTTGGAACGCATGGAACGTTCTAAGAATAATACTCAAAGAAAGGAAAATAATTAAATCGAAAGCCCAGTTAAGTAGAGTGGATGTCATCTCATCTCATTTAAGATGTGACAATGAGAGAAGATAACCACTCTCAAGTACTCCATCTCGATCCCTGTATAGTACTAACGTGTTCTTCACAGCCATACAGCAACATTACATTAAAAGCTCATCGCCTTGTAAAAGCCGAATTTAAAATTTTAGCTGCTTGATCATCTGTTGTATATTACGAGTCGAGCGATAATTTGTAATTTTTCGCTTTCGAGGTCATTTCTTATATTTTGTTTTATATTTTTAATGTCTTTGACTTTGTATGCGTTCTTTGTAAGTACACTCAAATAAAGACGTTACAAATGATATGCTAAGTATTACAGTAATTATTCTGCATATAAATTATTAGTGTTAAGGTGTTTAAGGGACTACAGTCTCCGTCTTCTATATCAGTTAAATTAAACAGTTGAGCCCATTTAATCTGTTGGAGTCACTGAAAGTTAAAATTTTTTTAAGCCTTGGTGTTCTAAAATGTTTATATTTCCAAAATTGACCAATATGTTAAGATTAGGATTAAAATTATCTTTAATTTGATTCCCTTCAGGGATTTGTATAATTGTTATAAATTTTTTAATCCACATTTTGGATTCTCGTTTTTCTAACTTTTAAAGTTTCAAAAAATAACAATGTAATCAGATTTTAGTTAAAATTCTCGTAAATTTGATATCCCTGAATCAGTTTTTGCAATTTAAAAAATTTTGAACCTTTTCATTTTTTTACTCGTACACGACTCTTTTGGGAGATCAAAATCAATAGAAGTCTATAGAAGTCTTAGTGGTAAAATTATGAATGCGTATGCTAAGTTAGGCATATAGGCCTATTGATTGAAGCACATAAAAGGTATCCTGAAGAGCTATTATATATATGGGCAGACAGAGACGTGCCAAAAAGACCAATTAAAACTTAGAAATCGCTTCACTTGAATAAATAGATAAGCTTGATACAACAGGACAGTGCATTTGTGACTTAAGGGCACTCGTAACCGGCTATGCTCACCATGTTAAATTCATTAATTTTGAGACCCATTTTCTCATAACTTGTAAAAGATATGTCTGAAATTTTTGCAATTTTTGCGATACTGGTAAGCACTTTATACACTACAAACGCTACTAAAATTATGAAGATATCACAATTTCCTTATTTTTTATAATTTTTTACGTTTCGCTTTAAAAGTTGAATACGAAAAGCACACTTATAATTTTTTACGTTCTTATTTTTCAGTAATACTGTGTAGTTCTAGTAGTGTTATCTCTAATAACCCAATAGCCACAAAAAATTCAGCTTGATAGTTTACTTGGTTTCTGAAATAATGAGGCAGACGATTTTCAGAAAAACGCATTTAAAGTTTTTAAGAGAGATTTTTAGTGTTTTACCTAATTTAATATAGTCCAGCTCTATACTCGAGGTCTTTATTTATGTCTGTTTGCTCCTCTATTTTTTCCTCACATTTCTAATCGACTGTCTAACGTTTTTTTTCATCTATCCATCTACTGTAGTGTCTGCCCAGGGATTAATTGCAATTCAACTTTTTTCATTACCATAACCATATCCCTAATTTTAGTAAGGCTTGACATTTACTTATAGTACCTTAATTGAAGGTCAACACAGGATCATGTACACCCAAAACCAAAGTATCCAGTCCAACAAACATATTTTTTGGCAAACTATTCCAAATCAAATTGTTCAGCCACTCGTTTGCATTTTGTGCACTACCATGAAGACATTTTTTTAACAAATAAGGATTGACTCAGATGAGAAAATATTGGCTTTATCACAATCATTGATAATGACTGATTATTAAAATTTAATTTCCAATCGTAAAAATTGCATATCCTTGTGATTTGTTATAAGGAAGTTGCAGATTTGTGAGAAATGATAATATTATCAGCATTTTTGAGAAAACGTTTCCTATTATCTCAATCTTTTTAAAAACTCATAAAATATTAAGCGCATTCACATAAATTTGGTATGAAATTACTTAGAAAATATTTAGGAATTTATTAAGATAAAAAACCAACTTCGATTTTTTGGCCAATTTCCCGGTTACGAGTGCCCTTAAAAGAAGAACGCTTGACAGTCAACGACATTCACTGATAAAAGTAAATTTTGTAGTTGCCAAAAAACGATTGTTTGTTTACTGTTAAAAATAAAGTTATGTGTTAAATAGTAAGACTACCTATAGTGGAGCTCAGCAGGACGATGGCACTGTACAGTCGAGGCTCAATAGAAAGCGGAGTTATCTGTACACACAGTCAATATTTGTCGCATACCGCTGTGAACCACCCCCTAACCCCACCCCCACACTCATTCTACAGCCCCCATATTAACACTTACGTTCTTGTTTTAATTAAAGCGTCGCTGTCGCCAGTCCGGTCTGAGTGGCGGTGACAGTTTTTCTCATTAGCAAACCTATAGTTTTCCGCTGTTCTCCAGTTGTGTTGTAGAAAACAAGGAACATACTGTCTCTACTACACACGCCTCTACAAAAAGTGAAAACACTCTTATTTAACTTGCATTACCTTATAACTGAATAATGTGTATACGGCTCTGTAATTACCCCCTTTAATAATTTTATTTTAATAAGCCCCTTTTTCTACTTTTTATAAACTTCACTACTTCGTGGTTCACGTTTGCTGAGTCAATGAATACATTACTTTGTAGGTAGCAAAACTCACCTCTTCAGTGTCTAATAATATATAGTGGTCGGTGTCAAAGTAATTGTTCTGTTTTAAATATGTTTATTTACACTACCCAGAAAATATGTTATGTGGTATAATACTAATGATTTCTGCGAATGGATTATATATACACATTTTGATTTGTTTATACGTAACTCTGGAGCTCCATTTGCATATTTGTATATACAAGGTTTTAGGACGTAATTATTTTTATGTAACTATATTTTTTCCGAGAGTTTCAGTAAAGATTTATTATATTATTTAAACTTAAAGAGTGTAGAAGAAGAAGAAGAAGAAGAAGAAGAAGAAGAAGAAGAAGAAGAAGAAGAAGAAGAAGAAGAAGAAGAAGAAGAAGAAGAAGAAGAAGAAGAAGAAGACTGCAATATATTTTATTATACTTACAGGTTTTATAATGCATTTTTATTATTCCCATATTCGCAAAATTTTTCACTTCAGCCAACAACTTGACTCATTTTTGTCTTCACCTTCACTTAGCATATCTCTTCCATCATCGTTCCAACAAACAACATAGTCACGTAGCTATTGTCTTACATATTAAGTGACTACAAGAGTCTTATCAAATGAGGTAAAATGATTAAATCTTTCACGGTAGAATCTGTTCTCACTTAGCTTATAGTTGAAATAGCCGTAAATTCTAAAAAAATATAATAAATACTTAGGAATGAAAAGGACTCAAGACGGAATTTTGTATAAAACAATTATTGCAGTGGCATCAATATTAGGAACGTAATTTGATTATCGACTAGTACAGTGTGACATGAATACAGGTCAGCAGTAAATACTAAAATAATTACATAATTGAAAAGTATATTGCATCCTATGGAAATAAGGTGAAGTAAATTAAATGAAGAAAAGAAGAACCCTAACCGATATAACAGTATATGACATTACCATCTGTTGAATGTCAGCAATGTTGGTATTGATCGCTTGCCATTGATATATTATATTAATATATAGCTTGTCAGGTTTATTAATATTGTTGGGTTAGGTTAGGTTAGCTTAGGACGTGTACAGCGTATGGCATATTAGCGATTACTTAAGCATAATTGAAATGGGTAACAGAAGAACGTATAAAAGTGGGTTGGCCGGGGAGTAGCTAGGGAAGATGCAAAAAAATACGAGATAGAGAAAAAAGTGGGAAGGGAAGAGAGACAGGTAGAGAAAACTGGCGAAGTATCTGCGGATGGAAACAGAAAAGTGAAGGCAATCGGAAACGTATAATACGATACACTACTTTGCCTATAGGTTGAGACGTAAGGCTGTCCATATAGCACAGATTAAGTGACATTATTCAAACAGTTGCTTCGGTGAAGCAACTTTACTTCAACAGACACTCCACATACGTACAATAGTTAGCTTGCATTTACATACATAGGCGCTGAAAGGTTAAAGGTTAGGTAAACATTACAGGAGACAGACAGTATTGAATATTGTTGCAACGACTAACTCGACTGGATTGTTAGTCGCTAGGATACTACACGCCAATGTTATGTAATGTAATATTCAGTTTCCTATATGTAAATTCCGCTATATACAAATTGAATGAAAAAATGCTACAATTTAAACGAATACGAACACCTTCCATGATACCAGTATGTTTTAAATTAAATCACCTCTGAAATTTAATAAACTAAATTATTAATTATATGATATAATTAATTGCATCTTCTTTTTTTCGTAACGTTAGTCTTTCTTCATTCTTTACATAGCATAAAAAGTTATTACAAAGAATTTCCACGTGTACTAGTTATAAGAGAACAGCTTCAGTAAACGTAGAAACTCTTTCTCTTTACTTAAGGAAAGCAGAAACGTTCTAATACATATAAATAAGTTGTCGCATTTTATTTTAATCGACACTAAGTTGAAAGCGGGTTTTATTATTATTATTAGACTATTATTATCACTTTTTCTTTATTTTTTATTTTATTCTTATATTTAGTGCCTTTGTTTGTATATGTAGGCACATGAGTTAGAATGTAGATAATAACAGTGCCCGCATTCAAGCGTGTACATAAATGTATCATATTTAAGGAATACTCTCTATCCTTTTGCCCTCGTCATTCCACAATTACCTTTGATTTTCCTCAGCTATTCCTACTCAATCGACTATCTGTTTCCTCTATTAGACGATTTTTTTTGACATTATACAATTCAAGATTAAAATAAATGGAATTCTCTCTAAAAGATGAGACAAACTGCACTATCGCGTTGAATGTGTTGGAGGGGGTCTCTAGCAAACCTGCTGATTATAACCAAGGGGTTTACAAACAGCATAAAAGTGTCAAAGACTGTCGTGAATGCGTTGAAGATCGTGACAGTCAGATGGAGATTGTGGGTTTGTGTCGCATGAATTTTCATCACTGGATGCAACGGTAAATGAAGAGGTTCGCAGTCGGGCATTTTACGCTACTTGTGAAGATACTCGTAGAAAACATCCAGTTTACGGAAGGATAATTTGTGGAATTCGCACCCCGTTAAAGTGCACCAGGACACTTACCACCGCTTGTTTAGAAATTTTAGGAAAAGAAATATCATATGGTTACCTCAACCGCCATATTTGACAAATATGGTCTGTCCCATTACAATCTTTCCTCTTTTCAATAATAAAAAGCACCACGAAAAGACAACTTTTTCTGACTGTTAAAAACGTGAAACAAACAGCGAGCTCAAGGTGATACCAAAACATTGCTTTCAAGAAATATTTAAATCCTGAAACATAATTCCTCATAATCGCGTCATATTCAACTGAGAGTTCTTTAAACAAGACGACATGAATGCACATATGTGCATAATTATTCATATTGGTACGTAAAGCGGAAGGTTCTCGTGCGTTCGATGGTGTCATTCTAGAAGTTTCTCGACTAGCCCTGGCGGTGTGTGCTTCTGTCAAGGCCGTGCTGAAGTATCCTGTAAAATTGTTGAGTGCTTGTTAAGGATGCATATTATGGGAACCTTGCAGACTAAAAATAGCCCACACCTGCCGTTTAGTTTTTAGTTTACTTCGGGCGATTACTCAGTGCGTTTCAAGTGGCTATTAGTAAAAAGTGATTATTGTGCGGGACTCTATTAGTTGACATTATTACTGCGTGTAGACACATTTTTATTTGAACTAATTTACTAGTATAATCTTTTTGAATAACTTGTTGATTACAAACTGTTAATTGTGATAATTAAAGGTGGTTTTTAGTGACTTCATTGGTGTCATTTATTTTGTTTTTCACTGTACCATACGAAGATTAGTGAGACCATCGTAATAATATGAACAAAAATTGCACAAATATTTTGATTAAACCACGTGGTCAAAGTTTGACCGTTTTTTAATTTCTTTTAGAACTTACCCTTCTGTAATGTTTACTACAAATACATGTGTATACTCATGTTCAATCCATTAGGCTCTACATTCTTCAAATATTCTTTTTAAGAGTATTTACTCGTGTCTAGTGTACTTTCCATTCTATCTGTGAGACCTTAAAAACTCAATCTAACACATGTGGTAAAAGTTTCTAGTGTAATCTTGCTTTAATCAGTTAGTTCCTGGTGCTTTTATCCTTGGGCATAGACACTGCATAGTTGCATTTATTTCTCGCTTATGTGTACTGTAATTGTCCTTCTGTATTCCTGAATGTTTTTCTAAATCGTTCGCCTACATGTTTTCTTTCCCTCCCTTATGTTCCTACAGTTTCCAGTGCATAATTTCTTTTTCCATCTTCATCATCATCATCTTCACAACACGGCATAGGCAAGGTGCTGCCTGTTCCGTCTTCAGCGATTCTCCAGCCATCTCTACCTGGGTCTACCCACACACCTGTTTAGTATAGGTTTGTATTTCTAGACTTTTTTGCCCAGTTTGGAATCTCACATTCTTTATAAATGTTCTTTCCATCGTTTGTAACTTTTAATTTTTTATTGAAGTTTAGAAAAAGTGAAAACGGTATCTTTAAAAAGTCATCTTAAGAACATCATTTCTGAGACATGTATTTTAATTTCCTGTTTCTTGGTTGTTGTTCATAATTCTCACTCATAGGACAGCGCAGGGACTGCCATATGTTTGTAAAACTTAAATTTTGTATCTTGATGTGCCTTGCTTTTAAAAATACGGTTGATTGTCCCACATCTCGTCTGGAATTTATCTAACTTAATATCAATGTCATAATTCCTATCATAGCTAAATTTGTAATCTTGTTCTTTAACATTATAACCTGGAATGTTCTACTTCAGATTTCTGTCTCTTCTCAGCTTTCTGCTAGTTAGCGTTTTTAATACGCTGGTATTGGAAAGACACCAAAAAATATATCCCATAATACAAATTTATTCAAAAAACTCTCTGTCACCTGATGTGTAGACACTCACTCACTAAAATTCCACCTTTAATTTTGGTGGCTTCAGTGACAGAGTTTCTTGGTGTAGCAAAACGTTATTGCCGACGGCTGCCAAAATTTTAATTATTCCGGCAATAAAGGCTACAATTTGACGGTCAAACTCAATTAATTAAATGCGTTTGTCTGTCTTGCTGTAAATAATTGGAGCAGACGTCATCTCTTTACTGCGAGTTGTGAACTTGCAAATTTGTCAACACGATTTACAATTACATGTAGATTGCAATAAATTATTTTACACCTAATTTGGGAATACGTTATTATAAATACAAAAGACAACAGTGTTCTGTAACTAAATATTAATAATGGTAATAACATTTTTAAAGAGGCGGAAATAGCTTTATTTCAGAGGGAACGGCCTGCCCCCTGGTGTGTCGGACTCTGAATCACTAAAAACCCACCTCTAATTCAGGCTGCGATGTCTACCGTGGAAACACCTAGCTTATTACTTCAAAAGTGACCCTGTTGCACCCGTACCGGGCTCCTTATAGTTGCCTCTTATGTGTTACTGCCGTTGGCTGCAAGTTGTGCCTGTCTACCTGTTTACTGTAAAATCGACTGAATAAATGTACCAACGTGTGCAATGCCACAAAGCACGATCTCAAACCTACACATTCAGGAGTGAACTCTCCGAGCTCCATCTCCAGTGCCATCTCTCTCCAAACTGACATTTGACAAAGTAACAGCAACGCCAGCGGCAACAGATTGGAAGGAGATGTGGACTGCCCGTCAACGCGTAGACATTTCTTTCATCTTCAGAAAATACAGAAAGCAAAAGTAATATTTTTAAGAAGTGTGAATATTGTAGCCTAAGAGATCAAATTAGAAGATTGAAGGGCAGAGTTGATGATATGTAATGAATGACTGGATTCGACAGACCTCACAGAAACGGAAACATTTTGAAAGAACGAGAGAAGTTAGTTTAGTTAAACATGTATTTTAAACACTAAGGGGCCCGTAAGGACAGCATAACTTGTGACGGACAAAGTACAAGCTTAGTCCTTGAGAGACAAATCGTGATTATGTTTTGAAGACAGTAATCGTAATAATGTAGAGTAAAACGATGTACTGTTAGTAAAGAAGTTAATATGTGGAAACAAATTGTTCTTTTGTCCCGCAATACGCAGATTTCTGGAAGCTTCATGTACGTAACAAAACAAAGAAACACTTTGTAATATTCGATGCATACTTTACCGACAATTCTCTTAACAACTTCACGTAAAATTGAAAGTTACGCATTATTAGGTTTAATTTTCTTTTTTTCTAACTTCCTTTGATTTCTGCTTTTGTGAAGTCGTTACTGCAGTTCTAAAACTATCCACAGAACGCGTTCTAACGAAGCAAAACTAAACTCTGTGGTATTTGTAATTAGAAATACTGAACGGTAAAAGCTATTTCATCGCATAAGATTTGCAAATTATAATTTCGTAACCAAATTATTGCAAACCAAATATGAAACGTTACCACAACTTTGATGGTTATCGAATAGTTTGAACCTGTCCGATATTGGACATCGACTGTTTTAAATCGAGAGTCACATCAAAGTTACGGAATCTGACGAAAGCAATAAATATCTCGCTTTGGTTAGTCAATGATACTTGTACTACTTTCATTACAGTCGAGACTTAGGCAAACTTTCTAGCATGTGGAATATTTTAAGATTCATAAACTTGCGAGTAATAGGTTATGAGGTAAATCTGTCTATATACTGCTTCTGCCAACATGTTTTCCGTTTGTTTATCTCTACTAATATCTGAACATCCACAGATCTTCCGCTAACTCACTCACTCTCTGTCTCTGTCTCTCTTTCCCCCCCTCTCTCTCTCTCTCTCTCTCTGCCTTATTTCTGTTTATCGATTTCACCCTTCTCTTGAGTTTCGCTTACCCCGTATTTTCGTCACCCCGATATTCATACCAATCTTTGTTACGATGGGCTCTTTTCTGTCGTCCTCTGGACATTGTCGTACCAAATTATTTGATCTTAATAACACCTACTTCTATGTAAGTTACTCCCATCAATTTTCTTATTTTTGATTACTATTTCCGTTCTGGTTTCCCGCAATCGAAACAGAAATGTCGGGTATACTAAATTTTTGTTGACTAAAACCTGTGAAATCATTTGCACCGTTCTTCCACTGTTTATTTTGCGTTTCAGACACACGTCTCGCTTCGCCACGGTTTACCACCCCAACTGTGTTGAACTTATGCCCACCGAACCCACCAGCCCATCACGACGAATGACATCATACAAAGTTAAGTATCTGTTACTGATCGGTTTTACAGTCATTATTGATTATCAACACTCACCTACTGAGACTACGTTGTAGCAAAAGAAAAAATGTGTTTCTTACACGGGAAAAATGATGTAACATTTACATTAGCCGACCCGTTCATATCAGTTTACATACTTACCTTGTAGTAACAGAAATTTCCTGTATTCCTATAGTAACGTGAATAGTTTAGTTTATACCTGTTAAAATCGTGCAATGCACAAGTACACATTGAAATGTTTACAGTACACGTAGGTAAACTATTTGAAAAAAGTGTACACGAACCAGTACGATCCACTACAAACTATCATCCCAGTGTATTAAGACCTCTTTCACATTGCGTATAATTAACTCAATTTTCTCTCCTGCACTTCATCAGTATTCACTACCAAATGCTGTATGTAATTTTGTGTTAATATATCATAGTGAGCACATGAATAATTACCGTCTCTCTTGACAGAAAGCTTTGGTTATGAATTCCGTATTAACTACATTTGTGCATGCAGTATGCTGAGTGAAAACGCGCAACATCACTGCATCATCCATTAGAATCAACTGCACGTTTTACTCTTGTCTTCATACTAATGACACATTAACTTAAAGCTGCCTCGTATTGAAGCTGCTTACGTATTAATGACTCGTAGAATCTCTGTTCCTATAACGTGTGTATAGCACAGATACAGCACCTGGACATCTCGGTTACAACGTACTGTATATCCTCACCAACGTTAACGCGTTAGGTTCATAAAAATGTACGACGTCAGTTGGAAAACGAGACGGCTTTTCCATTAAAAAAAACATAGCAAAAGTAGAGCGATTTTGGTTATAAAGCACACGGATGTGTTAGTAAAGTACGTTGCAAGTAATATATTAATGTACTGTGATTAAAAGAGCACACAGCACCATAATAATTATATAAACAAGCGAGACGTCTACAGCTGTCGCCGCTTTTAGTGTCCTAGTCTTCAGCTACTTTTATATTTCCAATCTTCTTTCGTTAAGTCCTTTATTCGTCAATGCAACCTTAACTAAGTCCCTTCTCGATATTTTGACCTTTCTATTTTTCCCTATGCTTTGAAGGACAATTGCATATTTGTGTAGGTCATATGTATTGTGACATACGACGCAAATATCCACACCAGCGCAGTCAATTAGTATTTATATCATCAATAATATCCAATTGGATTTGCATTTCATATATTATTATATCACTACGTAGACTATCTTGATTTCTTTGCCTGCGTTACCTTCTCCATTACTTTGTCTCCCCTGCTTTAATTTTAGATATTTTTCTTCTATTTGTTCCATAAAGTACTAGAGGTTAGTAATTCCTTACGCTCTCATTCATGAACGAAAGAAAATATTTAGACGTATCTCCATGTGGTGAAGGACGATGGCTAACGCGGCTCTGGTGACAGCCAGTATAAACTGTCCCTCTTCTACTTGTCACCAAGTAGAGGTTAGGACACCCTTTTGCCCTTGGGGTAAGGAATTGCCCCTAAAGGCGGATAACCCTTAAATGGTGTACGGCATAGGATGTGGAAGGCAAGGAGAAACGACCACATTAAAGATCTAAAGGAAAATTGGTCCCTTTTGTGTGGTAAGATTGTGGGAGGCAACCCAGCCAGGGAATCGGGTTGGACGTTAAGCCAAAAGTGTTCCAACTTCATCTTCCACCGTGGAGCCAGGGAGCAACTGGCTCGGCTAGTAATTGCCGCGAATAGCAATTGTCATGTGGAGCAATTGTTCGGATATCAATTGTCCGGATCCTCGTAACACTGTGTATCCTCGTTACTGTGTACATGTGCTATCGTGTTAACATATGGTAATTGAATCACGAAGGCAGTTAGCACAGTTAATGTGGCCAGCACTGCATACATTGTTACGTAGGGGATTCGTCTACATATCAATTTGCAAAGCGAAGCGTCATTAAACTTGACAAGAAATCGTACAAAATGGCAGCGGAGTCCAGGTCTTGTAATAGTTCTGTAATCTGTTCACGTCCAAGTACCCTTTAACTATCCAACTAGCTAACAGTAACTAGATTCAGTTTGTTTGCAAACTCTCATAACTACCAACTTTACTTCTCTCCTGCTCATCTCTACCTTGTTCCGTACAAACTCGTGCAAGAACGTTCATCTATATGTATACAGGAAGCACGCTTCTATTCTACAACGGTGTCTAAACTTCATATGGTCAAGACTACTGCCACATTGTCTCCACTGCTGTAATTGTTTTTCAACGTTTCGGACCCAAAAGTCTGCGCTCGTTCTCACCTCTAAACATTATAGTGAAAATCATAAAACAATAATAATGATACAATATGCCTAACAAATACTAACAACAAAGTAATAATTATAACATAAACTGTACACTAAAATAAAAAATATAAGTTGGTAACCGTAAACTAACCTACGCACAAAAGTTTCTTACCTGAGAATGGCGTGTTGTAATTGCCAAGTGTATGTAACGTGATAATCAGTCATTGTTAGCGAGCGTACTGAATTTGTCAGTTGTATGTAGCCATAAGTGCCAAAATATAAACCGGACTACCAAATGTTGTTGTAGACAAAAAGGGTATTAGGAAACTTTTCCAGAGTAAGGTAAAAGAGGCTGCATATTTTAAATAAAACAGATGTCACTCCCGGAAATAATAATCGTAAACTCTAAGTTATGAGGGCGTGAAAGGCTACTCATGTATATTATCAGGAGAGCAGATATTAGGGGAAAAGTCAACATGTTAAGGTAGACGGATTTATGGAAAAAATTGGAAAGTGTAGGGAATAACTACCAGCCAGATAGAATAATAATTGTGGTGACAAACCTAGACAGAATCCAAAAGTGCCTGTCGTAAAATATCATTTTTGGTGTAGGCTAGTTACAGGGCCTCGTTGGTGGTTGCTGGAAAACACATGGTGTATTCCGTGGGAACTTTTATTCCGCTTCAATACCTAAGATAGTGTCACATGATACAGTTCTTAACAAGTGTATTTAAAAATGTTAGGGAATTACCGTCACTCAACGGTATCTGTATGTGGAGCATTACAGTTAAGAAATGGAATAGCTCCACTACTATAGAAGAAGGTTCTTCTTCTTCTTCTTCTTCTTCTTCTTCTTCTTCTTCTTCTTCTTCTTCTTCTTCTTCTTCTTCTTCTTCTTCTTCTTCTTCTTCTTCTTCTTCTTTTATTCAAGGATTGGGTTATATAAACCTGTTCCGGCACCCATCTCATCCTCGGACGACCCACGTCTCATAGAGAAGGGTGTAAGCTACATTTTTTTACTATAAATAAAGTTTCACCAGAAGGAGGGAGATCTGATTGCCTCTATATGTTTTGAGAGAGCTTACGTCTGTTTCACTTTGACTTATAGATCTGATTACAAGTACTTTTAGAGAGCTTACGTCTGTCTCAGTCTGGGTTGTTCTTTAACGTGAATTAGAAGGTGCTGTAAGGAGCCTCTCTTGCCACTATTTTTTATCTTTTTCAGTTTCTTTAAAGATAAACTCCAGATAGTTTCTGTGGTTTGTTTTTATAATAAGAATTATTTATTAAAGGTCCTTATGGTTAAAGTAATTGAATTAATTAATGTAACTGTGCTAATTAAATTAATTGAAATACGTCAATTTTAAGAAATTGTATAAATGAAGGCGATTGTAATAAGACTTGTATTATTTTGTAAATAAGAAGTTAATAATTAATAAATTGTGTTTGGAGAATAACCAGTCTCTTCAGCAATTTGACTTAACTTCCGAAGCCACAACAAAGAAGAGATATAGCCTAGCAATCACTGTATAGGTTATAACAGGTCAAAGTTAAAGGATCTTGTCGAAAGGCTAAAAGATTGCATGGGTTCGGTAGGTTCGGACCAGCTACTGTACATAGGACCCTGAGACAGCCAACCTGTCGGAACATTTGTGATTGAAAAAGCGTGAGTGATGCTAGATTTACTGCTTAATAGTAGTTTATTATTATCCATGAAAAAGTTCTTCTTTTGTTATTGTCCAGGAAAAATAAATTCTCTTTTAAAATAGAATCCCTAAGGCTTTCACGGCCGGCATCTACTAGTTGTAAACATTATCTGCCGTACCGTTAGGAAGTGGTCTATTGTTACTAGTGAGGGGTTTTCTGCTTCACCATCGGAGGCCATCATCAGTATCGGAAACAACTGGTATGGTGTCCGGCAATTCTGTCTCCTCGCTGGGGTGAATTGGTAGATACCGTGCCAATTGTTTCCGACACTGATGATGGCCTCCGATAGTGAGGTCGAAAGATCTGTTATCACTAACAGTAGACCACGACCTAACGGCCCGATAAATATTGTTTCCAAATCTTTTAAAATGTTTATGGAAAGTACAAACACAAGTTTCTTAACATAAGTATAAGGTGCGACAATGATTTGAGTTATTTTGTACCAGTCCCACTTAAAGTCAGATAAAATAAACGACAGCTATGTAGTATAAGTAATAACATGGTAAAATGCAAAATCCAAACATTCCTAAATTTTATATTTTTTTTAATACAAAAATGTTGAAAATGGCCGTCCCATTATTCAAAGCATTCAATTCTTTAACTTCAGTTGCTTTTGATCAAGTTACACTTTCTCCTTAAGTTGATCTATTTACTATTTACTAAGAGATTGGTGTACTTAGTTTTCCTTTGGGTGTGAAAGTGAACTACCAGCGTATACTTTTCTTTCCGTAAACATAAGGAAGTCTCAAATCTGCGAATCTGTCTCAAATCAGTTTATCTTCGTCTCAGTCTCTTTCTCTCTCTCTCTCTCTCTCCTTCTATACATTTATCTATCTACCTATATACCTTCTATTTGTTTATTTGTACATTTTTAAAAGATATGTTTTATTCAATATTTCTAAGAAAATCAGAATCTGAGAAAATATATATTTTTTTAAATCCTATAATAATATCCTATAATTCTATAATCCTATAATATTAAGTGAGCAATAATATACTATGTATGTTTTTTTTCTCGAACGCTTCTAACGATTTTTTCGAAAGTTGTTACATCAATGCAGATGATATTAACATGGATTTTTCAGACATCCTATAAGACTTTAATATAACTTGCGAATAATTTCTTTATTATTCTATTTACATATTTTTACGCATAAAGTTTACTTGTAAAGTACGTATCTAGCTTAATAATTTGTATCATTTGTTTTTTTTGTATATTTGTATAATACAATTGCTGTTATTTTAAATTTGTATATATAGTCCAGTCAAATTAGAGGTGGAGATCGAAATAAATAGTAGAAGGATGGGACCTTTTTTAATAAAGTCATTTTATCTAGAACAGTATTTTAAAATATTGTTCACCCCTTATTGTTCATATGTTAAAACATCCCTAAACAACCCATAAAATTCGAAAATTCAGTTTTTCGATAATAACTTTTAAATGATTCTCATACTGTAAAATACAAAATACCCCCGTAAAGTACAGAAAATTTCTCACAAACAATGTCTTGTAACTTTTTTTCTAGAACTAATTTACGTAAAAATTATTGAAGCGTACGAGTAATTTGTTGCTCGGAGAGCGCGGGTTGGGTTAGTTGGCACAAGTTTTAGACGGCGCGCAAACAGTTATTCGCTTGTAGTTTTAAAAATAATGTTCGAATTAGAAAAAAACACGCTCTGTTTAAAGGTAAGATGCAGCTGTACGCCTATGTAGTTCTTTATTTTAAAAACTTATTTTTTCATTACAATATTAGGTACTATACATACATGATGGTTTCGAAGTGTCCTTTTATCCTACAAATAATAATATTTAAAAAAGTAATAGTTTTATTCACAAGATAATGTGGGTTTTAATTACTGATACTATATATATATATATATATATATATATGAGAATGCAAAACATAAAAAGTTGATATTGTTTACTGTTTTTAAAAAACAAGACTATGAAAATCGCGAAATTTGGATTTTCTTTAAATTTGCATAAAATTACAACTTGAAACCAATATACAACAATGAGAGTTCATCCCAATTAAAATATAAAGCAGGCATTTTAAAGCTTAAAGAGTCTACTTTTGAGATGTGTAATTATTATTTTAATTAAATTGTTCATTGTCAAAAAAATAATTATAGAACAAGTAACTGCATAAAACGTGCATTTTTCACATTATTACTTCTTACGCTTTATGTTTTAAATTTTAAGATTTAATACTTTGGGAACATAGTATTCAATACCCACGTTATCAATCTTCGGTAAGGATTTATACCTGAGAAGCCGGGTTCCTTTTAAAATACCTTTTGAAAACTGTACATCTGCCGTTGGCACATACGGCACTCGCACATCTGCCGTCGGCTCGCAACTCGGGGGAGTATGCGCGCGCAACTCGGCTAAGTATGATGTGATCTAGCAAAACGGACCGTTCAGTGCACAATAAACAATACAGGATGTAATTGTGTTTCTTGATTTTGCTATTTGTGTCAATTTATAATTAAGAATATACTTAAAATTTCTTTAATTTTGCGTTTTTAATAATAATCGTGCAATAAGAGTGACATTTGTATATTTAAAACAAATGATGCCATATTTTTTTGCTGCAGGGCATTTTAACTATACAAAGTCTTCTTACATATACACTCAACAAATAACCGAATTTATTAAAAATGCCGAAGAGCGAATACGTTCTATACGAAAAGGGGACTTATTAACTGAATGCGAATCTCAGGAAATAACGGAATTACGAAATTTGCTTGAAAACGGATAAGCTACTATAAGGCAAACCTACAAATTTTGGTGCGGAAAATTTACTGATATGACCATTGAGCAAGATATCATGCGAAGTATGAAAGTTGTCGGGGGAATTGTTGGTAGGAGCGTATCAGAAAACACGACACATTAATAGATTTTAAGCTTACTATTTACGTACGATATTTGTAATGAGATTGAGTGTTTTTATGGTATAAAATTTTCGTCATCTGATCAGCATATAGATGCAATATATGCCCGTAAGAGTCGTGATCAAGAAGATATAAAAAAAAATTACTGAGTGGTTTAATCTTCACGAACACTTTCCTCATCAAAAAGAAATAATGGCGATATTTACTGGTGTAATTGGTAATGAAAATATAAATTGTTGTGATGCTTCTGAGGTTGGTAAAAAAGGGTTAAGCAAAATGGAAGGGCAAAAATTCAAGGCTTTATCATTCAGACCCAAAGATAAAGTCTTGCCATCAATTAGCGGTAATAGTTCATTATAGTAGATGACGAGATTATACCTATTGATCCAACACTTCTGTTCGAATGCATATATTATGTTAGCGAGGGAACTGCGGAAGAATTTAAAAGTTACATGTATTACGAGCTTGCGCCTTACACAATGGCATTATTTGATCAAGGTACGCTACGTAAGACTGATAAATCTAAAATATATGGTTTGTGCCAAAATGAAAAATTTGAGTTTGATGACGGAAAATGTATGTACTTTCGTCGCATGCCTTGGAATAAAAATGATCAGTTTAGCGACATATCTTCCTACATATCTTATATTAAAAAATACTTCAAATCTAATAATGTCATTGTGGTTTTTGATGGCTACGAAAATAATTTGGATAACATAAAAGGCGCTAAACAAACACGTCACGCCAATAAAAACTTATGCCCTGACATGATTTTTGATGTGGAAATGTGTAGTACGGTACAACAGGATACTTTGCTATCAAACAAGCAGAATAAAATTCGTTTCATTAAATATTTAATAGAATATTTAAGAAATGCTAACATTACAGTCATACAAGCAGTAAATGACGCTGACTTATTAATTGTAAAGACAGCTTCACAAATTACCAATAAAATACCTGTTACGGTTGCTGACGACTCAGATATTTTGGTTCTTCTATCAGCATTAATCACGGAAGAACGGAAAATGTGTATGTTGAAATTAAGAAAAAACGGAACTCCGCCTACTACAAATAACAGTAGTAATAATATTCACAGAACAGTCTCAATTAACTACCCTTTTGCAAGAAATATATATTATTTCTTCATGCAGCAACCGGTTGCGATACAACATCCTGTTTTTTTGGAAAGGGCAAGATAAGTATTTTTAAGAAATTTGAGAAAAATGTCATGATGAGACTTTTAAAAAATCGATTGGAAACTTCTATAAAAATCAATCGTATGAATATATCTTCGAGAGTGGAATAATCTTCGTTTCTTTCCTATACAATAAACCAACGGGAGTAACATTAGATGACTACAGGTACATCTGCTTTAAAAAATCTGTGTTTAAACAAGGTACAAAGAAAAAGGAAACTCTTGCGTAATACGTAAAACTGGAATCTCTGCCTCCAACTTCAGATACAGTAAAATATCATTTTAATAGAGTGTATCTACAAGTACAAAAGTCTAATGATTTACCTGCAGAAGATTGGGGATGGAAAAGGGGACAAATCCTTACCCCAATTCGAATGTCCAAACCAGTAGCCCCTAAAAACTTAATTCAAAAGATATTTTGTAACTCTAAAGAAGATTGCACATCAAAACAGTGTTCCTGCAAAACTACTGGGATTTTATGTACGGACGTTTGTGGTAGTTACACAAGTGAAAAATGCAAAAATTTCAAAAATAATTGTGTAATTGAAAAAGAAGCAGAAGACAATATTGTGAGTCCATCATTGCCAGTTGAAATAAGCGATGAAGATGAGAATGAAAATACAAACCTAGATATTGAATCTGATGACAACGAACTTTCAGAGGAAGAATTCTAGCTATACTTATAAAATAAATGTAATTGAGTTTAATGATTAAATACAAATGTTTTTGTAGACTTTAGTTGATAGTTATAACATGCAAAAGGTTTCAAATCCAAAGATTTAATAGTAAAAAAAAATTCCCAAAAATACCCTTCGTTTTCGCTTTTAATGTTCGTATTTTCTAGCCTGGACGGTTGCGCCTTCTATAATTTTACATTTTATTTTACGGTTCTATTAACTTTTTATTACTTTATAATAATCACTCGAGAAATTAAAATTAATTTTACATTACACTTGTTTAAAAAAAAAAACGACAAAAAACGTTATTTTTTATATTCGCCATTTTTTTTGACGTTTGATGTGTATGACAGGGGTGAACCTATTTTTTATTTGTAGTACGACATGTAGGAATGATGTCCTCAAATTTTCAGCCGTCTACTATTTTTTTTTGATCTGAGGCTTATTTTCGAGCTAATTTGACTGGACTAATCATATACGTATAAAATTTACTTATTCTATGAATGTCTGTATATGTTTACAAATCCTAGACAATTTAATGTAAAAAATCTGTATATAAATATCAAAACCAAACTCGGTCACCCGATATTCACATAATAAAGTGGTTACAGCCACACATGCGCAGGATTCTTAATTTTTACTTAACATTTTTAATCATATTTTAATCGTCGAAAGCTGTTTTCTGAATCTTATTTAAAATGTATTAAAATTCTTGGAACTAGAAGGCACAGATCTATAGTTACACAATAAATTTGTTGTAAATATATTAGGAGGCAAAATACAGGGGAAAAGATTTAAGAACTTTCCTTTTTCTGTAGTGATTAATATAAGGGACCAAAGTAACTAGAATTAAATAAACAGAAGTAAATGAAATGTTTCGTTGCAAAATCAGACAGAATTAACAATAAATGTAGAATAGAAAATCGAAATCTTTATTTAATCACTGTAGCTCATATTACATTTCCATCTGCGAACTTAATTTTGTCCCCTTCTCAATTATAGAACATGTACAGATCACAGCAAACGATAGACAGCATTGGTGAAATTGGGAATTATATTGAAGAATGTGGGTTGCGGTGTAATAAGTTTATTCGCTTCCAAGAGATCACGAAGTCAAATCTTCCGGCGTCGAACTGTTTTCTCAGCTCGCCCAGTTACACATGCCTCATCATTGGAAAAACATTGCTGACCTGTTTCAGGAGCAACAAATTTAAACAGTTTTACCTAATTTAGAGTGAATATTACATTCCATTGACGAGTAGAAGAGGTAGCTATAACATTTAGAAATGAATTCAATTGTTGAAATTTTTAGAGAGTATAAAAATTGTTTTAATTAGTTTTCATTAATATTATAGATATTATTACAAAAAGTTAAATATTATCTAGTTTGAAAATAGCATTAAAGTGTGTCTTTAAGAGATAAAAATGTAAATTGTAGTATTAAATAGTAAGCAATATTATGTAAGCAATGCAGTATTGCATATATTATTGTGTTATATCTTATGAAACCACTAGCAGTAAGTAAATATTAATAGTAAGTAATTGACTTACGTAATAAAGCAAGTCTTATATGGTCTGATTTAAGAGCTGTTGCAACTGGAATAATATTATATAGACTAAAAGACACTTTTCATGTTTAAACAAATCTTGAAAAATTTATTATTTACTTGGGTCATACGTCTAAATGTTATTCGTATAATTCAAACCATGAAAGGTAAACCTTTTGCTTTTACTATGTTTGTATATAATCAGTAATGTTGTATATACATCAGTAATATTAAAAATGTTAAGTTTTCTGTGAACTTACACCTATAGTTTTAGCAGATTTCTACTATAGTGCAGACCAAATTTTTAGGTGGGTTTAATTCTCGAGCGTCCTTCGATGTACTCCTTAGGCGCTGTACAGTGTTACCAGCTGTACGCTGGTGTTAATAGTTGGTGAGGATTGGCAGGATACTAATTTGGTAGGATTGGCAAGGTGAAGAAGTGGAACACCATCAAGCAACGTCCCGCCCGCCTGTGTTTTTCGTACATAGTATAATGGTCTGCGTTTTACAAAGCAGTAGAAGAGTAAAAGCTGCTAAATTAACTACCGATACTTGTTGTAGATGGAATAGGAAACATGAGACATCTATTCTCGCGGGTAAATGACTTCTTAATAATTTTTTGATATAGAGTTTTGAGATTACTACGTGGATAGTATATTAATTCTTCACAATTTGTTTGTCTATTTTTCGATGTTTCGGTGTTACTTATTTACGACTCCTTTTCCTCTTCTCCCATCAATCTTATCCTTTAATATCATCTGTTTTCTCTTTTACTCAGACCATGTAAATATCCCAAGTAAAATTGTATATTAAAAGCTTTCCGGGCTGTTTGGCCGTGGTCTACGGTTTAATAACAAACCAAAGATTTCAACAGCACCACTGGCTGCCATCATCAGTATAATTCAAAGAAATCCAAGACCTCCTGAACGTAGGTTGTTATCGTCAGGCCCACAGTACTGTGGTAAAGGCTGAGTTGTCAAGTTTTATTGTGTTTACTCTTTATCTGTGCAAATTACAAAAAGCGAATTAACTCAAAGAGTTGATGATTTTTGTATATCCATTTTGGTTTCTGAAAACTGTATTGTAACGGTCTTGATTATTATACATGTTTTGTCATTTGTTTAACAGTTAGAAAGAAACTCTTTGCAGTTTCGTTGCACTTAGGTTGTCTTACCAAATGCTAAAAGAGTTGCAGCTTGTGACGATGCTTATATTATTTTTGCTTCCATGTTCGGTAAGGAAATGAAAGTATGGTGATTGCGAAAAAAATCATGTTATAGATACGGGCAGATCTGATTGTCCTATCCTGAAAACATGAAGAAAATACATTTTTCGAAAAATGTCTGTGTTATATGCCTATGTGCAGTACTTTTCTATGGCGAACGATAACTGCCGCAAAACTAATAGAATCAAATAATTTTTTGCTTATGTGCCCGAGTTGTGGAGGACTCGAAACGTATTGATTTTGTTGAAGATCGGTTAAAGGGAAGCGGTAGTTTATCGGCAACGTTTTATGTTTTAACAAGAGTAAAGTAATTAATTTTGGCAAATAAAGTATCCTGAAAAGAATATCATTATAATCCATTGCAGAAAGGTAGATGAAATATCTATGTAGATTAAAAGGGTAGTTGAAGGTGGAGGGGGTAGTTTTACTTTCATGTTCCATAAGGAAATGGAAGTATGGTCATGCCGAAAAAAATCGTGTTCGAGATAACGTCAGATTCTGATTGTACTACCATCAAAACATGAAAAAAGTCATTTTTTGAAAAGTGTGTGTGTGTGTGTGTGTGTGTGTGTGTGTGTGTGTGTGTGTAATGTTTTATATGGCAAACGATAACAGCCGCAAATTTAAACAGAATCAAATAATTTTCTGCATACAGCCATGAATTATAGAGGACTCAAGGCCTATTGTTTTTGGTGAAGATCGGTTAAGGGAAAGGGGTAGTTTACCTGCAACGTTTTACGTTTTAACAAGAGTAAAGTGTTTATTCTTTTGATAAATAAAGTAACCTGAAAAGAAGGTCATAATAATCCACTGTAGAAATGTAGATGAAATATCTATAAATGAAAAGGGTAGTTAAAGGGGGAAGCGTTATTTTTTTTTATAAATGAAAATGGTAGTTGATGACGGAGGAGGTAAATTTTTATAAGTTTTATATGTGTACTACGTTATTGACAACAAAGAAGTAGTTTCTATGAAAACATTTCATTTAACTTTAACAAAATTCTATATTTTTTCATTTTAATTTAAATCATGTATGAGAGAAAATATATTGTTCGTGGCAGGCAAGCATATCACAATTATGTAATGTTTACGTTTCCATTTTATTATTATGATTACCCCAATAAAAAGGCAGGAAAGACACACACATACACACACACACACAATTCCCGTTATTTCTGGCCTCATTTATGTTTATTTTCTTACATTTGCACGCTTTTTAAATGGAAGTGCCGAAACCCACACCAACACATCGCGTGCAAGCCGAAAAATTGTCCAGCGTGGATAGCGATTTGCTTCCTGTGGATCGCTGGGCAGTGTAACTGCACGTGTTTACAGAGGAACGGTTTATAGACAGACTTTTCGTCTTTAGGGAATGAACCCTTTGCAAGATGCTCAGGGTTCATGAGTGACTTCGGAACGTTTCGGAGGAGGGATGATTATCTGCGTAGTTCGGTTTCTTTATAAGAATAAAGTAAGCCTACCTAATTTTTATGGATAAAGTGACTGAAATATCATTAAATTAAACGACTACCCCATAATAACAAAAATATGTATAAATAGTGAAATTAGTTTGAGGGTGGGGATATTTTTTTAGAAATTACCGAACCAAATTCAAGTAAATTATTTTAAACATAAATCTTACAACATGGAAGTCATGTATGGTTCTCCATACAGATTTTTTTGTATTGATGTCATAAATTTATTCGACCTAAGACTTAAAAAAATTTAATAATATATTAACAATTGATATCGTTCCATGTAAACAAAATATCGTAACCACGGATACGTAAACAAAATAATATTTCGTTTTCAGAAATTCACAGATTACAAACGTTAGGCGGTATTCGCTTTCTTAAAAGATAATTTAATCAAATTAATTCTTTATTTTTTGAAATATTAACAACTCGTATTATTAACTTTATTAATGTACAACTCGTATTTTGATTACCTTCCTCATTGTTTTCAGCAAAAGCATGCTGATATATTTAGTTTTGTTCTGAGCGTACATTTTAAAATTTATTTTATAATTAATTAGAACATGGAAGTCATGTATGATTCTTCATAATGGACTTAAATGATGCATCTCAATTAATGAATGATTTTCTCCGGGAGTGACTATTTCTGTTTACAACTAACTCCGATAACGTATCTTTACCATCGTGTTACTCTTCAGCAACACAAATAATTATATCGCACTAATTAAAGATATTACAACGTTTTATTATGATGTATTACAACGTTTCACATCATAATACAGTAGACTCTCGATTTTTAGCAACTCGATTATAGGGAACGCGGATTATCGGCGACAGTGTCCACTGCAGGTGACACATTTTTTGTAGTATAATGAAAACGTTTTTAATGTTAATATTGAGAATAAAAAAGTGACGATTAATAGGAAGAAATAGAAGTTGTAACTTGACGCATACTTAAATTTTTGTTCGCCGTAAAGGTCTTCTAGGTTTGATCTTAGGTTATCACAGCTGGCATCAACATTATTAAAATTATCTTTAGCCGTCCTGTTGGGGAGTGGTTTATGAATGTTAAGTGCATGCGTTTCAGCATCGTCATCGTATGTCACTTTAGTGCAAAACTTTTTTCTGGACCGACCATACACAGACCACAGCCTAAAAGAATGTCTTCTATATAATTTTAATATCATATAATTTTACCGGAAACTTCGTTCTGAGATAAATACAAAGTATTACAGTTAAAAATAAATAAACCTTCCTGAATAAAACAGCACAGAAAAGTACTATACATGATTTAAACTTTTGTTGAATTAATGAAAAATAAATCAACTAAAAAATATTTATTGATTTTTGTGTATGTTGAGTCGTGTCTTTTAATTATTTTTTATAAAGTTAATGTAGCTCCCTGTGTTGTAAAAGTAAATTTAACAGACTTACCTTATAAATAAATAAATTATTCAGTTTACTTAAGTAATCGCAGTTTTATTTTAAATAGGGAATTCCTAATTAACTCGCCGTAATTAACGGGAAAGTATATTTATTTACAAAAATTTTACATGTTTGAAATAAGTTATTTATTTGTTGTATAAGCGCGGAATGGCTCGTTCCGTGATTTTGCAGTCATCGGTAATTTCAATTATCGACATTCGGTGAGCCAGACCATCAATAAACATCAATGTACCATACGTCAATGCAATTAAGTTTCTAAACATGATCTCAAGTCCAAAAATTGAATGAAAGAAATGCTTTAAGAGAAAACGTGGAGGACTGAATATAAAATACAGAAAATTATACAGCTTAGTGAAAAGAGAGACCAGGCTGTCACTATCAAACAGGTTAATAAAATATAAGCAAGTACTGAAACTCGTAAGTAGTTATTGCTCATAACGTTGGGACTGTATTTATAAGACGAATGTACGGAAAACCTAAAGATGTCATAAAAAATGCTTGTTGCATTTATCAGTGCCTCATGTTATATCGAGGAACCGACCTCAAAAAAAACCTAAAGTCGACGAACAATTAGAAGAAGCAATTGAAGGAGAAGTTTTTCGGGCAAAAGTGTTAAAAATTCATAAAATAAAATTCTGTAAGTTTTGAAAATGGAGGGAATCCAGGGTAGGCGAGAGAAAAACGCAGGTTCAAAGTGGACTGAAGACAGGTAGAAGAGACACAGTGAAAAGATGAAAGAATATTGAAAAAAAAGAAAGAACAAAGAGTAAAGAATTGAAATTGGCATATGGTCCTTAGATGGCCGATACAAAAAAAAATAAAAAATTGTACTTCTTTCAAAATCGTGAGCGAGTTCTGCAGGTCAGGGAGCCTACTAGTATTTATTCATTTCACACATGAAAACCCCTCATATTTATACAGATCATATTCACATTTCACCTGATGTTTTCGTGCTTATCCAGCCGTCTCACATGGTTGCAACATATGGCTGGAAAAAAATTGTCGATGTGAATGCAGAATAGTTGGAAATGTATTCTGGAAATCACTTGTCCCTAAGAACACATGCACAGGGAGACGTTAGTTTATTATCGAGCAACTAATTACTTGACACGCCACTGTCAACGCGATATGTCAGTCAACAATTAAGTTATTATTCATCTATCTAAATCCATTCTCTTGCAGCATTAATTGTAGACGTGTCAAATCAACCAGTATGGTTTTGCGAATGTTTTTTAACATCTGGCTTCACTGGCATATACACACAAGTTGTATAAAAACAATTTACTTAAAATTTTTTAATAATTCCGGAAATTATTGTTTAAAAGTTCTCGGCTATTGCTCGGTGTCGATATTTTGTACGCCAGATTTTTCTCTAACTCTCGCAGCAACCATCTTCATAGCTTGTACCAGGCTACTGAAGTTAGTGTCCGACTAGAATGATATTCAGATTACTGGAAATGGCTGCCGCGTGAGCTAATGGTACGTGTAACGTATAGAATACTAGATTACGGTCGAGTGGCCAGGAACTTTTTAACAATGATTACACGGCCTCAAAGCTTGTGTAATCTACTGAATCTCAGAAATAATATTAACCTTGGAGAAAAATGATCTCACGTTAGATGTAATTTTACAATCGCTTGCAATTCTCAAACACCGAAATAATATACATTAATTGAATTTAAAGATAATTATTATATAGCCTATGTTGTTAGTTTACAGTTAAAAGCGTTACGACGATGAACGTATGTAAGCAGTGTAATAAAATAATTTATCACCTGCTAATTTGTTACCAAAAACTTTAATACCTCTTTAAATAAACAAACGTATTCGTATGTGACCACTTTTCAAACGCTTTTATTTAACTTGCTTTTCCCGTCAGTCTAAAATTGATTTTTCAAATCGAATTTTCGCATACTTCCCGATATGATAGCGACTTGAAATTTTGCAGACACACTTGAATCACGTTACAATACAATATTATGAAACAAAATACAGACATACATTTACCAATGTACAGATTATAAGTTAAATATAGTCGCATTCATAAGCGAAGTTTTATATGTGTACTACGTTATTGACAACAAAGGAGTAGTATCTATGGAAACTCACCGGTTCTTATTTTTGATCACGAGCAAATGTGCGATACGTCCTTATAAACATTTTCAATGTTAAAAGTGTCTACGAGATTACAAATAACGGTAAGTAATTTTACTTTGTACAAAACGTTTCACTTTGAATTTTTCTCTTTTACAATTAAAATAAATAAAAAAATCTTTATATGAATTACCCTGGCTTGGTATATGGCACTATTGAAAGTTTTCGATCTCAGATAAGGTTTTTTTAGGTTAATTAATACTACACTTCTTAAAATTAAAGACACAAAAATAATGATTAACAACTAACAAAAAAATTACAACAGTGTTATTGTGTGATAGTTCAGTGTTTGTGAAAAAATAGTTCGCTAGTATATATAGTGTCACAGGTTAGTTTATAATAACCGTTAATTTTTTTTTTAAATTTGATTAATATCACAATACTTTCCTTTTTAAAGTCACACTTTTATGTTCCTTTTTGGTTGTTTCCACTATATAATTCATTTATTATTATTTTAACAATTCACTATATAGTTTTATCACTCGATTATAATTTAACTCCGGTTCACTGTACACCTAACCCGTCTGATGTTCGATTCCGAGTCCTTAATTGTAAACAATGCGTATAACTAAAGACTTTAACCTCCAGTATCAACCGTTGGAAATATGTATGTGAAATGAAAAATGAATAATGGCAGTTGGTTTTTGACTTGCTGTATCTACGTTAATAAAAACTTACCGTGTCATCTGTACCAGCGGCCGGCAAACATTTTCGTAAGGGGGGCAGGATACTTTTAGGCTTAGTGAACCAATCAAAATTAAAATCAGTTTGGTGAAACTGTCTACGTGATTACAAATAACGCTAAGTAATTTTACTTTGTACAAAACGTTTCACTTTGAAATTTTCCAATGAAAGAGAAGTTATGTCGTTTTGCCTGTTGTAAGAAATATTTAAATTATAAATTAGCTGAAATAGACAGAATGCGATCACACCATCCAAGATAAATGTTAAAACATATAGTATATGATAACAACGATATTGTAAACTATTGTAATTATATTAATTTGTATTTAATCTTGTAAATACTACTGTGTTGTCAATACACTGCAATGTACGAATGCAATTGTAAAATTACTGTGATCATTTAATTATGTATATTTTATACAATAAAAAGCAATTTATCTATCTATTTATCTACTTCATAAATAATTGTTTATTGTTTATGTATCATTCTCTTTTCATTATGTAATTTATCTATACAATTTGACTAAAAAGTTGAAATAAAGAAAAGTATTTTATCCTTTTTAGTACATTTATCATTTTGTTTACTTTAAATAAAAGCGTTTTTTTAAATTTTTTAAAATATTTTTTATTAATAATAAAATTGACAACGCACACTAACGTAACAGACAATAAATATCACCTAACTAACGATGTCGCAATAAACAACACAAGTCACTAATTCTAGAAAACCGCATACACTAGTTCCAAATCATCATTTTACACTAAACCGCTGTGAACAAACACACCGAGTCATACTTCACAGTAACTCCTGCAACATATCTTATCGCTTCGGTTTGTTACAAGTGTGCCGGTGTTTGCATAACCCGGCAATTGAAGGTATTCTAAATTTTATTTTAATATAAACACGAGTACCAATGTCGATTACAACGCCGATATCTGGACGGCACTGGGGGACTGCCCGCGCATCTCTCGGCGCAGTTAGCCGTTCGTTGTGTTACTGATGTAGCTCTCAGTCCCACGCAGTCTTTAAAGGAATCAACAGGCTCCCCAACCTCGGACAGACAGTGATTGCGTAGTTTCTTCTCAACCTAATGGCAAGCTAAATTTTCGAGACTTCCCGGTGAGTAATTTACAGCATGCTATAGAATGCTTCAATAATAAGAAAATAATTAAACTTAAATATATTCAGCCGAATGCGAAAGGAGAATGTACTTGGTGCGATCGGACGAGTGTGTGTGTTGTAAGAAATTTATTTGATGTTCAGTATATGCAGCCAGTAATTCTTTAATTATTATACAACAGTCTCTGTAATCATTTGTTAAAGTATTATATAAAATTATAGCTGAAGCCAGTACGTATAGACGGAGTTGAATTGTGTGGGTTATGCACGTGCATGCACTAGACTGCAAGAGTGTTCCTTTTTAATTAATTATGGCAGTTAAAATAAATTGTGAGACCACCCTTAGATGAAACACTATTTATATTTTGTTTGTGTGTAACTGTAAGTGCCTTTAATGTGGTCATTTTCTGTCAAATTACGATAATTATATTGCCACGTGGCAAGGCCAACCTGTTTGATTATGTCGGCACTGGTCAGATCAAGTGCAAGTGACTCTTTACTAAACACTCTTTAATTTTATTTTTTTAATTTAGTGCGTTCATTATCACCTTGTAGACTTAATTACTACTCAGACAATTTTCCAAAAAAAAAAAACAAACCGAAACTTTATGCATTTATCTTGTGTTGGTTGGAAGGCCCGTTCTGAGGTTATTACCTTGAACTAGGTTGCATATTTTAGCGAACAGAATTTCTAATCTTTTGTGAATTCTTAGGGTTCTCGCTCCCAGTCGGAGATTTTGGTCTCTGCTGGTGTACCGACACCTTCACCAGCCATGAACCATCCAACACGCACCTGTTCGGAGGAGGGAGTTTGTTGGCCAGCCATAAGATGCATCCTACGCATGCTATTAAGGTGATATAAACTCTTATTATTTTTCGTTGGCCTGGCCCGCCGTTCATCTGAGTTACAAATTGTTTTCTTTTAAACCATGTGCCCACGCTGCTAGACAGTCCGATCTGGGGTGTGTCAACTGAACATTCATTATGAACATTATTTGACTTTTATAATATTACTCCATAACTCTAAAGTACTATGATTTTAATTGTGTGCTGCACTGGGGGAGCGTGCCAGAGTTTTTCTTACTCTTATATATATTTTTTTTATATATACAAGGGCCTTAGAGTCATTATACTTTCGATATAAAAATTAAGTCATATGTTATTGGTTCTGTTCCGGCTGGTTCAGAACGGGGTTCATGTATTATTCTCATTTTGGTTTAACATTTAAGGGCTGGGGGTTTCGTTTTTCAGGCAGTTTTCGGGTGTAAAATGGACATAGTTTTTCCTCAAGTTAGGCACATGTTGATACAGTTTCAGGCAGGTCTGATACCTGTCTCATATAGTCTGGCACATGCTGGCGCGCTTCCACATCTGCTAGGATACAACAGGCTGTTATTGTAAAATCAATTATACACAGATGTCTGACTTTAAGAGAAAAGAAATTTTATATTTTGTGGGCATATACTGATAATTTTGACATTGTAAAAGCATACTGATGCTACTGATTATTGTAACTTAGGTTCTGACTTGCTTGCTGGACCTGTCTGTTGAGTTAAATCATTTTCATTAAGGAACAATTTCCTGATACATGTATACATCTGTATTTGTAACACAAGAATTAACATTTTAGAAAATTATGCCGATTGCTTAAACTTAGGTGATAAGGGTTTTTCCCACTTGTATACAGTTCAAGAAATTTAAAGATTTTCATATGCTCATAGTGGGCAATTTATTAGATGTTATCAATTCATATGGGCTGTCCGGCCTATCATTATGCTTTTATTAGTCATTATCATCCTTTCGGGTTAAAAAAAAATTTTTTTTTGGGTTTCATTTAATGGAGTGAATGAATTATGGGTCTTAAAGGATTAATTCCAATTGTGGCTGGAAGTTAAATATTTATGATGGCTGTTTTTGGGGCTTTATAGAAATACTGCCTGTCTGCCAGGTCGAACATGAGTATTGTGATGCTATTATGAGTCTATGTGTCTTTGTGTTTCTATATGTGATGTTAATTTAAGTGTTATTTAAAGGGGGGATTATACAATTTATGGGATGTTGCCTGATATATGTTGTTGATTTATACAATTTACGGAACATGTGGACACTACTTATTTATTATGTATTTTGGTTATTTATTGCTGATTGTGATACTTGCATGTAATGAATTATGGGGGCAACAATAAAAAATTGTTATTGTTGATTAACAACCGAGTTTAATTGCAAGTCCCGTCATACTGGACCCAGCGCATTTTTGGCTTCTCTAGGCTCTTGCCTAGTTTTAAATAACGAGGAAATACAAAAAAAAAGGATTATTTTTTTTTAAAAAAGCATAAAAGGGAAAGAGCGGTTACACAAGGACTTACTGGCTCTGTAATGTGGAACCGTATTTATAGTCGGCAGAAACTGCGAAAATTACGTATCAAGAAAATTCCTCTGTGTTGTACTCAAAATAATTATTGTAGAATAATCGGGAGAAATGAAGTGGTGTGAGATCTCCAGAATCCTAGAGAACACGTTGCCGAGTCGTTTACATAATACGTGTCCAATGACACACGCTACTGCACCAGTTGCCTATCACGTTGATAGTTTAACTAGTAAGACCAGTTTTGATTCTATGAGAGTTTGTGTAATAAGAGACGAATGCTCATCTGTCTCTACCAACAAATCCATGAAAACGTGAATCGCGTACTCAGTCAATCAATAGCTGTATATTATCAGCATATATTGTGCAGAAAACTGCAGAGATATGCGAGTTACCGGAGCCTCCCAATTACCCGTATCCACCAGCAAAGGGAGGTAACGATAACGAAAACAGTAAAATGATCACGGAACCTCAGTAAAACATTTCTACCGATTTGTCAGCTCGTCACAGATATAATATTAAGAAATGGAGAACTTTGGAAGCACTGTGAAACTTCTCCATGTGTGTGTGTGTGTGTGTGTGTGTGTGTGTGTGTGTGTGTGTGTGTGTGTGTGTGTGTGTGTGTGTGTGTGTGTGTGTGTGTGTGTGTGTGTGTACACGCGTGCATAAATACATGTATGTTCCCATAGCCTCTTCCAGATACATGCATGATACACCTTATTTGTTTGTAAGCAAAACAGCAAGGTGATTTTCACCAGAAAGTGGAAACAATAATTATAATATAGTGCGAAGGAGGTGCGAGAATTTTTCTAATCTCTTTAATTAAGAAAAGGAGGAAACATAAATAATGTAGTATGAGAATGGAGGTTATAAAATCTGTAAAGTATAACTAATTCTAGAGAAATATGTAAAGAAAGTGAACAAAATAATTAAATATACTATAATTTTAAAACCTTTTTGTGAAACCATTTTCTAAATTACAAACAACAGAACGAATTATAAACAGTAGAGGAATCAACACTCATAACGGTTTCAACACGTTTCAGTCAGCTGTTCCTGTATCTTTGTCTTATAAACGACGATTCGTTTTTCTGTGATGTTACAGGAGTTATCGATTCGTAAAAGCTCTGTACTTTTTTAATCTATTTGATAATGTTTACGTACACATAATGACCGTTGAGTCATCAGTTATTCAGTCAGCAACAAATTAGATGATTAAATGCCAGCTTGTCTGTTTTAAAACAGATCCACAAAAATATTTCCAATATTTAAACAAACTGTTATGCATACGCGCGCGCGCGTGTGTGTAAAGTAGACCTACTATTTATGTCACTGTTTTAAGAACAGTGAGTTAGGCAGATATGTGCGTCAGAATGATAAAATCTATTCCAAATATGCAAAAAGAATTTTCTGTTTTCAGAGACTCACAATAAATGAGAATTGGTCTTTTTTTGCTACTACGTCCAGAGACTGGATATGTTTTTGTATACGCTCTAGTACACTCTAGATTGTGTAAACTACGTTGAAACGAATGTTAGAAAAAGCAAGAGAGAATTCCAAATATCAATATCAGTAAAGTAGTAAACGGCAAAAATAAATGTAAAATATGCGATGACAATAACGACGTCAAACTGTACTAAGGATTAATGCAAAACGGCGGAACGACAAACGTTTCAAACAAATCACAGTCTCACTGTCCCTTACCTACTTGTTCTAGATAACTTATTTTATCCTCAATTTTGAAATATTTTCAAGAGAATATGTAATATAATTTAGCAAAAATACACCGTTTTATTTGGGAATTCTACAGAACACAAAAACAAATTTATTTTGTGAAACCTTGTAAATATAAAATGCGTATGATGTAAGCTCCAAATCCGATATATTAAAATGTTAATTTCAATTTATGGTTTGGATAAAAGACTGTCGGCAAAGGGCAGGTTCACTTTTCTAAGAATTATTGTTAACGTTACTGTAAAAATAATAGTAGTGTGGAAATCCGAAACGTATTTTGTCAGCAAGTAAGTGTGGCAGGGACTCAGAAAACATTTAAAGTCTCAGTTACAAGAAGGAAACACCAGGATCTTGTCTTGATGTATAAGATCCTAATGCTCCTAGTATTTACTTATGTATTAGACATAGACGCTGCCTAGATCAGATGAGAGGCAACTAAAAATATTTGAGAGGAGAATCCTCAGGCAAATTATTGGTCTAGTGGAAGAGGGAGGAATCTGGAGGAAAAGTTATACTTTAGAGCTCTATAGTTTGAATGATGAACCTGATGTGGTCACCCTTATTAAATTCAAAAGATTAGAATGGGCTGGACACATTATAAGTGCTTGTGAAAGCAGAGTTATTAAGAAGATATTTAGAGTAAAGCCAGAAGGTGAAAGGAAGGTTTTAAGGCAAAACCCGAGATGGAGGAACGAGGTGAATCAGGACATCAGTACTCTTAGAATTAGAAACTGGAGGAGTATGGCTATGAATAGAGAAGAATGTCGAAATCTTTTGAAAAAGGCCAGGGATCACAAAGGGTTGTCGAGCTAATGATGGTGATGATGATGATGATTGTTAACGTTCTAAACTCTTTCTGAATGTTGCAGTTAAATGGTTAATATGGATTGCATCTGTTATACTAGTAACAATATTTTTACTAAGGCTGAAGGTACGTTTATCAAATAATTAGTAATGTAGGAAATAAATGAAACATGCATTTCTACATTTTATTATATACATCTGCGGAAAAGTCTTGTTGTTGCATTAGTGCTTACAAATATTTAAATTCGAAGTGAAGAAAATAAGGGCATGTATGCGTTAATCTAGTGTTAGTAATCCTGTTTTGTGCCCACCTTCACACAAATGCACTGCTTCTAGGGAGTGCCGCATTACCAATTCCGATAGAGTGCAGTTGGCTTTTGAAGGAGATGTAGAAGAAGCAACCTGGAAATCTTCCATATTGCCATCAGCAGTTGGGCAAAGAATAGAGAATCAAGTTTACAAAAACCAAAACAAAATTGTATTAACTTTACTGACAATTAAACTGGCAGTCGATTCGTGCAGTCACCATCGTCTCGCAGGTAATAATTATTATTATTATTGGATAATGTTTCCAATTGTTGGGCATGGTCTTGCTCAAACTCAACTTGGCCTGGCCTTTCCCAGACAAAATTTGAGAGACTGCTTTGTAAAGACAAAATGATCTCGAACAATAAATTGAAGCAATAAATCCCAGAACTTAGATTGATTCTTGATACGAAACGTACATAGAAATAAGCACTGACAAAGAAACTAAGCGTAAATGTACATAATAGTTATGAAGATAGCTTGCCTTCCACGGATATGAAGATGAAGCGACAATCCCAGCGTAGTCTTAGGCCGAAAACGTTTTCTGTAGGCTACGAGTAAACTCAAGTAAGCACGAGGAACGTAATTGTCGGTTTGTATCAAGAACAAAAACATTAACACTCTACAAAATTTTGATGAAGGGAGTACTACGTAACTTTAGTCGAAATATAAGACTAATATGTTATAAAATTGCATTTTCGCTTAAAAATGGCAGTCGTAAAGAGAAAACCCACTGCTGAACCAGGAAAATAAGAAATCCCTAGTAATGCACAGATGCGCTCTGGAATTAATATAGGTCTAACTATTACCACAAACAAAACGTTAAGAAAGACACGGAGCTCGTACGATGCTATAATATGTTTCTAACGTCTCATGTGAAGGAAGCAGAAACAAATTAAATAATTTAATGTAAATACAGTTTCTGTAAGCCTATTTATGATTTTATCATACGATTATTTGTTTCCCAAACGGATGCCTAACCAGGTATTTTGTATTGTCTACACTGGAGGATTAATGAATTGTTTTAACGTTTTCGATCCCTGGACAGCCTGTCTCTTCTAATTTACAAGCCGTTGACTTAGAACAGAGATATCTAACCCTCTTTTACAAATTTATCATAACTTTAGGCTTCTCTTTTCTACAAATAATAATCTTCATTTAAAATATTTTTAATTTATAAACGTACGTCTACATGTTCACAGTATTCAAAAATACAACATTGAAGGAAATATTACGTCGTTTAGTCAAAATTAATTTAAGAGGACATTATCATCTACTTTACATTTTATTACGGGGTAAAAATTTGTAATTGTGGAAAAGTCATTTTCTTTTTTTGTTAATAGCAAAAATCGATATTTTGCTCAGTTATAATAACAAATGTTATTAACAATAGAAATGTGAGAATACAAATTAAGAGATCGTTTTGAAAAGTGTAATTTAAAAATCAGTAAATTCCCAAACACACCGAATAGGCTCTCTATCTCCCATACACGCGCGCGGGAAGTTGCTAATCGACGAGGTAAGACGTATTTAGAGCGTGCATCTTTTTTCTGTCTACCAAAGCTTCTTTTCTACATTCTCAGTCATGCGGATCATTCTGTTTCAAGTCCTGATTTTTCTATTGTAACTTGACGTTTTCGTGCAGGCGGATATTTTCTCTTGCTTATTTCGTCCAGTGACCGTTTCCACGGCTACTATGCCTTAACGATAGCCAATTTTGTTGAACTGGCCGTAACAAGTTATTTTCAGGCTATGGTGTCTAAGGTATTCCTTTCGACCTGCACAATTTCTTTAACGACTTAATCCGTTCGACGTTTTATTCTGCAAATAAAAGATTGCCTTCTCCTTTCTAGAGGTCTGAAAACAGCTTTTATTTCATTTATTCAACTGCCCTTTTTTTACTGGCGTACATGCAAATTGTTTCGAGAATAACTCTAACATGATGTTCCGTTATGAATTTTATGATTAACATTGTTTCTTATTTTTATATATCTCTTAATACAATTTAGCTCTCAGAGGAAAATATCAGAGTGATGGTAACTGTGGAATCACTTCACCCGACTCAGAAACAAGAGAGCATTGTGATTTTTGAAAGCAGTGAAAGCAAATTAAGACACAAAGTAGCAGAATGGAAAGTCCGATTGTACAGGTATTCCAGCAAGCTGAACAATGAAAGGCATCCCAATTTATGAAAGTAAAGTCAAGTCAGGTTGCCCACAGTGAATGCAAACAGATCATGTTCTTCGTATAGGCCTATTGGATGTGGAGAATAAATGCGTTTTAGCTGTATATCGTCCATTTATTTTTTCTTGCATTAACTAGATCCGAAGTTACAGAACAACATTTACATATCTACGAACTTGCGCGGGAATATTTCAGTATTTTTCCCCTATACAACTGCCGGCCATTACACGTTATGGCTGCCAATATGATCGAAACCGTAACGTACATGTGTCCCATGTTGCTAATAATCCCTCTGTAACACCTGTGTCTGAGAAACGAAGGTATTAAATTGCGTGATGTTGTTAATACTTACTACGAAATGAACGGAACAGGCAATTTCATGCTGAATTGTACCATATCATGCGATGTTGTTTGTACCATTTACATATCATGATCTTAGGTGATCTTAGGGAGGACTGAAGCATTCTAATGTACACAAGTAACGATTCACACATGAATTTAATCACCATTAAACTGCCAGTCAGTAAGTTATTATTTGCATACATCATTTTTATACCATGTTTGTAAACATATGAGTTGGTATGTGGATAATATATTTTCAAACGCGCGCGCATGTACGTGGTTGTGTCATACATCATACTCTGCCTCCGTATGTCTTAATGCCTTCAGATTCATTAGTAGCATTTTTCACAGCAAAACTAAAACTATCGTGTACATGGTGTTTGCTAGTGTGTGCCGTAAAAGGACATTAAACGTCTTGTATAGCTTCTAAGTTGTTCCCTAACTGTGTTCTAAGTACGATATTAAAGGTTGTAAAAATGATGACACGAGTCGTTAAGAGCATCGTAATCTATTGAATCGAAGAAATCATTAATGTTTTGAAAAGTGATCACAGGTTAGATATAAATGTAACTTGTAAATTTTGTGTAATTTATAAACAGAATTAATTCTTATTCTTAATTAATATGCAGCAATTGAATCTAATGATTTTTGGATTGTTACTCAGCCGAGGTAGTTTGTTTACGATTAATATTGCTACGACGATCGCGCGGTTCGATATATCTAAATAGCAGAGTAAAATAACTGAACAACAGAGAACTTGTTACTCAAATTTTAAATAATATTAATCAAAATAATTGTTTGTTATTATGTCTTATTTACTTAGGCAGAGCTACGACTCACTCTTACCTCGTGTTGAATCACTCACTGGGGTGACAGAAAAACATCAAGTGGAGGCAGATCAAAACTAGTGTGATGGAACGGTTGATCTCTAACCCTAGCATATCGAAATTGTTACAGTTATTATCTTTGAGGGATTTTATGGTTAATTTTTCAAGAGACTATGGCAAGAAGTAGGGACATGAAGTCTTATTTACATAGTTAGTATAGTACGCGAAATGAATGCTACAAGTAAGACGAGTCGGAGAACTTTAGTTTCAACTACTGAACAAAATTGCCTTGCGTCCGATGAAATATTTGAGGCTCTCAGCATAGAGGTTGGCAACTGAACACATTTACTAATCGGACTATATAAACCTGCGTGTCCTTAATCCTCATGAACTGAACTGTACTAAACATTTATACGACACAATTTAGGACCGACATTGTGTTATTTATAAACATAAGATAAAAGAGGCCCTTGATTGGAACCTTGTAAAACTCTTGTCGTTGGTACAAAACGTTTAAAAACTATCCCCTAAATCTTACTCTAAAGCACCGCTGATGAAGAGAAGATGCTATCAGGGAAGATGTTGTGGACAGATATCTAAATTCGTAACTTTATCAAGAAAATTAATGCGGTGGTTTATCAAACGTCTTCATGAAGTCTCAAGTATATAACACCAGGTCGGTCACAACTCACAATTTCTATACTGGCAAGAGACAAAAATACAGCAGGTTGGTAACTGTAGAGCGCCCGTTCCTAAATCTAGTTGGTGGAAAGATAACAAAATCTCCTCAAACCTTTCAAAGATTTTTGGAGTGACACCAACACGAAAATTGTAATAAAATTAGATAGTATATTTACAGCCCTTCTTTGGAAAAGGAGCCACAGCAGTTATTTTACCTAGCCGTGAATATTCTCCAGATGTTAGGCCCCAATTAAAAAGCGAGGCCCAAAAGAGGACCACAATTTTTACCACGCTCTTGATAATAAATGATGGAACCCGTCAGTGCTAGCTGCTGTCCTTAGCTTCAGACCTTGTACCGAAATTAAAAAATAGCGAAGACAAGTTAGACCATATTAGGTACAGTTACCTTAATTTCCTGTATTTTGATATCCATGAAGTGTCCATTGTTATTAATTTACTATACATAACACTATCGACCCGGATCACAATTATTATTTGGTAGAAATGATACATTTTTACCTGTTGGCTTAAACCTAACATTTTCTCACAGCCTCTGACGAAGCCCTCACGGTGCGAAAACTTGTTTGTGTGACCCTAGTTGGTAGTCTTATATACAGTTAATTAGTTACCTTAACTATCTCAAAAGCGCAGAAAACAAAACAGAATAAAATTAAAAATTGAAAGATTCCTTTGTTGTCTGTTAGAAACGAGGACTCGACAGACGCGTTACAAAGCAAACCAACTACAACCGCATCGATAAGGATATTGCTCTTTCATAACTAAATTAAGAGTAAGCACTGGATGAGCAGAGTGTAATTTTGAAACCAATCGCTGCAGTATTGAAATGAAATGTAATGCAGTTTACAAATAAATCTTCTGTAGTGACATCTCAGAGTCGCTGAAACACACTCAACTCATGTTACCCGTACACATTGCACTTCGTCTTATTGTAAACTATTAACCAACGTGCGTTTATCAGATGATACTGCGTGGATATCGCGCATCACTAAGCAGAAAGAAAAATTGTGTTACTTAGTATATTAAAAACGAAAACAAAGCTACCAATCCACGCTAGGAAAACGGGATTTCATAACTGGCAATAAATTACAGGCACTACAGGGGATTATTAAAGCAGACTTTTTTCATAAATATATTCGTAATTTGACTAAAATAGTCGCCCATAAATATTTTGTAAAATGTTTATATCCTTAAAATTTACTTGATAGACCAGTGATTTGGTGACTGGATATGAATATACATGTCGCGGTTTTGATTCTCTGATAACACCACAGAGTGTATACTTTTTCTCAATTCCAAATCTATTCAGCCTCTTAAAATGAGTGTACGTGAGATAACACACTCTGAAGTATAGTAGCATGGTCAAGCGTAGTGCTGGCCACATTACTGTTGTATATACCGTACGGCTATGCTGCCAACCCACTCTCTCTGACTGTTCAACGGCTTGTCCGTAAAAAAAGAAGCCATGATTATTACTAAAAAATTCTAAAATAACTAGCAGCATTGTTGGAATTTTAAAGAGTATTCAATATGCTAATAATAACGTTCACCTATTTCATACATTTTAACTATCGTTCTTTCTGCATCTTTATCATGGCCAAGAATTAGAGGTTATAAAGATTTTTAAATATATTTCAAGCACAGAGATTATCATCGTCTTTTTTATAACGGACCTTAAAAGATGCTGATTCTTGTAACATTTAGCAACGTTTTTCGTTAGACGATTCTTACCGTTAGAGGGTTAGAGAGAGAAAAGAATTTGTGGAGCACTCTTGCCAGAAAAAAAAAGGATATATTCTGAAGTATGCTAGCTTAGTTAATACGTCAGTTGAAGCGATGGGGATAGAAAACAGTGTGGAGGAAAAGCACAGTAACCTTACAACTGGCACATTATTGCTGTTGTGGATTGTAGGCGTTGTGTTGACATGAAGAAGCTTGAGCCAGAAATCTATGACTGGAGACAAGAAAAGAGAATCTAAATCGAGGTCTACCTCTTCTAATCAACGACAGTGATGCTTCAGGTTTGGCTATTGTTTGCATACTATGTTAAAAACCTTTTGCTTCTGTAATATTTACTGTAAATACATCTTTGTTGTATACCTTTGCTCTTTGTTCTGTACAAGGCTCTATTTAACTCTGTCTAGTTTACTTCTTATTATGATTATCTGTGAGACTTGTCTAAAGCAACATATGGTAAAGCATGCAAGTTCATCTTTTCAGTCAGTTAGATGCAATCAAATAAACTACGTCACCGTCAGAGGCTTAATTCTTATACATGCGATGTTATACTATACTCAACATGTTTAGGGACAGCTTGTCCCATCTTCAGGAGTAAAACACATAGTCTTCAACCTCAGTTGAGGATGAATCCTCAAACATTATATAATATTAAAATCCAAAACACACATTGAATAAATTAATGAAACTACAACATTAAGCGCACGTGTAGGCTCCAAGGTGCACACCTCACGCCGACAAACGGCTACGTTTGTGAGTAACGTAGTTTATTTGATTGTCATACAAGTGGCTTGGTACTGTAAATAAAACTTAATATTACAGTTAGATGCATTTATCGTGTACTTAGACTCTCCCTAGTTACTTACATTTGCACCTTGATTCCTGCATGTTTCATTAAATCACCCACTAAACTCGGACTCTTATCTCCCATGCTCCTATTGTCTTCAGTGAAAAATTTGTTTATTCCGTCTGTCATTTTGTCGCTTATGTTATTACATGCAAAATCGCAATTCAGCTTTTTTCGGGCGTCTCTTAGCTAGTTTTCTAATACATCAATAAGCAAAGAACATTTTATGTTTAAATAATTTAAATATTGAAGCTTCCTGGTGACAGATGCAAATGACATAGGTAAGGAATTTACTGCCAAAATTGACATTGAAAACAGAGCATTCACAGCCTTACACCAGTTCTTCTCATCGAAAGGTTATGTTGAGAAATGCCAAATTAAGAGCTTATAACAGGATATGAAACGTTATAACAGAATAACATGTTATGAAACTAGTAGAAAGACGTGACAACATTTAGACAGTAAAAGAATTCTGAAGACAAATCCTAAAGAAATCCGTGGGAGCGGTATGCGATACCCATAGTAACAGACAGTCAGTACGGAAAATAGAAAGTATTACAGGTCAATCCTGTGGAACAAACGAAATTAGAACTAAACGGTTAGAGTAGACTGGCCACGTTTTAACAGCAGTTACGAGAGAAAAAAAACAATAAAATATCTGTAAATTAACTCATCTCATGGAATCAGCCCCCAGGAAGACCACGAACCAGATCTTAAGTAATATAAAAAGCAACGTTGATGAGCTAATAAAACAAGAAAAGCGCGATATAGTGGCACAGGCCAGGAATCAACAAAGAGTAACTTTCAGGGAAGCTACAAACCCTACAAGTGTTATATAAACATAGAGAATTAGAACTGTTAGGTCTATTATTAAAAAGATCCTAGGTAAATAACAACTTTTGTATACTAATTTATTGAAAACATTATTTGAGAAAACGTAAAATATTTATAATTATTAAAAGACGGCGCCAAAATAACACGGCTGGGACCGAAGTAATATAGCGTTCCCACGTATTTACATGAAAACTGTATTAGTAAGTTTTTGCGTTGCATTGCATTGCATTGTACAAAACCAGGTCACGGTCGGCTCCGTTAACATCGATATTGGCACTGAACTTAGCAAAACGTTACAAGAACTACATTCCAGCGCGCAGTCAGTCAGTGGACAGTTTACTGGGGCAATTAATAATAATTTTTCCGCCTCCGATTGCGACATCGGACTCATTTGGCATCAGTGACACAGTTTCTTGGTGCAACAAACGTTATTATCGGTGCCAAGCCGACCCGCTGCCAAAGTTTTCATTACTCCGACAATTACCGCTGCAGTTTCACGGTCAGCGGTCAGACTCAATTAATTAAATGCATTTGTCTGTCTGTCCTTATATACTGGGAGCAGACGTTTTCGGCTTTGTGGCGTCATGTAATGAAACTACTACAAAATTTTGAGTTAATAAAGTTTTACATTACATTTGTAAAGTGCTTACAAATACATTTTAGTATTAATAATTGTATGTAGGTTGTAATTTTATTAGACTTAACTGTTTGTGTAGACTTGTATATGTAATGTACATTGGAAGAGTTGTTGCTGATGTACATTGGAATTCTTGTAATTGTCATCATTGCAAGATAAAGAAACGAATCAAATGACTGTTAAGGATGCGATTGCATTAAACAAAAAAATTAAGCTGTATTTGTCGCACCTTAAAGAAAAACGCCCGTTAGAGACATGCACATATACACACAATAGACAAATTGAGTAAGGGGATGCCTGGTGGGCAAGGAATCTCTATAAAAAGTGACTGACTTGAGTAAGTGATGACGCAGTTTAATATAATTAAAGGAACATTTACCCGCTTGTTTATAGAATAACTGTTTGTTTACTATATTAGTAAGACCACTTCTTGCTTTGTTAGCACACGTCTTCTTCTTGTCCTTCCTCTTTTGCCAGCAAGCGTTGTCGTCCTTCAGCAACTTCCGATATTCTCTCCTATCCTGGGCAAAAACGTTTGACTTTAGCAGCATCTTTCTTCTTCTGTTAGCCAAGTTCTGAATATTGTTAATGTTTGTTGTCTTTGGCGTGTAACGTATTTCGTAGCCAGTATTGCTTATTGCGTACATAGATCGACTCTCGCGCCCCATTGAATGTTTCCTCAGTGAATTCCTGAGTCGATGTATTTTATATTTTTAACAGCCTGTCATTTGCTCGGCCCTCACCAGAGGAGTAGACTATTTAACATAAAATTTTATATTACACATGGTTAACGGTAAATTACGTAAAATTCACGTAATTTTTCTCATAACTAAAAAACCTCACATTTAATCTATTCCAATTTTGGTTTTCCTCTTCCTTCCCTCCGTTTGGTTTAACTTACATGATACGATTCAGCTTCCTTTCGTCCATTCTCATTACGTGACCAAACCTATTTAGTACTTTTCATCTCAACGGTTCCGTGCTGGAACAGATCTAAGGGACGTTCCGTGACATTCTTAACCTAAGGGATTTAGTGTAACGAGTAAAAATACAGCTGTGAAAGAAAGAATAGAAGACACATTAAATTCTATGTACTACGGAAAAATAAAACGGCAGGTCAACAGTTCCATCCCTTACTGCCGTCGAAACTTTTTTCTGCCACTGAAAAAATGGAGGACGTCAAAATAGAGAATGGCAACTTCAGTGCATCTCACAACTAGACTACCAATGAACTTGGAAGTTACATGGCCATTGGCAAATCCGAGAAAACCTCGACGAAAGAAGAGCAGGTCTGTTTGAATTGTTCTAGTCAAGAGTGAAGGTTGACCAAGCGCTTTCTTGACTTTCAGATCACGACCCAATAAAAATATTTTGTATGACATCCAGCGCTACAAGCTTCATAGAACTCCCTCAGTGGTGTTAGTTGTGTACTCACAATTACTGTTCCATTCGACTGAAGCATATTCTAGATGGTTTCGGACCAAAGGTTAATAAAGAGTCACACATGATTCCGTACCCGTAAAGTTTTTTCCAGTGCATTTGATAAGGCTGAAATTATTAATGTTATTATTATTATTATTATTATTATTATTATTATTATTAAGAAAATCACTTTCATTTTTTAATCACTTCACGGTCGTGTGGTTATAGCATCCACTTGCAAAGCCAAGCGTGATATGCAGAAGTACAGGCATCTAGATAGATCACGACATGGTTTCTCGTTGTCTGGGGACCTCTACATTCGAAAGGATAGACAGAGAAAGACGCCACGGTTAAGTAATTAATTAACACAACAAATTTTGCGTTAGGATGTGTAGTTTAATGTTACGTTCTCATGGAAAAAGAAGTAACAGAAACAGAATAAAATGGAAATAGTAGAAGGCGACGACAGAATTTAAGGTTTACAAACATTTGAAGCTTAAAGAATGTAACGTTTCGTATGTGGAAAACAGTAATTTCAATGACAGTATCACGTAAGAGTTGATTGTTGCTTTGTTAGTGTAAAAGCTAGTTAAGTAAATGAGGACGTCTTTTTTTTAAAACAGGCAGATTCCCGGAAGCTTCATGTCTTTCCATGCTGTCTATTTAGTAAAACGAAGAATTATATTTAGTAAAAAGAAGAAATATTTCTTCTTCATTTTTTACTATTCAACGCATAATTTATCGAAAATTTTCTTATCTACATTACGGAAAGTGAGAAATAACGTATTACAAACAGAATTATCACTGTTACACACCACTATAGGAAAATTATTCCGATTAGCGCTTTCAAGCTTTTCAGCTCATCGTCAGATCGGAATTGACAAGAAGAGTTTAAAAACAAACCCCTCACAACAGACCCCCACCCCCCTCGCCACACACAGCAAGATATAATTCAAATGTCCCTTCCCAACCTCCGAGCCCTGTCACCCCCGTCTGGCACATTCCTTGTGTGTGTGTGTGTGTGTGTGTGTGTGTACATTCTTCTTAAAACCTACCGTTGCACCGCCTTTCTCATTCACACTTGTGGGCGCGGTAATTCACCCTTATTTCACAAACGGTAGGTAAAACGGTAGGTTTTAAAAAGAATGTACACACACACACACACACACACGCACACACACACTACATAAACACATGGAATGTGGTAGAAAAACATGTAACTGTACAGACGGGGGCGACAGAGCTCGGAGGTTGGGAAGGGACATTTGAATTATAGCTTGTTGTGTGTGGCCAGAGGGAGGGGGTGTGAGGGGTTGGTTTTAAACTCTTCTTGTCAATTCCGACGATGAGCTGAGAAGCTTGAAAGCGCTATTCGGAATCATTTTTCTATAGTGGTGTGCAACAGTGATAATTCTGTTTGTGATTATAACCACTAACAAAACTTTCTTAATTAAATTACGTATTAGTTGATTCAATTAATTGTTTTTTGTCTACGATGTTCAACAACCCTATTTTGGTTTCTGCATTGGGGCAAGAATGCGGTTCCCGTAATTGTGAAACTTTCTACAGGATGCGTCATACCCAAGTGAAACTCCTGATCTGTAGGGTTCAATTAGAACTACTAAGCCTCAAAAGGTATTTTCATTGTGTAAAATTTGAACTTGGCAAACTATTGAACCCAAATTATTGAAAACAAATTCCAAACATTACCGCAACGGTGATGTATATCGGATAGTTTAAGCCCGTGCGGTATTAGAAATTGACTGATTAAGATAACACTCACAGTGAAGACACGGAATCTGGTGAAACACATAAATTCCTCACTTTGGTCAGTGAAAGTTGTTACTACGTGAATATTATAGTCAACGCTTAGGCAGACTTTCAAGAATGTGAAATATTTTACGTGATATATATTTGTAACACATTGTAATGTACAAGTAAATATCTATAAGTTGGTTCTGCCTACCCGTTTTCCATGTTTTATCTTTCATTTTCCATTGTCCATCCACAGACCTCCTGCTTATTCTCTTTCTCCTATTTCTTTGTCGATGCCATCTCATCTCTGTCAGTATCACCTTGGTGTATCTCGTTTCTTTGTAATCTGGATGTTTATTCGTCGTTTGTTATGGAATCCATTCACCTGTCGTCCTATCTAATTGTTGTCCCACATTATTTAGACTTAATGCTACCTATTGTTGTATAGGTTACTTTCAGCGAATCACTTATTCTTTTTTTATTATTTCCCTTATTGATGTTCCACTGCTTTCCTCTGGTAATTCATTTCGATGTTGGGTTTTATGTTTTCCGTTCTTGACTGTATTTTTCTCTCCTTAATCTATAATTTATAATACGCCTTACAATAGCTTATACGAATTCTTTTGAGATGTTTTCATTCCATTATATACCATTCGTTATTGAATTCGTTTTTATATTCTGGATATTTATGTCCTTTATTTTTGTATCCATCGTTCCGCCTTGTACAACTTTTATTCCTAAGGAATTATATACTTTTCAGGATTGAATCTACTGTCCGACATTGTGTCTTGCCGTTTAGGCCCCGTCCTTTGCTTTCAGATCCCATATTTTATACTCATTTATTAGTTTCCTGATCGTACAATTTAAATCATCGTGGCCCATATAGTTAAATCGTGAAATCATTTAATTCACTTGCATATAGGCATTCTGGCTTCACTAGTGTACTGTAATGGCTGATTTTTGCATTTGTATATATGAACTTTTTATTGTAAATATCTTTATTTATAACATATCCCCTTTCCATATTATGAATCCTTTCTTCTGTAGCAGATTTTTCTAAGCCATTCTCTTGAATTATTTCTCCTAGATACTTAAATTTTTGACCCCTCTCTATTCGACCAATATCTGTTACCAGGAATTGTGGCGCATTTTTAATGTTCGTGAGAAATTTGTTTTTTTCTGCAGAAATTCTTAAGCCTGTTCTACTGGCTATGTCTTCTAAAAAATTAACTTGTGTTACTGCAGATGTCAGATGTTCAGAAAGTATAGCAGAGTCATCTGCGAATGCTAAACAGATTATTTCAATACGTTTGTTCCTTCTTCCCAACATGATTGGTGATATTTTCCATTCCTTTAAATTTTCATTCCAAATTCTCACTAATTTCTCCAGAATACAGTTGACAAGAATTGGGGATAAACCATCACCCTATCTTACACCTGTATTTATTTTGAACGGTTGAGATATTTCCCCAATTAATTTTATTTTTGAGACTCCGTCCGTAAGGGTTTCATGGATTAGATTTGCCAATTTAGATTTACCACCAAATTCTCGGGTTATTTTATCTATAGTTTCTCTATCAACAGAATCAAAGGCCTTTTTGAAATCAACAAATGTTACTACAATCTCCTTTAAATTCAGTAGCCTGTGATAGATTATTGACTTCAGAGTAAATATTTGTTCTGGACAGGATCTGCCCTTCCTAAAGCTACCCTGATATTCACTCAAATGCCTATCCAATGTTTTTTTCTACTTTGTTCAATAGAATCTTTGAAAATATTTTATACGCAACTGGAAGTAAAGATATTCCTCTGTAGTTATTAACCTCTTGCTTATCAACCTTCTTATGCAGCGGATGTATTAAGGCCACTTTCCATTCTTCTGGGATTTTTTCTGTTTTCCAAATTTCTTCAAAATTAATTGTAAATCGTTTTTGAACTTCGGTAGAGACCAAGAGACCATTTCAAAAGTTCAGCTGATATGGAGTCTTCAAAATATCAGGAGATATGGAGGTAGTGATCAGAATCAAATTCGCCATATCTTATTACTTAGACATTCAGAATTTCCTTTATATTTATTCGAGAAATAGCTACATGATCTAACTGAAATTATCCTAACATCGGGTTTGGAGATATCCACTTTTTAGCCTTTCTTGGAAGCTTTCTGAAGAATGTAGATATTAATTTCAATTGAGAACTTCTTTACATAAATTAATTAGTCTCATACCATTTTGATTAGTTCTTCTGTGGGCTAGATATTGCCCTACGACGTTTCCAAATTTCTTCTCTCTGCCTATTTAAGCATTGAAATCTCCCAGTAGTATTATAACATTCGATTTTGGGATCCTGGATATTTAAATTTCTAAAAGATCCCAGAATTCTTCTGTTTTTTGTGAATTCTTCCTGTTGTCTTTATTTATTGGTGCGTGGCAGTTAACAAGTGTGTATTTTTTGTTTTTACATTTTTTACATTTAATTGTTAAAAGAGATATTCTTTCTGAAATAGATTTGAATTCTGCTACATTCTGTATTATACTTTTATGGACAAAAAAGCTGTGCCTAATAATGGCATTCCTTTCATAATCTAAAAATACTTTATTATATGTAATATCCGAATTTAAATTGACTGTCTGAGCTATTAACATCAATCTATTTTAGTTTTTCCTTCCAGTGTACATATACACTATGGGTATATTGATTTATTGTTATTGCAGTTTTCCAAAAGTTTAAATTAGTATATGTGGTTACTTGGTAAAACACTAAGACTGATTTTTTTTAAAGGAAGAACAACTTTTACTAAACACAATTTTACAATTAATTTAAGAATTTTTTCTAGTTCTAGAGGCCAAGCCTATTATTTTCGACCAGTAATTCTTGGTTTCTGCCAGTTTTTAGGTGAATCACACTTTTAGCTTTATAATCATCTGCACATTGCCCCAATATTTTCTCTTTTGTCAAACTCTCCTTATATTCTTCAAATGTTGTTTTTCCTTTATTTTTTTTAATTGCACCAGTTGGGACGGGCGTTCTGATTGCGACGTAGCACAACACCAGTACCGGTACACAATAATAAAGGATACAGTAAAATATAACAACACTAAGCATTTGAGTCGTCTACTTTCAAAACCAAATACATCCACTTTTTCCACATTCATATTTTTTTGCATTTTCCTATACTTTATTACCTTTTACATGTCCCTATCTACTTCACAAGATTCTAAAACAGATACACCCTTATTAAAATTGGAGTTGAAATTGCTGGTTAGTTGCAAAACCAGCTCTCCTGCAATAAAGTTTTTTAGCTCTCCTGAAAATTTTCATTGTTTGGATGTATTTAGTTTTGAAACTAAACGGCTCATTTAAAAGTGTTACTAATTTTAATGGGTAGGCCCTGTACGTTAGTTGTTTTTGTACACTTCAATTGTGGCACGCACGCTCGTGGTGTAATAGCAATCTGAACTTTAACAATAAATGGTAGAGCTCGGTGTACAACAATACGTGAGCGTGGAGAAGACACGCCCCATTCTTCACAGTTTCCCAGTGCCGACACGTAAGTTTAGTTGTTGCAAAAGTTTGCAACTTTACCACGAGTGGCGCTAAAGCACATAGTGGTTGCGTTATTAAAATGTTCATCTTTGTTCATGTTTAAGCTGTTTACACTATAGTGTTCAGCTTTAGTGGATAAAATAAATATGTTAGTTGTTTTGTTTTGATGTTCTAAAATTAGAATAATTTCAGGTAAATGTATAAGTAATATTATTTATTTGCTTTACAACTGTTTACTGACCGTTCCGTGCTTTAATATGGTAAACTGCTTTTAGATATTTTTTTTTCAAAACGACAGGGGAGGAAAAATAAAAATAAAGTGATTAGCATGACCAGTCCTGCCTAACCAATACTTTAAATTGTAAAATCAAGTTATTGACAATTTACCCAAACTTTTAAAACAGATTATTACAAAACTGCTGTCTGGCCGAGTGGATTTATTTTGTTTACTGTGAACAATTCTTGAAAGAGAGTACGTCTGGTCAGAATTAAGAATTACAGGTATTATTTATGTTGCGGAACATTGAGCGTTAATTTTCGTAAAAAAAATGTTTCACAACTAGTTCTTTTTGCTACAGTTAACACAGTGTAGAATCTAGACAGTACAACACATTATATTGTTTTGCACAACAATTAAGTAGGCACGTCTGCATATGAAAAGAAGGGACGCCTACTGTTCATATCCAAAGACAAATGTGTAGTGTTTTATGTTGTTTATATATTTTCTTTTACTCCTACTCAATCAACAACACTAATCAATCAATATTTTGTAATCGATGTGTTAATATTGGAATCGTCCATGTTAAACCATCAGACGCAATTGCATTTTGCGTTTAGATTGCAGGAAAGAAGTTTGAAAAGAACCTTCTCAAAGACTCTATAATCCACGTAGAGTGTAATAATTGTACTTTACCATTGTCTTGTTCCCGCAAGCGTTAGGTCTATGGCCTGTTGCGCCCTGTAGAGTCGTGGTACAGCACACACAACTGCCTGATAGAGTCCGGCTGTATTTACCCACGAGTATCACTGCGGTAAGGGATATTGGCCGTCCTCACTTGTGGGGGTAGCGTTGTATTTCACTGAGGTCAAACTGTCTTAGCCGAACTGTTGATTTGCTCCAACAGTAGGGAGACGAATTTCGACTAACTTGAACTTAAGCCAAATCTTCAGAACAACACGACAAATAAACTTTATGCAAAGCTTTCTCTCTATATCACTAACTGCTCCACGTGTATTATAAGCTACTAACATGCATTTACTAAGAAAAAGTTAAAGCTAAAGAAATCAATCTGTTTACTGCAAGAAAGAAAATGATGTAACATTACAGCTGCTGAATAGTAAAAATCAGTTTCTTAAATTTTGCTAAGGAGAATCCTTTAGTAGCAAAAATTTCAGGCATTCCTTTACTAATAGGAATATTTCGTATAACTCGTGCTATGTACAAGCATATATTGAAGCGTTTATAGTAAACTATTTAAAACACGTGTACACAAACACAATGCATCCAACTATAAGCTAGCAGCCTGTGTCATAAGACATGTTTCACGTTACAAACAATTAAATTAATAGTGTCTTCTACACTTCATCGTATTAACTACGAAAAGCTGTATGCGATTCACTATGTTACGAGTAATCTAGTACTATATAATTACTAGTAATTATATATAATTTTATATATAATATAATTACTAGTAATATACTATATCATAGTAAAAGCATGCACAGTAATCTTTTGACAGAAAGCTTAGCTTATCAACTGCATCTGTGCATGCATTATGCTGAATGAGTACATGCGGCGTCACAGGATACATTAGAATCGCCTACATATTTTACTGTTGTCTAATGACCCTTTAACTCGAAGCTGTCACATAGAAGCTGCTTGCGTATTAATGATTCGTAGAGTCTCTGCTTGCAACGTATGCATAGTAAGGTTACAGAAGCTGGAAATTATTCTACTTTCAGCTTACAATAAGACCACATATAAGACCACACCATTTGTCATGATTAGGTTCTCTAAATTCAAGACGTTATTTAGAACAATATAAAACGAGTCGATTTTTTCACAGAAGAGACAATAGTTAGGGTAAACGTATGGTTCTAAAACGCTCAGAGTTTTTAATGGCTTATACGATTTTGTGCGTGTAAAGTATTTAGTGTATTGTAATTAAGATAGAATACAGACAATATTAATTACTAAGCGAGCGAAGCAGGTTCTTACTTTCACCCGTACCTTTTGGCATTTGTCTGTCTGTCTATCCCTCTGTCTATCAATAGACAGATATATCGGTATATCTCACAATAACGTTTGAACAGAACAACCGATTTTCGTCAAACCTGACATGCTTGTGTCAAAATTTTGTGACAACTATGCATTTACTCTACAGAAATCTATTGTCTTGAGACTCGTCTCCCCAAATGTAGGGGGCCCGTAGTTAAAAATGTGAGAGGTCAAAAATTTTGATAACTCGCGAAAGTCCATATGCAGTATCAAATTAAATGAAATTTTAAGAAAATATAGATTTATTATTTATTTTTACAAATATCAAAATATTGCACCCCGCCGGGGGTCAAAAAGCGGGAGACAATTTTGATAAAATAGAAAACTTCATATGGGGTATCAAATTAAGAAAAATTTTAACTAAGATCTAAATGTGGTCTTAAGTTTTATAAGTTTAAAAATTTTAGGACTTGAAGGCCCAAAAAGTGGAGCAAAAGTTTGAAAAACTTTGCAAATTCCATGAGGGTAACAGATTAAAAAGAATTTTTACCAAATGTAGTAACCTGAATATAGTATACAGTTTTGAAATGTAACAATTATTGTTGACCTCAGAGCACAAGAATAGGGTCACAAATTTAGAAACATTTAAAAAATCAAGCCAGGTGAAACTTTAATCACCTAAGGGATTAAATTCAATTTAAGTTTTAAAATCAGTAAGGGAAATTTTAATACAAACCCGATTTTTTGGCATTTTTAGCACGTATTGTACGATTGCTCTGAAATCGTTATTTTATTTGAAAAGTAATAAACAATAAAGATTTTTGTAATTTTTCTAATAACTGATAAATTATGTAACATACATTTTGAATGTATCTAATGTACTTTGTTCAAAAGAGCGAGTGAGTTTTGCAGTAAAGGCTGAATACTGCTCGTATTTTTTTATTTGCACATACAAATAAAAGGATTAATTCAAAATAATAAAAATAGTAATTTAGTGATATAATAACTGATGAATTTAATAAATAACCACGGTTTTCTATTTACGTGCAATCTATTAATAATGACTATAGGTTTCATATTTCCTTTCATATTAAATACTGTTACTTATAATTAACGATAGTATACTCCATTCAGTAACAACCCGCCATACCGTGAAGAGTTAAGTATTTTATTATATACACGCACAGATATAATTGCCAGAACGACTTGAGTACATAGCATATGAATAAAATCATTGATGAGTTTAATAAGAATTAATTGATCTGATATAAGTTTACACAAACTTTAAACCATGAGTTGGTGGTATTTCCCTCATTTGTAATGTGGTCTAATATATTTGATAATGCAAGATAGTATTTAAAAAGTAATTGTGTAATTGTCTTTTTTTAAAGGAATATAATTAATATTTTTTTAAACGCGATGTCAATTTTTTTATTTTCAGAGGAATTTAGATTACAATTTTTATTCAATCAGATTTATTGATTATTAAAATATTTAGTTCATTTACTCAACTAAAATATCTTTATTAAAATCCTGTTTGTATTACTTTACTTCGACAATTACTATTGACTTTATACCTGTGTCTTGGTGTACATATATTCATCATTATCGTCGCATCGTCTTTATCATCGTTACCACCACAATGGGTTGATAACTATTGTGTGGTCGCTAAGCAAATTCATCACTAATAATTGTTAAGTGACTTTACATTAAATACTAAATATACACCTAAATATAAAAATGGGCATGTAATCAAATATGCACAGGATATAATGCAGATATTCTTCAAAATCTTGAAGTAATTTAAACTAGTAAAACAAAATATATTTTTTTTCTATTTTATACAAACCACTATGTTGTCTTTGGTACTGACGAGCGCTTTCGACAGTCAAGCCATCATCAGATCATTTACCAACCAGGATTACCAGGGTTGGTAAATGACGTGAAGTTGGCTTGACTGCCGAAAGCGCTCGTCAATATCAAAGACAACATAGTGGTTTGTATAAAATTACTAATAGAAATATTTGAGACCACTAACACTCCAATATAACAATAAAAAAATATTTTTTTAATATCTTATAACGTGGCTGTCATAACTCATAAAATGTCAATACAATTAAAATATTGTGAAATAATATTTTAGTTATTCAATGGAATACAGTATAATGTATATCTGATATTTCCAAAGAAAATGGAATATACAAAGCAGTCTTTATAAGCAGAGAGTAGTTTAATTGATGTGTTCTGAAAATTATGTTTTAGCGTTCACAGTGCAAGTATGCATTGCTTAATTGTGTTGTTTAGGTGTGTTGCAATATTGTAATCTGTCAACTCAGGAACTGTCATTGTCACTTGTCTATAGCGCTTACTGGACATGTCTAGAATTACACTGTAATACGAGTTTTATTACTTCTGTAGATATGTTAATGAAGTCGTTACGATGAATCTCTCTGGTGTCCAATGACGTGTTTGATTATGTACTCGTATTTGATGATAACAATGAAATGTGTCACGACAATTTCTGAGGATAATTGCTCGCCGACAATTCCTGTTTGAATAATTGCCACCTCCCGGACATATTGCCCCTGGGCAGTCCTGTAGGATTTCACTCCTTCGGTATTGTAGCTTCTGCTTCTCATGCTTATATAATTTTCTTTACACACAATAAATTCCACTCTGAGTTTGGAGGATTGTGGTTGGCTTCAATTAATTGCGGCCTTTTAAAATATTGTATAATAACTATTATTTATTCTGCTTTTTATAATACTAATTTTAATTATTGTTTTGTAATTAAATACAAAATAAATTAAATTTTATCTGATCAAATAAGAATAAAGTAATATTTTTTTGGTGTAATATTTTAACCTCATGTCGATATTTTTACTTATTTGCTTTTATAACTTCACATATTTTTTGTTAAAAATATTACCGTTTAGTTTCTGCTGTACTTTATATTTTATTACTATTTTTACAGCTGATTCATTCATCAGGTTTGTAATTGAAAGATAGGAGTGATTCCACGCAAGTACTCCAAGATGCTCATGGTGTCAACTGTTATCTTGATTATCTTTGCTGTGTCCAAACTCGATTTGCTTTCCATCACAGGTTCAACTCCAGTATCTCCTTGCATTCCTTCTGCATTGCTACAGCTCGTTTAGTACAGTGTTACTGGAAAAATAACAACGGCTACTGCCGTTCTGGAACATGGGAGAAATTATTGTGGCGAGCAACTGTCGCGGGGAACATTATCATTAGAAGCAACTGTCGGTGAGGATACACTGCAAGCTATCCACAAAGCAGTGCAACTACAGTCAAGACATCGGTGTCTGTTAGTATACGGTGAATCAGGAAGCTGGTTAGCAAAGTTAACGTAGTCGACACTACGTACGGGATTTGTCTGTTATCAGCTTACAAAGCTTAATGTCGTTAAACTTGACAAGAAATCATACAAGACGGCAGCAAAGTTCAGCTGGTGGAACAGTTCTGTAATATGTTCACCTCTATATACCGTTTGACTATCCAACTAACTGTAACTAGATTCAATCTGTTTGCGAAACTCTCATAACTACCAACTTTATATATCTCTCTCTCTTCTTTCGTGCATAGACATACTCTTGCAAACACGTTCATGTATATGTAGACAGTAGGCACGCTCTTTGAAACTGTAGACGATGGTTGAACCTGAAGTGGAAAAGTCTATTGCGATCTATCTTATTGCTGGAAATTTTTCTGAACCTATACCCAAAAAATATGTCATTGTGCTCACAAACTATAAACATTACAGTAGAAACCATAAAACAAAATTAGTGTTAACAAAATAATTTCTAACCCAAAAACTCTTACAGTTATAATGTAAACAGTTATAGTCATGACGTAAATTAAAGTTATAACATAAAACATAAGTAGGCAACCGTAATGTACGGTAAAAAATTGTTAGCTCTGAGTGGCGGTTAATGGGCTTTGTTGAAAGACCGAACAACTGGATAGGTTCGGTCTCTTGCAATCAAGCTACAGCGACTTTGATAGCAGACAGCCAAAAATTGATAGCAGCTATCAGAACATTTTTTATTTGAAAAGTGTGGAGTAACGGAGAATGATTCACTGTGTAGCAACGGTTTGTTGTTAGCCAGGAAGAAGAAATTTGAATGCATGCAAGTTGTTAAAAACGTTCACTGTTATAACCGGCGTGAAAATTTTCAGAACCTATACCTCAAAAATGTCATTGTGCTCAGAAGCTATAATCCATATTATAATTCCTTCGTCTTCTGTGGTGACGGAGGAATACATATGCGGAAGAATTATCGGAATGAACACAATGAACGCGTAAATATATTGTGCTAGCTGTTACCCCCGGCTTCACACGTAACTATTGAACTTTTATAAGTATTTTAATATAATTCTTATTGTCTGTGTCTATATGGCGTTCTGTCAGCTCATATAGCAATTTTGTACTCATTAGTCAAATTCTCTCCAAAGCTGTTTTCGACACTTGTACTATTTTAACGTGTACTAAATTATTTTGTTGGTGCAACAGCCTTTGGAGATTTAAAAGTACCCGTTTATAAACCCTTTGGAGATATTTATAAAGTACCTGTTAAATCAAAAACGCTAAATTCTTTATTTTAAGTGTTACTGTGTTAGAAGCGTTGTATAACACATTAAACGTTATGTTTTCCTCAACCATTGCTTTTATTTATTTCTGCAGTAAACTAAAAACCAAAAACCGTTGTCACCTAACCTCACAAATGAAAACAACACGTATTTTCGCTTTGCATTAAGTATAGGACAATTTACAATTAGCACACTTCTTCTTTTCCACATCGTAATATATCCATACAATCCCATATTACATAAAACGTCTGAAATATACTGCAGGAATGGATAAATGTACAGTTATGATGCCGCTAAGTAGGTTTTGTTCATTTACTTTTTACCATAGTAATTAATTCTGGTATCCATGGTGTTTTTGACATCTTTAGTAGTAGTATTTAATATATTTCATTACTTATTCATTGCATCATCAAAAATATGTATAATCATAAATTTTATAATTGTTTAAGACAATTACAAAATATATAGACGAATCTGTATACAAAATTACAAAACATATAGATACAATCGCATAGTAAAATCCAATGTAACTACAGTAATGTATAAGGTAGGCCACTCCGGCCTATTACGCTCCCATTGGTTGCTTTGCTGTGACGTCACCGCGTTGAAGGAATTCACGCGAGCCTAGATTTACCAATGCATCTTACCTGAAACACTGCCCTATTTAGCATGTACCTGCTGTTTACAGGGAGTATTAACAATAATTGTAAAGATCTATTCATATAGAAAAAGGATTAAACAATAAGATTAAATTGTTTGTGACAAAAAATAATGGTCAAATCTATTTCCACATTTAATAGAAAAGTAACCAAGTCTGTCTATATATAATATTGACAAAATGGCACAATAAGTAAAAAAAATAAGTCGGAAAGGAGGCGATGTTGCAGGCCTGTGGTGTGTGTGTACGCGCGAGTTGTGCGCGCGCGCGCGTGTGTAAACATTTCTATGTATTCTACTATATTTGAAACAAGCTTCCAATTATTGTAATTATAATCGTTATCACAATAATTTTCTTTATCAACATTTTCACATGTTATAACGTTAAAAACTGAAGCTTGTACGTTTAGTTGTAAACATAAATACCTTTGTTTACGAAATGAAAATAGTTATTTAGTTGATACATAAGATCATAGGGGTATTATATTAGACGTTACGAAGCTTAAAATAAGCTAAAACTGATGATAATGTGATGTATTTATAATATACACACACTTATTGTTTACTAATGATACCTACAATTTCAATTTTCTATTGTATTGCATTTATTGTTCATAGCCTAAATGTACCATACAAGTATTACAAGTATGGTACCTTTAGGCTATGAACAATAAATGCAATACAATAGAAAATTGAAGCTGAAACTGGTTCAAGCTATAAGGTACAACTTTTACATTTTTACCAATAAAAAACTTTGAGTAGTAATATACTTATATTCATAGGGGACTTAAATTTTTGAAAACGAAACTACCCAGAGCCGGCCCTTTGTTGCTGCTTACTTTTAAAGTTACTTGAGTTTGAGCTGTTTGTATAGATGGCTGATTTTGATGAATGTTATTGTCCTGACGTAGAGACAAATGACTTTCACTTTCTCGTCCACTTATAGAAATTTAGATTTAACCAAAGAAGAGATAACTTTAACTTGTTCTGAGACTGTACGTCCGTCCCCATTTGCACAGTCGAATATCAAATTCCAAGTTAGACAGTATTTTTGCCGTGTGTCAAAGGTTACCTATGCGAAAGTAGGTGGCAGTCGGTGTAACGGTGTGAATTTGTATTCAGTACCCATAAATTCTTAGACTTTGAGTTATATATATATATATATATATATATATATATATTGTAGCATGACAGATAATCCACTTAAATCAATTACCAGATGATCATTAGTAAAAATCAAGTATATGGAATATCCAGAACGATCCAAATGAAAACCATATAAAAAGCACAATAAATTACCATTATAACAAGAAAAAGTAAACATAAAGAAAAAATCTGCAACTAATATGAATGTACAACAAAATAAAACCACAGAAAACTAAAATTAAAATAACAATAATACCCAGGTAGGATAGGAGTAGGTAAGGAAGCTACCCAGACCAAGTAAACAGCCCAGTATAAACAAAAGTAAATAATAACGAAATGGTACTGAAGAAACCAAGAATAAAGAAGGAAGATATCCAAAACAAACAAATATACCTAATGAACAGAGACAAGTGAAGATCACATAAAATAGAGGAAGTAGAACACGACCAATACCCAATAGAAACCCAATAGGGAGAAAACAAAAACCCCAAAAGAAAGTAAATGTCACAATAGAAAGTATAACACCCCAAAAAACCATAAACTCTTGTAAAACAAATAAAAACAAAAAGTGTTTAAAGTGCTAAGTAGAAGTGCACCCAAGAAAGTTATTGTATAATTTAAATGGACAAATCTTAACAGTTCCCCCATGGTTAAACAATTTGATATGATAAAACTATGAAAGAACTAGTGATAGTATCAAGAAATAACCAGGGATAAGTGCAAGTTATTAGATTATCATAAATAAATTTTTAGAAGGTACATGAATTACTGTACATTTAAATAAATTTAAGTGTTTTTAAAATAGTATCATGAATGATATTCAATCAAATAATATGGTTAAGGAGCAATGAATACTCTTTCTAATAAAATGCCACTGTTTATATGAGAACATTCAATGGAATAAATAATATAAATAGATAGCTTGGAGTTAGTACTTATGTATGGAGTGACGGGGAATACATCCCTAAAATTAAGAAAAACAGATAAGACTGTAACCAAATAGTTTTAAGGGAATGTTAAAAAATTAATGGAACAAAATGTTAGGTTCCAATTTCAATATATGAACTCTATAAATAAGATTTAGAAATAGAGATTAATCCTTGTATTTATAAAATGTTATTTTGTTTAGTAGTTGAATTAGGAATGCCATATTTGAATGTGTATATCATTCCTATATAGTAAAATGTTTTTTAGAAGTTACTGTAAGTAATCAGTACAAAAAGGGTATGATTCTAAATACCAGATTTAATGTTAAATAATTGTTATGTTTTAATTATTTAAAATCAATACTAAAGGTTATAGTAGTAAAAGAAGAAATTAATAATGAATATTATATTAGAATAGGTTAGAAAAGGGTATTAACTAACTGTAATATAAAAACTTTGTAAGTAACAACAGATAAAATCTAGGCCAGATAGTAAATTTAGACAACAATATAATTGACAAATCTAGTCCTATAAACCAACTAAACTGATGAAATTTATGTAAGATAAACCCACCATATAGTAATACAATGTAACTTATACTTTATAAAGATATTGTCAGAAGATAAGTAAAATTATAAATAAAAATGAAATATATTAACTAAAATTTCAGAGGAGGAGTCATAGATAAATGAATTATATTTAAAAACAATAACTAATGAACAAAATTGCAAGAAATTAAGGAAAGATAAACAATTACATCAATCTTAGATTCAGTATAATAATAATTATATCAGAGAAAATGGCTATTATCTGAACAAGGACAGGAAACACAGATTTAAGCCTACTTTTCCAACATGAAAGAAATATAACTTTTTTAATAGAAACTTTGTAAACTATATTAATTAGTATCAAAATAAGCAAAATAGATTAAAGAAACCGAATATGTATTTAGTATTTCATACAGTTAAATAATAACGAAAATATTTTCCGTGTATAATGTACAAATAAAATGTATCGGAAGCTAAGATAATTTGAAACAATGTATGATCTATATTAAATTGGCTAAGAATTTCAGGAGACGAAGGAAATGAGAACAGTTAATTATTATCCGTTGAAGCGAACACTTAAACGAGGTTTTGCTCCGTGTAACCTATATTAATGGCGTGCGATACTTAAATCGAATTCAGTGCAAGTTTTGTAAAATTTTTAATTTTTAATTTTAACTTGAGAAACAGTGAAAACAAACAATAAACAGTGAACTACAGATAAACAGAACGACATACACCTAAATAATTGAACTAACACCACTACAAATAAATTGTACGGACGAAACAAAAAGGGTTATATACGACATATTTAACCAAAGTGAAATAGACATAATAACACACATTTACACCAAGTGAACTAATAAACACTACACCAGGAACACTCATTTAACTCATCTAATATCCACAATTGCTGAGACGAAGAAACACTGAAAAGACATCTTTATTGTAAGAAATATTCGTCGAGGTGATTGACATTTAACTACGCATACTTCTGTCGGCCATTTTGATTTTCCCAGCATTCTATTCGAGGTGGAACAAATGAACGTCTAGTCTGCATTGGTTCGAATATTATACTATATAAACTTTCTATATTGATTAATAACTTTGTAATTGTTAGTTTTAAGACATTTTTATTGTAAATGTTATACTTTCTTGGCCCTACCCTTCTCTGGCTATTCTAACATAACCGTTAAAAGAACAATATTTTATATACACTGTTAATGTAAAGTTTTTGTCGACCGGCCCTGAGTAACGAGTCGATACTGTTGTCAACAATCGATTACTATCGATATTTTTAATAAATTGTTAATAAACACTCTAATTATTCAAATTGGTTGAATTTTACTTTAAATATAATTAAGGAATAAGTTAACTCAAGAGCACGGACTAACCGAAAGGCGGTATTTACCAAAATAAGGAGCATATTGAAGAGGAAGAAGAGCCGTCTATCGACCACTACCGGAGTTAACCATATTAACATAGAAGTTATTCATAGAAAGTGACACCACAACATTAACAACCATAATATAATTAAAATTATTACACCAGACAATAACGAAAATTATTTCCTAAATACAGATAACAAAAAACCCGAAACAAATATTTTTTCAGAAAAAAAAACAAAATTTTTTTTATTTTGAAATAAAATTTTTTATTTCAAATTTTAACAAATTATAACATTATTAATTTGTAACCACGAGATAACGTTACAATATATATATATATATATATTATAACGAAACATTGTTATCAATGTTTATCGTTCTAACTGGAGTACGCATAATAAGCGTTATCTGCTACAATTGTACATTTAGAAGGGTACAGATAAGATTTTATATAGCAAACAAAACAGATAACAGTCCACCTGCATAAATATGTATAATTTTGTCGGCACATGTCAGAAGTGTTTTAAAACTTAAATAATAAAAAAAAATGACAAAAGATTAAGAAGAACTAGGTTGACCAGTGAATAGTGCGGAAATGTAGCTTTATTTAGACACCAAACACATAACGATATAGTGAGAGTGTCGTGAACTATAAGCGTTTTACTATTTCACACCTTTCGCGGTGCTAATTAAAGATCGCGTGTATACATAGCTAATAACTGTGTTCAAGACACGTCTAACAAACAACTTTGTTACCTAAATAAATAAAGGATTGTTGATGTATTCGCCGATAGAAACTCATTTGCACACGTGGCTTTGCCCTATAAATAGCGAGCCAAAAACGAGCATCTGTCTCGGGCATTCATAAAGTATTCGTTGAGTCGTACACACGGAACGATACGCTGCAGAAGACGCTTCAATGAGACCGGGAGACACCTGAGTTACTACAACTACGTACTACGGACATCAGACTATACCCGAGGCCAGAGACGCTGTGTCCATGACGATAAAGGAACGACGCCTAGCCTAGCTGTTCATACACCGCTAAGCGACGCTGACGGAGGTTTCGAGAGGAATAGCTGTACTCAACGCCGACGCCTGAGACCCGTGTATACATCTGTGTAACATGAAATCATCAAAACAGGTGACCTGATATGGTTCAGGGTTCATAATAATGTTGTAAAACACAACAAGTAAATGAAAAGCCGCTATAAGCGAAATTGAACAGTTTTAAATAATTGATAAAACTTTTTTTTATATAGGCGGTATGACTAAAGCCTAAAGACACTTTTAAATGTTGTACTGTACAACATAATGTTGTATATAGAGACATTTATTCAAAAAGACAGAACATTTAGATAATGTGTGATTATTATAATAATATGTTAATAAGAGTGCAGAAAGACTCTAAGCAAATGTTTTCATGAGATTGTGCACTGTATAAAAAATTATATTTGATAAATTAAATGTGATAAATTAAGGGAGAGTGCAGAGAAGCTCTAAGAGTGTTATCAAGATATTAGATGTCACAAATTTTATTGTTTCATATTAATTATTGTTGATAGCCAAGCAGGCTGAAGAGTAGAATAATTAAAAGGGAGTTACCCTTAATAAAAATGTTTAGATTAATAATAATTACCATAGAGATAACGATAACTATAACCCTTGTTATATTCATTTAAAAAGTTCGTATTTTATTTTCTCATGTATAAAGAACAGGGTTACGGATTTCATAGAATGAAATCAATTCAGTATTTCCATTTTATTAAATAATTAAATTCAATATAACAAAATGATTTTTTTATAAATGAATTATAATCACAGGCAGACAGTGTGAAACTGCCCATATATGTGTGTATATTTCCATGTTATATGTTTTGTGTATATACTGTGTATTGTATGTCTTATTTTCAGGAACTTATAAATTATGTACTAAGATATATGATTTTAATATGTGATTGTTAGACGTAAGCATTATAACAATATATCTCTAGAGAAAATATGTGTAAAGTAATATTCAAGAAAGAATATAAATGGTGGAACCCGCCGTAAATTGTGTTAAATATTTGAAATTCTTTTTATTATTATGATTTGTTTAAAGATAAGCACCTTGAGGGTGACAATTATAATCATTGGAATGATAGACTAAAAAGGTAGTTTTCATTTATTCACAATTTATACAACTCAGCTTCCTGAAATAATTCTTTTGAAAACACATCGTCCCAACTCGTTACCTGATACCTAATAAGCCCAAATCCCACACCTAATAGCCGGCAAAGCAGAAAAGTACCATATACTGCAGGTAAGTGTTGGCATGCTTTACCCTAACCAGGTCCATTTAAAACTCATAATCCATAATGAAAGAAATCATAAAAAGATGTGTTGCAATAGAAAATGTCGCTTCCAACGTGGGGCACGATTAAATAAAAAAAAAAAAAAAAAAAAAACTTAATACGACAAAAATTAAAAATTAGTAAGAAGTTAAATAAATATAAATTCACGTAGAACAAATATTTAGAGTTGATGTGTAATTATTATAAAACGTGCATTTATATGTTGAATGTAGCTGATAAGAACGTACAGTTAGCGTTATCAGTAGAGTAAACAAAGGGGAGCTTAGATAAATATTGTGGTTATCAGAAACTGATACTACAGGCGCCCAAGATAACGGTTGTATGTTGATGAATAAATGACTACCAATATTTAATAATAATCCAAATAATTAATAATATACAAATTAATAATAAATATTTTAAAATCGGTTCACCAAATTAAAATTAAACATGGCACATAAACAAGAGGTCAGTTTAGCCGACATAATGAAGAAGTTAGAAGCCAGCAACGTTGAAAACGTAAAAAGGTTTGAAGAAATAAAAACTAGTGGTGCTGAAACTATGAGAAGATTGGAAGCAAGCACGTCAGAAATTCAGAAACTATACGCGTATAATGCTGAAAGTAAGGTAGAAATTATGGAACGAATGGAGACCTTAGAAGGTAAAGTTAAAGAGTCTCTAAAACAACAAGCGGTGGTGATGAATGAAAATTTCGAAGAGCAGCGAAAAAGACTACAACAAAATTTTAAATCTATGGCCGACACACTGGACCAGAAACTCGAAAAAATTACGCATCGACAAGATACCAAGATACAAGTCATCAGCGAGTTGGTGCAGAGTAATGTCAGGAAGACCATGAAAATTGAAGAAGAAACAAAAAGTCTCGCCGCAGCAGACGACACCATCAAGAAATCTATCCAACACCATGACAACAGGGTAGATCAGCTGGAAGTCAAGTTAAAAGGTGAAGTAGACCGACTTACACGAGAATTGAGAAGACTACCAACACAACCGTTAGTATACTCGACTGTACCTAGAGAAGAGAGACCCATTAACTATTTTAGAGGATCCAGAGGGGAAAATCCCATTGAATTTCGTATCAAATGTGAGAAAGAAATGGATAGTATTGGATCTATTCTCAGTGACAAAGATAAAATAGACTTTGTAAGCCGTTACTTAAAAGATGCAGCAGCCAGTTGGTTCACGATGGTGAATGACGATTTAAAAACGTATGAAGAATTTAAACTAGCATTCGAACGGAGGTATTGGAATGAATACATACAAATGAGAATACGAAATACACTGGAATTTGGTAAATATAATCCAGGTAAGCTGTCTGAAGATGAATACGTCATTATGTTAGTAGAGAGGAGTAAACATTTACGTCCCGCTTTAACACAAAAAGAATTAGTCATTAAGCTTGCTAATCATTTCAGCAGGAACATCCAACTAGCTATACATGTTCAGGGTATAGCTACCATTGAAGATCTATTAATACTTTTAACACAGATGGAGGGTGTAATCCGTGAACGAGATCCACCAAGAGGAGTTCAGCGAGATAACCGGAACCAAAATCAAGATAGAGGTACGTGGTATTCGCAAAGATATCGCCAAGAAGATAAAGGCAGAGAAGATAGACGTACAGACGAGGAAAAATATCCGAAAAACAAAAATGTATCATATGATAGACGCCATGAAGATGGACGAACATATGAGAAGCAGGAGCAAAATAATGAAAGAGGTAATTACAAAGGAGGTTACCGATGGCCGAATTCGTCGAAACGATTTTCGAAACCATGGACATCCGATAGGAATGAAAATACGCAGGCGATTACCGTTGAGAAAAAACAGAAAGAGACACCGAGAAACACTGATGAACGTAATAAACCGTCCACATCGAAGACTGAAAATCAATGACTACATTCTGGAGTCTGTATAGGAGGTATATTCCCACCTGATCTTAGGGAAGAATTATTTATGACCGATAAAATTAATCCAATAAATAATACTGTATGTCCACAAATAAAACTGTATGTTAATAATGTACCTGTTAACGCATTAGTTGATACAGGGAGTGAGGTCACAATTATCAATAGTGCATGGGTAAAAATTCATAATGCTCATTTTAAAAATGTACCGAAGTTGCCTACACGGGAGATACAAATAACTACAGCAAATAAATCGATGGAAAAAGTAAACCATCAGATGTATGTTAGTATTACCTGTCAAGGATTAGAGATAGAATTACCTGTACTGATAGTTGATAAGCTAATATATGACTGCATTCTGGGAGTGGATGCGCTAGACCGACTCAATGCTGTTATCAATATGAAAGATGGACAAATGACATGTACAGTTAATAATATATGTAAAACTATAGATTTAAGAGCACCTGTTAAAGAACAGAATCCTCCACAACCGGAAATACTTAAAATTAGTAGACCCAAGATCACATTAGCCGAAGAACGGATACATCCAGAAGAAGTAGAAGATCAGCCAGGAGAACAACACATAAATGATCTGTTAGGAGAATATGAGGACATCTTTAGCGAAGTACCAACTCAAACTCACGTCTACCAGCATCGAATTAAGGTAACTGACCCGTCCAAGTTCGTCAGACGCACATATACGATTCCAATGAAATACGAGGAGCAGGTAGATCAAGAAATTCAGCGTATGTTAGATAACAATGTCATCCGCAGATCACATAGTAATTACCTGAATCCACTTGTAGTAATCAAGAAAAAAGATGATGCGATTAGACTGTGTATGGATATGCGTAACCTTAACAACGTTGTTGAAAAGATGTACGACTGCGCTCCAAATGCTGAAGAGTTATTTGCTAAATGTGAAGGAGCTAGATATTTAACAAAATTAGACCTTACTTCTAGTTTCTGGCAGATACCAATACAAGAGAGTGACCGCAAGTATACGGCGTTCCTCTACAAAAACAAGACCTATGAATACAACGTAGTACCGTTTGGATTAAGCACTAGCTTGTCTGCTATTGTACGATGTCTAGAAAATGCACTTGGAGAGGAGGTGTCACCTTACACAATGGTATTTGTAGATGACATACTCGTCGTGTCGAAAACTATTCAGGAACATGTAAATCAATTACGAGTTATTTTTGAGAAATTTAGAGTAGCCAAAATTTCCCTCAATTATAAAAAATGTGAATTCCTAAAAACCAATATCAAGTTCCTTGGTCATATTATATCCGAACGAGGTATCAAACCTGATCCTATCAAGATCCAAAGTATCCTAAATTTCCCTATTCCTAAAAATGTAAAAGGAGTAAGAGCTTTCCTAGGATTGACTGGTTATTATCGACGCTTCTCATCTGACTATGCAGCAACAGTAAAACCTCTGCTGGAGTTAACACAAAAGAAGAGAAAATGGAGATGGGAGCAGCATCACACTGAAGCAGTGGATCGAGTCAAAACATTGTTTAAACAAAATTTAATGCTACACCATCCGAAGAAAGACGGCGATTATGTGCTATATGCAGACGCAAGTCAATATGCAATGGGAAGTGTATTGTATCAAAAAGACTCAAAAGGAGACTTAAGGGTCATCGCCTATGCCAGTCGTGTATTCCGAGGAGCGGAGATAGAGTACTGCACTACAGAATAGGAAGTACTAGCTATTGTATATGCATTATCCCAGTTCCGATTCTATCTATGCGGAACTCATTTTGAAATTCATACAGATCATCAGGCTTTATCTTTCCTATTAACATGTAAGGTAAAGAGTGCGAGGTTGATGCGATGGATACTTGCCATTGGGGAGTATTCTTTCACCATTAAATACTGCAAAGGCAAAGACAATGAAGTAGCTGATACCTTAAGCCGTTATATAGAAGAAAAAGAAGAAACACATGAAGCTAAACCACAAGATGTCAGGGTACTTAGCAACATAACATACAAACCCGAGAGAGAAGTACAAGAATTACTACGTAATCTCGCTAGAGAGCAAGATAAAGATCAGCGATTACAGAATATAAAAAATAATCCGTTACCTATAAATTATTGTGTGAAAGATGGAATTTTATTTAAGCTTATTAATTATGATTGGAAAGTTGTGCTATCTCATGACATGTTACAGAAATTAATTATGCCATGTCATCGTAGTCTAGCTCATGCGTCTCCATTGAAGTGCTATGAAAGAAGCCTTCACCTGTAATAATATGTTCAGAAAAATTAGAATAATTGTTAGGAAATGCCATGATTGTCAAACAGCCAAACATCCGAATTTAAACACTTGCGTTGAAATGGGGAGTATCAGAACTAAGAAGAAGGGGGATATAGTTGCACTTGATTTCCTTGGACCACTCCCGCGATCAAGTCGTGGGTACCGCCATATAATTGTGACGGTAGATGTGTTTACCAAGCTAGTAAAGTTATATGCTGTACGAAGACCCACCATGAAATCTGTTCTGAATGTCATCACCCAGAAGTATATACCAAAGTATGGAAAAATGGATAAAGTGTTGACAGATCAAGGTAAGCAGTTTGGTAATAAATTATGGAAGGACGCATTGACAAGACAAGGTATAAAACCTATACTTACATCCATAAGGCATCCACAAACTAATCTAGCTGAAAGAATAAATAGAGAGTTAGGCAAGTACATGAGGTTATATTGCTACAATCAACAGAGTAAATGGCCTGACTATCTACAATTTTTCGAAGATGCAATGAATCACAATTATAGTGAAGCTACAGGATACACACCGTTAGAATTAAGTGAGAATAAAATACCTAAAAGATTCTGGCACAACATGATTAATAAACCGGAAAATTATAATGTAGACTTGCCAATTCAAATAAAAATAAACAGAGCTGAACGACAGTTATATCATCAAGCAGGTAAAAGGAGAGACCGGTATAATAGAACTCACCGATTGACAAGATTCCAGATTGGTGATAAGGTATTGATAAAGACAAATCCTGTGGGAAGTAGTATATTAAACACTTCCAAGAAATTCTTCAGATTATTCTGTGGCCCATATGAACTAAGGAGTCGTCTAGGACCACACACCTACATGGTATATGACCCAGTGAAGGAAAATGACGTCGGAAAGTACCATGCGTCATCTCTGCGTCATTATATCCAATAATACCCATATGTGATTGTTACTTTAAGATAAGATTTTATATTCTTTCTAATAAACATGTAATATAACTGACTGTGTATGTACTAAACATAGATAAAAAAAAAAAAAAAAAAAAAATGTTCTGTAAAGCACAAACAATTTTTTTAAAGCAAGTGGGGGAGTGTTATAACGAAACATTGTTATCAATGTTTATCGTTCTAACTGGAGTACGCATAATAAGCGTTATCTGCTACAATTGTACATTTAGAAGGGTACAGATAAGATTTTATATAGCAAACAAATCAGATAACAGTCCACCTGCATAAATATGTATAATTTTGTCGGCACATGTCAGAAGTGTTTTAAAACTTAAATAATAAAAAAAAAATGACAAAAGATTAAGAAGAACTAGGTTGACCAGTGAATAGTGCGGAAATGTAGCTTTATTTAGACACCAAACACATAACGATATAGTGAGAGTGTCGTGAACTATAAGCGTTTTACTATTTCACACCTTTCGCGGTGCTAATTAAAGATCGCGTGTATACATAGCTAATAACTGTGTTCAAGACACGTCTAACAAACAACTTTGTTACCTAAATAAATAAAGGATTGTTGAGGTATTCGCCGATAGAAACTCATTTGCACACGTGGCTTTGCCCTATAAATAGCGAGCCAAAAACGAGCATCTGTCTCGGGCATTCATAAAGTATTCGTTGAGTCGTACACACGGAACGATACGCTGCAGAAGACGCTTCAATGAGACCGGGAGACACCTGAGTTACTACAACTACGTACTACGGACATCAGACTATACCCGAGGCCAGAGACGCTGTGTCCATGACGATAAAGGAACGACGCCTAGCCTAGCTGTTCATACACCGCTAAGCGACGCTGACGGAGGTTTCGAGAGGAATAGCTGTACTCAACGCCGACGCCTGAGACCCGTGTATACATCTGTGTAACATGAAATCATCAAAACAGGTGACCTGATATGGTTCAGGGTTCATAATAATGTTGTAAAACACAACAAGTAAATGAAAAGCCGCTATAAGCGAAATTGAACAGTTTTAAATAATTGATAAAACTTTTTTTTATATAGGCGGTATGACTAAAGCCTAAAGACACTTTTAAATGTTGTACTGTACAACATAATGTTGTATATAGAGACATTTATTCAAAAAGACAGAACATTTAGATAATGTGTGATTATTATAATAATATGTTAATAAGAGTGCAGAAAGACTCTAAGCAAATGTTTTCATGAGATTGTGCACTGTATAAAAAATTATATTTGATAAATTAAATGTGATAAATTAAGGGAGAGTGCAGAGAAGCTCTAAGAGTGTTATCAAGATATTAGATGTCACAAATTTTATTGTTTCATATTAATTATTGTTGATAGCCAAGCAGGCTGAAGAGTAGAATAATTAAAAGGGAGTTACCCTTAATAAAAATGTTTAGATTAATAATAATTACCATAGAGATAACGATAACTATAACCCTTGTTATATTCATTTAAAAAGTTCGTATTTTATTTTCTCATGTATAAAGAACAGGGTTACGGATTTCATAGAATGAAATCAATTCAGTATTTCCATTTTATTAAATAATTAAATTCAATATAACAAAATGATTTTTTTATAAATGAATTATAATCACAGGCAGACAGTGTGAAACTGCCCATATATGTGTGTATATTTCCATGTTATATGTTTTGTGTATATACTGTGTATTGTATGTCTTATTTTCAGGAACTTATAAATTATGTACTAAGATATATGATTTTAATATGTGATTGTTAGACGTAAGCATTATAACAATATATCTCTAGAGAAAATATGTGTAAAGTAATATTCAAGAAAGAATATAAATGGTGGAACCCGCCGTAAATTGTGTTAAATATTTGAAATTCTTTTTATTATTATGATTTGTTTAAAGATAAGCACCTTGAGGGTGACAATTATAATCATTGGAATGATAGACTAAAAAGGTAGTTTTCATTTATTCACAATTTATACAACTCAGCTTCCTGAAATAATTCTTTTGAAAACACATCGTCCCAACTCGTTACCTGATACCTAATAAGCCCAAATCCCACACCTAATAGCCGGCAAAGCAGAAAAGTACCATACTGCAGGTAAGTGTTGGCATGGTATACCCTAACCAGGTCCATGTATTTATGGATGAATTTATTAAAATTATATAAGAAGATAGAAAATTTATTATAACTTATTTCTATATTACAAAAACACATAGTTGTAAAAATTTATGTTTTCTTTTAAAAGGTCAAAATGTAACACCACTTCAAATGGCCACCTCTCCCGAGTGTCAGGGTGAGATGCCCCACTCACTCGGGAGAGATGCCCTACACGCAAATTGCCATATTATCTTTTAAAACTTATCAAAAAACAATAACATATCATATTATCACATCATTCATACTAACACATTTTAGAAAAACTGATTTAATTTTTATTTTTTTAAACATTTTTCCAAAATTATTCTTCATTTTTCTTCTTCTTTGTTCTCTTCCGCAAATGTTACACAAGTTACCGTACATTGTGCACGATTCGTGCATCCACTTCGCACAGTTTAAACATTCAATCCAGTCTACCTTTTCTCTTATCTTGTAATAATTTTCATCGCATTCGATGCAGTTATTGTATCTTTCATCGCAGCTGTCCTCATCGCTGTCTTGATCATTTGGGAAATATTTTACTTGTGTTGTTTCATAATTTAATCTTTTTAGCATTTTACCAGCTTTTATTACAGCACTGCGTTTTATTTTACGCTTTTGAATATGCTCCTTGGATGTGAGAAGTTTGGCTGTCTGTTTCTTTCTTTTTCCACATCCCTTTTCTATTGTAGGAACTGGCGAAATTTGATGCAGTAGCTTGGTCAGAGTTCCTTTTTGACGTTCCTGCTGTCGGCTCCTGATCGCAAGAGACACTAGGTTGAGACAAATTTAAGGAAGTGGTTGAGGAGCTGTTCATTTCATCACTTATACTAAAGAAGTGATCATCAATACGATCTTTGTTGAGAGGAAATATTCCTGTCTGTTGAAATACATTAATCGCTGTATTAACTGAAGCTGCTTTCTTCCAAGCTTTGCCAATTAAGTCACCAGCTTGAATCCGAGAAATCGTTCTTCCTGGGTGATGGAGAATCCATGTCTTGGCCTCTTCTTTAAAGTAATGCTTTAAAGGCTTGAAGAAGGAACGGTCAAGAGGCTGAAGAGCTTGTGTTGTGTGGCTGGGAAGACATAAAATTATAATATCATGTTGGTGAGCAAATTCAAGTAAATCATAACAATTTACATGTGATGCATGCCCATCCAGAATCAGGAGAGTCTTTTCCTGAGGTTTCCTGGGAACAAAATGATCTTTCAACCATTTAAAAAAAATATCCGTGCTGATGTACGACGATTTTTCATTCATGAAGACCGTAGATCCAGGGGGGAGTCCATCAGAAAATTCCTTTCTTTCTCGAATACCTTTGAAAATAACTGCCGGCGGAAGATATTGTCCCTCAGCATTGCAACAAGCAATTATTGTAATATTTTCTCCTTTTTCCGTAGATGTCAACACATGTACATCCTTTGCGCCTTTGGTGGCAATAACTTTGCCTGCAACATTATTAAGTTGGCAGCCTGTCTCGTCCATGTTGTACACATGTCCTGGTTTCGTAAAAAACTGATTTCCTTCAAAGTTATTTGATAAAAGTTTAAAAAACCCACTAACTGCTTCTCTGTTCATCCCTTCGCTTCTTGCTACGGATAATCCTTGACTTTGTCTTACACTCAGCTCTGGATTTCGTCGTAAAAATGACTGCAGCCGATCATAATCAGCCATTCCAGAATCTTTGTTGAACCGATGATTCAGCCCAAGTTTTTCTGCAAATTGAAAAGCAAGAGACCTTATTGTCTCGGCCAGGTGCAAAACCAACTATTTCCAGAGACTGAATGTGTATAACTAAACGTTTCTCGTTCTGAATTCCAAACACACCTTGTGGACCTAAAGGTAGCTTTATAGTACTGCCTGATTTTTTTCGGCGGCGAAGTGTCGGTACGGAATTCCATAATATCTTGCAGCTTCATTGGCTCCAATTTCTCCCGCTTCCAACCTGGCTATGGCTTCTTTTAACTGTTCTTCTGTCCAGACCCCTCGGACCGCTCCAGTACTATTACGTTTATACTCGGTAGGCATCTTCCCTGAGAAATAAAGGTAAAAAAAAATTAAGATTACTGTAAGAAGATAAAACGTGTTTGTAAAGTTTTAATAAAATTAGGTGAAGATCAATGTGAACTAATTTATTTTGGCAGTTTATAATTATAAATTATAATAAATATCATTATAGTATTTGAAATAAATAAGATATAACTTAAACCAATGATGGTAAATAATTATTTATTATGATGTTGTTTGTAAATTATAATTATGAATAAGAAGTTTTAAATATCATATTTTTATGAGAACATAATCAATAATAGTACTTCTTTAACATAAAACTGCTAATTATTCATATTTTTAAGAGAAAAACATTAAACTGTATAACTCTTTGAAACATTTGGTGGGGCATCTCACCCGACTGGTCGTGGGGCATCTATCCTTTTTGTACGGGAGAGATGCCCCGGTGAGGCTTGCCGACTAAACGCTAACAAACATGGCTGCTCATGTAGAACGTGAAAGCACTAAACCACCTTAATCAATTCTAACTGATTAAACAAAAAAATCTACTGAAATATAGAAATGCTATGCACATGTTTGAACCTCTATCTTATAACAAGCAAGAGAAATGATCGTACTTACTTTAAATTGTCTTCCAAAAGCTGTAAACATAAATTTTTTCGGACGAAACTATCACTGCACTTTGTTTTCACTTCAACTGACATGACTGTTGCAGCGGTAGAGCGCTCCAGCGGTTGATACGGAAACTATGATGACTGGGGCGTCTCTACCGGTGGGGCATCTCACCCGGAATTACCTTATGTTAAAATAAAGTATAAAAAAGTTTTTCAAAAGAGAATTACTTTCATTATAGATTTTCTTGTTAGTAGTGAAAAATAACAACATATTAAAAAGAAAATAGTTAATGTGAAACTCGTTCCTGCTTATTTTATACCAGAGAGTTAATGTCAGATTCTATTGATATTATTTTTAATCTTAAATTACACTTAATAGACATCCTGTTAGATTCTAATGAAATATTACCTCAAAGTGTTTAGGTTGTTTATATAAGGGTAATGGTTTTAAATCATGTCCGTTGAAAATTTATTGTTGTTTTGAACATAAATTTTTATTTATTTACTTTTTAAGTAATTACTTTTTTACTAGCTAGATCTTCTTGCATACCACCTTGGATCCCTCCGCGTACCACCGTTGAAAACCACTGTGCTAAGGCATGGTAACTAATCTACATAAAACCAAAAATTCTTTCTAGCTATAGAAGAGGTAGGTATAACTTTAAAAATCTGTTCGTATTGTATTAGACAAATCTCAGAAATGTTCGTAGATATACGAATTGTTTCAAGACAGTTTTCAGTAGTCTATTAAATTTGGCATATCTTGATAATTTAAGTATAAAGACATAAAAATAATTGTCTTTTGTGGTGTACAGGAAATCGAAATAACTCTTACATATTATAACTCTTATATATGAGTTGTTGCTTATGAAAAAACTTTGTAAGATACTTTTCACATTCAAATAGATTTGAAAATGTTAAGTAATTTTTTTCAATTAGTAAGTTATTTTCTTACATGTAATTTCAAATATTTTATAATACATTGCATAAAGTATCAGTATTATTATATAGTCAGTATTGTAGAAGAGCTGAAAGACAAGCTTGTCCTTTCTACTTTGTTATCCATCGCCATTATGATAAAAATATTATATTTCCTCTAATTTACAGTTTTCCGTTATTGATTATCACACCCACCGTTTTAGCTAGTTTATATTTAGTGTGTAGAACTCTATAGGCAGGTCGAGTTCCTCTTTCCACGTCTTTCTATGTACTCTCCTTACGCACTGTACAGTATTGTTACGATGGTCTACTTTATTGTCGTATGTACAATGGAAACAAAATACAAGACACCAATTAAGTCACTAATCACCAGCTTCAATTTTCACAGTTAAACAGTTCGTAATTAACAACAGTCTTTTACAACAAATCAAATAAAAATTGTTCACACGCAATAAATGTCAACTAATATTAATACACAATTGTATTACAATATACTGTCCGATTATAAATCACTACACTTCACTATTAACCACTTGAACGCACAGAGTAATATCGCTTGTAATCGCCCGACAATAACTGAAAACTAATATAAATGTAAATTTATAAGTGTGTATTAATTGCATAAATATTTTATTGATTTTCACATGTATGTGTGTAATTGAATCTTATTTATTACTCTGATTATCTATGCCCGCGTGTTGGAACACAGTTTATATAGTGAATTCTATATAATTCAGGTGCAATAGATAATACGTATTTACTTGCTTTAATTGATTACTTTCATGCCGGGTGTGAAACAGCCATTTAAAAATTATGTATAACTATTCTGATTCTCATCAACACATACGTGATATCACTTAATAGATTAACGTTATCAATTCATTTACTTTATTTGAACATATGAAACTCTTAAAATCGATTTATATTCCTTCAAAATTCAGGTTGATATTTAGGTTGTATTTGGCAATAATGAACGCATATTTATGATCAACTTAAAGTACTAGTTTAATTATCATTCATAATACATTATAATTGTACACATGATACGTCGCTGTACCTGAAATACATACGTATTTTATAATAACAATTTACGTGTTTCACTATATGCTGAAAACAGAGAAAACATACATACATATATAAATCAAATATATAACAATTCATATTACTGATTTGATGCGTTCATTAAATCCCAAATAAGCTTTTGTTAGTACATTCATTAATTACTTTTATTCAGATTTATTCATTACTTTTCTTAATAATTTTCTCAGGTGTGAATTCTTTGAAAGAAACCAGGTCAGTAGAAGTTACTAATTAGAAATGATTATAATAATGGTTACTTGGTTATTGAATATCCATTAGTTGTTGTTGAAGTTGAGTTCCAGAGATGAAGATGGCTCGTAGACCCATTCCGTCGGATGCTGCTTTCTCACAATCACTTAACACTTACTCTTCCGATCACTCGCGTAGGCGTTTGTATATGTGAATAATTGAAGTTCAGTGTTCAATCAAATGTTTCATCCTACTGTGTGTGCTGTGAGTTCGTTTTAATGTTAATATACATGTCTAGTTCCACTTGTCGCTGCTTCATTAAACATTCGTATTATTCATTAATTTGTTTAATATTTCGTGTTCATTATGTTGTTAATAATGTGTAGTACACTATATTAAGTTCAACTGTTTTGTATATCGTTAAGTGATCATGTCTGTTGGTGTAACGGTCTGATTGTTCACTTTGTATAATTTTAACTAAGTCCGTTACCTCGCACTTCGGTTAAATCTCACTACCGTGACATGAATGTAGTACTAAGTCTTTTAAGTTACTGGTTAACGTTCTAACTTCCGGACTCGAGTTAATATTCCGCACGATTAATGTACTCTTCTGAAATTTAAATAATACTAACTCCGAATGATTAGAATAAACTGTTGAAAGTTTATGATATACCGTCTCTCGCACTTGAAGTTAAACTATTTGAAAATTTGAGTGTAAAAACTGTCTGTAAACTTTAGTAAAAACTGTCGAAAAATTGAGTATTACTGTTTCAAAAATTGAGTGTAGACTGTCTCAAAAATTGAGTGTAGACTGTTCCTCCGCCGTTTTAGACAGATAGTTTTATTAATTCGTCCCTACTCAAAATTTTGTCTCTGGCGCGCTTCACGCCTACTTCATTTCGAGATTGGTCAGTTTTTAGTTTTCTTGGAAAATACTGTCCCACCATGTCAAGATTCTACGTCATAGTTCTCCCGATAGGCCCTTCGTTTCTGTTACTATGGAAACACTCCTCACCACCAAATTTCTCGCTGGCTGAAGGCTCCTGATAGGTTCTTTGGTCTCCCCGATTTTTGCTCTGACGAACGTTGACCCGATTCGACGAAACTATGGCTATTAGACACTTGTCGATCAGCCTATTGTCTGAGTAAACTCTGTGTTTCTATAGATTCCCATTATCTGTACTTTCAGTCTTCCTGGCGCATTGTTCCAAGTTCTAACCCCTTTTTTTTGGCTATTAACAATTTTGAACATCTGCTGGCTGGTGAAGTCACCCCAACTTTCCCTTCGTAAATTCTTGTCTGTCAATTAGACGATAACTCCAGCTGCGTAACACGACTTTAGTCTTTGTCAGGCCTATCTTACTGTATTGTTTCTTAAGGTGCAGTGTATCCGTTCCATTGTAATGGTGTAGTTTCACTCGTTTTTGTCGTTTATCGTCTACTGACGTAACATGGTCAACATCTGCTACAATTCTCGGTACGGGTGTGAATGTCCTGGCTTACTTTGTTACAGCTGCGGAGAGCAATAATTCTGGACGAAACTTTCCCTGTCATCTTACGCCACCAATTTCTATAGTTGGATCGAACTTAATGTGTTTCTATTGTCAAGTCAGCGACGCCTCACTGACATCTTCTCATTACTCCTTATTTATTGCGCCAACTATAAGTCGTTGACACTGCCTCGTGTGAACGTACTCTGCCGAGGTGAAAATTTAAAAATTTTTAAATTTTCTGCTCGTTACAGTGTCCTCAATTTTGATTTGACGATGTGACCTCAGGGAGCAACTCAAATCTAAATTCTGCGCCCTGTACGTCGCCTCGCCGTGTTCATCTTCTTCAAAAGGGAAAGCAATACATGATAACCTATTCTTAAAGGCTTACATTACAAGTGGTACACCCCCTTTTGGTTTTAATCGGTTCTCTGAATTTATTGCTAGCTATTTGGGATAGCTGAACGCATTTCACATTTTCGTATTTACATATAAATACCTTATCCTTATAATTATAAGACAAATCATAAATTTAATGAGCAATTAAATAATTTAATCAATTGAATAAAATTTTACTTTCTAAAATATCATATTCACAAGATATTATCAACTAATCAATTGGTTCAGTGTAACACTTTACATGAGATCAAAAAAATCTCCTATACATATACATTCTGTGCATTACTAATGATCTTACTAGTAAAATCTTTTAAGATGTTATAAAAATTTAAATTGTTAATTTACACATTCGCTACTTTAGTTGTAATTATTTTAATAATTTACATACAAGTAATACATTTTGTTTTAATGATTTACCTACTTCATTCTAGCATCATTTACAATCTTAGCCTATTAATTATATACACTCACATTAATAAAGTTCATTTACGATCTAGTTCTTTGAATAATATCACTTATTTGATTTTAAGTGTCCCTTTCTTTCACTTTGTCCTAGTATCTTATCACTATGTGAATCAAGTGATAGCAATTAAATGTCCTTTGCGTTCACTGCAATATTTTTATAAAATGTCACACTAAATGTTAATTTATCTTAGTATCTAACATTTAATTAGTGCTTAATTAACTAAATACACTTTATGTTATGTTTGACAATTAAAATACATAATTTTCTTGGTTAAGCCAGCTTGAATGATATCAGCGCCTCAATTACCCTAACGCAGATGATTCATCAGCATCAGCTAGTTTCTTATGACATCTTCTTCAATTTCTTCCTCTTCCTTCATCTTCAATTTTCTGGTTCATGGTATTTTTTCAATTGTCTGGCATTGAATTTTCCGCGGATTAATTTATTACCATATCATTGCAATCAATGAGTACACATGTAGCTTCGTTTTATTTTATTCATTAATCCCCTACTCTTCATTCATCAATATTCATCTCTAATTATCATCTTTGGTTTATGCATTTTCATATAACCAATGTATTTAATGTATTTTATTCAATATTTTCAAATTTAATCATTACATTTTCAAATATTCTGAAGTTCGCCTTCTGAATACGTTTTCATTTATTCATTCTCAAGTCATAATTATGATGACATATTTGTATGTCTCATCAATATAGTGCTGTCACTAACGCACGTGTTTTTGTTTGTAAACAGTAAGGTATTTGACCTAGGGGTTTGCGTCACATGTTTTCCTAATAGCCGGTCGGCCGTTCCCGTTACTCTGGTACGATGCGCCGCACTAGTGTTCTTAAGATTTACGACTATTCTCCGTCTCTTTCCATTTGAGTGAGTGAGAAATGTGTCGCACCTTTCCTTGTGTCGATCCCTCTTGGGTATATACACGTTAAACAGCTTGCCTTGCTTCAGGCAACCCCTCGTAGCAGTCTCGCTATTGTTTAGGTACACGTTGGGTAGTTTTTGCCGTTTTTTCCAATAACTTTCTCTAAGTAAACACGCGCCGGTCTGCTTTTGCCGTCGTTTCCAGGCCTGCGTACAACACTGTTGTTCGACAATCGGCTCATCCCTCGTGTACTTACATAACAAAGTTTTATTTCTTAAGTTCCGAAGAAATCTCACCTCGAGTGCTCGGACTCTCCTTTCAGTACCTTCACGATTCTTTACAACATTTTTAAGTCGACTAGCAGAGTTCTTTCCTCTCCTTTTTCTCATAACGTTTCTTGTCCATGATGAATATGCATACGGATCTTGTATGTTCTTCCTTTTCACGTCATCCATGGCTTGCGTAAACTTGTTTACAGCTTTATAACATGCGGTATTTGTTTCAACTTTAAACTTTCCCTTCATGCTTCTTATTGATGCAGCTCGACTCCTTCGCCGATCCATGCTGATTTTACAGGCTGGATACTTCATCCTAGGATTCATCGATGTAGTACCTCTTCCCGTGTTGATTAAATTGTGCCTTTTATGCATTCTACTTGGTAGTAGTAAATTTTTATAATCTCTATCCATGTCTGGATCATCCTCCGATATCGCCAGATATCGAGAAACAAAGTCATTTCTCTTCTTAATCCACTTCTTCCTTGGTTTGCTAATGACATTTGCATTAAATCCCACAGTTGATAATTTCTTGATATCTGATACATCTGTAAGATCGACAGTGTTATCAGTATATCGTACCTTCTTCATATCTTCGTAATTCTCATTCACCCCTTCTTCCTGCTTCTTCTGGACTTTGCTTTTATCCGCTTTCAAGGCATTCGTGTATCCACGTATCTCTGACCTTATTTGCGTAATCTCTTCCTTCTGCTGGTCGAGTTTTTCATTAATTAATTTGTTAATCTTCTCTTCTTGTTTCTCTAGTCTTTCACTAAGTAATTTGTTAATATTCTCTTCCTGTTTCTTATATCGTTCTTCTTGTTTCTCGTCTTGTTTTTTGCTTCGTTCTTCTTGTTTCTCTTCTTGTTTTTCGTTCTGTTGACGAATGAACTCCATCAACAATTGTAGAGTTCCATCTTCTAGTTTCGATGTCTGTCCTCGCGCCCTATCTTCTGGACTCTCTACAACACTACTTGGTTCGCTAGGTGTAGTATTGTCTTCTGTATTTACTGTACCTAATTGGTTATTTACGTCGAATTCTACGCTATCGGAATTGCTCGCCATTTTTGCCCTCCTACGCGTAATCATTCAAACTGACTTACACTAATAACACTTATCTTACTTCTATTTCGATGACACTACTTTCTCTACTACTTCTACTGCCTGTTCTTTACCAAAGCTGTACGTGTTAACAATCTTTGTTAATACGTATCATGCCGTGCGAATGGGCGCCATTTATAAATGTATAAATACTGATATCTTTCACATATATCTAGCCCCGAAGTTGGACGCCATTTATAAAAGTAAATTTATAAGTGTGTATTAATTGCATAAATATTTTATTGATTTTCACATGTATGTGTGTAATTGAATCTTATTTATTACTCTGATTATCTATGCCCGCGTGTTGGAACACAGTTTATATAGTGAATTCTATATAATTCAGGTGCAATAGATAATACGTATTTACTTGCTTTAATTGATTACTTTCATGCCGGGTGTGAAACAGCCATTTAAAAATTATGTATAACTATTCTGATTCTCATCAGCACATACGTGATATCACTTAATAGATTAACGTTATCAATTCATTTACTTTATTTGAACATATGAAACTCTTAAAATCGATTTATATTCCTTCAAAATTCAGGTTGATATTTAGGTTGTATTTGGCAATAATGAACGCATATTTATGATCAACTTAAAGTACTAGTTTAATTATCATTCATAATACATTATAATTGTACACATGATACGTCGCTGTACCTGAAATACATACGTATTTTATAATAACAATTTACGTGTTTCACTATATGCTGAAAACAGAGAAAACATACATACATATATAAATCAAATATATAACAATTCATATTACTGATTTGATGCGTTCATTAAATCCCAAATAAGCTTTTGTTACTACATTCATTAATTACTTTTATTCAGATTTATTCATTACTTTTCTTAATAATTTTCTCAGGTGTGAATTCTTTGAAAGAAACCAGGTCAGTAGAAGTTACTAATTAGAAATGAATATAATAATGGTTACTTGGTTATTGAATATCCATTAGTTGTTGTTGAAGTTGAGTTCCAGAGATGAAGATGGCTCGTAGACCCATTCCGTCGGATGCTGCTTTCTCGCAATCACTTAACACTTACTCTTCCGATCACTCGCGTAGGCGTTTGTATATGTGAATAATTGAAGTTCAGTGTTCAATCAAATGTTTCATCCTACTGTGTGTGCTGTGAGTTCGTTTTAATGTTAATATACATGTCTAGTTCCACTTGTCGCTGCTTCATTAAACATTCGTATTATTCATTAATTTGTTTAATATTTCGTGTTCATTATGTTGTTAATAATGTGTAGTACACTATATTAAGTTCAACTGTTTTGTATATCGTTAAGTGATCATGTCTGTTGGTGTAACGGTCTGATTGTTCACTTTGTATAATTTTAACTAAGTCCGTTACCTCGCACTTCGGTTAAATCTCACTACCGTGACATGAATGTAGTACTAAGTCTTTTAAGTTACTGGTTAACGTTCTAACTTCCGGACTCGAGTTAATATTCCGCACGATTAATGTACTCTTCTGAAATTTAAATAATACTAACTCCGAATGATTAGAATAAACTGTTGAAAGTTTATGATATACCGTCTCTCGCACTTGAAATTAAACTATTTGAAAATTTGAGTGTAAAAACTGTCTGTAAACTTTAGTAAAAACTGTCGAAAAATTGAGTATTACTGTTTCAAAAATTGAGTGTAGACTGTCTCAAAAATTGAGTGTAGACTGTTCCTCCGCCGTTTTAGACAGATAGTTTTATTAATTCGTCCCTACTCAAAATTTTGTCTCTGGCGCGCTTCATGCCTACTTCATTTCGAGATTGGTCAGTTTTTAGTTTTCTTGGAAAATACTGTCCCACCGTGTCAAGATTCTACGTCATAGTTCTCCCGATAGGCCCTTCGTTTCTGTTACTATGGAAACACTCCTCACCACCAAATTTCTCGCTGGCTGAAGGCTCCTGATAGGTTCTTTGGTCTCCCCGATTTTTGCTCTGACGAACGTTGACCCGATTCGACGAAACTATGGCTATTAGACACTTGTCGATCAGCCTATTGTCTGAGTAAACTCTGTGTTTCTATAGATTCCCATTATCTGTACTTCCAGTCTTCCTGGCGCATTGTTCCAAGTTCTAACCCCTTTTTTTTGGCTATTAACAATTTTGAACATCTGCTGGCTGGTGAAGTCACCCCAACTTTCCCTTCGTAAATTCTTGTCTGTCAATTAGACGATAACTCCAGCTGCGTAACACGACTTTAGTCTTTGTCAGGCCTATCTTACTGTATTGTTTCTTAAGGTGCAGTGTATCCGTTCCATTGTAATGGTGTAGTTTCACTCGTTTTTGTCGTTTATCGTCTACTGACGTAACATGGTCAACATCTGCTACAATTCTCGGTACGGGTGTGAATGTCCTGGCTTACTTTGTTACAGCTGCGGAGAGCAATAATTCTGGACGAAACTTTCCCTGTCATCTTACGCCACCAATTTCTATAGTTGGATCGAACTTAATGTGTTTCTATTGTCAAGTCAGCGACGCCTCACTGACATCTTCTCATTACTCCTTATTTATTGCGCCAACTATAAGTCGTTGACACTGCCTCGTGTGAACGTACTCTGCCGAGGTGAAAATTTAAAAATTTTAAAATTTTCTGCTCGTTACACTAAGCAGCAAGTATGGCCTATTTATAGTCTACTGTGTTCCATAACATGCGTCCTTAACAAGCCATCGAAAGTTCTAGAGGACACTTCAGCGCGACCGTCGCAGAAACACGCACTGTTAGGCTAATTGAGATGCTTCTAGAACGACAGCATCGAACGTACGAGACGTGCCGCATTACGTAATACTGCCTCACATGTCAAGTGTCACGTAGGCATTACAGCTGCGGGAACGTTCCGTAATGGTGTAACACTTTTTCTGCATTACGTAACAGTATTATAAACGGTACACTGTTATTAACGATTGGTAGTAGTCATACCAGCTCAGGTGGGATTGGATACAAGAGGAAGGGGTGAACAATCCAGCAACCTCCCACCCGTCTACATTTACCATCATAATATATATAATCTCCCTTATGTTACAGAGCATTAGAAGACTTGTGGAGAAATACCGTGGTAAGTTTACTACGTTTTGTTCTGTAACACAAACGTGAAGGGAAAACACGGATTTGTGTTGTCACAGTTACATGATCTCCATATAGGCACCTTCGTTTATGAGGTTGGCGATGACTATTGCCTTCGTTCTGTTCATTCAAGAGTGTTTTCCTGGAGACTCTTCTGAGTGCATCAATATTATCTTCTAACAGTATCTGCAGTGCATTAAATTCTTCATTCCACATTAAACGTTCCAAGTAATAGTTGTTGCGTTGTACTGAGTGGATGTTTTTTACCATTGTTATTACAGATCGAGAATTGACTCAAAGAGCTGATGGGTTTTAGTCTGTGTACATAATTTCATTAAAGCCGTATCGTAATGTTCATAATTATAACTATACGTTTCCTATAATATGTTTATGACGTTATGGAGAAAATAACGGTTTGGAGAACCATATGCATGATTTCCATGTTCTAAGATTTATATTTACAATCATTTACTTGAATTCGGTTCGATAATTTATAAAAAATATACCCCACCCTCAAACTATTTTTACTGTTTATAGATATTTTTGTTAGCATAGGGTAGCAGTTTAATATAATGTTATTTTCGAGTCATTTGATCTATAAAAATTAGGTACTTTATTCTTATAAGACCCTCTTAGTCGTAATGCTCCTAAAACGATAACGATGCACCCATTCTTCGAGTCTTGTGGACATCTGTGAGTTGTTTGGGAACCCACCGAGCACAGAATTTTCTATACCCAAGCTTCTGAGTAAGAATATCATAAAGAGCATACCTAGAAATGTCAAGAAAATCAACAGAAAGTTCAGTAATTGTGAAACGATGGCGCTCTTGAACCATCCTGTCTACCCTTTCAACAACAACATCAGTAGCCACGGACTTTCTTCCTTGCCCTCCTTCATGAACATCAATTCGGTCTTCTTTAAATTTTCGAGAGAATTCCCGAACTGAACCATCACTCATCATATTTCTCTATACACATTATACAACTTTCGATGAATTTCTGCAGCACTATGACCTTCAGCTTGTAGAAATCTAATAACACACCGAATCTCACACTTGGAGGCAATTTCAATTGTAGTTGCCATAATTAAACTGTCGTCACCACAGTGATAGACAAAATAACTATAAAACCAGTGGTTATAGGTTAGAGCAAAGCCTCAAAAACATTAACCAACAATCAGATTGCTGTTATGACAACACAACCAGGTTGCCAACTCACCGGAGGTTGGAAAAAAATAGCCCTCGTATTTTTCATTTACATTTTATGGTTTCGAGTCAACAGAAATTACAGTAGGTTATTACACACGACAAAAATAAATAAAGAGACTGAAACAGTCATTAAAAAAACAGTCATGAGGGGCGCGAGACATCTGTTTGACCTCGGACTGCCGATTATTTTTATAAATCTTATAATGTATGACTGTACTTAACTTGGAGAAGTTATACAAATATAGTAAGCAAACGTATCCCCCAAAGTACTGGAGAGGATGGGAAATGGCCAATGGGCCCCATAACCTTGATGAAGGATAACTTCCGACCCCACCTCCTCGTGGTGGAGGATGGGCACCTTATATGGCTAACGCGGCTCTGGAGACCGAGTGTCAGTCGGTATAAGCTGTCCCCCTCTACCAAGAGTCAACGGCCTCATTTGAGGGCGGATGAACGGGCAGAGGTACAGTGCTTTCCTGTGTCCTTGGAATGGAAAACCGTTTCTAAAGGCGGCAGTGTCAGACCCATATTGGGCGGCTGTTGATCCCTTTGTCAATAGGGGATTATAATAGTAATCCCATGTTCGGGGTAACAAGGATGAAGTCCTGAACGGTTTGTACTTGAACAATAGCAGAAGAGGTAGCCCTCTGCCTGAGGTTATTACAAGTAGGATCTCTGTTGAGAAGCTTTGAGATGGCAGCCCCTCCTCTCACACAACTTGCCTTACGAAACGTTGGTAGCGTCTCCAAGGGACATTTATATTACTCGCAAGCTTTAAAGGGATATTAATAGAAGATGGTTGGAGCCAGTGTGGAGCCAGAACAGACTAAACAGTCTAGGCCGTAAAGAAGAATATGAAGAAGCAGAAGCAGAAGCAGAAGCAGAAGCAGAAGCAGAAGCAGAAGCAGAAGCAGAAGCAGAAGAAGAAGAAGAAGAAGAAGAAGAAGAAGAAGAAGAAGAAGAAGAAGAAGAAGAAGAAGAAGAAGAAGAAGAAGAAGAAGAAGAAGAAGAAGAAGAAGAAGAAGAAGAATCAAACGTTTATATAAGTCGTGATACACTTACGTAAACGTAAATTCGGCTGAAAGCATATAGCCTATAATGTTTAGTAAATATTTGGAAAGTGATCAATTCTATGTCTCCCCGTAGCTTATGACACACTCCTGTAACAGAGTTCAACAATGTTATAAGTTTGTCGATTTGAAAATTAAGTACACAATGTTGCTTGTACAGTACAGTTAACAGCTTACATAAGTCGAACTCATGACGATTCACGTACTTTTGCTAAACTTGTGTTGGTACTACTAATACTCACTTACACTTCCATGAGCGGTTTTAGCCTCTCGGCTCATCTTCAGATGGAAACAACCAACAGCTCACATGTCCTACACACATGATTATATGAAGCAACACTTTTGTCAAATGATTACTTCGTCTAGCTTTGTATCTGCGTTCGCAAACATTCTTCCTTGACTTTATTCTTAGGATTTACATTTCACGTCTCGAGATTGACACTACACGTAATCCATGTTTGTAGCAATATGTTTACGTCTGTATAACTTAGAAACCACAGTTATACACAAACGAGTCTGAAGGAGGAAACCCATTATGAACGGACAGCACGGCACGGATCGGTACAGTACGGCCCGGCAGTAACCCTTTATAAAGAGCCAGCACGGCACAGCTCCTGCCAAAAGTTTGAAAATGTGTTCAATAATTACAGTTGCAATGGATAGTTCATCAGAAGATGAGCTTGTTGTAGTGGTTGCAGTTTGTGCGGATCGAGAAAACCGGTAAAAGCGTGTGCGGAAAAAACACAAGTTTTGGGTGCATGAAATATTTAAAAAGAGGATTGATTACGGTGAATTCCATCATCTGTTTCAGGAGTTATTAAAAGATGATGGCAAGTTCTTCTTATACTTTCGTATGTTTCAAAATAAATTCTATGAATTGTTGCGCTTACTTCCGTTTCAAACGAAACGCAGCACTTTCGAGATGTTGTTAGTCCTGAGGAGCGTCTTGTTTTATCACTTAAGTCAGTAAATTATTCTAATTAAATTTGTTAAATTCTAATTAAATTCCAGAAAAAGGCTATGTTTACGATAAAATATCAAATATAAATATGATTACAACTAAATATGATGACAAAAATAATAATCTATTTAAAATTTTGTAATCAGTTCTAGTTATTTACTAAATATTTTATGGAGGTAGACTAAATGTAAATCGCTTAAAAAATAGATAATCATATGACTATAAATTTTGTAATATTTCATCAAAATGAATTTGTATTATAATTTTTTTGGGTTTAGAGGAAAACAATTAGAAGCAGAATTATCACTGTTGCACACCAGTAGAGGGATAATGACAGTTCAAAGCCACAAAGGAATGCCGCATTTCTTAAAAAACAATAAAAAACACTAAAAAACATGATCTAAGAGATGACGCCGCCACCGCTGGACCCGCAGCATCCCAATGGACCACAGCACCGCGAATTTCCGCGAATAAATTTTTTAATTTTTGGATTTGCTTTTTTTATTTTTTTATTAAATTGATTTGCATATCAAGGGGGGTGGGATGAGGTTCAATGGACCACCAGCATCCGTGAATATAATTTTTTATTTTTTTAAGAAAGCTGATTTGCATATCAGTGGGTGGTGTTTGGTGGGTGGTTTTTTATTTCATATCAGTGGGTGGTGGTGGGTGGGAGGTTCCAACTCGATGCATTATAGTGTATATTAAAATATGTGAACAGGTGTACCAACCTTTGCATGAGTTCAAATTTGTCGTGTGTTATAATGTATATTAAATCTATATGATCAGGTGTACCAACCTCTGTATTATTATTATAGTGTATAGATATTTTATATGAGCAGGGTTGTCAACATTTCCTGTGGCGGGGGGAGGGAAATTCAAATATGTGTTATATAGTGTATATAGTAAAATATATGATCAGGGTTACCAATCTTACATTATTGTGTGTGTGTATAGAGCAGATCTGCCAACATTTTTTTCTCTTCTGTGGTGGGAAATTCAAACTATATGATCATAATTGTTACTCTCTCTCTCTCTCTCTCTCTCTCTCTCTCTCTCTCTCTCTCTCTCTCTCTCTCTCTCTCACACATTTGAATGTAAGTAAAACTATCTCTCTCTTGTTGTCAAACGTTATGTTCAAACCGTTTTCTCCTCTCCCTCTCTCTCTCTTTCTCTCTATCTCTCTCTCACTGTGTACATTGAGTAAATAATTTTAACTCTCTCTCTCACTCGTTGTGTATGTCTCTCTCCCTCTGTGGTCAATACCGCGCGCATGTATATGAAATTAGAAAGTTTATATTTATTCGACAAATATTAACGCCCTCTCTCTCTCTCTCTCTCTCTCTCTCTCACTCTCACTTGTGTCAACTGTGTCAACAAATAGTAACGTCCTCTCTCTCTCTCTCTCTCTCTCTCTCTCTCTCTCTCTCTCTCTCTGTCTCTCTCTCTCTCTCTCTCTCTCTCTCTCTCTCTCTCTCTCACGCGTTTCAACTATGCAAGGTTTCATACCCTTTCTCCTGTCTCTCTCCCGTACATTGAGTAGTCGGTGTGATGAGTAAATAATTTTAGCTCTCTCTTTCGTTGTCAAACGTCGTCTTCATTTTTCATGTATCAAATAATAAATTAATAGTTTATAATGCAGTCAGTGTGATTGATCCTTGTTAGAAATATATATATTTGGCAAATATTAACTATGTATGTGTGTTGTTGTCAATGAACTAAATAATTAATTAATAGTTTTATAATGCAGTCAGTGTGATTGATCCTTGTTAGAAATATATATATTTGGCAAATATTAACTATGTAAGTGTGTTGTTGTCAATGAACTACTTACCTGTGTGCTGTTACAGATGACAAATCCATACGTTAACGGCTTAGCAATCTTCAATACGCTCTTCTTCATGTGGTACAATACTTCTGTTTTAAGGTTGCAGTTTACACACACATAGGTTCAGTAGTGTATAGCGAAATAAATTAAAATTATACACACACATGAAAACGGTGGTTGAAGTTCATACAAATCTTCCGATGTAACAGTTCCCACAAGTAATACAGTTCACACAAATAAATCAATTGTACACATGTTCAGAGGTGTAGAGTGAAATAAAATAAAGTCATAATTTGTTTAAATGATTAAATATATTTTAACATTCACAATATAAATTCACAATTCATAATTAAATAAATACATTATAAAATTGATATTTTTTCGAAAGTTTATATATAATTGTGTCGTACTTGTAGGAGAAGCAACCTGCAACATAACAATACAACAACATTATAATCACGTTAAATATCACACACACACACGCACACAGATGCACACGCAACGCGCGCACACACAGACGCACACGCAACGTAATCACACACATACATACGACGTGCACACGTTTGGGTTGAATCATGTACATGTAGGTCCAATAAAACAGATAACAGATTTAAATGTGCTATAGTCATTGTAAGACGTTACAATCCTTGAAGTGTTTAATAAGTAAATTGTATGTATATATCACTGAATAATAATAATATAATCGTTCTAGTGTTATCGTTTGCTGCAACAGGTAACGCAGTTTACAAATAATTACATATAGGTTCAGAGGCGTATAGTGAAATAAATTAAAAATAGAAATTAATTTCCTCATAAGTTAATGTCCTTTCATCAAAACTTTGTAAATTAGAATCTGCACTACATTCAAACACACGCACGCACAGTGATAAAAAAATTGTTTATTAAAAGTAGTTTGTCACCTTAACGAGGTACTATTTCCACATGCGCTCTCTGGTTCCTCATCCCTCGAAACACGAGATGTAGGTCGCTGGGATTTATATGACGGAGTTCTTCATCTGTAAAGACGTCAGCATACCTCTTAGGTAGATATACACGATAGCGGCGCTCACAATCTTCCAACGTTACAAGCACAGACTTCCCATATCTCGTGTCCACATGCACCATGTTAACGATCGGATACTGCTTGTTCAATGTTAATTCTGCACACCGTTTGTACTCAATAGCAGAAACTGCGTTGAATTTTGTGATAAACGACATTATTAGAAGTGAAGACGTCTGTATCAAACGAGGTGGAACCAAACAATGTCAGAATATTCGCTACAAAGAAGACTAGTGAAAGTAATGGTGGTGGTGGTGGTGGTGGTGTGGTCATCAGGAAAGTTCACTTTCATCGCCTGAAGCTTTGCATGTACATACACACAGGCAGAATTAGCGCTGTTACAATATATATATATATATATATATTAAAAAAGTCCACAGAAATAGTTATCGCCTGCAGCCATATACAAGTTTACTAACGAAATTAACAATGCTATGAGACACTCACATTAAAAATGTTCGTATAACAGAAAAATCATTAATTAACCACTCTCTAAGTGCGTACACCTTATGGTTTGTACATAGTGTAGAAGAAGAATTGCAATGTGTAAGACATAACGTCCCAGGAAATAGATATGGTATGTCTTTCGGGCAACCAATGTCATCAAGATTTATTATATGATGATGAATTATTTTCGATTCTAAAAAACGTTTTTTCTCAAGACCCTTCACAAACACATATGTATATATGTTCGTATACGTTGTTAACACTGAAACAAGATTGTCGTACGGTGTCTCTCCTTCACCCCATCTCAGCCCATGATAGTTTGTCGTTAACCAGCAGTTGGTTCTAGTGTATTTCGAATTCGTAACGACTGTAGCAGGCGGGGCGAAAATCCAGTGTCTGCATGCAAAACGTGTTACGTCCATAACCGACAACTCCTTTACTATATAATTGCCGTTGTCATCATAAAAGCAGTGAAAGTCAATTATTACAGCAGCGTTTTTCATTATACTATAAAAAAAAAGAAACCATACATTACAAACCAATATGTATAAACACAAATATCATTACAATAATAATAATAATACGCAAACTTACGTTTACTGCCGTCCGAATTGAAGTGTGGAGTGACAATAACTAACGGTAGAAAACAAAGTGTATGTAGATATCACGGTGGGAATTTGTTGTTTTGTTTTTGTTTTTAACATGTGGTGGGGGGTAGTGTAACACGGAATGTTAGCAGGCGGGGAGAGCAGAGTTGTCGACAATTAATTTGTCACGTATCCGATAATGGCTGTACACGAATGTATCACGGCAGTTGTCTAGTATATAGCGCTTATCAGCCCACGTACCTGCTGAAGGTTGGCCATGATCTGCAAGAGAGAGAGAATGAATACCGAAAACAAAGGAACTGTTATACATATATATACATAGTTTTTTTTTAACCGCATGTATTATGTTAGTGTATCTTAAACCATGAACAACGTACGCAAGAATATTGCGCAAGAGCTACACAGAGTGGCGAGAAGGAATTTCGTTAGACGCTAGGTTGAACTGAAGGGTATGCACGATTTGTACCAAGCGGATCTTGTGGAAATGATACCATACGCTCGAGTGAACAAAGGGTACAAGTATATGATGACTGTAATCAATGCGTTTACCAAGTACGCGTACGCTGTACCATTGAAAACGAAGACCGGGAAAGAAGTGACGAACGCGTTGAAGCCTATACTAGCCGCTAACCGAATGAAGTATTTACAGACAGACAACGGGAAGGAGTATTACAACAGCACAGTACAAGCGTTGCTAAAAAAGTATAATGTGAAACATTACTCAACCTATAGTGAGAAAAAAGCTTCCATAGTGGAACGTTTTAATCGCACACTGAAGACACACATGTATCGAGCTTTCAGCGAACAAGGACACTACCGCTGGTTAGATCTACTACCTATATTACTATACCACACACAGAACCATTGGTATGAAACCAAGTGAAGTGAATGACGCCAACGAACATATAGTGTTGGAACGAATAAGGAAGAACACAGCGCCTAAAATCAGTCTAGCGAAACCACCCAAATTTAAAGTCGGTGACCGTGTTCGTATAAGTAAGCACAAAATGACGTTCGTCAAAGGTTATACACCAAATTGGACTAATGAAATATTCACCGTGGATAAAGTACAATCCACTACCATCCCCGTCACTTATCTGCTAAAAGATCATCTAAACAAAGTGTTGAAATGTGGTTTTTACGAGCACGAGATTAGTAAGTCCAAAGTCGGCGACGTATACCTAGTGGAAAAGGTGTTACAACGCAAAGGTGACAGAGTGCGTGTTCGCTGGCTCGGTTTTGATGGTAAACACGATGCATGGATACATAAGAAAGATCTAATATAAAAAAGGTGACAGCACGTGATGAAAACAGTATGCTTTCGGTATTCACAAAGATGAAGATTGTACAGCAAGCAAACAAATTACCAATAAAGGATATGGACTTTTTGGCTGGTGACGAAGGCAGTGCTAAACGTAAACTTGGTCCGCTATTACCGAACAGTATTCGCTGTATCGTTACAGGCCCAAGTTCCTGTGGGAAATCCAATGTGCTATTCAACCTACTGTTTGATGCCAACGGTCTATGTTTCCGCAACGTATACGTGTTTTCAAAATCATTATTTCAACCAAAATACAGAATGCTAGAAACAGTGATGAAATCACTCGCTGATGAAGGTTTAGGTTATCATGCATACAGCGAGAACGAAGAAGTCCCACTACAGAGTGAAATCGCCGGTCTCGACTCTGTTATCGTATTCGATGACGTATCGTGTGAAAGACAAAACAATATTCGAAAGTATTTTGCTATGGGGAGACATAGCGGTGTGGACACATTCTATCTATGTCAGACATATAGCCAGATACCGAAACAATTGGTACGTGACAACGCTAACTTGTTGATATTGTTCAAACAAGACGATCTAAATTTACGACATGCATGTTAACACAGATATGAAATATGATGCTTTCAAAGACGTTTGCATGGAAGCATGGAAGGATGGTTATGGATTTCTGGTCATAGACAAAGACTCGTCAATAAATGAAGGTAGATATAGAATCGGCTTTGATCGATTCATAATTGTTTCCGGCGAGGTATAAAAGTGGTTGCACTATAGTAATGTCATCAGTCCTCTTGCTAACACACGATGGCGATGAATAAGGAGGAACGACTTGCGTATGATATAGATACGATAAGTGACAACATAAGGAAAAAATATCATGCATTACAACACGGTATCAGAGAAAGCGACGAGAAATTTAGAAAAAGGTACAGACCGATTCTGGAACCGTTAGAAGCTATTTCACGAAAGTTAAGTGGTGATATAATGGAGGAGGAGGAGGAGGAGGAGGAGGAGGAGGAGGAGAAGAAGAAGTAGCAGATAAAACAAGAAGAGCCTACACAACACGTAATAACAGAAAACGAAGGTCACATGCAGAGTCAACACGTAATAACAGAAAACGAAAGTGACGTGCAGAGTCATAACGCTTCTCATTTCAGTGACGAGGACGCATGGAACCCTAACACTTCACATTTCAGTGACGATTCATTAGCAAACAAATATGTGCGTTTGTGCGAATCGGCGGACTGCAAACGGATTATAGATCGTATGTATGGTGTTCGATACGAAGGCGGTAAATTTATGATAGGTGATTCAAATGTAAAAATCGATGATAACGACAACTTTCATGTCAAAGGAAAAATTTACGACGGTACGACTGGTCTGTATGAACTTTTGTTTATGGAACTACCGAAAAAATACAATAAGGACGATATGAGGAAATATAAGTCCATACTACTAGCAACCAACGGACACAAACAAAAATATAAACACAATACACGAATAAACAGTAACAGTGGCGTCAAGTACCGACTAGTAATATCTAAATTGTTTGCATCGAGTGCACGAAAACGTACAGGGAGTGGGTATATGGAGATGAAACCGAACACTGCAATCGATTACGTGCATTGGGATGATCCTAACGAGTTGGTTAATAGATTGAGACTGTTAATGGCTTCTCAAAATAGTGGGCATACTGGTCATAGGAATGAAATCATGTCGATATTGGAGGAATTACGTGAAGCCGGCATTATCATATAAAAGCAGACGCACCGTTCTACAACCACCAGTTCTTCTTCATAAATATGAGTGTAGACAAGTTCGGTAGACACGACAGCGCTGTAAGAGTGCGAAAAGAAACTCATCGAAGTCTGCGTGAGGATATCGGTTTAGGAGTGACTAACGACGGTCACTTTGATGTGAAAAACAAAAAGATACGCAACTTGGGTGATCCTGAAGAGCTGCACGATGTTGTTTCTTTACAGTACGTAAAGGACGCATGCTTACAGTACAAGAACGACGACGCTACCGTAGACGCAAAAGATCATCGAATAATAATGCTAAACGATCCGCTTAAATCAAGAGATGCAGCCACAAAACGATACGCAGACGAGAAGAGTTTGAAAAAAGATCGTGCAGGTAACGTAATCGTTAATGACTGCCGATTAACGCGTGTGCAAGCGCCTGTTGACTTCAAAGACGCAGCGAATTTGGAATTTTTACACGCACACACAATCAGTTTGCAAAGCGATGCTTTCTACGCTGCCGGAAGAAAAATTACGAATATAGCGAACGGTGTCAATGACAAAGACGCAGTCACTGTACGACAAATGCACGAATTAAAATTACATATAAAGACCGAATTGTACAAGGTTACTCAGGTATTTCACGCTCATATAATCAATCTAATAAAGTTTGTCTATAAATATCAAGACAGCGCGACACAGCGTTCAGCTCTGGCTGAATATATTGAAGAGGTGGGACGTTTAATAGACGTTCTCGATACGGAAACGGAAATCAAGGATTGGAGATCTGTTTACAAGAATGCACGTACTTCGTAAGAAAAGATTGGGGCGTGGTGTAATTGGCAAAATACTTAAAAACACTGTGCCCGCTATCGTTTCGTCAGTACCTACTTTGATTAATCGAGCGGTGGACGCATTACCGGTAGAATTACACCTACCCGGCTACCGATTCTGTGGACCCGGAACAAAACTCAAAGAGAGATTGGCACGTGGCGAGCGTGGAATCAACGAGTTGGACGAAGCCTGTCGCGAACACGATATCGCCTACGCAAGGTACAAAGACAACAGTCGAAGACATATAGCTGATCGCGTTCTTGCCGACAAAGCGTGGGAACGAGTGAAAGGTTAGAATTCCGGTGTTAGTGAAAGAGCGTATGCTGCAGCTGTAGCCGCCGCAATGAAAGCGAAATCAGCAGTGGGTGGAGGGGGCTCGCGTAGTGGTTGTAGAAAAAAGAAGAAGGGTTCAGGAATTAAACATCAATCCGTGGGCAAACGCAAAACGACCTGCAAACGCAAAACAGTCTCAAGACATAGACGTAACAATACAAAAATAGCGTCAGGTCTATACCTACGTCCTTACAGACAAAAAAACTAATTTGCATACCAGTGCGTGCATTGTCCGATAGTGATTTGTATGTGTACGCAAAACTTTTGAAAATACCTTATTTCAGAGGTGTTTTTATGCGTAACACTTTACCACGCAGACGGCCATGGAAGAATGAGAGTGCAGTTGTTAATCTGGACAGTGCAGAAGGACCTGGTACGCACTGTTTGCTACAAGAAGCGAAACAATCGAGTTTACTACTATGATGCGTATGGTAATATGCGACCACCTCTTGAGCTGACACAGTATTTTGGAACCGACACTGACATTTACTACAATTACGAGCGTGAACAGTCGCCACACACAGTCATCTGTGGGCATTTATGTTTGGACTTCTTAACGCGTGAGTGATCAGTAAGCGACAAGATGTCTTCGCTGTCGGTCACCTTAACAGGTACGAATGCTGCTGCTCTTGTATGTGACTTTTTCCCACCTCTCGAACTAACAAACGGTGAATGGTATGTAGGTCTATTGGACTTTACTACATACAACAGTATACCGAACGTGGTTGAGGGAAAAAACAATGTGTTTCCAGTACTACGAGACGGAACAACGTGGGACTTGATAACTTTACCTACAGGTGCTTATGAAATCGGTGACATAGAAGCCTTCCTCAAAAAGCAGTTAGGAGACTCACAGATTAGTCTACGGCCTAACAACAATACACTGAAATGTGAACTGACTTGTGCACTGGATATTGACTTTCAACAAACAGTGTACGGTATTGGTGATATGTTGGGTTTCAAGGAAAAGCGTCTGCTTGAAGCGAATAAAACTCATACGTCTGACGCTACAGTTAACATTATAAAATGAACAGTATACTCATAAGGTGTAATACAGCGCACGGATCATACAAGAACGGTAAAAACGAGCACACTCTGCACTCATTCTATCCGTCAGTCGAACCAGGATTCAAAATAATTGAATCACCTACAAACGTCATATACCTACCTGTGAATGTGAGTCGTTTGGACAACATAACATTATCTTTACACGACCAGGACGGTGACGTAATAGATTTTCGCGGCGAAGTCATCACTGTGCGTTTACATCTAAAACGACTATAGACATGGGCTTGTACTTTGTTTCTTCGCCACCGCTGCTACCACAGTCGTCGGCAATAAAAGAAGAAGAAGAAGAAAGATCGGTTAGGAAACGCATCAGTACTCGTTCGAAACTGAAACGATTAACATCAGTTAACCGCCGTTTTCTGATTTCATTGGGTTTTGTTGTAAACAAGTAACATGGCGAGTGGAATATTATCTGTGGAGCAGCAACCGTTCTTTGAAGACAGTATCACACACTTTTCATTTCATTCACACGCACCGTACGCAACAACAAGATATGGAAACAATGATGAAATACGTGTGCCGATACAACAACAGGACGTCTTTACACTACCGTCGGAAAGTTTCCTCTACATCGAAGGCAAGTTGGTTAAAAACCCTAGTGTGGCTGCAGATACTGCATTGAATGTGGAACTGGTGAACAATGCTATAGCATTTCTCTTTGAAGAGATTCGTTACGAGTTGGCCGGTGTGGTAGTGGACCATACTCGAAACGTCGGTGTTACGTCAACTATTAAAACTTTTCTATCACTCAACAACAACACACGTGACGCAATGAAAAACGCAGGTTGGGTGGCGCCGACCACAATCGTATTAAAAGTGAATGATGACGGTGAATTCAACTTTTGTATTCCACTGAAAATGCTAATGGGATTCGCAGAAGACTATACACGCATCGTGCTGAACGTGAAACAAGAACTTATACTCCTACGCACATCTACCGACATAAACGCTATGGTTTTAACAAGCGGACAAACGACTGCTAATTGTGTTCTTGAACTAGATAAAGTTTACTGGAAAATGCCTTATGTACATGTAGCTAATGCGTACAGATTACAACTGTTACGACTCATAGAGAATGACCACCCGATAACTATGTCTTTTAGGACCTGGGAGTTGCATGAGTATCCTGCCTTACCACAGACTAAAAGGCAGAATTGGATTGTCAAGACCTCGAGTCAGCTAGAAAAACCACGCTTTGTTGTGTTAGCGTTTCAGACAGCAAGAAAGAATGTACTGACGGCACACGCCGATGAATTTGATCATTGTAATGTAATCAATGCGAGACTGTTTCTAAACGACAAGTATTATCCTTACGATAATTTAAACTTGGATATTGGGAAAGACCGTTTTGCATTATTGTACAACATGTACGTCAGTTTTCAAAGTTCGTATTACCACCGTTTAGACGTCAGCACATGCCATGCCAGACGTTGTATGCACACTGAAGGTTCGCACGCTTACAATTCAGCTATACCTAAAATATCTTCAATTAGAAATGTAATATAAAAAGTACAGTAAGAATATATTTCGGAAATTGTAATTTGATCACACACACACACACACACACATACACTTATTTGAATGAGCCGTGTATAAATTCAATAAATAATGCATGTGATAATGTGAATAATTTTTACGTTTAAATAAAATCTTTACATACAATAAAATTATGTAGTGTAATATATAAATTACGTTTCAATAAAATCTGTACATACAATAAAATTATGTAATGTAATATATAAAAGCACGACAAGAATAAATTTCAGAATTTTTTGTAACAGACATAGTAATTGATCGCACAATTGTAACAGACATAATAATTTGATCATACGCACACGCGTACACACACATGTATTAAATGCAAATAATTTTTACGTTTAAATAAAATCTGTGCATACAATAAAGTATGTTCACTTACCAAAATAGTATGTGTTGTCTCCATACCGTTAATGATGGACATTGCCGTTGTACTCGGGTAGCGGAGAAAGCCAGTGTCTGTTTTGAGGTACATACTTTCTAATCCATAATTACCGTCAGCGCTACTAATGCGCATTGAATAAGTGAATTCTCGTCAACGTTTGCAGCGAGAGAGAGACATACACCGCGAGTGAGAGAGAGAGCTAAAATTATTTACTCAATGTACACAGTGAGAGAGAGATAGAGAGAAAGAGAGAGAGAGGGAGAGGAGAAAACGGTTTGAACATAACGTTTGACAACAAGAGAGAGATAGTTTTACTTACATTCAAATGTGAGAGAGAGAGAGAGAGTAACAATTATGATCGTATAGTTTGAATTTCCCACCACAGAAGAGAAAAAAATGTTGGCAGATCTGCTCTATACACACACACAATAATGTAAGATTGGTAACCCTGATCATATATTTTACTATATACACTATATAACACATATTTGAATTTCCCTCCCCCCGCCACAGAAAATGTTGACAACCCTGCTCATATAAAATATCTATACACTATAATAATAATACAGAGGTTGGTACACCTGATCATATAGATTTAATATACATTATAACACACGACAAATTTGAACTCATGCAAAGGTTGGTACACCTGATCATATATTTTAATATACACTATAATGCATCGAGTTGGAACCTCCCACCCACCACCACCCACTGATATGAAATAAAAAACCACCCACCCAACACCACCCACTGATATGCAAATCAGCTTTCTTAAAAAAATAAAAAATTATATTCACGGATGCTTGTGGTCCATTGAACCTCATCCCACCCCCCCCTTGATATGCAAATCAATTTAATTAAAAAAATAAAAAAACCAAATAAAAAAAATAAAAAAATATATTCGCGGAAATTCGCGGTGCTGTGGTCCATTGGGATGCTGCGGGTCCAGCGGTGGCGGCGTCATCTCTTAGATCATGTTTTTTAGTGTTTTTTATTGTTTTTTAAGAAAGGCGGCATTCCTTTGTGGCTTTGAACTGTCATTATCCCTCTACTCACACCACTGTATAAAAAAAGTATTCCGAAAATTAATCGGAATAATTTTTTTATATAGTGGTGTGCAACAGTGATAATTCTGCTTGTGATTTTAACCACTAACACAACTTTCTTCATTAGAAAACAATTATAATTCAAACTTTAAAATCAATGTATTTTACACAGAAATTGTATTGTTACAAATTATCACAAACATTATTACAATTTTTAAAATCTTTCTTGTACAATAGGCCTATATGTAAAAATTTATTGATTGTCATTTCTCACTGTATAACCAAATTGGCAAGAAAACTGGGATTCGTGATCGTGCAATTGGTGTTCAGGATTTAACGGGCTGCTTAAAGAACGAGTAATTGTATTTTGTGTTTGTAACTCATATTGCTCTTGATACATTAAATTTGGAGATGAAGAAGTTGAAGAATATTGACCAGGCAAATAAGTGGATTGTGAAAATTTTTGAACATGCCCATGTAAGAGGTAGAGGGGCTTGAAAATTTTTTGTTTGCTTTTCATAGTTTTTTAATTCATTTTTGTTAACGAGGCTGGCAATTTTCCCTTTAATTTCTATGCGCATTGGTACGGAAAAGCTCCTCACTGTCTCTTCCATAGCCTTGAAAAAAGCAGCCAAAGCGTCAGTTTGAGCACTGCCTTCATTGGACCTGTTCCTTTTAGTTTGGAGGTAATCTTGTAGCACTTGTCCTACTGTAGGATCAGTGCTGTCTCTGCATTTCTCCTTTTTAGTCGGAGTGCAGCCTGTTACTTTGGATGGCAGTTTTCGTTTGTAGGGGGGTCGTTTGTTGGGATTAGTCATCTCGTTGCTGTGATTCGTGAGCAGCTTCCATTTCTTTTTCAACAACATTTATACTGACGTATGAACCATCTATTGAAGTTGGTTGACTGACAGAGTCGATGCTGTCCTCAGAATCAAGTGACAGGTTTGGGATCAGATTCCCCTCTCCGATATGTGGGATGATAAGGATATTATATTTTCATATTTCCAAGGGCGTGTGTGTGTGGCCGCCTGTCTGGAAGTAGTTTTTTTCGTACGCTTTTCGAAAGCTGTCTCGAAGAGCAATCCATGTACATTGCAACAAAACACAGGATATGAAGTTCATATAATAGGAATACTAAGGCTCTAACACATTTTTTGACGGCCATAGACATTAGACATGTTTTAAATTGATTTTGTTCTTTCTTTGTAAAATAGTCATAAGTTTGAAGAAAGGTATGTTTTAAAAAGTATGTTATGTTAAAATGTTCACAATTTTATACTCATTTATGTTATGTGAAATATTTGTGTGTAAGTGCGCGGGTGCGAGTGTTGCGAGTGTGATTTACATTTTCTTTAATAACTTCGTTGAAAATTAACATTTCGTTCTGAAATTTGGACACGATATTCTCATGGTTATAAGCTACATTTTTCATATATTGTACTCAATTCTCCACAACTATAATTTGTATATGGTTTTTTTTTTAATGAAATCAGTCTTCTTTTATTTTAGTTATCTCCAAGAAAGTAATAAAATTTGTAGACTAAATCTAGACAGGCCTTTGCAGAATCGGACGGAGTTTCAGCCTGATTTCTAGCTATCATTAAGAAAGTCTATGACGTTGCTAAGGTTTCCACCAATCAGAAGGTCTAAAAATTATTCCAGTCGGACGCTGACAGCGTACGGATGGTTCAGTTCTTTCGGAAGTCTTGCCATAGAAAGACGTAATCGCTGTCACGAGATTTGCGTGACAAGACAAGTCGATTTCCTTATGATTTAGAACTTGGTTCACGGTTCGAGTTCTTCGTAACCATTGCCAATTTATAGAACTCAAATAATGAATAGATTATTCTGGTGATTTTTCGCGTAGAGTGGAAGATTTTCCGTGTTAGGGGTAAAATATCTGCCGGATTTATGTAAGCTTAATATACGATCTATTTTTACCCAGTTATGATCCTGAGATTAAGATTATTCAAGTTATAAACAATAACAGTTTCATATCGCAGTGTGTGTGTGTGCCGAGACGTAGTTTATTAAACGGGTTGATCATCGGTCGACGTGCAGAGTCACAGCGGTGCAGACGAGCAGCGTGGGGATCGCCTGGTGTCTACGCAAACAGTTGGAATTCTACGTACAAGTAACGTATATGTAAAACAAGCCAATAGACACATTTATTGAAAGACAATTAGGCCTATTTAATAAACAATTTTATATTATAAAGCTATAAGACAATAGTAATTTTTAAAGTGTTAATGAATAAAATTATCCTACCTCCAGATATAGACTCTGTTGTAATAATTTCAATGTATCCTGTCTATGCGGTTTTAATTTGTATCGAGAGAGAGAGAGAGAGAGAGAGAGAGAGAGAGAGAGAGTTTTCGTGAGTTTTATAGATCCAAAATATAGTTGTAATTAACTTTTACGACTTCTATTACACCTTCAAAATAACATAGGTTACTTTTTAACCAGCTAACCTGCACTGCTTCTATGAGAAATTCATCCGTGCTCATCGTAACAAAGTAACGACACAAAACTATTGAAATATATTAACTTCCACGTGGTCAGATCCGTACTGACCGTTCGAGGCGAACGGAAATAATGCTTCCCAGTGCATTCCGGCCGTTTCGTTGCCGTGCTGTGTCGAGGCGAGCGCTCATAGTTGGTTACATTCCATTTAAATAAACGCAAACCAAAGTGGCCGGTCTCGTGCCGAGCCGACCTGTGCTGTGCCGTCCCGTGCCGTCCGTTTGTAAGTGGTTTCCTCTTTTAAACCCTATCCATTTCAGATAACGGTTTCTTCGAAATGTGACCGCATTTCTTAAAACATATTGTTACGCCATTACAGAACGGTTCACATGTTCTCGGCTGTCCCAGCAGAGTCCAACTGTAATGTTTGTGTGTGTACGTGACACTTAACACGCGAGGCAGTGTTACGTAATACGGAACAATCTTGTACACTCGATAGGGTTCTTCGAGAAGTTTCTCAATTACCCCAACGGTGCGTGTTTCTGCGAAGGTCGCGCTGAACTGTCCTCTAGAATTTTCAATGCTTGTTAAGGACGCATATTATGAAACCCTGTAGACTGTAAATAAACCCATACCTGCTGCTTAGTTTTCAGTTATTGTCGGGCGATTTATACAGTCCGTTTCGAAGTATTGTGGCGAAGCGTTGTGGTTTTTTAATTGTGCGGGACAATTGTAATACGATTGTATTTTATGTTAGTTGACATTATTGTTGCGTGTGAACAATTTTTATTGGATTTTTTGTAAGAGACTATCTTATTGATTACAAAATAATTAATTGTGATAATTAAAGCTGGTGATTGGTGACTTAATTGGTGTCTTGTATTTTGTTTCCCAATGTACCAAGCGACGATCAGTAGACCGTCGTAACAATATCCTACAAGATTAATTCCATACAGGAGCCAATTAATTTATGTAAAATATAATATTAACATAAATATATTGTGCACATTGATTTAACTCTTTTTAATTATTTATTATATATCGGGTTACAAATTACATTTTGTTGATAACTATTAACTATTTGATAACAACAAGGTTAATGAACGTTTGAGTTTAACACAGCGCTTAAACATGGGGACAGTTTATCAGTAGTTCTGTTAGTGTTGGGATTACACAACGTTATAAAACACCTAGACCTAATTGGCCAAATATTTAATAAAACCCATCAAACATATTCACATGCCGTTGACACAGTCATTACAGCATTGTCTAAAAACATATTAAAGAAGTTTATGAAGAGCTGAATAGAAGAACTGAGAAGATTGGGTTAAGTGTCGATATAACATGGTCGTGTCAACATCCAAAAAAAAAAAAAAAAAAAAAAAAAAAAAAAAAAAAAAAAAAAAAAACAATCGTAAGATATGAAGATAGGAGACAAAATACTTGAGGAAGTAAATCACTTTAAACATTTCAGAAATATTATTCATAAGAACGGTAAAATATGTAGATTATGCAAAGAATACAGGCTACTTTGCAAAATACGTATAAGAACGTTAAACAAGAAGATATTGACTAGGGCGTAAAATACAAATTTATAGAATATTAATGTGGCCCACGGCTACCTATGGTGGTAAAACGTAGACAATTGTGTGTGTGTGTGTTCGATTAATAAGTAATAAATTGTGTATATAAGATTAGGTATGTTATAATGCTTTACATGAATATGTTTGTTATCTTTACATATTAAGTTTTTATTAAAATAAAATATCACAGAGGATAAACAAGAGTATAAGATTTATCAAAACATATATTTTCACTGTTTACAGAGTTTCACCAATGTCTCCAGCAGACAATGAGTAAAGTAAACGCCTACGCAAACTCGGCTCCCTCAAGTGACAAAACGTAATTAAGAAACAGCAACGTAAACAGTCAGATAAATTCTGTTGACCTCCCAAACCGCGGTTCAAACGCGACAAGTACAAAATATTTATTTTTATGATTCTCTAAGCGGCGGGGAACAAAATGCAAACAGAAGATATATCGTTTTACATTGACTTTGAATTTATTTAAAATTGTATAAAACGTTTTACGTAAACGTAAATATCAAAGAGTAAAAAAAACGAAATAACAGAAAATGGTACAAAGAAATGATTAAAACAAAACAATAGTAATTAAAGCAGCAATGAGTATATAGATAAACTTTTACCAGAATGAAACAAGCTTCCATAAGCGTGCTTTGCTAAGAAATCCACTGGAATTTACAGAGGAAGTGGCTGCGAGAACTTAGAATTTGTTCTGTTTCCGTGTTAAAGAATGAGTTTGTAGTTTTCTACTTATGTTTTTCATCACAAGCCAACTGTAAATTCAAACACGCAAACCCGAAGAACGAATCAACTAAAATCTTGGAAACGTTGACTTTAAGTACAGCGTTCATTACAAATACCTGGTTGTAAAGATAAAAAGTGATCGTCAGAGTACATAGGATACTGCTAGGGAGTGAATCAAGGAAATGATGCTGGACGTGTATTATTTAATTGAATACTTTGTGTATTGCAACACAGGGTTCTGAACTGTGTTTAATTAATGGAAGAGATGCATCCATAATATAATATATGCAAATGAATTGATGGTGTAGATGGTGCCTATTGGGTGGATTCTCCCTTACAGAAAAAACGTGGGAGATCAAGAAATGTTGACATATATCAAAGACTACAGCATTCACAGACGCATACCAGAATGTTATGCATTTACCACGACGATTCTGTCATGAGAATAACAGAATGCCAGCGCTGACAATAGTCGCTGCCTTACGACGCAAGACGCATTTGCTGGCCTGGCTGCAGTTTACACTCGCCCGGCTAAACCATGCGTAATTTAGGTTTGGATTGGGCTTCTCTGTTCTCTAACTGTATTGTTGAATATTCTAATATACCGTTATATCTTTACTTTAAATTATCAAGGTTTTAAAAAAAAAATTTCTGAAGGCTTTTTAAAAATGAAACGCCGCTTCCAACGCTTCCAATGACGCTACGGAACTACTCGTGAATGTTATACAATTTTAGAGACCGAAGTTATAATATTGCTAAACACAAAATATTCCAACGAATAAACGATTAGTGTGCGTCGATTGTAATTAGTTCCAGGCATTCCTATGTGAAACTGATGTAATGATACTCGACAATGTAATAACCCTGCGAAGCTGCGTCTGCATTACGTTGCTGCACAGCACAGTCAGCAGTCTACGTAAGCCAGCCTGCCAACGAATCACAAACGCTACAAACCATATCCCACACACGTGACGACAGTAAGCAACATATTGCAGGATTTCTCTTGCCTAGTATTGACTATTGCATTATATGTATTCTATTTTCCCTGAGTGTAACGTGATACGTGAGTACGTAATAACTTATCAGTTTATATGGCTTTGCGTTTTTGTGTGAAAATATTATTCTTTCTTTTTATGTTTTGGGATTTGTAATTCTCTTGAGACTGAGTTACTTACTTCGTATGGCCATACAACTTACAATGCCTTCCATATATCCCCATCCTGTGCTGTTATAAGCCAGCTCTCTTGTTTTCTTAGTTTTTCCAATTCTCTTGTCATATTATATAAAAATATAAAATATGAAAACAACGTGATCTGCCTGGCGGCCGTTCCTTATGGCTTGGTCCACCTATATTTTCTTGATTCCCCTGATGGTATTCCCGACTGAGCACGACCATCTCAAATGCTTATTCTAGTACTTGCAGACTTCTTCGCTACCGGCTTACAACACGGTTACGTATCGGGCTCATACAATCACGTCTATGTGCTCATGCTTCCCCAAACCGAAAACACCAGTCAGCCAACTTCGCCACCAAAATTTCTAACTTCAAGTAGGCCTACACAAAAGTATATTAATAGAAATCAATCAATTGCGCTGAAAAATTGTATAAAGTCTGTAAAAATTATAATACAATGTATAATATATAACAATAATATAGTACATCTACTACGGCGCAAAAATTATATCTCTACGCTGATTCTCTCTAGGAATTTACCAGGCATCTTACTGTGCTATAGAGACTATATGTTACCGTGTGCCAGAACGAGCTCTTACGTACGTCACTTAATCCCTTGAATGTAACAAAAAAAGTTAGCTAAGAAAAGCGAGTTCGGTTTTATTTCTGTCAACTAACACACAACCGACGGAAACATTTCCCCAGCCAATATGGAACCCATTGAATCTTAGCGATTGGCTCTAATCGCCTCCAAAAACCCCTTCTGTTAACACTGGCTGGCCTCTTACCTTTATTCCCTTTTCAGCTTCTCTAATTTTGTAAATGATTTCTGTTACCCTGCATCTTACTCGCAAACCTGAACACTCTCTAACAGAACGTCAGACATAATACAGTATTTACACGTACGGCTCTTGCTACAGTTTGTGTTCGCACGCATAGCACACAAATGTTCAGTGTAACAACGTATTGTTACGACGGTCTACTATTCGTCGTCTGGTACAGTGGAAAACTAAATACAAGACACCAATTAAGTCACTAATCACCAGATTTAATTATGACAATTAAACAGTTTGGAATCAGCAAGACAGTCTCTTACAACAAATCAAATAAATATTGTTCACACGCAATAATAATGTCAACGAGCTGTATTGCTAATAAAACACAGTTGTGTTACAATTGTTTCGCACAAGTATAAAACACATAACACTTAGCCACAATACTTCGAACCGCATTAGAATATATCCTCACTAAAACTGACTTGACCGTCGCTGAATGGCTGCAATAGTTTTGAGAAAGAGCTTTTGCAGGATGCAGTTATTTGATGCATTTGCTAATGAAAATTTTTAAAACAAATTTCTCAGCTCGGTGCTACAGGCCGTTTCCTTTCAACTTAAATGAGGGAAGCAGTTGACAGTAGACTTCTTAAGAAACTCTTTAAAAATTTGTATTAATGAAACATATATTTATTTCTAACTTTTTATTTTAAAAGGCATAAAGTTGGTTATTTGTAGAATCGGAATATGAAGCTTCTCCACAGGGTTTTTTCCCACCGTGTCCGCCTATAGGTTGTGACCTACGTATGATAAAAGCAAATTATGGACATCAGACTACAACCCGTAAGTAAAAGTCACTTACTATTTGACTCACGATATGAACTCGTTCCTCTCTGACACCGTTCAAGTCGATCGATTTACATTGTTCAGTCTCATTGTAAGGCAGACTAGATTGCATGTTGTTTGAATCACAAGAGAACTGAATAAAAACATGAATTCTAAAAGACTCGCGTGAAGCTAGACAAAGTAATAAGCTAGCACGTAGTCGCATATCCAAGTAAGCTGCACTCAGCGAAAATAAAATACTTTGAAGAGAACAGTCCGTTCTAGACAAGAGAAATCTTACAGTACGTTGCTTATCATCGTCACGTGTGTGAGATATTGACACGAGTGTGATTCGTTGACACAGTCAATGTGCTTAGCAAGCAGCATTGCACAGCTTTAGCCTGGCAATCTTATTACGTTGGTGAGGTTTTTTACAGGAGTGTGTCGTAGATCACGTATACCAGTAATTTTTTCTACGCGTATGTTTACTGAAATAAATTTATTCTTTGGTGTAATATAAGTATTACCTTCTGTCTAAAGTTTGGCTTTAATGATTGCTTTTTCTCGATTCACTGGTGAACAGTGGCCCAATCGTAAACTTTGTCAGTTAGAAAATCCTTTTTCTTTTTACCGTGGGACAATACGTTTATGGTAAAAAGAAAACTAAATGGTTTAACGTGTGTGGTTCTGTGGTTTGTTACTTAAACAAAAAGCTCACTTTTTTATTATCATATTTTCAAATTTGTCATAATATATGGTAAAATACTACTGGTTAATATATAGAGCTATTAATTGTGTATTCATATTTAATATTTAATATTGATGACAAAAGTATTATTGTCTCTATGTTGTGATCAGGACAGGCACGTACATGTCAGCGTTTACGTTTTGTCTCTGTGTTGTGATCAGGACAAGCACGTATCTGTCAGCGTTTACGTTTCGTAGTGCTAGCATTTTTGTTATAACTATTGGAATTATTATAAGTCTGTAATCATCTGAATATGTCTTTACGTATTTTGTTGACAGTCTCGTGGAATAGTTATAAAATATTCTTCATCTTCGTTCTTGACTTTCTTTTAGTTGATATTAACTTTCTCTACATCTTCTGACTTTTTCTAGTTCAAAGAAAAACAAACTATGTACATAAATGTTAAGAGTACTAAATAAAAATTGTTTCAGTCACACTGTTTTAATTTTGTTTCACTGTTCAGTACATATGTTACAAAGCGAACTATCTAATAAATTACACTAATAATGCCTACGAAAAAATTCTAATTGTTTGCAGGTAAAATTACTATGAATATTTTTAACGACTTAGTCAATTAATTCTTAATTTTGCCTACATTTATGGATATAAGGATATTTGTGAAGTTTACCGTGGGATTCTTATCCATATTGACTCTAAACTTTTCTCTGAGTAAGTTCAGCTGTTATCTCCTTGGTTTACCAGGTTTGGAGTATGGTACCTATGACACAGTTAAGTTGGTTATGACTCAGTGGTTTGAATAGAAAGTAATTTACTTAATTTCTGGGAACAGTTTGCTCTATGCGTTACATTTATTTCGTTACAAATGAAGAGACTCGTCGAAGCGCAGCGTAGCAGTCAACAGGTGAGAATGCAGGTTCGGCAGACTTGTAGAGAGCCGAACATTGATACAATCGCGTTACTTTATGGTGACCGCTTCATAGCTGCGCGAAAAGTGAGGGTAGTGGGGATACTAAGTGTCCTCAGTTGTAACACTTCATTTCAAAAACGTCCGTCTTACTGTTGCTACAGCCGGCTTTAAGAGTGCCTTAACTATTTAATTATTACAAATCGGGTTTTACACATTGTTGACATTTCCGGATTTCATTCAAGTAACTACTATTTGTAATTTTACTCAATATTACTCGAAATTGTATCAAATATTAATTTGTAGTAGCAGAACAATGTTGCTTGTTACATAAAGTAAATAATAAATAATTGGCAGCTTTTCTGTCATAAATTGTTTTATTTCCTCAGATATTTAATTATCTTTGCCCTTATCTGTTGCCGTTCATTTAATACTCTTCGTTTTTTCTAATTTTGTTCCATTTAAATCTTGAGTTTACTTTTCTTAAACATGATAAGCTACCTCGAAAGTTCACACTAGACTTAAAAAGCTGATGAAATTTTCGTAGCGTAGAATTTGAAAGTAACAATTAAATGAAATAAAGGCCTATACGGTAAATGTTTTTTGAAACGCATCAACACTTACGCACTCAGTGAGATGTGCCGTTACACTGACAAAAACAGGGGTATGCGCATATCGCCTTCACCAAGGTTGCCGGCCACCATAAAATACACAAGTAATACAATAGATCTGTTCCAAGCATTGTCACGTCGCTACGATCCGTGTGCAGCTTCACAGACGGGGGAGCTTAACGTCACCGACTCTGGTGAGATTTCGCATGGAGTTTATGTAAGGGTATGAGCGTCTCCTTCTCGGCCGTTTGCGTGCGGTTGGGAAATCCATTGAATTTAACAAACAGACGGCAATGAAATTGGTCACACGGACGTAGAAAAAACGCATGGGTTAACTCTGGTGTGTTTTCAAGGTCTCCCACATCAAAACGTAACCTGCTGGGTTTTTAGTCCGTTTTTAATACGCACGAGTGTGGTCACACGGAATGTTCAAAGATGCCGCTATAATAGCATTCGTTTATTTATTTGTTACTATGGTAATTAATTTTTGTCTCCATGGTGTTGTAGACATCTTTATAAAAAATTTTATAAAAGTTTACAAAAATAATTTATAAAGTTTATAATGTTTATGAAAACAATTTGAAATTTTTATAAACAACTCGGCCTACCAGAGCTGTAGGGATGCGCGTCCGAGACGTCCGAACGCTGCCGTCCGATTACAAACCGCCTGTGTGACTACACTTCCGTCCGTGCACGTACGATAAAAAAACGCACATATGACTACTGTGCCTTTTTCCAAACTCCACGCGCGTTCAGGCCGGAATAAAACGCTTGTGTAACCGTCCCTTAAAACGTGGAATGACAAAAACTCAGCGTCATGTGCAAGTCTTGGGAGCGACCTATCAAAACTGCCCTGGCGTGGTGTGTTCTTACCGCCCCTTGTACCGTTGCACCTCGGGTTGTAACATTTCACCAACGTAACCTCGTGTTTTCCTGCATCTCTCATACGACTACATGTAGACTGTGCAAACGCTTAGATAAGCAACGATACAGTAAATCATTGGTAAATTTTTTTACTAGTCGTTCATTCGTTTCCATCTTATTTTAAATATACTAAAGAAAAAGCGTTTCATTTTGACGCACTCCTGCTACTGAACATGAATGTGAATATTATATGTTGTTACTTGTAGATTACAGAGAATTGTAGTACTTCATTCATAGCTCATTCTGGTTTGCAAGATTACAATGCACTATATTGACACACAACATATAAATGTTAGCACTCCTTGATGCATAAAGTAAATGGCACAAAAAACCCCTAGCAGTTGTCAACAGCGCAGAGCTCAATATTTGTCATACTAATGCTGACGTCTACTCTGAATCAGTCCGCCTTCACCGTTTTTTAAGTAAACAACGATGCGTTTTTAGTGTTGTGCGTTGTGAAAACATCTCTTTGTGTTATTATGTCGTTGTAAATAAATACTATCAGTTAATGTGTTTTTCTATTAAAATAATATTATTCCTATAAAAGTAATAATAAATTATACAGTAATATAAATATAAATTTATAATATAGTTTCACTTAAAACTAACGCTATAGAATACAATGTATTAATACGTCATAATCGTTGAAGAGAATGTTTTCCGAGTAAGAATCAATGAAACTACCAATACTTGTGCAAAGTCGAAAGTTAAATGAATACGCATAAATCTTAGCGTAATTATTAAGTATGAGAATATTTAATGCAACAGTACAAATGTATAGGGTACTGTGCATTGCACAAAGTAATTAAAATAATTAATTAAAGTAAATGAATAATTCATATTGTTAGCAATAATAATTCAGCTTTCAATCTGAACTGTATATGGAACGACCAAACTTTCATGTCGAGACAAGTTGATCACACCATTTTGCTGTGTCTGTGTGTACACGCGTATGTTACATGTGTGAGTGAAACCTGTCAATTCTTGAAAAGCGTCACCATTAAGGAACGCTATCAATTATATGAATTTATTTATTTTTTAAAGATTGTGTGCATAATATCACAAAACCAAATACACCAAAGTGTGAATAAAAATAACACGCACATGTGTATAAAAAATAGTGTACAAAGGATAAAAAGTGTAATTACAGGAAAATAAAAATAAATAAAACTTATGTTAATTAAGATAAATAAAAACGGTTTATACATGATGAACACATAAAAATTACCGACAGAATGAATTTGCAAAAGACTTCGCATTTCGCGAAGACAGGCGAATTAAGTGTGACAAAAATCGTGTGTGAGAAGTGACGCCTTCGACAGACTCTGACATGCATAATATTGTCGAAACATGATTTTAGCGCCCTGGGTATAAATACACGAAATGCGCTAGCTTCATTCTCTTTCTCGTTCAATCATCTTGGCAACCGGAGGCTCTGCCCAACAACTACAACTCTTTCTCGTTCAATCATCTTGGCAGCCGGAGGCTCTGCCCAACAACTACAACTCTTTCACGTACAACTACCGTAGCAGCCGGAGGCTCTGCCCAGAGGCAACAACGTTTGTATCTTAACCACAGCAGCAGCCAGGGTTTTCACGACTACTCATCATTTTCGTGAGAGCACCTGCAACCTGAGGCCATGACGGGAGACGAGGGAGCAGCCAAGTACATGCAGTAGAATCCAGCGTACGAGAATCCGACGGACGAAGGACGAGGATCAAGGACTCCAGGACTAAACGACGACAAAGGAGCATCCACGATCAAGGACCTAGGACCGAAGAGGACATGCTGCCGATTTCCCACGACAATAAGGTGGCAAACAACCATGTACTTGTAAACCAGAGAATCACACAAAGACAATAATTAACGATGTAAAAAAGAGAGACAATCTAATTCAAATATGAATTAATAAATTTTGCAAAATGTAAATATTCTTTGTATAATAATTAGAGTAATGTTTAAGAATGTTTAACTACAATTTTGAATCAATAACTTTTAAGCTATAATTTTGATATTTAAATTGATAAAGTATTTAGTAAATTTTTATTAGAAAGCAAAGCAATGCATATGCAGTAAAATCAAAAGAGATTAGATTATTAGAAAATAATTAGATAATATAATCATTATTACAGTAACGAGCAAGCCGAGAGCAATATTAGATACTTATAAATGTGTATTAGAGTATAAGATTGTATATTATGTCTATGTGTAATACGGGAGTATCACTTATATGTAATAATTAGATGTGTGCTATGGCTACACACAAAAGCAAATAATAATGATATTTTAATTCGCAACCAAAATAAGAATTTTTGTTTAATAAATATTTAAATGATTTTAAAACAAATTACATAGTGTTATTATTATTACGATTACACCCATCATCACATACAATTCGTTAACGTTGTAATATATATATATATATATATATATATATATATATATATATATATATAGACTTAGCGCCGCATAATTTCTTCATCACACGCCAATTTTTACCCAGGGTATCTAAAACAAATTTGAGGAACTTGTATAAGTACATCTTTAGGTGAAGAAGTTATTTTGCCCAAGTTATGGTGTGTCAGCGTACGAAAAACTTATACAAATTTTTATACATCGTATTTTTGCTGTACGCTGAAGCCAGACAACCTGTTCGATATATACAAATGTATATAATGAAATATGGGTAGTTAGTCGGCCATATTGGCATTCGTAATAATTATTCTATAAAATTTGTAACATGTGTAAAAAAGGCAGACACTACAGAGGAAAGTGTGTTTTTATTCTGTTTAGTTGGTATAACGAAATATTGGACCTGCCATAATTTATTCTGTTTAGTCGTCTAGTGCGGTAATTCGTTGAGTTTTCTAACGTGTGTGGGACAGAATTTTGTAATTCGTATGAAGTGTTTGTGATTGCAAGTCGAAGTAAAAATATGTTGGAGGCGCTAGGAATAATAATGAAAGGTAAGATGATCATTTATGTTCTCCGTTGTTTGTAGGAAATTAGCTGTTAGGTTATGTATGAATGTCTCGCTTACTTTGGGTTGTACACTAGGCCTACCGGTTGTTATAGACCCAACTATACATAATATCACTGTGTTCTGTCCAAAATTTAATAATGGAGCAAATTAGCATTCTAATTTAATTAATACAATATACCTAGGCTAACGCCATGCGTTCTTATGGGAGTAAAAATTTAATTTTTTGTCTCCGTAAATAGGTTCGACCGCCGTTTAAAATTATTTTTCTCGTGTTTATATAACATAGAAGAATATAATAAAAATATATCAGCGCAATATCAGCATTGATGAGAATCTTCATAATTACCCAAGGGGTAATTAACTAATTTTTAAAAAAAGTCCCTGTAAGGCACTGAAGCAATTTAATTAAATAAAGTTTCTTTATTATAGATATATAAAGACCTGTAAGTCTGACAATTATTTTGTCTACTCTAGCCTACCTATATATGTGTAATGTATCCAATTTGTAAATCATTTTATTCGTAAAATGTGGTCCTACCTAACACAAGATGGTACGCCTTACTATAATATATTTAATTTGAACTCTGCTCGTATTTAACTAGTTACAAATTTTATTTAATTCTTCAGTCCAGCTATATTACTCTAAATATACTTTCAAATTCAGCATTTTTCATAAAATTCATAAAAGAAATACGTTAGGTTATGTTTCATGTCTAGATTACTTTGTCGAACACGTATCTGTTATAGAACCAACTATGCCTAATAGCAGTGTGTTCTGCCCAAAATTTAATAATTGAGCAAGTTAGCATTCTAATTTAATTAATACAATTTTATTTTTTCATTATTAGCGGGCCAATTTATACAAAAACAAAAATTCTGGAGTTTTGTATTGTAGTGTTTTAGGGTAAATAGAATTGCCATAATAAATTTAATACAGTAGGCGTATTGTTTTGATTGTGAAACAAAAATCATTTGTTTGATGTTTTAATTCAGTTCACTTATCCCCAATAAGTAAAAACCTTTACAAAGGTGCATAAGGTATTATCATTTGCTTTAAAAAATTGAATTCCAAAATAATACAAAGACTATTTAAATTAGATTTGTTCCTTTACTGCATTAATAAAACCTGTCATATACGCGTCACCTTATGCTACATAAATATCAAACACACTTAGTTAGTTAGTGATTAATTATGTTAACAAAACTAGCAAACTAGCAGGGGATTAGCCGATTAACTTACAGCGGAATAGCCTGTAAGCCTAACCTAACTCTGAAATAAAATGAATTACTTTTAGGAAAAAATCAAAATTTGTTTGTGTTATGTAGGCTTGGGTGTTAAGTATAATAGGCTAAGTTCTTTATCACAGTAAATTGTCTCTAGCTGCAGATACTTGCATGTCTACATCAATTGTCATATTTTATTCTTCGTATTGTTAAAAAATGCCATATTTTACTTTTCAGATGACTGTGAAAGTAGGCCTAGGAGACGTACAGCAAAAAAAGGTACATATAGTTTTAATTGTTATTTATATTCAGTGTATAAAAGCACCCCTTAACTCTAATCAACTAAAAATATAAAATTAATTAACCCATTTTTGAAAAAGACCCTGTGAGGGAACTGACTCCAGTTAAATGAAATATGTATTCTGTATTAAATGCTTATTCTGTATAAATATCAAGTTACTGATACCTTTACACAGAATAATTTTATTTAGATTAAGTCTGGCCTATGATAATATAACTGATTTAGCTAAACTTACTGCGGATTAGCCTGTAAGCCTAACCTAACTCTGAAATAAAATTAATTACTTTTAGAAAAAGATCAAAAGTTTATAGGCCTGGGTGTTAAGTATAATAGACTAAGTTCTGTGTCACAGTTGAATTATCTTTAGCTCCAGAACTTACACCAATAGTGCATGTCTACATATATTTTCATACTTTACTTTCATATTTGACTGGGAACGTAGTAAGTTCAGTGTTAATTTATTCATGTTACCTTATATTCGGTGTATAAAATCACCCCTTAAACTCTAGTTAACTTTATAATCAGGATTATATTATTCAATGTTAATCATTTGAACAGTTTTTGTTTTTCGAGTTTGTGTGATTATATTAGAAATCTTTTTCAGGAATCTTCAGTGCAGGGATGTAACCAAGCAATAGTGACTTGAGTTCATTTAAATTAAAATAGATTACTATAAAATAACTACTAGATTATGCTGTAAATTTAATTTTTTTTAGAAATTTACACAAAATCCATTAACTTTTTGTAAATTCATAGTGCTAACCTACAAATATTGTGCTAGGTTAAGAAAATAAATTATTTTCTTAATTATTAGCTTAATATTATTATAATTATTAACTTAGTGAAAAATTATGTATGAGTTTTGTAATGATCTTTCAGGTTCCTCCTGAACTTTCCAGAATTGACTGGGAAAAAATGACTATTATTGCACCATCAGTAGTATCGACATCAGATGATATTGATGTGGAAAACATATGAAGTGGAGAAGGTAATATAATCAAAGCAATTTAGCCTATAGATAATTTAAAATTTTTTTTTTCTGTTTGTGAATTTTGTAACATTAGCATATTTGATTTAATGTTTGTTTCATATGTAGTGTTAGGTTTACCTAAATTATCTTTACTTGACAAACTAGACTTGTATAGGTACTTTAAATCAATTAAGAAAATCAGCTTTGAATGTAGCACAATTAATTCATACCATATTTCATTAATGTTTTGTTTTCAAAGCATTTTTTTGTTTGGGTGTTAGCCTATTTAATTTGTGTTATGGCAAAGTTAATTTTCTGCATCAGGAATGTCCTATTTCATTGAGCAAGCTTTATAGGAGATTTTGAAGTTTGTGATAAAATAGCCATTAATGATTCTTTTGTCTTGTTAATAACAACAATATAAAGTTATTAACAGTCCCATTTACATTTTAAATGAGAAAATTTAGTAACATAGTAGTTGGAATCATTTTTAATTAGTAGTATTATGTGTCAATACTTTCAAATCAGGGGCTTCCTTTGGAAAGTATAATCATATGATAATTTTAAGATAAGTATTGTTAGAAGCTCTAAATAAGTTTGTTTATATTATTTTTTATATAAAGAGTTTTGGAAGCTGCTGGAAAACAAAAGTTCTTAATAAAGTACATAATTAGTTTAATAACATTATTTCCCATAAAATTGCAATTATTTCATTTAGTAATTTGCACTTTTGTTGATACTGGCAATGATAATTATTTTTCTCTGTTAGCTAAAATTCTTTCTTTGTTACAGAGTCCATTGTTGTAGAAGCTCTTATATCGCCAGATGATTGTGCAAAATTTATAAGTTTGGAGGTAAATTTCTCCTTATAGAACTGCTGTATTCTTATATAGTTATCTCTCTCTGACCTCTATTTTGCACTATGAGGTGTACACTTATTTCCATTCTTATTTGGTATTCTTTTATGTCTTTCTACTATTATTTAGTTACAATAGTTTAATCATAGTAGTCTCTTTATAATTGGTTTAGTGTTTTTTGTACACTGGTCTGTCCCTTAGTGTATATCATTGACTAACATTATTTACACCTAGTGTCACATGACAGGTGTTCTTAATTACGATTATAATACATTATGTCCTTTCTTATAATATTCTTATACTATTACAATAGTGGCATTATACCTTACTTGTGGTATAGACATTAACCTTTTACTTCTATTTGGTATTATAAAGTGGTTTTGTTCACGTTTTACTTAGTGAATCCCCTTTTGGTCGGTTTTGGTTCACTTTATTTACTTAAATTCTTATTTAAAATCCATTTTGGGTATCTTATATTGGTACCTGTAGAAAGCTTATCAGTTCTTCTTGGTTTAAGGCACAAAACATTTTGGTTTAGGTAGGCTTTTCCTACTGATAGATGTGAATTTAGGTGAAATTTGTACCAACAATGTGTATGTTAGGTTGATACAAATTTACATTCTTTTAACCTTATTTTCTCAAGTTTGGTTTTATTAATGATAACTAATAACTCTTTAGTTATTGCCTTTTCTTATCTTACATGATTGTTTGACTATTTGAGTAATATTTGTTATTATTATGAGACAATTTTAATACTTCTTTATGTTACATGGGTGCTATGCATAACATGTTACTATGCTTTTATTCACAGCTTCTATTCAGTTAACAGTCTAGTTACTTTCATTCTTTTATAACATATCTTGTCCTATACATTTATAATATTATCTGTTGTATATTGTACAGGAATGGGTTTCCTCTCCTTAAAACCCCACTGTTGTGTTTGTCAATTTGTACATACACCTGTGCCAATGTGTTTTGAATTATTTTAATTATGTAAATCTCGGAGATATTTGGAGTTGTGGGATGTATTGATGTAAGTAATTAATTATTAACTTAGCTCTCTAAAAACTATCAGTGTTTGTGTACCTGTAACTTAAATAATTAATGAGTTATTTTATAATTCCGTTCAACCCTATTATACCTTGAAGAGAATTCTGTCTAATTTTGTATTTTTACTCTCTCTCTTTGGTGTCAGATAATTCCGCTATAAGCGCTGTAGTATCGGCTCAACGAAACTTATAGGTTATTTCAATGTTTATGTTAACCAATTATTCTATACGTATTCAGTTACTTTTTTATTCCTAGCTCATTAAACCATACTCCAAATAACAAGATTTTGCCAATATATAAAGGTTCTTTATTTGTTTACTTCTTTAACATTGAATAATATATGTTCTAATTAACATACGCTTGAGCTATAGATTGTATGAATCGATTGTTGATTATTCTGATACTTTATTTAAATTTAGTTATATAGTGTGTTTTAATTTGTAATTAATTTAATTCAGGGTGTGAAGGTTCTTGTAACTGTGGGGAAGATTAAAAATACATAGATAAGAATGCAAGATTTACAAATTTAAAGTGTTGTGCAGTTAGTATGATTAATATAATAATAATTTACCAGACTAGAACGAAGCCAATCGTGTAGGCGGTTGATTGATAAATTTACTGTTCTGGACAATTATGCCATACGATTTTCTTTCTTCGATTTAATAGAATGGAATTCTTCTCCTGTCCACTTCGGAATTACAGCTTGGATTGGTTTACAGCCCGATTGATGCTTCTTCTGCAACGCCAGGATCCAAATACGTTCTTCTCTTGGTTGAAGCAATTAGTGTTGTTCCATGTTTTTGAAAGGTTATAACTTCTGGTGTAGTGAATATTATTAATTGTGATACTGTTAATTCTTTCTATTTGGTTTAATATATCATCAATTCCCTTCGGATATGGGACAGTTCAAGTTCTTCCTTGTATAATCCAGTTATTTATTCTCTATTGTGATTTCATACTGTAGTGTTATTTGGACTAAACTGTACTGGTGATAGTCATAAACATTGTCATTAGGATTTTGTGTTTTATAATCGTGTCTGATGATTTAAAATATTCCGATTAAATAGATAATTCTTGGGTTTTTTAATCTCATCACATTCAGATCATCAAAGCAATTATTGTCAAATTAACAACTTCCTCTTCTTCTGTCGTCCCTAGCAACACACGACTTCTTCCTTCCACATGTTTTGAATATAGTGTTTATTTCATATATTTTTTGTCTATTCCTTATCAATTTGCTATCCTATCGGAATGTAACTTTACCGATAGTTGGTTTATTATTTTCTACACATATTCTGCTGGTTTTTTGATATAAGCCGGTTTTTTTCCTTTTTTTATATTTAATCCACTTTCGATATTAAATGTTATTAATCGATATCATGGCATTATGGTATTATCATAATTTGTATAAATTTTATTATATATCATTATTAATTTAATGTTTTTTCTAGCTCTTCAAATCGTATTCATTAATTATTATTAATTGATGTACCTAACCTTTATGTTATGAGTGGTTATATAGTGGTTTTGGCTGTTAGGCCTTTTATTGTAAACAGATCTACCTGTGTTTATAACTGGTACACATCTATAGCCCCTTTTACATAAATTCATACATATAATTAAATCTTAACTATTAACATTTACATAAACAATTATTTTTTCCATATCTAATAACAATTTTATCTTGACCTATGGATCACATATAAGAAAATTCAAATCTATTAACGTTAATTAGCTGCTTCACACTTCATTCTACAACAGTCATTGAATAATACATCTTGTTTCATTATCTTTCATTAACTCAACACATATTTGGTATAACATAACATAAACTTTATCATAACATTTGTTGTCACAAAATAATACCTCTTAACTCAAAATTCTTATTTGCTATTAGTAAATTATTGTTTCATTTTTTGTTTGTTTTTCATTAAACATATGAATCGCTTATTTTTGAAGGGCCTCTTGTCACAAAATCCAAATTTACGGTAAACAAAGAAAAACTGTTTATTTCTTAAACATCTTTTAAAAAATGAAATTTAAATTTTTACTACAATTTTAGATATCCTCAGAACTCTCAATTTTTTTTTTTGAAATTTTGTCTTAACATTTGAACCTTTTTTTCATTTTTTGAAAGTCGCTGACATGAGGCATTTCATAAACAAAGGTGAAAAAAATTATAATACAGTTGATTTTCTTAAAGTAAATTGTTAGTTTAAGTTAAAAAAGAACATGTTTTATTTACACTATTTTTTATTGAAACAAACTATATTTAAAATACATATACATATGTATATATATACATTTTTTTATCAGTCAAAATAGCAATACAATTTTTTTTGTCTCTAATTCTTTAGTTTTCCGTTTTGGAAGTAAAACAAATCAGACTGTTACCGTAACAAAAGTAAATATTTTAAATCAGTATACCTAGGTTTATTATTTGAAAAATAAAAAATATAATAATATGTAACTACAAAGATAAAAGTAAACTTCTTGTGGTTCTTACATTTTCTTTCAGTCCTTCTTTTTAGTCGGCCACTGTAATAACTCATTGTAAAACCAGCTATGTTCACTTGGTACGTAATGCAACACCTTTTTCAAGTCATTAATCTTTTCTTCGCGGATTGGCCTTTTTTCTTTGTATGCTCTTTGCGTTGGTAAACTGACCAAATCTGATTTGCAGGAAATAAGCTGGAACGTTTTCCTCTGGATTCCATCAATGAATTCAGATGCTGAGACTTCTCCTTTTCTTGACTTTTCAAGGATAAATTCATGGTATACTGATACAGTAAGAAACTCCCTTTTTCCTTTCTTTTCTTTCTTACTTTCTTCAGAAGCTGTAGTTTTTTTGTAAAATTGGGGCCACCACTTTTGGAAATCCAAAATGTCTTCTGTTTGAACAAGATCAACCATAAATTTCCCTTGTTTTGTTGAGGACAAAATCATAGATGCAACTTCTTTTACAGTGTAGTACCTGTCTTGTTTCCTCAATTTCCTTTTAACTAGACCAAAATCCCTGTCACAGGGTAAATAAGAATGGCCTCTGATTGGTAGCCTGTAGACTACTTTTTTAAATCTACCACTGTCAGTAAGAGACATTAAGAATCTTATCACAGCATGATTCTTGTTCTGCCCGGCACAGTTGTCACTGTACAAGTAGAGTTCATCAACAGTAGAGGGAACATTGTCATTGATGTATCTCAATAAAAAGGTGCATACTTCATTACTCCCCTTTTGGGCAACCCCCTCGTGATACAAATAGAAAGTTGCAGTCTCGTTCTTGGCATTATGTACGCCAAAAGGAAGAACGGACAGTTGTCTGAGATAGTACATCTCTTGAACAGGGATTGTTGGTAGCGAGATGTTTTGCATGTAGTCAAAACATAAAAGGAGTGCATTTTCATGGGTGGTACAGTACACTTTAGTATTACGCAAACTGTTATAAAATTTATTACTCCTCCTTTTATGGACAAGGAGCTGAGCAGCTGCTACTCTTTTTGCAGTATCATTGAGCTGTGGGTTTTTAAGTCTTACACTGAGCTGCTCACACTCACAGCACGTATCTATTTGAGGCCTACCAAAACGATAATTGAAATGTTCCTTGTACATTTTATAATAATAACTGTATTTACAATCAGAATCAGTTACACTGTATTTTTCTTTGAACAAAGAATGCATCATTTTAATGTCAAGCTTTGCGTCTAAGTACTTGATTTCCTTGGAAGCATAGTGACTAGTCTTCACAGGAAATGAATTAATATGATCCTTAATCATGTCTGTAAAGTCCTTTGGAAAAGTCTTGCGATTGTTTTGCTGTCCCCTGAGATCTCTAGGGCTCTTACCCATCAATAATAGCTCTTTTAGCCTTCTCACTCTTTTTTCACCAATACCATGCAGACTTAAAAACGCTTTTTTACATACCTTAATTCTTGATTTTCCAACCATTACAAAAAAATTAAATGAACTTGCATGATCCACATAGTGACTGGGCCTGGGTTCCATTTCAGCTTCCCCATTATCTTCTGTAGGCCTAAGCCTAGAGCGTTTGGTCTTCACAGGAAGTGCTTCTATTAAGGACTGAAAAAACTGATCTTGTTCGTCTTTGCTGTTAAAATCTCCACTTTTGTGTAGGATTTCAATTTGGTCATTTTCAGTTATTTTATTGAAACATTTCAGTCTGCACCTGAAAAAAAAAACAAAAAAAAAACCTAAAATTAGCCTACGATATGAAAGCAGAGAATATTATTTTAAGTTACTAGTTTTGGAACAGCAAAAAAACGCAAGACTTTCCTTTTAAGAATCAGACCAAATACGAATCTATTTCAAAGATAGAGAGCCTAGATATAAGCGATGTTATAAAAGCCTAATTATTAAACTCTTTATTACACCTTCAGACAGTAGACTCCTGTCAAACATCGACTATTTAAGTAGAGCATTAATCTACTTACGTGCAAGGCATTCCTGTTTTCCGGGCTTCCGTAATGTGTCCTTTATAGTTAACATACTCATATCCATGAATTCTTGCTTTCTTTATTCGATTGACTTTGTAGCTCATAGGCCTACGAACACCTTTCTTACGCTTTTTACATACTTCTAAATCACCTTTATTAGCACTTTCACCCTCACTATCTGACATTGTTCACTTCACTAAGACAACAGAACACTTTTAAAAAAATATTTCACATAAAACTAAAATGAAACTTGCTTTGCACAATCACAGTGTAAATGTAAACATAACCTCAGTGCTGAGAATGCTCAGAAAACTGTGACAGAAAACTAATGTGACCAACACAACAGAACTAAACTAACAAAAAACAGCTGGTTCCCAGTGCAGCCACAACACTTTTAGTTATGAAAAGCCTCTTGTCCGAGACAAGAGGCCTTTCTTAAATAAACGCATATTTCATATGGTCTAATGACAGTATTGGAGCAATGGGACAAGAGACCTTTCATATACATACAATGTATGGAAGCATTAAGATTCCATTTTCACACAAAAGTGGATTCATTAAAAAATGTGACAAGAGGCCTTTCATAAATAAGCGATTCATATATCATCAACTATTGTCTAACTTACAGGTTCGGTTATTCTTGTTAATATTACCTTGCATCCTTATTTACCTGTATCTATGATTATAAATATAATTATTAGCTCTTTGTTCTATCATGGGGTTAAATATTGACTTGTTTATTATTCTGTGAACCTTGTTTTTATGTAACTTGAGTGCTAGCATTTCTGTTGCGTTACAATATTGGTCATCTCAGTTAGTCAGTTCTTGTCCATCTCTTCAATCTGTAAGTTGTTCAGTCATTGCATATACGGGTAAGATGTTCTATAGTTGACAGGCTCTTGGAATCTATATTTTATACCATGGTTGTTAGGTGTCTTTCTCGTAGTATGTTTCTTCCTTGTCTTCATTGGTTCCTTACTGACCGAAAACTATTGGGTTGTTGGTTCCTGTGGTACAACCATTGTTCGGTGCATCTTCTTTTTCTTATAATGTTATTTCACTTGTTAGTTACCATTAGTTTTATTAACTCTTATTGTTGTGAGTTTATCCTTGGTGATGAGTAGCTCATGTAGTTTCATGCTTGGCCTTTTAGAAGAAACACTTGGTTTGTCTCTTTCACTCAATTATTGACATGTGTTAATATTTTGGGTTACTGAAATATTTGGGCTCATATGTCTCGTTACAATATTAACTGGTTGTAGGCATATAAACTTATACACTGTTGTGAGAATTGTACAAAAGTACCTTTGAGCTAATTTCAAAACACAACATTTCAGAATTAATCACATTTTTTTCACTTTATAGGCTATGTCACACCAAAAGAAAATGTACAGGTCACTTTCAACAACAGTTGACAACAGCTGACTGAATATTATCTGATGACAAAATATACTAAACAGATGGGAGATAGTCACACCAACCAACCATTTTGTATATAGTCTTTAAAATGAGATTTTTTTGCTTGTACACGGAAAACCTGGATCACTGTATTAAGATATATATTTTAGATATGTAGGTCAATTTATTAATTTTGAGCTATTAATTTAGCTAGTGCTAAGCTTTAAAACACAGTTATTTGTATGAAAGAAAAGTACAATTTTGTAGGCCAAGTAATAAATCTAACTATGATTCTGAAAAATTGTCACGGGTAGGAAAATAAAAATAATAATAATTCACCGATCTGAATGACGTTTTACAGAATCGTGATAAACATAAAATTACTTTTGATAGTGATCCCATGCTCATCCCAAGTTGAAACTTTCAGAATATGTAGAGGAAAACAATATCTTTCACATATATTTTTTTGAGAATTTTAAAAATACAGTTTTTCAAAATTCAGTAAATGCAATAATGATGTGTTTATAAAAAATATATATATTTTCAACTAATTATGTTTTATATCATATGAAAGCCCTTTAAAAGAGCTTTCAAATGAACTCGATGTCATTGTTCTAGCTTAATTAGAACACAAGTTGTGAACAAATCAATATTGTTGCGCAAGTCAAAAATTTTATTTATTTTTTTCATTTTTGAGCACCCATTACTCAGTAACCTTTCGTCAGAAAAATGTGAAAAAATTGATTTGTGTTACTATTTATGAATACTACATGCATACTTAATTTCAAATAAATCTAAGAGGGTCAGGTTGTAGCACTTGTTGATTTGACACGGAATATCTCTTAAATGTAACTTGAAGTTTTCATTTTGTTGTAAACATACCAGTCTAGTTTTTCTATTTATAGTTTATGCTTTTTTTTTTTTAATAATTTCAACTAATTGAACCCCTAATCAATCCTACACTCCCTCGCAGAAAAACCTATATTTAGTTCATTTATATTGTCATCTGAGTTTAGTTATGTTTGATGTAATAAATAAAATGTTTATTTCATCAAAGGTGTTTTCACTTTTTGTAATTATGTTCTTGTAAATAAATATTCTATGTACTTTATGAATGTAATCTTATAGTTACTGATAAAGTAACAAAGCCCAAATGTCTGTGTGGTATTTTTGTTGTAATAATATTTGTCTGATATGTATTATTTTTGCAATATTTTTATGTATCTTCTATGAAGAAATAATTTGTTCATTATCCTTAATAATTATTAATTATTGATACCTTAGAATTGAAACTGTTTTGTATAAATTTTGTAATAAAAATCAATGTACTTGTAAGTCTTTTTTTATCAATAACCTATTGAAAATAACACATTCCTTGTGCAATGCAAGTAGGCCTACCAAATACCTACCAAAAATGTATATCCCCAATTTTTGATAGAATATTTGATTTTTGTTGCCATCAGAATTTTACTTTGATTTTACTTTCATGTTCCATAAGGAAATGGAAGTATGGTGATGGCAAAAAAAATCGTGTTAGAGATTTTTGCAGATTCTGATTATACTACCCTCAAAACATGAAAAAAAGTAATTTATCGAAAAGTGTCTGTGTGTCTGTCTAGATTTTTTATGGCAAACGATAAGAGCCGCAAATTAAAACAGAATCAAATAATTTTTTGCATACAGCCCTGAATTGTAGAGTATTCAAGACCTTTTGTTTTTTGTGAAGATCGGTTAAGATAAAGGGGTAGTTTACCTGCAATATTTTATGTTGTAACAAGAGAAATTTTTTCATGACGAACGATAACTGCCGTAAATTCAAACAGAATCAGATATTTTTTTACATATGTGCCCGAGTTATAGAGGACTCAAGGCCTATTGATTTTGGTGAAGATCGGTTATGGGGAAAGGGTAGTTTACCTGAAACATTTTTTTGTTGTAACGTAATAGTTTACCTGATAATTTTTTGTATATATGTACTACGTTATTGACAACAAAGAAGCAGTTTGTTTTTAAAATTCCTTCCCGGCCTGTTTGGCCGTAGACCAATGTTTTCTGCAAAACCAGACGTTTCGCCAGTGCCATCGACTTCCATCATCAGTGAAAATCAAGTGCGATAACGTGAGGTGGTATACGTTAGTGCCCACAGTAAGTGGCTGAAGCAGTAAGTAGAAAGAAGTAGTTTCAATGGAAATATTTCATTTCGAAAATGATTTTAAATATAAATCTTAGAACATGGAAGTCGTGTATGATTCTCCATACCAATATTTTGTTCTTAAGTGTGCTATTAAGTATTAGGAATCTTCTCCATGTCAAGGTATAGGATTACAGCCTGTTTTGCCTTCACTGAAGGCATCTCTTTTCCTTGCCCTACCTATATCTCGTCTTCCCTGAGGTCTGTATCTTATTACTTGTTTAGGTAGTCCCATGTTTTCCATTCTCTTGATATCCTGCCTCTATTTTATTTGTCCTTCCCTTATTCTGCCGGCTATAGAATATACATTTTACTTGGTACTTATATTTTCATTTCATATTTGATATCTAAGGGTTTGCATTATGAATACTCGACACAATATTTTTCTTGTTAGATTCGAAGTTTTAAGTAATTTTCTCTTAAAAAGTGTGTATGAACATTTTAGCACGACGAGATTGTCTGTTTTATTATTATTCTTAACGTTTTGGTTTTTATTATTAATTTTTGGTTTATTGATTTATTCTACCCAATTCAATCTATTATTGAATCCGATATGAATAAATCGGTTTACTTACTCTTTGACATCGTTTATTAATTTTGTTTAAATAGTTTAGAATGTTTTTTGTTCCATTTCATGAGTTCGATTCTGAAGAAGTTGCGTTGACTCTTCTATTATTAGCTGCGGTGAGTTGCTCTGTACTTTCCTGTATAGACACTAATATAAACACAACATGTACATGATACTTAATATTATTATAACATTAATAGTTAATAACATTTTATTATGGCCTATGCATACTGCATTGGTCATTGTCACTTCTGATAGTGTCCTTTTTCTTCATCTTGTGGTTTTATTACCTTAACTATAGTTTGTTAAGTGAGTTTACTATACTTTAGGAAGTTACCTTTTTATATGGGTTGTAATCCTATCAAATTATTCTCGTTATTGCTTGAATATCTCTTATCATTGTTTTGATAGCACTGTTATTATTGTGCAGTAGTTCATTCTGCATTTATACTGAAAATTGCTTTGGTTTAAAGTAACCAAGATTACTTGCATCTAGCTGTCAACATGGTTTATTTATTATTATGGTTATTATTAGTATTTGGGTGGCTATAATCCTTGAATTTACTTATTCGAATAGTATTCTGCCTCATTCAATGTTGTTGGTTTAGTTCCTACTCTTTTATGATAAGTTTACAAGATAATTTTGTTCGTCATGCATCCATTCTATGGCAAGCATATAGTTATAATATACAACAATGGATTATTGTCGGTTTTGTGTTTCTGTATTACATTTGATTTATTTGACTATGTAGTACTGGTATATCTATTGGTTATTATTAGATTACATTTTGTTTATCTTTTACAGTCTTTACTATTGGTAATTAGTGGTTATTTCTAATATCAATTCCTAATTTTAAAATTAAAGGTGTACCTTCAATTTCACCAGAAGGAAAGTGGTATGTTGGTACAATGTAAGTAAAACATTTTGTTCTGTTTTCTTTTTTTCATATTTGGTTCAAACGTACAAGTGAAAAACTTTCTGGGGCGATGTAGCTCACAAACCCTACAAAGACTCGGCGTTTTCCACAACTTGTATTTAGGAAAGAACAAAAAGAAAAATCAGATTTCTGTGTTATGATCTGCACTATTCTGTTAGTTATTATGGTTTGTACCCTAAGAATATTCGTATGTTAGCCTCCGAATACTTGTTTGCAAATAATGTCGATTTTCTGGTGAACTGGGCCGGTAAAAGATTGTTTTACTGGCTTCATGCAGCGACATTCAAGGTTGTCTTTTAGAGAGGCTGAAGCAACAAGTTTTGCAATAGCATTTAGTTTTAATAAACATAACATAAAACTTTCTTCAATATTGGAATTCTGTGATAAGTCGCCTTCATTTTTACTGTCACAATATTTGGAATGTGAAGGAAACCAGGCAGCATAACGACAGTGCACTGTCCTAACAAAGTTGTCAGTTTGAAGGGAAATAAACAAGTCAGCAGGGTGGAAAAGGGTGAAACCAGTGGTATTTTCATAGATGGCAGCTGGAAACCACCACTTATCGTTATATCCACAGAGTGTTATGTAGATATCACTTTGATTATTTATGGACCAGCAGGTTGTATTGGAGTAGCACATCCATCAAGATAAATTACAGCCTCTCTTTTTTTACTATTTATGAAACAGTTTATACCTCATACCCGTTATAATCTGACTTCAGCCATTAGATAAGTGTTTATATGGCCTGTTTCGGTGCAGCCGCTGAGAGCTGGATGACAATAAACCCAGGTAAAACCATGACATACCTGGGCTAGCAAAAGATACTCTTTCAAAGGCAGCTACACCATCTAACTGACAGCAGGTTTTAGTTCAACTGGAATTTGGCCATTAAATGAAAATATATTCAGTATCGAAGAGTTTCTGTGTTCACCTGTAATTGACAGAGAGATAGGAGACAAAAGTAATTATGAAGGAAGATTAACACCAACAAAAGATTGTCAAGAGACCACAGTAGCCGGACCTCCCACGTCGTCGGAAATAAACGAGACATCTGCTAATACCTTATCACAATTGACACCAGAATAAATTCGCCCTTATCCGAAAGCGACTGCAAAAATAAAATAAAAATGCGCCAAGAAGAAAAAGTCAAGTATTCTCACTGACTCCTATTAAAAAAGCAATTCGTATTGAAGAGGAGGCATGACAAAAGAAAGAGGGATCAAAACGGAAACTAATCATGAACGGTAAAACGAAGGCGATTTGTGGACTGTATAGAAACGGTCAATCAAACTCTCCAAGACTTAAGAAATTGTAACAAATTAGTGGGTAGCGTAACATTTGTTATTTCAGAGGATTCTCGCTAAAGATTACCGGTAACTGCAAGAGGAACCCGCGCTGATATTGTCTCAGTGTGTTTAAAGTCCTCGGCGATGTGGAATGCTATTCAGACTAAATTTGCAAAGCAATATGAGAGCCCATTTAGGAGGAGGAGGAGATGGTGATTTTTCTACAAACTTACTGCACCTCGGTGACGGTAGTGTTCCTAATGACGATAGCTTCACAGAAATTGACGAAAAACTGGGACATAGTAAATAGTACAACACTGTATTAATTGCTAAATTCTGTGCAAAACGTCAAGTGTTTACTTGATAAAAATTACAAGTGGTTATTCCCAAAGAATCGAATCTGTGAAGGAAAATAATGATACAAGTTTGGAAAAATTTTCTGGGGATAATAAAAAGTCCGAAGAATCTATTAACACCGTATTTAATATTGAAAATATAGTGTACTATCTCCAAGAATTTTTGAATTCTTTAAATCAATCTTGCATTCCGCCACAACGGTTCATTCTAAAGGTTGGCACTCCAACAATGTTGTTGAAAAATTTACATCCTCCGAACGTTTGCATAATACAAAATGCAGGTGACACGGGAATTTCTGTGTCAAGTAGGTAATAGCGTTATTATCAGACTCAAAAGCCCTCTTCACACACACATTCGAATCAGTAGGCTACTGGTTGTTAGCATTACCTGGTGTAATTACCAACTTATAAATTGTAACATTCTTTACTTTAGTACACACTTGAAGGAAATTAACAGTTTCGAAATTACATCCTGTTGTGTCATTACGACATTAAGAATGTTGTTGGCGTGAATTTAATGCGACAGATTTTTTTTACCTCTGCCCATGTTCTCTCAGTCCTCTCACGCACTCACTCACTCACTCACTCACTCTCTCTCTCTCTCGCGCGCGCACACGCACGCGCGCCAACTCGTACAGTTTCTTCTTTTTGTCAACAATTTCAGTGTTACACACAATCCTTCACTGTTTGTTTGTATCTGTTTGTGTAATCATTCATTGTGTTTGTACAGACTACACATTCAAACTTGAGTAATCTGTTTGTAGCAGTGTAACATTTCAACAAACACTTAAAGAGGCGCGCTTTGGGTGCAGTCGCAGAAGGACCTGCCGTGCTAACTTAATGAAAATAAAAGGAAATTAATAGTGAGGTAGTCATGTTTAATTAAAGGTAGTAGTGAGGTTTGCCCCTATTAGTGAGGTAGATGGGGAAAATTGACAGAGAAAGAGTGAGGGGGAGAAGAGAGACGGGGGAGAGAGAATTACGAATTTTTAATTATTCTCATTCATACCGAATATCATTTGTAAGAATATAGTTATGCAGTTGTTGGTATACAGTAGTACCGAAGCAACATGTTTCAAGTTGACTCCCATCCGTTGGAAATTTATTCACCATTCTGATTAATAAAAATTTCTACAAGTACCAATAATATAAATAACAACCTGCAGAAGCAGAAGAGTTTATATCTTACAGAGTTGAAGAGTTGTAATGTTACATTAATTATATTTTTGCTTTTCGTATATCACAGTGAGCAGTAATCTAATTTTTTTGAAATAATACGTGAAGGCTTATATATTAAGAATTAATTTTTTTTTATAGTTTCCGTAACTTGCTTGTAAAATAATTAGGTATCCAAAAGGTAAGTTACATATTTTAATAGCAACTTATAAGTTCCTCATCCTCGGTTTTTTCCTTTCTTCAAAATGTACCACTTCTTAATTGCGAATAAATTATTTAACGTAATAATCGTTTCACCAAAGGCTGTTTGGATCCTGTTAATAAAACTCTTGAGTCTGCTGCACATAATCCTCGCTTTTGGTTCATGTTTCGTTAACTTTCTACATTACAATAAGTTTAATTATTTTCAAGTTCCTTATAAGTAGCCAACTGTAGTAAACATCATGTACTTTGACCTCTCTCTCACTCTCTCTCTCTTTCTTTCTGTTACTCTTGTTCTTCTCAATAACTGTATCTCAGGAAGTCTGAACGTAACAGGTTCTTAAGTAAACTTCATATGACTTAACGTGCAAAATCTTAAACATCATTTGGGCTTCAGTTATGTTATAATTTTGTAAGAAAGCTTTACAAAATACTTTTTACACTGCTTCTGTATACGAAACTAGGTGCAGGTATGTAATCAAATTTTTTAGTAGGCCTATTTATTCTAACACTGTTACAGTTTCTTGAAAACGCCGTATGTAAACAAACATTAAATCTTAGTAATAAGGTTTATCAAACTACTATTTTTCTTGGACGCATTAACGCAAATCAGTAATCTAGAGACCAATTTTATATTGAAAAATCGATGTCTAATAAACGGAATTTGATATGCAAAAATCCATCGGTTAAGAAAATAAAGTAAACTTGGTTAGTAACAAATAATTTTGGCAAAAATTTTTAATTTGATATAGGCTATAATTGATTCCAATTTTATTACAATCTGAGAAATGAAGCCAAATAGATTTTCATAAACGTTGGTCTAGTAACAAAAAAAGTTTCATTCTTAAGCGCACAATATTATAATTTCCCTTTCATCCCGGAAAAAAGACTGTATTAAGCTACTATCATACTTGTCTAGTCTACACTATTTAATGGGTATATTATAGGTTTCACAAAAATTGATTATCTTACACATGGTTTTAATATATCACTAAACTTTGTGAAAAGTCTGAGTGAAAAGAATTATATACACAACGGTTGATGTTAATACAGGCCTTAATTCGTTTCAAAATTTATAGATAAATAAAAAATTAAAATTATCACATATATTGTGTGGTGTATAAAATAAATTGTAATAATCCTTTCTAATATGATTACTTAAGCCATAATATCCGAAGTTGGACCGTTCCTTTATTCTTCTGTAGCCTCCTACATTCTTGCGTATCTGCTGTCATATTCGCGTCTCACAGTCATAGTAGACAGTAGGCTATAATATTATACCTTTTTTTGCGTTGTCTGAGACTTGTCTCAGAGGATAAGACTCAGGCTGATCTGGGGCAAGCACCCTTCCGCCGATTGGAGATTTAGAGGAGTCGCACGCCAGCGCAGCGCGGACCGGTGGCGAAGTAGGTGGAGGCATTCAGGATAGAGTGTAGTGTATGGATGTGTATTTGTGTGTTTACGTAGTGTGCAGAGCCAAATGGGTGATGGTAGAGCCATAATAAAAGTATAAGTCAAACGACAGCCAAGACGAAGTCGAGTAACGCAGGACGCCAAAGCTGGAGGGAGGTGTCAGAGAGGCGTCAAGGTAAGGCGGGGAGGCACAAAGGAGAGGGATAAAGACCGGATAGGTAGATAGGAAAATTTAAGATGTTAAGTTATCAATAAGGAAGCCAGGTGTAGTAAGTATGACGAAGAGACTTAATTATTTCTATTTCTCCGTTGGCGGGGGTTTCTGGGAGGAGGTCCATCGGGAATGGTGAGGAGACGGTTTATGACAAAGGAAGGTCTGCGGTAGTTACAGGTAGTATTAATATTATACAATACCTCCTTCACATTTAAGTTGAGGAATTCCAATCAGCCTTCCGTTGCGTTACTTCTCTCTTGAGCCCTTGATATAATTCGTTGCCTGCTCTTTATTGCAGCTGTAATATCTCCTTCGTTTTATAATTCGTAACGTTAAATATTCTTCCTCACCCTGGAATTTTCCATTCTCTTTTACTAATTTCTTTTCACTTCATAAGACTTTTCTATACAAAAGCAAGTATATAAAAAAGTTATAAGGTCGGGGATTAGCAACCAAACGGCATTGTTTAAAAACATTTATCTACAAGTTTCTTTTCTATAGTTCATCGTACACACCCTTGCGAGATAAAAATAACTACACGGTAGTTTCTTTCGCAATTTTTCGCATTATTTTGAGACAATCGACTGGTGATTTAGAGATAAATACTTAATATTAATGGGGTCTCATACATTTTATATTATATCTGTTTTCTATCCTACTGATAGAATTAGAAAAACGGTAGCTATCTCTCTTTTCCTTTTAAAAGCACAATACATATTAATTTACCAAGTAGCAGTTTCCTTCTTCATTTAAAATTTCTATCAATTCTACTGTATATTGGACAAAACAGAAGGGGAAACATACGTGCTTACAAGGTAGTGTAAACATCCTGTAATGCTGTCAAATCAAAATACAAAGGAAGGGGAAGTGAATACTGTAATGAGTAGCCCCTACATTCATATTTATGCAGGTGTAGGTGATGATTAAGGCCCGGATTTTTATGTAATTACATATTTGAATGCTGAGTGCACATTTACACGGAAAAGCCAGATATCGGCGAATCATACCAATAGGTGTCTTATCCGCGAGTTTAATTTTACATATTTTTACATATTTTGTTCATATTACATATTTCACTCCATCTTACATATTTCTACATATTTTACTATACTTTACTTCAATTTGAAAATTGAAATGGCAAAAAATAGTTAGGCCTATAACAACATTACTCAGATGCGCAAATGTGCAATTAATCAGAATCAGGTCCAATTAAATTTATTACAAGAAAAGGCAAAATATTGCATCTGTTGCAGTTGCACACATAGATTCTACTTTCAAGAAGTAAAATTTTTTACGAGCTCAAGCGACAAGTAAGGCATTTTGCACGGGATGTTAGATGAGAATGGTATGCGCGGCCCCACTCATTTACGTTTTGTTCGCACGTTCAGCGGGGTCGGTGGGGAAAGAACGTGCTGTCCGCGGTAAATAAATACTCTTCGCAGATCTTGCAATTCTCGCAACGGATTCCATCTACCTAAACAAACAAATATCTATATAACTGTATGCTATTGTAGGGCACAATGTGATTTTTGACGCCAGTATTATCGACGCTCTCGGAGTGTAAGCCTACACGTAAATAACAATCTGGCGTGCAGTGTGGTGTGTTGAAGTTATTGTCAAGTCAGTGTTTTGTCTTTCGCCTACACTTCTGCGCTTGCTTGTTTCTTGCCTTGGCGGATTCTCGTTGTTGGACAAAAGACGTCTTAAATAATATATTGTGCGGTATTGTTCAACGCAAGTTCTTAAGAGTTTTAAATACAAATATCCTTGTTTTATCATGGCACCGACCGCATCATCTTTGTCATCTAAGTTAAAATCATGGGTACAGATTGACAGTGCTTTTACAACTGACGATAAAGCTGTATTTTGCCAAGTTTGTTATGGCCAAATGGTGTTAAAGAAGAGAAGGTACTGCTGTTGTATACAGATGCAGCAGCATACATGTTAAAAGCAGGTAATTCTCTAAATGTGTTTTACCCCAACCTACTACATGTTACATGCCTGGCTCATGGATTGCATCGAGTAGCTGAAACTGTCAGAGACCTTTTCCCCGAAGTAAATACATTAATATCAGCAACAAAAAAGGTGTTCTTGAAAGCTCCTTACCGTGTCCAGTGCTACAAACAAAGGCTACCTGACACACCTCTGCCTCCAGAACCCGTAATTACAAGATGGGGAACCTGGATCGAAGCCGTAAATTTCTACAGTGACAACTTTGAAGCTGTGAAGTATGTGGTGGAAACATTATCTCCCGATTCTGCAGTGTCAGCGAGCGAATCCTTGTCTGCATTCAACAACTCTAAGGTGATATGTTCAGTTTCGTACATCAAAACGCATTTCAGTTGTATCAAGAAACTGGAGACTGCAGGTCTGACTCTCCAAGAGGCCATAGGAATAGTTGAAGAAGCAGTTAACAAGTTAAATGCTGTGCAGGGTGAAGTCGGTGACAAAGTTTCTACTAAATTAAATGCTGTGCTGAATAGAAACCCTGGTTACTCAACTTTACATACCATTTATCGCATATGTAACGGCGAAACTGTAGAATCGATTGAGAATATTCTTCCAAGTACGATTCCTCTATATAAACATGCGCCGGTGACGACATGTGATGTCGAGAGATCCTTTTCTATATATAAAAACATACTCTCAGACCGAAGACAGTCCATGTCAACAGACAATATAGAAAAGTATTTAATAATTAATTGTGCAACTAAACAGTGGAAAAAAAAACTTACATGGACACTTTATTCTTATGCAGAGTTATAGTAGAGTTTTATATATATATATATATATATATATATATATATATATACAATATAGATTTTCAAGTCAAAAATCTACCTTTAATTTTATAGTAATTTCAACTCTCCTAGTAAAATACTTTGTTAAATAGTTAATAATTCTCAATGTTTTACTTTATACTCATGTCCTATACTACAGAAATCCATAGGTAAAATACTTTGTTGTTGTTAATTTTATAATATCAAGGTTTCTTTTTTAATACTGTTTTCTAAAATATGTTTTCATAAATTTTCTAAAGTACAATAAACAATTGAAAAGTAATTCATTTCTTATGCATGCTGTCTTATTGTAAACTCTTCAACAAAGAGTTGAACTTTCAGATACTGTGTATTCTGAGGGTTAACTTATTTTCTGTAACAGAAGTGGTAATCTAACTGGTGATTAGTGTCAGCCCCGAACTTGATTAGTATTTTATGGATTACATTGACTTTGCTCAAAATATATTTGCATGTTTTGAAAGTGATTTTAAAAAGTTTAAAATGAAGCACCTATTATTTTCAAAACCTTTCAAAGAGGGCACTGTTATGTTCTCGTAAAATGTAAATTATATTGTTGATGTGAAAGTATTTTAATACTACATATTTCTTAAATATTACATATTTAGCTACATATTTTCCTTATTTTTCCTACATATTTATGTACATAAAGGGAGACTGTGCGCTGCGCCGTACGCTAGACAGAGAGGGTATAATAGCAACTTTCTCGCTCTACTTTCGTTAGTGAAACACGCGGCGGATGAGTAAATTTTAGTCCATCCATTTTTGCAGTTCAACCTGCGATAACTTCAAAACCAATAAATATACAGCAATTCTGAAAACTGCATTGTGTTCAGTAATTAAATCTCTATAAGTAGCCAAAATCTCAATTAATATAATTAACAATTACAGAATTGCAAAAATTAGTTTGAAGATACGTCCGGATGTGACAGGTTGTACTGTATTTACCTTATAACAATTCCCCCTAAATAAAAGGGAAATCCCCAAATTCATATTTCGAAGCCACCTGTTGTAGATAAAACGGTATTTATCTTGGATACATACGTTTAATCTCATACAAACGTTTTTATGTGTGTTCCCATCAGCACCGACACACCTGTACAGGCTTCTCCATATTTTTCTACACCTGTCCAAATATGACTATACTGATTACAATAGTAATTTCTTCTACGGTTTGTTTATGACCATAAGATATGTCTTTATAGTTCCTTTTAAATACCATTATTTTCTGCTCATTCGTACAAAACTTTTAATTGTTGAATGTGCCAATTCTGATAATCTTTGCCAAACCCAAATTTTAATGTTATACGGCGTCACCTTATTATGTAGCAAACAAAATTAGAACAAATCACTGTTATTTTAGCAGTAACTTTTTTAAGGAGCCCAGAGTAGGCCTATACCTACCCGACACGCACACATTTGAAGGATCAGTATTTTGTCTTGGAGCTCACTCTCCCAGCTGAGATACCCATGTTTTTAGGGACCAGGAACTCTCATTTGAACTTCTATCATCAGCTACATAATGTAAATCCTAGATAAATGTACAAGCCTATGCTCTAAAAGCCTAAGCTATGATACCCACAATCATCTACGTTTTACTAAAATAATGGTTGCAAGTTAAATTTTTTGATTCATGTTGATTCTTTTGTCTCGAAGAAACCAGGTAAATTAATCTGCTTTTCGTATCCGGCCGACGATGGTGTGCTCCCACTTACGAACAGTGGCACTTGCAACTCGTTTCACTTGCGAACACTCAAGTAGATAAGACACGTAATTAATTTTTGATACGTGAGAGTACCTCCCACTTGCGAACACACAAACAACGATGTATGTACATCCACCCTGTATTGTGTTTATGTTTTTATAATTCGTTAAATGTATTTTTTGTTACCAACTACGTTTACCAAGTTACAATTTTTATAAAACTCACACACACACACACTTGCATAGCCGCTCCCTCACTCTCTCTCTCTCTCTCTCTCTCTCTCTCTCTCTAAATTAAAAAGGAAGGTTATTTTTTATTTATTTTTATTAGTCAACTTGTAGAACGGACGACGTGATCTTGAGAAACATCCCAACTTCAGAATCTTTTTCATATCTTTTAGTTTATCCAATTCAGTATACTTTTTCGTCCTTTTCATAGCTTAAAAATTTCACTCCATCGTTACATCGTGTTCTGAATACATTTCTCTGCCTCAGATTATAAACATTTGATAATGTTTTTTATTCTTGGATGTGGTCTTCCAACGTGGCTGTTTAGTTTCTGATGCGTGCTTGTACGGTATTATTCATTGTATGACGTCGGAAGTAGCAGTTCCGTAACTCCTGTGGCACTAATCATTGTCTAGCTATTGTTCTACGAAACAATTAAAGAATTAATCGAGTTTCTCTTCCTCTGGAACTTGACCATGGATATACTACCAGCCACATTCTACATCTTTTCGAAGGAAAGCAAGTGTAGCACACATTAGGATTTTTGTGCTCCCTAAGTCATTTGAATGTGTATACTCGTGCAAAGTGACTACTGCAGCTTTTGAATTTTCCATTCATGAAAAATTACTTTTAATCTTTCAAACTCTCTTTTCTATTGATTTAACCAAAAATCGGGAGCTTAGCTTGCACAACGTCTTCGCCCGGACGGAAACTACTCTCGTCAATTTTCAAACCGGGACAACTGACAAACTGGCCGGGACCCCGGGATCAGGTCGTCAAACCGGGACAATCCCGGTCAAACCGGGACGTATGGTAAGCCTATTTATACATGTATTTATCGGTTTTCAATATTGATGTGAGCATTGTACTGTAGAATTAGGAAGCGATTGTATTGAACGAATCACGATTATCAAATGATATACGGTATTCCTTTTAGTTCAACAATTCCGTCATCTCGTCTCCGGTACTTTGGAAAACCATTGTTATTTTCAATAGTTTAACGTAAAATGTTGCTCGGTTATTATGTGTACATATTCCATCAATCATGCAAGGAACATTAGGATTACGAGCTCTACAAGATCCATGTATCATTCGAGATAACAATTTTATGAATCCTTGGAAAAGTGATACGGCACAAAACTTAGAATAAGCAAGAGGTAGTGTATTAACTTTTTAAATTGTATATTATTATTATTTTTATTATGTTTTTACTATAAAATATTCATATTATTTTAATATGATTTTCTGGAACACGTTTGGTGGAAACGTAAAACCGGCCAGCTGATAAATAAGAGGTTGCGAGTTCAGACGTAGATGTGTATATATGTGTCAGCCAAAACAGTGTTTTGTAAACGTACACGTCTGTCATTACAACATTAAGAATGTTATTTGACCTTGAGTAGGTACTCATGTTGACGGGAATGAGAAATCTTGTGGTGTTAGCGCTGAATAGCCACAACACAGGGGGGGCCATTCCGGCTTCCCGCGCTAACCTAGCGATCAGCTGTTTTTGCCGCGTGACGTCCGACTGGTGGAAGAAATACGCGCGAGTCTTGATTTACCATGCAATCTTACCTGAGGCAATGTCCTACTTAGCATCTCTCTGCTGTTTACACGAAATATTAACAATAATTGTAATGAGCTATTCATATAGAAAAAGGATTAAACAACAAGATTAAATGGTTTGCGGCAAAAAATAATGGTAAAATCTATTTCTACATTTAATAGAAAAGTAAGCAAGTCTGTCCACATATAACATTGACAAAATGGCACAAGATGTAAAATTAAGTCGGAATTTTTTATTATTCGTTAATTTTATATTAATAGAATTATTTCGATTGTTATTAATTTACTTAGAAACCTCAGATGATACTGATATTTTTCAGTGAAACGTGCGTCAGGTGTTAAAAAGAATATACGAAATTATACTACTTGCAGAAGAAACAAATTGAAAACATCACAAATTTTATATATATATATATATATATATATATATAATATGCCTGCGTGGGTGGGTGCGCGTACGTGCACACGCGTGCGCGCATGAGTGCGTGTATAAACATTTCTATGTAGTATAATATATTTGAAACAAGCTTCCAATTATTATAATTATAATCAATATCATAATCATTTTCTTTATCTACATTTTCTACATTCTACATTATCTACATTGAAATTTATTGACATTTAAAAGATACATTAAATATACTGTATTGAAAGGGACACTGTGCGCTGCGCCGTACGCTAGACAGAAAGGGTATAATAAGCAACTATCTCGCTCTAGCTTCGTCGTCAAACACGCGGCCGCATGAGTAAGTTTTATTCAATCCATTTTTGCAGTTCAACCTGCGATAACTTCAAAACCAATAAATATACAGCAATTCTGAAAACTGCATTGTGTTCAGTAATTAAATCTCTATAAGTAGCCAAAATCTCAATTAATATAATTAACAATTACAGAAGATACACAGAAGAAGAACGTGTTTTTTTAGACGTTTCTATTGGTTTAGCATTTGCATTTGTACACTGTACTCTTAACTACATATTATACTAATGTACAATGAAGATATACTTATTATATCTTTATTTAGTATATAGTTATTTACGTGTCAAGAAAAGAACGTGTGAATAAAGTGATCACAACATTTTATACCTTATATGTTTTCTGTCATTGAATGATTAACCCACTTTTTAATAACAGCGTTGAAAAATAGTTGATTACGTCTTTCAAAGATTATTTTTACTACGGTACTGAAATTAAAAATAACTAAGATCGTATACAGGAATTAAACGTAGGCGACTGGAAGCAGTAATTGTATAAACAGCCGAGACACACCACCTGCTAATATTGCAGGAATTGCTTACGTTCAGTAGACTTGGCAACGTTGTGACCTTCGTGACTTTATATACATTTTGTGGCAACACTGTGCATATTTTTCATCACTAAAAGCTAAACCGATATCCGTGATAAAATAGTAATGCATTTTTTTACACGTGTGAGTCGTTTGTAACGATAAAGTTAACAGGGTAATTATTATTCAACTTTTTTCAACAAACTATCTTGAAACGGATATATATTTTTACGGTTTTTTATGCTGATTACGAATATGTAAGAATAAAATGTCTAAGCTTACTTGTAACTTTTATATATGGGGTCTCAAAAAGATGAACTTCTCTGGTCAGAACTTGCATGTTTAGCTAATGATGGATAAACGTGATTATATATATATATATATATATATATATATATATATATTGTAACACTTATATATAATATATATATATATTCAAACACTTTTTCCTACAGTCCGTTTCTTGATGTATATAATATATTTAATATTTATAAAGAAATTACCTCAAGATATTTTTTTTTATTAGGAACATATTTCGAGTACCATTGTGTTCTCATCCTCAGCCTTTGTGATTTTGCGTCTGGTGAAGTACTTCTGTGTTGGCTTGTCGTTATTGTGGTTTCTTGTTGGTCTCTGGTACTTTAAAGTGGTATTGGTGTGTGTGATTGTGGTTTATGTATTAGTATTTTGTGTATTTTCGATGTTGAGTGCTTTGAAAATTGTACGGTATTTGTTTTTTGTATTTTTCAAATTTTATTTTACTTTCTATGTCATTGTATTTATTATTCCATGTAATTGGATGTAATATACATGTTAGTTCGAAGTTTAATTTATATATATCTACTGTTATGTTGTTTTTCTTACTGTATAATTGATTAATTTCATTTTCTATCCATAATTTTTGTGCCTGTTTTATTGTTTTTTGTCCAGTCATATTTTTGTTGTTTGTGTTTATGTTAATGTAATTAGGTGTCATTTGGTGTTTTTGGCATTGTCTATTGAAGTATATACTTATGTTTGTGTTCATTAGTTGTTTCTTTCGTGTTTGATATTTATTTAATAATTTGGTAATGTGGTTATTTGGAAGTTTGGTTATGTTGTTTGAGTACATGTTAATGTTTGTTTATGTGGGAGATAATTTGATATATATTTATTATTTCGTTAACTAATTGTTGTTTTTCACTTTATTATTGTTATTCACTTCACTATTTTATTTCTACACTACATTATTGTCTTGGTTTGTTTAATAACCTCACTTTTGTTTTGTTCACATTTCGCTGTAGTCTTATTTACCTTGTATAGTATTATTAATTCAAACACTTTTTGCTACAGTCCATTTCTTGATGTATATAATATATTTAATATTTATAAAGAAATTACCTCAAGATATTTTTTTCCTTATTAGGAACATATTTCGAGAACCATTGTGTCTCATCTTCAGCCTTTGTGAGTTTGCGTCTGGTGAAGTACTATTGTGTTGGCTTGTCGTTATTGTGGTTTCTTGTTGGTCTCTGGTACTTTAAAGTGGTATTATTGTGGGTGATTGTGGTGTAGTATTAGTATTTTGTGTATTTTCGATGTTGAGTGCTTTGAAAATTGTGTCATGTTTTGTATTCATTTGTATTTGTTCAGGTATTAGTTTGTTTTGTGTTTTATGTTTGTATATTTGTAAATTTTCCCAAATGTTCATTATGGTTTCTTTGTGTGGTATATGTTTTATTAGTGTCATGTTGGTTATGTCTGAGTATTCATGTCCAGTGTTTATTGCATGTGTAGCCAAATTAGATTTGTATATTTCTGGTTTTTGTATGCATTTAGGTGTTCAAAATAACGTTTTTTCAGTTGTTTTTTGTTTGTCCTATGTAACATCTATTGCAATCTTGGCATTCAATTTTGTATATATCATTGGTTGTTTTATTATCTTTGTTTTGTGGGTTATTTAGTTTTTGTAGATAATTTTTGTTAGCTTTGTATCCTATTTTAATGTCTGTGTTTTTAAACAGTTTTGTTAGTTTTGTCATTTTATTATTTATGTATGTGAATGTGGCCCATTTTTTATTGTTTTTATTATTTTTGTTTTGATCATTTTGATTAACTATTAATTGTTCCGATTTTATTTTATATTTGATTTTATTTTCTATTTTGTTTACAGTATTTTTATTATATCCATTTTCATAAGCAATTTGGTAAATTATAGTTTTTTGTCTGTTTCTTGTTTGTTTAGGAGTATTTTGTACATTCTGTTAAACAGTGAATAGAATGCTGGCATTTTATGTTGTAGTGGGTCGTCAGAATGGTTAGGTAGCCCTATAATGATGTTAGTGGAAGTTGGTTTTCTGTATATTGCATATTGTAGGTGGTTATTGTATCTTGTGATGGTTATGTCTAAATAGTTGATTTTGTTATGATTTTCTTTTTCTTCTGTGAATCGTATTTTTGGATGTATGTTTTGATTTGTTTTAACATGTTATCTGCATTTGTGTTTTTGTTACTTGATACATATAACCCATCATCTACATGTCTTATCCAAATACCATTTGGATCAAAGGAATTTATAATATTTTGGTGTCTATATGTTGTAAGAATATTTCTGCTATTATGCTAGATAATGGAGATCCCTTTGCCAATCCTTCTTGTTGTTGATAAATTTTGCGTCTTGAATTCAAAGTAATTTTGTTTTATTATTAGTTGGAGGCTATTTTTTATTTCAGTTATATATTGTGTGTCTTCATTTTGTTCTTTAAGTTTGTTTATTATTATGTCTATTTTTTCATCAATTGGAATGTTGGTGTACATTTTTGTGATGTCATATGATGTGAAAAATGTGTTTTCATCTATATTTATTCCCTTTAGTTTGTCTATTAATTCGTACGTATTTTTTATGTTGTGATAATTATTTGTTAGATGGTTGCTTTTTAGTTTCTGTGCTATTATTTTTGCTATTTTGTATGTAGGTGCTTTTTTGTAGTTGATTAATGTTCGTATTTGGTTGTTTAATTTGTGTATTTTTATTAAGCTATTCATTTTAGGTGGTTTTGGATTATTATTTATATATATTATAACTAGACTCGGTCGTTCACTGCTTAAGTATAAGTGTAAAAGTGTAAGAGTGTAATGTGTACTCTCAAGTCTTACCAAGTCATCGTCGCTCTTAAACGTACCTCACGCAGACTGCGTCCGTCGCGAACGTACGAATAACCAGTACCGAAGTCCTTACCTGTCCTATTTTGTATTTTTAATTCCCGAATGGCGACAAATTGTTTTTCATAAAACAATTAAAAGGTTCACAGTTAGATTGTCTCCTGTACGGTGAAGAATGATTCGAATTACCTCGCTGGCTGGCGGGAACTCGACTTTCGCTTGTCTTTTGGACGTGTTGCCAACATAAAATTTGAGAAAAGAATTCTATTCTCCGCTAATGTACATAACACACATAATACAATTTAAATAAACACAGGACAGCTAATAAAGATTCGTACTGATTTATTTGATTCGATACTTCATTAATTTTTGATAATTGTCTTACAATAAATGTTATTATAATAAAGTTTAGCCTCGGGCACAAATTAGTTTTCACTCAGCGGATAGCAAAAGGTGGCAGCGCTTCAGTCGTAGGATGCCGCTATGGCTGACATGTGTATTTATTTACACCAGTTAATTTGCCAATGAGTTCTTTTGAGTACGAAAAAGGTTTAAAACAAGATGTCAAATAAAGTACACCACCTTACAATTGTGGTACTTAAATACTAAAAAGGTTTACATGAAAATTCAACTCTGTTGTTCAAAAGTGTGTGTCAGTTTTATCAGTTTCGGACATAGGTTATCTTATATTTACATACAGTGTTATTAAATATGATTCATTAATCCTTGAAAGAAATTGGTGTTCAAAGTTTAGAGTGAGAGTTATATATTGTGAAAACAGTTAATTAGTTTTAGTTCGTAATTATTTATAATTTATTTCATACTTAACAAAACCATGTTGTTAGTGTTATGGATCGTCAAGGTGTCTTCGCTATTGGGTTAGTACTTTCGTTTATTTTCAGAGATAGGGATGCCGTCTCCTTCTGGCGTCTGTTTCTTTTATTCAAATTTGTAGTTAATTATTAATTTTGAAATTTCGTTTGTTGTTCCTCCTTGTGTTACTGGAACTATTGTATAATTCTGGTCTTCAATTTACTTTCATTTCTTTTTGATTTTCTTCGTTATTTGCCTTTAAAATGTCCGCATCAATATAGCGTCTGTACCTCTGGATAGTTAATAATGGAACTCTTGTTACATAACGGTCAAAATTATAATAACGTTCTGTAGTCATGGCGACCGAATTAACTCTGATTGGTTAAGTAGTTTTGAAACTATTGTTACAAATCCTGGTTTTCTGTACAAAATGAATAAATATTTTATAATGGTCATTTTTCCTTGGGGATATTTCCAATGCTTGAAATATTAAAATATTAACATAGATGTCCCTATTTTCTTTCAAAGATCAATTTGACATCTCACAAGGCTGGTCTAGGCCATGTATTATTGTTTTTGGACAAGATTGATAATACTATGTTAGTACATATTTTACTTATTTAAACTGTTTATCACAATTCTAACATGTTATTATTGTTAGTTGATGGTAGTTAGATAATTTACTTGGTCATATTATTCAAATACAATTTTCAGTTGTTTACAATTGGTTTTCTGAAGTTAGACAGCTATGTCATTTATAGGCCTAAACTGTAACATCTTATAATTTCTTATTTTGCTCTTTTTAAACATTATTTATTAAGCATATATGGTCTGCTTATTTTCATTTCGTACTTATTGGCTTTTGAATTACTTTGAAACTGTTTTACAATCTATTAGTGTTATTATAGTTTTAGAAAATTATTACTTATCTGATATTTTGCTTTCTATTTATATTATAGTTATTAATTTGTTGCTTGTTAAGTTTATGTCATTACTAGTTTTATTCCTACTCCCATTTCTCGCACACCTCTTTAACACTTAAATCTATTAACAAAACATAACATAGAAATCACTTAATGGTCTGTATATGGTTCAGCCATATTTCTTCTCATTATATTGCATGTCATTACTTAAAATGGTCCTGCTACTCCTCTCTTTATACCTTCATTACTTACATAAAAAATACAAACATATTACTGTAAAGTCAGGGTTTCTTGGTTTATACTCCTTTAAACACTAAACAAAAATTTAATTTTCTTTCAATTAACAAAATAAGAATTTTGGTGAGTATTGAATCGACACCGTCTATTCTATAAATATAATCATTCTAGTGATTCTTTTACTGACATAATATGTTTTTCTATTCCTTACACACAAAATTACTCTGTTTCTTACAGGCTAATACAATTAACTTAATTGCCTATTCATCATTTGATTATGGTTTTGGTTTGTTACACTTGGTTACTATTCTTTTTCCTTAATATTATAAGTTGTTTATTTTAATATTCTCATCACTTCACTGTTTATTGCTATCACTCCCTACCTATCTCTCACTCTTGGTTTCAATGATCTTTTAGATATACATTTATAACTATTCTTTAACATTTTGTGCCTTACTTTCTTATTATTATAAGGTTCTTAAAAACATACTTTATTTAATAATAATTGTCTTACTTATTTTTTATGGTTAGTGTACTTTCTTTATTATTATTTTATTCATGGTTAATTATATATTTTCTTTACTCATTTGTGTCACTTATCATTGATTTGTCTTCTTAATCTCTTTGTGAATCTTTTCTCATCTTATTGTCTTTATCTAGCCAATTTCTGGGGTTGGGTCAAAGTCATTTGTTTGTCACTCTAGTTTATTCTTTTAATCATTGTTCTTGTTTATAGTTCTTCTTTTTTCTTTCTTAACTCTATTTTATATTTTTTCATTATTGTTCATTAAATTATTTTATCTGTTATCATTTCTCTAATACTTATGGGTACCATATATGATCTGATTTCTGAAACGTTATAATATGTCTGTATTTGTATTGTTGAAGATGTTTTTAATACCTGATAATACCTAATACCTGACAAATACAAATCAATACAAAACATGACACAATTTTCAAAGCACTGTGCATTTTTATACACAAACGATTGTATAATATGTAAAGATTAGTCTCCACCCAGACGTGACTGTTATATCTGAATAACAAAGGTCTTCTGTATGATTCAGTTTACTTAAAGCGAGTCCACAATAGGCCTACAACTGTAATGCTTACGGCTGAATACTGTAGGGAGCCTGCATATGGGCTTTGACGGAGACTGTCGTCCTATTTAAAGGACAAGTAAACCTCTCTTTGACGTGAACAATAATCATTAAATCTTTTGTACTTTGGAAATGTGGTAATGAAACCATTTTTAATTACTACTATTTAATGCAACACGTAATATTAAATAACTTTTTCTGCACATAAAATGTGCAACTTTGAAATCTATCCAAGGCGCTTTCTCATTCATTACTTTTCGCTCTGTTCAATGCAAAACCGGATTATATATGCTTCGTCACTTCTAATCCGTTTTAATTTTACATAGAAACAATGAAATACATTACGTCTTTTACTGTAACAAAAGATAAGACTGTTTGAAAGAATTATGCTTTACAATAATGTAATTATTAAGTGCTGAGGAATTAATAATGATATTATCAAAACGTAGTCGGCTTCCTTCCACATCCACGCATCCCCTGATTGATGTACGTAATTAATACTGATTATTTTTACAAAACAAAATGAACTATAGGCTATGCTGTTACTGTGCTTTTGAGTGTAAGAAATATGGAAACTGACAAGTAACAAAATATAACAAGTAAGTGCAATGCGTTGTCAACTGAGTAACATGTTGCAACATAGTTATTTAGTAAATAGTCTTAAATTAATGAGTCATAAATGCTATGGGAGTAGGAATATTAGCTAAATTTGAAAAAATGTCGTGTTAGAAATTTCTAAGGTTACAACAGTAATTTTTTAGTGCTTTATTCCTAAGAAACACCTACATTATTTGTCCAGATTAACACTTAAGCAACATTTAATATGGCAATGTTAACAAAGGTCGATTGTTGTTTATGGGTCTTGGCTTAGGAATGAGCGATATTTATCGATATTGGTAAAATATCGATATTAATGTCCAAAATATCGATATTTAAATATCGATAATGACAACTTGTAAATATCGAAATATCAATATGTTTAACAAGATATCGTAATATCGTTATTATTTTATTTACAGTCACTCATTCACAAATCAGTTAATTCAAATTTCAAGCAACCAATATCCTTGTTGAAATTAAACGTTGTGTAATTTATAGCTCTTTGTTGAAAGCAATTGAAAAACTCAATAAAGTGCAGTATTTTCTAGTGATTGAGTGATTGATTGAGTGAAGTCTAAGATGAAACTTCGGACACGAGTCCTAAAAACGTAAGTACGAAGTTGAAGTGCAATTTATTCTACTAAATGATTTAAAAATGTTAAGATTCATCACTTTAAACGTAACTCAACTTGCATTAGCAAATTAATACTACATACAATTACTAAAAGCATGATAACTTTTTCTTGATATTCCACAAAAAGCATTCATTTTAACTATCTTACTTTTGTAGGTTATGTGTGATGTGAACGCATGATACACCTAAGGCGTGGCTTAGTTGTTTAACGCTTGCTTCAACCTTCAAATTCAAAATACTTACTGTTTTTTAGCAGATGATGGAATACATTTTATTCATAACATTCTTATTTCGTTTTAACCCTAAATTATTTTTCTTATTATGTTTTTTATTCTTCTTGTATAATTATACAAATTTTTGATTTTATATTAGATGACAAGAGCTATAAAAAATATAAAAAACGAATAAAAATATTAAAATTACTTATTAGGGTAGAGACCACAGTAAGCGACACCTCTATAGTAAATGGCACCTCTGAGTATTTCGTTAATTAAAAAAATATCGAATAACCCTAGAGACTTGAAAATGTCAGAACCTTATTCTGCTACCTATTTGCTCGCAGTACGCAAAAAAATATTTTTGAGATATTCTTATTTTAAAAGAAATAAAATTTTTTGATTATTCATGTGTGTAATGTGTAATATATGTAGATATTGGATTTATATTTATAAATTAATCGCGTCCAATTAATTCACATGAAACTTTAAAAATTTTGTATTTTTTGGAGGTATGAATTTTACTGTCTTCTGTCACAAAATAAATTCCATACATTCCACAAACTATTTGACCTTGAGTAATTAAATTGTTAATTCTTAAATTCAAATTCATAATTTTATAGTTTTTGAATAATTTTATGGCCTCGATGGGCTTTGAGGTAATTCCTTGATGTTTATAACTTTCATGGAAACTGAATGATATTTAATATATATATATATATATATATAGACTTAGCGCCGCATAATTTCTTCATCACACGCCAATTTTTACCCAGGGTATCTAAAACAAATTTGAGGAACTTGTATAAGTACATCTGTAGGTGAAGAAGTTATTTTGCCCAAGTTATGGTGTGTCAGCGTACGAAAAACTTATACAAATTTTTATACATCGTATTTTTGCTGTACGCTGAAGCCAGACAACCTGTTCGATATATACAAATGTATATAATGAAATATGGGTAGTTAGTCGGCCATATTGGCATTCGTAATAATTATTCTATAAAATTTTTAACATGTGTAAAGATGTTGGAGGCGCTAGGAATAATAATGAAATGTAAGATGATCATTTATTTAGTGTATGTTGTCCGTTGTTTGTAGCAAATTAGCTGTGTTAGGTTAAGTATGAATGTCTAGATTCCTTTGGGTTTATAAAATAGGTTAATTACCTTCTGTCAAGAGGGAAGTGTGTTTATACCATGTGTTTACTCTGTTTAGTTTGTGCAATGAAGAAAAGACACCAACCAATAATTTTAGTTCGCGCTTTGTTCAGTATTCAGTGAAGGTGGGCTAAACTGTTATTTTAAAATACTAGGTATGAAAATACCGTTCCAAAAAAATAACAGGTACAAATACCTGTTATTATATACTATATATACACAACTTATATTATCCTTTGTAAGTAACTCGTTTTGAGTTTCCTGCAGGTCTCCTATGTAATATCTTCAAATAAATACACTGCAAGTAGGTTTATTTTCACCTAGATAAACCTATTAATATATTAATAAACCTACTTGCTGTGTATTTATTTGAAGATATTATATAACCTATACTATATAATTTGTTATAAGAAATAAATTGAAACTAAAAGTATTAACAGTGTTACTTTACACTGTGACTTTATTAAACTATTACTGTTTAAATGGAAATAAGAAACAAGAGAATTTATAGGCCTATCTCCCTTTGGGAATACCAGTGTTCCTAAAATATTAGGTGTTACTAAAATATTACTGTTATTCTGGAACGTGTTGTTCCTTGTGTATCGGTGATACCACTAGTATTTGAAATACCTAGTATTTTAAATAACGCGTTACTGGCTGTTCCTTGCGTTCCAGCGATATTTTTGTACGCCTAGTATTTGGCCTTGGTTTACGTGATCTTGCGTACAATTTGTGTGTGTGTGTCTGTGTAGGTGTGTAGGGGGTGTGCCCCGACTCGGAACAGCGAGGGCGGCGTGTCTCGACTCGGAACAGCGTCGCCGCGAATAACAGGCATTTCAACTTTTCAGTCACTGTTACATCCGTTCCACAAAAATATCGTTCCAAAATGCCTATTACAGGTATATCAGCCCACCTCTATTCAGTGTGTTCGCGGTAATAAGCAAGGTCAGCGTGCAGTAAAAAAACGCGCCAACCAATAGTTTTAACCGCGGTAATAAGTAAGGTGTGTGGGACAGTATTATTTTTGTTTGCCATGGGTAGTCGTCGGGGCAGGAAGATGTTGGAAATGGCCTTGGGGATAAAAATGAAAGGTAAGATGATCATTTATTTAGTGTATGTTGTCCGTTATTTGTAGCATATTAGGTGTTACGTTGTTTAAGACCTGAAGATGTCAGTAATGACGAAAAGCTTAGTCGAACAATAAAAAATTATAGCAGTTAGCAAATTCATAAAAGAAATAAGTTAGGTTATGTTTCATGTCTAGATTACTTTGTCGAACACGTATCTGTTATAGAACCAACTATGCCTAATATCACTGTGTTCTGCCCAAAATTTAATAATTGAGCAAGTTAGCATTCTAATTTAATTAATACAATTTTATTTTTTCATTATTAGCGGGCCAATTTATACAAAAACAAAAATTCTGGAGTTTTGTATTGTAGTGTTTTAGGGTAAATAGAATTGCCATAATAAATTTAATACAGTAGGCGTATTGTTTTGATTGTGAAACAAAAATCATTTGTTTGATGTTTTAATTCAGTTCACTTATCCCCAATAAGTAAAAACCTTTACAAAGGTGCATAAGGTATTATCATTTGCTTTAAAAAATTGAATTCCAAAATAATACAAAGACTATTTAAATTAGATTTGTTCCTTTACTGCATTAATAAAACCTGTCATATACGCGTCACCTTATGCTACATAAATATCAAACACACTTAGTTAGTTAGTGATTAATTATGTTAACAAAACTAGCAAACTAGCAGGGCATTAGCCGATTAACTTACAGCGGAATAGCCTGTAAGCCTAACCTAACTCTGAAATAAAATGAATTACTTTTAGGAAAAAATCAAAATTTGTTTGTGTTATGTAGGCTTGGGTGTTAAGTATAATAGGCTAAGTTCTTTATCACAGTAAATTGTCTCTAGCTCCAGATACTTGCATGCCTACATCAATTGTCATATTTTATTCTTCGTATTGTTAAAAAATGTCATATTTTACATTTCAGATGACTGTGAAAGTAGGCCTAGGAGACGTACAGCAAAAAAAGGTACATATAGTTTTAATTGTTATTTATATTCAGTGTATAAAAGCACCCCTTAACTCTAATCAACTAAAAATATAAAATTAATTAACCCATTTTTGAAAAAGACCCTGTGAGGGAACTGACTCCAGTTAAATGAAATATGTATTCTGTATTAAATGCTTATTCTGTATAAATATCAAGTTACTGATACCTTTACACAGAATAATTTTATTTAGATTAAGTATGGCCTATGATAATATAACTGATTTAGCTAAACTTACTGCGGATTAGCCTGTAAGCCTAACCTAACTCTGAAATAAAATTTATTACTTTTAGAAAAAGATCAAAAGTTTATAGGCCTGGGTGTTAAGTATAATAGACTAAGTTCTGTGTCACAGTTGAATTATCTTTAGCTCCAGAACTTACACCAATAGTGCATGTCTACATATATTTTCATACTTTACTTTCATATTTGACTGGGAACGTAGTAAGTTCAGTGTTAATTTATTCATGTTACCTTATATTCGGTGTATAAAATCACTCCTTAAACTCTAGTTAACTTTATAATCAGGATTATATTATTCAATGTTAATCATTTGAACAGTTTTTGTTTTTCGAGTTTGTGTGATTATATTAGAAATCTTTTTCAGGAATCTTCAGTGCAGGGATGTAACCAAGCAATAGTGACTTGAGTTCATTTAAATTAAAATAGATTACTATAAAATAACTACTAGATTATGCTGTAAATTTAATTTTTTTTAGAAATTTACACAAAATCCATTAACTTTTTGTAAATTCATAGTGCTAACCTACAAATATTGTGCTAGGTTAAGAAAATAAATTATTCTCTTAATTATTAGCTTAATATTATTATAATTATTAACTTAGTGAAAAATTATGTATGAGTTTTGTAATGATCTTTCAGGTTCCTCCTGAACTTTCCAGAATTGACTGGGAAAAAATGACTATTATTGCACCATCAGTAGTATCGACATCAGATGATATTGATGTGGAAAACATATGAAGTGGAGAAGGTAATATAATCAAAGCAATTTAGCCTATAGATAATTTAAAATTTTTTTTTTCTGTTTGTGAATTTTGTAACATTAGCATATTTGATTTAATGTTTGTTTCATATGTAGTGTTAGGTTTACCTAAATTATCTTTACTTGACAAACTAGACTTGTATAGGTACTTTAAATCAATTAAGAAAATCAGCTTTGAATGTAGCACAATTAATTCATACCATATTTCATTAATGTTTTGTTTTCAAAGCATTTTTTTGTTTGGGTGTTAGCCTATTTAATTTGTGTTATGGCAAAGTTAATTTTCTGCATCAGGAATGTCCTATTTCATTGAGCAAGCTTTATAGGAGATTTTGAAGTTTGTGATAAAATAGCCATTAATGATTCTTTTGTCTTGTTAATAACAACAATATAAAGTTATTAACAGTCCCATTTACATTTTAAATGAGAAAATTTAGTAACATAGTAGTTGGAATCATTTTTAATTAGTAGTATTATGTGTCAATGCTTTCAAATCAGGGGCTTCCTTTGGAAAGTATAATCATATGATAATTTTAAGATAAGTATTGTTAGAAGCTCTAAATAAGTTTGTTTATATTATTTTTTATATAAAGAGTTTTGGAAGCTGCTGGAAAACAAAAGTTCTTAATAAAGTACATAATTAGTTTAATAACATTATTTCCCATAAAATTGCAATTATTTCATTTAGTAATTTGCACTTTTGTTGATACTGGCAATGATAATTATTTTTCTCTGTTAGCTAAAATTCTTTCTTTGTTACAGAGTCCATTGTTGTAGAAGCTCTTATATCGCCAGATGATTGTGCAAAATTTATAAGTTTGGAGGTAAATTTCTCCTTATAGAACTGCTGTATTCTTATATAGTTATCTCTCTCTGACCTCTATTTTGCACTATGAGGTGTACACTTATTTCCATTCTTATTTGGTATTCTTTTATGTCTTTCTACTATTATTTAGTTACAATAGTTTAATCATAGTAGTCTCTTTATAATTGGTTTAGTGTTTTTTGTACACTGGTCTGTCCCTTAGTGTATATCATTGACTAACATTATTTACACCTAGTGTCACATGACAGGTGTTCTTAATTACGATTATAATACATTATGTCCTTTCTTATAATATTCTTATACTATTACAATAGTGGCATTACACCTTACTTGTGGTATAGACATTAACCTTTTACTTCTATTTGGTATTATAAAGTGGTTTTGTTCACGTTTTACTTAGTGAATCCCCTTTTGGTCGGTTTTGGTTCACTTTATTTACTAAAATTCTTATTTAAAATCCATTTTGGGTATCTTATATTGGTACCTGTAGAAAGCTTATCAGTTCTTCTTGGTTTAAGGCACAAAACATTTTGGTTTAGGTAGGCTTTTCCTACTGATAGATGTGAATTTAGGTGAAATTTGTACCAACAATGTGTATGTTAGGTTGATACAAATTTACATTCTTTTAACCTTATTTTCTCAAGTTTGGTTTTATTAATGATAACTAATAACTCTTTAGTTATTGCCTTTTCTTATCTTACATGATTGTTTGACTATTTGAGTAATATTTGTTATTATTATGAGACAATTTTAATACTTCTTTATGTTACATGGGTGCTATGCATAACATGTTACTATGCTTTTATTCACAGCTTCTATTCAGTTAACAGTCTAGTTACTTTCATTCTTTTATAACATATCTTGTCCTATACATTTATAATATTATCTGTTGTATATTGTACAGGAATGGGTTTCCTCTCCTTAAAACCCCACTGTTGTTTTTGTCAATTTGTACATACACCTATGCCAATGTGTTTTGAATTATTTTAATTATGTAAATCTCGGAGATATTTGGAGTTGTGGGATGTATTGATGTAAGTAATTAATTATTAACTTAGCTCTCTAAAAACTATCAGTGTTTGTGTACCTGTAACTTAAATAATTAATGAGTTATTTTATAATTCCGTTCAACCCTATTATACCTTGAAGAGAATTCTGTCTAATTTTGTATTTTTACTCTCTCTCTTTGGTGTCAGATAATTCCGCTATAAGCGCTGTAGTATTGGCTCAACGAAACTTATAGGTTATTTCAATGTTTATGTTAACAAATTATTCTATACTTGTTCAGTTACTTTTTTATTCCTAGCTCATTAAACCATACTCCAAATAACAAGATTTTGCCAATATATAAAGGTTCTTTATTTGTTTACTTCTTTAACATTGAATAATATATGTTCTAATTAACATACGCTTGAGCTATAGATTGTATGAATCGATTGTTGATTATTCTGATACTTTATTTAAATTTAGTTATATAGTGTGTTTTAATTTGTAATTAATTTAATTCAGGGTGTGAAGGTTCTTGTAACTGTGGGGAAGATTAAAAATACATAGATAAGAATGCAAGATTTACAAATTTAAAGTGTTGTGTAGTTAGTATGATTAATATAATAATAATTTACCAGACTAGAACGAAGCCAATCGTGTAGGCGGTTGATTGATAAATTTACTGTTCTGGACAATTATGCCGTACGATTTTCTTTCTTCGATTTAATAGAATGGAATTCTTCTCCTGTCCACTTCGGAATTACAGCTTGGATTGGTTTACAGCCCGATTGATGCTTCTTCTGCAACGCCAGGATCCAAATACGTTCTTCTCTTGGTTGAAGCAATTAGTGTTGTTCCGTGTTTTTGAAAGGTTATAACTTCTGGTGTAGTGAATATTATTAATTGTGATACTGTTAATTCTTTCTATTTGGTTTAATATATCATCAATTCCCTTCGGATATGGGACAGTTCAAGTTCTTCCTTGTATAATCCAGTTATTTATTCTCTATTGTGATTTCATACTGTAGTGTTATTTGGATTAAACTGTACTGGTGATAGTCATAAACATTGTCATTAGGATTTTGTGTTTTATAATCGTGTCTGATGATTTAAAATATTCCGATTAAATAGATAATTCTTTGGTTTTTTAATCTCATCACATTCAGATCATCAAAGCAATTATTGTCAAATTAACAACTTCCTCTTCTTCTGTCGTCCCTAGCAACACACGACTTCTTCCTTCCACATGTTTTGAATATAGTGTTTATTTCATATATTTTTTGTCTATTCCTTATCAATTTGCTAACCTATCGGAATGTAACTTTACCGATAGTTGGTTTATTATTTTCTACACATATTCTGCTGGTTTTTTGATATAAGCCGGTTTTTTTCCTTTTTTTATATTTAATCCACTTTCGATATTAAATGTTATTAATCGATATCATGGCATTATGGTATTATCATAATTTGTATAAATTTTATTATATATCATTATTAATTTAATGTTTTTTCTAGCTCTTCAAATCGTATTCATTAATTATTATTAATTGATGTACCTAACCTTTATGTTATGAGTGGTTATATAGTGGTTTTGGCTGTTAGGCCTTTTATTGTAAACAGATCTACCTGTGTTTATAACTGGTACACATCTATAGCCCCTTTTACATAAATTCATACATATAATTAAATCTTAACTATTAACATTTACATAAACAATTATTTTTTCCATATCTAATAACAATTTTATCTTGACCTATGGATCACATATAAGAAAATTCAAATCTATTAACGTTAATTAGCTGCTTCACACTTCATTCTACAACAGTCATTGAATAATACATCTTGTTTCATTATCTTTCATTAACTCAACACATATTTGGTATAACATAACATAAACTTTATCATAACATTTGTTGTCACAAAATAATACCTCTTAACTCAAAATTCTTATTTGCTATTAGTAAATTATTGTTTCATTTTTTGTTTGTTTTTCATTAAACATATATCATCAACTATTGTCTAACTTACAGGTTCGGTTATTCTTGTTAATATTACCTTGCATCCTTATTTACCTGTATCTATGATTATATATATAATTATTAGCTCTTTGTTCTATCATGGGGTTAAATATTGACTTGTTTATTATTCTGTGAACCTTGTTTTTATGTAACTTGAGTGCTAGCATTTCTGTTGCGTTACAATATTGGTCATCTCAGTTAGTCAGTTCTTGTCCATCTCTTCAATCTGTAAGTTGTTCAGTCATTGCATATACGGGTAAGATGTTCTATAGTTGACTGGCTCTTGGAATCTATATTTTATACCATGGTTGTTAGGTGTCTTTCTCGTAGTATGTTTCTTCCTTGTCTTCATTGGTTCCTTACTGACCGAAAACTATTGGGTTGTTGGTTCCTGTGGTACAACCATTGTTTGGTGCATCTTCTTTTTCTTATAATGTTATTTCACTTGTTAGTTACCATTAGTTTTATTAACTCTTATTGTTGTGAGTTTATCCTTGGTGATGAGTAGCTCATGTAGTTTCATGCTTGGCCTTTTAGAAGAAACACTTGGTTTGTCTCTTTCACTCAATTATTGACATGTGTTAATATTTTGGGTTACTGAAATATTTGGGCTCATATGTCTCGTTACAATATTAACTGGTTGTAGGCATATAAACTTATACACTGTTGTGAGAATTGTACAAAAGTACCTTTAAGCTAATTTCAAAACACAACATTTCAGAATTAATCACATTTTTTTCACTTTATAGGCTATGTCACACCAAAAGAAAATGTACAGGTCACTTTCAACAACAGTTGACAACAGCTGACTGAATATTATCCGATGACAAAATACTAAACAGATGGGAGATAGTCACACCAACCAACCATTTTGTATATAGTCTTTAAAATGAGATTTTTTTGCTTGTACACGGAAAACCTGGATCACTGTATTAAGATATATATTTTAGATATGTAGGTCAATTTATTAATTTTGAGCTATTAATTTAGCTAGTGCTAAGCTTTAAAACACAGTTATTTGTATGAAAGAAAAGTACAATTTTGTAGGCCAAGTAATAAATCCAACTATGATTCTGAAAAATTGTCACGGGTAGGAAAATAAAAATAATAATAATTCACCGATCTGAATGACGTTTTACAGAATCGTGATAAACATAAAATTACTTTTGATAGTGATCCCATGCTCATCCCAAGTTGAAACTTTCAGAATATGTAGAGGAAAACAATATCTTTCACATATATTTTTTTGAGAATTTTAAAAATACAGTTTTTCAAAATTCAGTAAATGCAATAATGATGTGTTTATAAAAAATATATATATTTTCAACTAATTATGTTTTATATCATATGAAAGCCCTTTAAAAGAGCTTTCAAATGAACTCGATGTCATTGTTCTAGCTTAATTAGAACACAAGTTGTGAACAAATCAATATTGTTGCGCAAGTCAAAAATTTTATTTATTTTTTTCATTTTTGAGCACCCATTACTCAGTAACCTTTCGTCAGAAAAATGTGAAAAAATTGATTTGTGTTACTATTTATGAATACTACATGCATACTTAATTTCAAATAAATCTAAGAGGGTCAGGTTGTAGCACTTGTTGATTTGACACGGAATATCTCTTAAATGTAACTTGAAGTTTTCATTTTGTTGTAAACATACCAGTCTAGTTTTTCTATTTATAGTTTATGCTTTTTTTTTTTTTAATAATTTGAACTAATTGAACCCCTAATCAATCCTACACTCCCTCGCAGAAAAACCTATATTTAGTTCATTTATATTGTCATCTGAGTTTAGTTATGTTTGATGTAATAAATAAAATGTTTATTTCATCAAAGGTGTTTTCACTTTTTGTAATTATGTTCTTGTAAATAAATATTCTATGTACTTTATGAATGTAATCTTATAGTTACTGATAAAGTAACAAAGCCCAAATGTCTGTGTGGTATTTTTGTTGTAATAATATTTGTCTGATATGTATTATTTTTGCAATGTTTTTATGTATCTTCTATGAAGAAATAATTTGTTCATTATCCTTAATAATTATTAATTATTGATACCTTAGAATTGAAACTGTTTTGTATAAATTTTGTAATAAAAATCAATGTACTTGTAAGTCTTTTTTTATCAATAACTTATTGAAAATAACACATTCCTTGTGCAATGCAAGTAGGCCTACCAAATACCTACCAAAAATGTATATCCCCAATTTTTGATAGAATATTTGATTTTTGTTGCCATCAGAATTTTACTTTGATTTTACTTTCATGTTCCATAAGGAAATGGAAGTATGGTGATGGCAAAAAAAATCGTGTTAGAGATTTTTGCAGATTCTGATTATACTACCCTCAAAACATGAAAAAAAGTAATTTATCGAAAAGTGTCTGTGTGTCTGTCTAGATTTTTTATGGCAAACGATAAGAGCCGCAAATTAAAACAGAATCAAATAATTTTTTGCATACAGCCCTGAATTGTAGAGTATTCAAGACCTTTTGTTTTTTGTGAAGATCGGTTAAGATAAAGGGGTAGTTTACCTGCAATATTTTATGTTGTAACAAGAGAAATTTTTTCATGACGAACGATAACTGCCGTAAATTCAAACAGAATCAGATATTTTTTTACATATGTGCCCGAGTTATAGAGGACTCAAGGCCTATTGATTTTGGTGAAGATCGGTTACGGGGAAAGGGTAGTTTACCTGAAACATTTTTTTGTTGTAACGTAATAGTTTACCTGATAATTTTTTGTATATATGTACTACGTTATTGACAACAAAGAAGCAGTTTGTTTTTAAAATTCCTTCCCGGCCTGTTTGGCCGTAGACCAATGTTTTCTGCAAAACCAGACGTTTCGCCAGTGCCATCGACTTCCATCATCAGTGAAAATCAAGTGCGATAACGTGAGGTGGTATACGTTAGTGCCCACAGTAAGTGGCTGAAGCAGTAAGTAGAAAGAAGTAGTTTCAATGGAAATATTTCATTTCGAAAATGATTTTAAATATAAATCTTAGAACATGGAAGTCGTGTATGATTCTCCATACCAATATTTTGTTCTTAAGTGTGCTATTAAGTATTAGGAATCTTCTCCATGTCAAGGTATAGGATTACAGCCTGTTTTGCCTTCACTGAAGGCATCTCTTTTCCTTGCCCTACCTATATCTCGTCTTCCCTGAGGTCTGTATCTTATTACTTGTTTAGGTAGTCCCATGTTTTCCATTCTCTTGATATCCTGCCTCTATTTTATTTGTCCTTCCCTTACTCTGCCGGCTATAGAATATACATTTTACTTGGTACTTATATTTTCATTTCATATTTGATATCTAAGGGTTTGCATTATGAATACTCGACACAATATTTTTCTTGTTAGATTCGAAGTTTTAAGTAATTTTCTCTTAAAAAGTGTGTATGAACATTTTAGCACGACGAGATTGTCTGTTTTATTATTATTCTTAACGTTTTGGTTTTTATTATTAATTTTTGGTTTATTGATTTATTCTACCCAATTCAATCTATTATTGAATCCGATATGAATAAATCGGTTTACTTACTCTTTGACATCGTTTATTAATTTTGTTTAAATAGTTTAGAATGTTTTTTGTTCCATTTCATGAGTTCGATTCTGAAGAAGTTGCGTTGACTCTTCTATTATTAGCTGCGGTGAGTTGCTCTGTACTTTCCTGTATAGACACTAACATAAACACAACATGTACATGATACTTAATATTATTATAACATTAATAGTTAATAACATTTTATTATGGCCTATGCATTGGTCATTGTCACTTCTGATAGTGTCCTTTTTCTTCATCTTGTGGTTTTATTACCTTAACTATAGTTTGTTAAGTGAGTTTACTATACTTTAGGAAGTTACCTTTTTATATGGGTTGTAATCCTATCAAATTATTCTCGTTGTTGCTTGAATATCTCTTATCATTGTTTTGATAGCACTGTTATTATTGTGCAGTAGTTCATTCTGCATTTATACTGAAAATTGCTTTGGTTTAAAGTAACCAAGATTACTTGCATCTAGCTGTCAACATGGTTTATTTATTATTATGGTTATTATTAGTATTTGGGTGGCTATAATCCTTGAATTTACTTATTCGAATAGTATTCTGCCTCATTCAATGTTGTTGGTTTAGTTCCTACTCTTTTATGATAAGTTTACAAGATAATTTTGTTCATCATGCATCCATTCTATGGCAAGCATATAGTTATAATATACAACAATGGATTATTGTCGGTTTTGTGTTTCTGTATTACATTTGATTTATTTGACTTTATGTAGTACTGGTATACCTATTGGTTATTATTAGATTACATTTTGTTTATCTTTTACAGTCTTTACTATTGGTAATTAGTGGTTATTTCTAATATCAATTCCTAATTTTAAAATTAAAGGTGTACCTTCAATTTCACCAGAAGGAAAGTGGTATGTTGGTACAATGTAAGTAAAACATTTTGTTCTGTTTTCTTTTTTTCATATTTGGTTCAAACGTACAAGTGAAAAACTTTCTGGGGCGATGTAGCTCACAAACCCTACAAAGACTCGGCGTTTTCCACAACTTGTATTTAGGAAAGAACAAAAAGAAAAATCAGATTTCTGTGTTATGGTCTGCACTATTCTGTTAGTTATTATGGTTAGTACCCTAAGAATATTCGTATGTTAGCCTCCGAATACTTGTTTGCAAATAATGTCGATTTTCTGGTGAACTGGGCTGGTAAAAGATTGTTTTACTGGCTTCATGCAGCGACATTCAAGGTTGTCTTTTAGAGAGGCTGAAGCAACAAGTTTTGCAATAGCATTTAGTTTTAATAAACATAACATAAAACTTTCTTCAATATTGGAATTCTGTGATAAGTCGCCTTCATTTTTACTGTCACAATATTTGGAATGTGAAGGAAACCAGGCAGCATAACGACAGCGCACTGTCCTAACAAAGTTGTCAGTTTGAAGGGAAATAAACAAGTCAGCAGGGTTACCCCTTTGGAAAAGGGTGAAACCAGTGGTATTTTCATAGATGGCAGCTGGAAACCACCACTTATCGTTATATCCACAGAGTGTTATGTAGATATCACTTTGATTATTTATGGACCAGCAGGTTGTATTGGAGTAGCACATCCATCAAGATAAATTACAGCCTCTCTTTTTTTACTATTTATGAAACAGTTTATACCTCATACCCGTTACAATCTGACTTCAGCCATTAGACAAGTGTTTATATGGCCTGTTTCGGTGCAGCCGCTGAGAGCTGGATGACAATAAGCCCAGGTAAAACCATGACATACCTGGGCTAGCAAAAGATGCTCTTTCAAAGGCAGCTACACCATCTAACTGACAGCAGGTTTTAGTTCAACTGGAATTTGGCCATTAAATGAAAATATATTCAGTATCGAAGAGTTTCTGTGTTCACCTGTAATTGACAGAGAGATAGGAGACAAAAGTAATTATGAAGGAAGATTAACACCAACAAAAGATTGTCAAGAGACCACAGTAGCCGGACCTCCCACGTCGTCGGAAATAAACGAGACATCTGCTAATACCTTATCACAATTGACACCAGAATAAATTCGCCCTTATCCGAAAGCGACTGCAAAAATAAAATAGAAATGCGCCAAGAAGAAAAAGTCAAGTATTCTCACTGACTCCTATTAAAAAAGCAATTCGTATTGAAGAGGAGGCATGACAAAAGAAAGAGCGATCAAAACGGAAACTAATCATGAACGGTAAAACGAAGGCGATTTGTGGACTGTATAGAAACGGTCAATCAAACTCTCCAAGACTTAAGAAATTGTAACAAATTAGTGGGTAGCGTAACATTTGTTATTTCAGAGGATTCTCGCTAGAGATTACCGGTAACTGCAAGAGGAACCCGCGCTGATATTGTCTCAGTGTGTTTAAAGTCCTCGGCGATGTGGAATGCTATTCAGACTAAATTTGCAAAGCAATATGAGAGCCCATTTAGGAGGAGGAGGAGATGGTGATTTTTCTACAAACTTACTGCACCTCGGTGACGGTAGTGTTCCTAATGACGATAGCTTCACAGAAATTGACGAAAAACTGGGACATAGTAAATAGTACAACACTGTATTAATTGCTAAATTCTGTGCAAAACGTCAAGTGTTTACTTGATAAAAATTACAAGTGGTTATTCCCAAAGAATCGAATCTGTGAAGGAAAATAATGATACAAGTTTGGAAAAATTTTCTGGGGATAATAAATAAGTCCGAAGAATCTATTAACACCGTATTTAATATTGAAAATATAGTGTACTATCTCCAAGAATTTTTGAATTCTTTAAATCAATCTTGCATTCCGCCACAACGGTTCATTCTAAAGGTTGGCACTCCAACAATGTTGTTGAAAAATTTACATCCTCCGAACGTTTGCATAATACAAAATGCAGGTGACACGGGAATTTCTGTGTCAAGTAGGTAATAGCGTTATTATCAGACTCAAAAGCCCTCTTCACACACACATTCGAATCAGTAGGCTACTGGTTGTTAGCATTACCTGGTGTAATTACCAACTTATAAATTGTAACATTCTTTACTTTAGTACACACTTGAAGGAAATTAACAGTTTCGAAATTACATCCTGTTGTGTCATTACGACATTAAGAATGTTGTTGGCGTGAATTTAATGCGACAGATTTTTTTTACCTCTGCCCGTGTTCTCTCTTTCAGCCCTCTCACTCACTCACTCACTCACTCTCTCTCTCTCGCGCGCGCACACGCACGCGCGCCAACTCGTACAGTTTCTTCTTTTTGTCAACAATTTCAGTGTTACACACAATCCTTCACTGTTTGTTTGTTTAATCATTCATTGTGTTTGTACAGACTACACATTCAAACTTGAGTAATCTGTTTGTAGCAGTGTAACATTTCAACAAACACTTAAAGAGGCGCGCTTTGGGTGCAGTCGCAGAAGGACCTGCCGTGCTAACTTAATGAAAATAAAAGGAAATTAATAGTGAGGTAGTCGTGTTTAATTAAAGGTAGTAGTGAGGTTTGTCCCTATTAGTGAGGTAGATGGGGAAAATTGACAGAGAAAGAGTGAGGGGGAGAAGAGAGACGGGGGAGAGAGAATTACGAATTTTTAATTATTCTCATTCATACCGAATATCATTTGTAAGAATATAGTTATGCAGTTGTTGGTATACAGTAGTACCGAAGCAACATGTTTCAAGTTGACTCCCATCCGTTTGAAATTTATTCACCATTCTGATTAATAAAAATTTCTACAAGTACCAATAATATAAATAACAACCTGCAGAATCAGAAGAGTTTATATCTTACAGAGTTGAAGAGTTGTAATGTTACATTAATTATATTTTTGCTTTTCGTATATCACAGTGAGCAGTAATCTAATTTTTTTGAAATAATACGTGAAGGCTTATATATTAAGAATTAATTTTTTTTTATAGTTTCCGTAACTTGCTTGTAAAATAATTAGGTATCCAAAAGGTAAGTTACATATTTTAATAGCAACTTATAAGTTCCTCATCCTCGGTTTTTTCCTTTCTTCAAAATGTACCACTTCTTAATTGCGAATAAATTATTTAACGTAATAATCGTTTCACCAAAGGCTGTTTGGATCCTGTTAATAATACTCTTGAGTCTGCTGCACATAATCCTCGCTTTTGGTTCATGTTTCGTTAACTTTCTACATTACAATAAGTTTAGTTATTTTCAAGTTCCTTATAAGTAGCCAACTGTAGTAAACATCATGTACTTTGACCTCTCTCTCACTCTCTCTCTCTTTCTTTCTGTTACTCTTGTTCTTCTCAATAACTGTATCTCAGGAAGTCTGAACGTAACAGGTTCTTAAGTAAACTTCATATGACTTAACGTGCAAAATCTTAAACATCATTTGGGCTTCAGTTATGTTATAATTTTGTAAGAAAGCTTTACAAAATACTTTTTACACTGCTTCTGTATACGAAACTAGGTGCAGGTATGTAATCAAATTTTTTAGTAGGCCTATTTATTCTAACACTGTTACAGTTTCTTGAAAACGCCGTATGTAAACAAACATTAAAACTTAGTAATAAGGTTTATCAAACTACTATTTTTCTTGGACGCATTAACGCAAATCAGTAATCTAGAGACCAATTTTATATTGAAAAATCGATGTCTAATAAACGGAATTTGATATGCAAAAATCCATCGGTTAAGAAAATAAAGTAAACTTGGTTAGTAACAAATAATTTTGGCAAAAATTTTTAATTTGATATAGGCTATAATTGATTCCAATTTTATTACAATCTGAGAAATGAAGCCAAATAGATTTTCATAAACGTTGGTCTAGTAACAAAAAAAGTTTCATTCTTAAGCGCACAATATTATAATTTCCCTTTCATCCCGGAAAAAAGACTGTATTAAGCTACTATCATACTTGTCTAGTCTACACTATTTAATGGGTATATTATAGGTTTCACAAAAATTGATTATCTTACACATGGTTTTAATATATCACTAAACTTTGTGAAAAGTCTGAGTGAAAAGAATTATATACACAACGGTTGATGTTAATACAGGTCTTAATTCGTTTCAAAATTTATAGATAAATAAAAAATTAAAATTATCACATATATTGTGTGGTGTATAAAATAAATTGTAATAATCCTTTCTAATATGATTACTTAAGCCATAATATCCGAAGTTGGACCGTTCCTTTATTCTTCTGTAGCCTCCTACATTCTTGCGTATCTGCTGTCACATTCGCGTCTCACAGTCATAGTAGACAGTAGGCTATAATATTATACCTTTTTTTGCGTTGTCTGAGACTTGTCTCAGAGGATAAGACTCAGGCTGATCTGGGGCAAGCACCCTTCCGCCGATTGGAGATTTAGAGGAGTCGCACGCCAGCGCAGCGCGGACCGGTGGCGAAGTAGGTGGAGGCATTCAGGATAGAGTGTAGTGTATGGATGTGTATTTGTGTGTTTACGTAGTGTGCAGAGCCAAATGGGTGATGGTAGAGCCATAATAAAAGTATAAGTCAAACGACAGCCAAGACGAAGTCGAGTAACGCAGGACGCCAAAGCTGGAGGGAGGTGTCAGAGAGGCGTCAAGGTAAGGCGGGGAGGCACAAAGGAGAGGGATAAAGACCGGATAGGTAGATAGGAAAATTTAAGATGTTAAGTTATCAATAAGGAAGCCAGGTGTAGTAAGTATGACGAAGAGACTTAATTATTTCTATTTCTCCGTTGGCGGGGGTTTCTGGGAGGAGGTCCATCGGGAATGGTGAGGAGACGGTTTATGACAAAGGAAGGTCTGCGGTAGTTACAGGTAGTATTAATATTATACAATACCTCCTTCACATTTAAGTTGAGGAATTCCAATCAGCCTTCCGTTGCGTTACTTCTCTCTTGAGCCCTTGATATAATTCGTTGCCTGCTCTTTATTGCAGCTGTAATATCTCCTTCGTTTTATAATTCGTAACGTTAAATATTCTTCCTCACCCTGGAATTTTCCATTCTCTTTTACTAATTTCTTTTCACTTCATAAGACTTTTCTATACAAAAGCAAGTATATAAAAAAGTTATAAGGTCGGGGATTAGCAACCAAACGGCATTGTTTAAAAACATTTATCTACAAGTTTCTTTTCTATAGTTCATCGTACACACCCTTGCGAGATAAAAATAACTGCACGGTAGTTTCTTTCGCAATTTTTCGCATTATTTTGAGACAATCGACTGGTGATTTAGAGATAAATACTTAATATTAATGGGGTCTCATACATTTTATATTATATCTGTTTTCTATCCTACTGATAGAATTAGAAAAACGGTAGCTATCTCTCTTTTCCTTTTAAAAGCACAATACATATTAATTTACCAAGTAGCAGTTTCCTTCTTCATTTAAAATTTCTGTCAAATCTACTGTATATTGGACAAAACAGAAGGGGAAACATACGTGCTTACAAGGTAGTGTAAACATCCTGTAATGCTGTCAAATCAAAATACAAAGGAAGGGGAAGTGAATACTGTAATGAGTAGCCCCTACATTCATATTTATGCAGGTGTAGGTGATGATTAAGGCCCGGATTTTTATGTAATTACATATTTGAATGCTGAGTGCACATTTACACGGAAAAGCCAGATATCGGCGAATCATACCAATAGGTGTCTTATCCGCGAGTTTAATTTTACATATTTTTACATATTTTGTTCATATTACATATTTCACTCCATCTTACATATTTCTACATATTTTACTATACTTTACTTCAATTTGAAAATTGAAATGGCAAAAAATAGTTAGGCCTATAACAACATTACTCAGATGCGCAAATGTGCAATTAATCAGAATCAGGTCCAATTAAATTTATTACAAGAAAAGGCAAAATATTGCATCTGTTGCAGTTGCACACATAGATTCTACTTTCAAGAAGTAAAATTTTTTACGAGCTCAAGCGACAAGTAAGGCATTTTGCACGGGATGTTAGATGAGAATGGTATGCGCGGCCCCACTCATTTACGTTTTGTTCGCACGTTCAGCGGGGTCGGTGGGGAAAGAACGTGCTGTCCGCGGTAAATAAATACTCTTCGCAGATCTTGCAATTCTCGCAACGGATTCCATCTACCTAAACAAACAAATATCTATATAACTGTATGCTATTGTAGGGCACAATGTGATTTTTGACGCCAGTATTATCGACGCTCTCGGAGTGTAAGCCTACACGTAAATAACAATCTGGCGTGCAGTGTGGTGTGTTGAAGTTATTGTCAAGTCAGTGTTTTGTCTTTCGCCTACACTTCTGCGCTTGCTTGTTTCTTGCCTTGGCGGATTCCCGTTGTTGGACAAAAGACGTCTTAAATAATATATTGTGCGGTATTGTTCAACGCAAGTTCTTAAGAGTTTTAAATACAAATATCCTTGTTTTATCATGGCACCGACCGCATCATCTTTGTCATCTAAGTTAAAATCATGGGTACAGATTGACAGTGCTTTTACAACGGACGATAAAGCTGTATTTTGCCAAGTTTGTTATGGCCAAATGGTGTTAAAGAAGAGAAGGTACTGCTGTTGTATACAGATGCAGCAGCATACATGTTAAAAGCAGGTAATTCTCTAAATGTGTTTTACCCCAACCTACTACATGTTACATGCCTGGCTCATGGATTGCATCGAGTAGCTGAAACTGTCAGAGACCTTTTCCCCGAAGTAAATACATTAATATCAGCAACAAAAAAAGTTGTTCTTGAAAGCTCCTTACCGTATCCAGTGCTACAAACAAAGGCTACCTGACACACCTCTGCCTCCAGAACCCGTAATTACAAGATGGGGAACCTGGATCGAAGCCGTAAATTTCTACAGTGACAACTTTGAAGCTGTGAAGTATGTGGTGGAAACATTATCTCCCGATTCTGCAGTGTCAGCGAGCGAATCCTTGTCTGCATTCAACAACTCTAAGGTGATATGTTCAGTTTCGTACATCAAAACGCATTTCAGTTGTATCAAGAAACTGGAGACTGCAGGTCTGACTCTCCAAGAGGCCATAGGAATAGTTGAAGAAGCAGTTAACAAGTTAAATGCTGTGCAGGGTGAAGTCGGTGACAAAGTTTCTACTAAATTAAATGCTGTGCTGAATAGAAACCCTGGTTACTCAACTTTACATACCATTTATCGCATATGTAACGGCGAAACTGTAGAATCGATTGAGAATATTCTTCCAAGTACGATTCCTCTATATAAACATGCGCCGGTGACGACATGTGATGTCGAGAGATCCTTTTCTATATATAAAAACATACTCTCAGACCGAAGACAGTCCATGTCAACAGACAATATAGAAAAGTATTTAATAATTAATTGTGCAACTAAACAGTGGAAAAAAAAACTTACATGGACACTTTATTCTTATGCAGAGTTATAGTAGAGTTTTATATATATAGATTTTCAAGTCAAAAATCTACCTTTAATTTTATAGTAATTTCAACTCTCTTAGTAAAATACTTTGTTAAATAGTTAATAATTCTCAATGTTTTACTTTATACTCATGTCCTATACTACAGAAATCCATAGGTAAAATACTTTGTTGTTGTTAATTTTATAATATCAAGGTTTCTTTTTTAATACTGTTTTCTAAAATATGTTTTCATAAATTTTCTAAAGTACAATAAACAATTGAAAAGTAATTCATTTCTTATGCATGCTGTCTTATTGTAAACTCTTCAACAAAGAGTTGAACTTTCAGATACTGTGTATTCTGAGGGTTAACTTATTTTCTGTAACAGAAGTGGTAATCTAACTGGTGATTAGTGTCAGCCCCGAACTTGATTAGTATTTTATGGATTACATTGACTTTGCTCAAAATATATTTGCATGTTTTGAAAGTGATTTTAAAAAGTTTAAAATGAAGCACCTATTATTTTCAAAACCTTTCAAAGAGGGCACTGTTATGTTCTCGTAAAATGTAAATTATATTGTTGATGTGAAAGTATTTTAATACTACATATTTCTTAAATATTACATATTTAGCTACATATTTTCCTTATTTTTCCTACATATTTATGTACATAAAGGGAGACTGTGCGCTGCGCCGTACGCTAGACAGAGAGGGTATAATAGCAGCTATCTCGCTCTACTTTCGTTAGTGAAACACGCGGCGGATGAGTAAATTTTAGTCCATCCATTTTTGCAGTTCAACCTGCGATAACTTCAAAACCAATAAATATACAGCAATTCTGAAAACTGCATTGTGTTCAGTAATTAAATCTCTATAAGTAGCCAAAATCTCAATTAATATAATTAACAATTACAGAATTGCAAAAATTAGTTTGGAGATACGTCCGGATGTGACAGGTTGTACTGTATTTACCTTATAACAATTCCCCCTAAATAAAAGGGAAATCCCCAGATTCATATTTCGAAGCCACCTGTTGTAGATAAAACGGTATTTATCTTGGATACATACGTTTAATCTCATACAAACATTTTTATGTGTGTTCCCATCAGCACCGACACACCTGTACAGGCTTCTCCATATTTTTCTACACCTGTCCAAATATGACTATACTGATTACAATAGTAATTTCTTCTACGGTTTGTTTATGACCATAAGATATGTCTTTATAGTTCCTTTTAAATACCATTATTTTCTGCTCATTCGTACAAAACTTTTAATTGTTGAATGTGCCAATTCTGATAATCTTTGCCAAACCCAAATTTTAATGTTATACGGCGTCACCTTATTATGTAGCAAACAAAATTAGAACAAATCACTGTTATTTTAGCAGTAGCTTTTTTAAGGAGCCCAGAGTAGGCCTATACCTACCCGACACGCACACATTTGAAGGATCAGTATTTTGTCTTGGAGTTCACTCTCCCAGCTGAGATACCCATGTTTTTAGGGACCAGGAACTCGCATTTGAACTTCTATCATCAGCTACATAATGTAAATCCTAGATAAATGTACAAGCCTATGCTCTAAAAGCCTAAGCTATGATACCCACAATCATCTACGTTTTACTAAAATAATGGTTGCAAGTTAAATTTTTTGATTCATGTTGATGCTTTTGTCTCGAAGAAACCAGGTAAATTAATCTGCTTTTCGTATCCGGCCGACGATGGTGTGCTCCCACTTACGAACAGTGGCACTTGCAACTCGTTTCACTTGCGAACACTCAAGTAGATATGACCGTAATTAATTTTTGATACGTGAGAGTACGTCCCACTTGCGAACACACAAACAACGATGTATGTACATCCACCCTGTATTGTGTTTATGTTTTTATAATTCGTTAAATGTATTTTTTGTTACCAACTACGTTTACCAAGTTACAATTTTTATAAAACGCACGCGCGCACACACACACACACACACACACACACACACTTGCATAGCCTCTCCCTCTCTCTCTCTCTCTCTCTCTCTCTCTCTCTCTCTCTCTCTCTCTCTCTCTCTCTCTCTCTAAATTAAAAAGGAAGGTTATTTTTTATTTATTTTTATTAGTCAACTTGTAGAACGGACGACGTGATCTTGAGAAACATCCCAACTTCAGAATCTTTTTCATATCTTTTAGTTTATCCAATTCAGTATACTTTTTCGTCCTTTTCATAGCTTAAAAATTTCACTCCATCGTTACATCGTGTTCTGAATACATTTCTCTGCCTCAGATTATAAACATTTGATAATGTTTTTTATTCTTGGATGTGGTCTTCCAACGTGGCTGTTTAGTTTCTGATGCGTGCTTGTACGGTATTATTCATTGTATGACGTCGGAAGTAGCAGTTCCGTAACTCCTGTGGCACTAATCATTGTCTAGCTATTGTTCTACGAAACAATTAAAGAATTAATCGAGTTTCTCTTCCTCTGGAACTTGACCATGGATATACTACCAGCCACATTCTACATCTTTTCGAAGGAAAGCAAGTGTAGCACACATTAGGATTTTTGTGCTCCCTAAGTCATTTGAATGTGTATACTCGTGCAAAGTGACTACTGCAGCTTTTGAATTTTCCATTCATGAAAAATTACTTTTAATCTTTCAAACTCTCTTTTCTATTGATTTAACCAAAAATCGGGAGCTTAGCTTGCACAACGTCTTCGCCCGGACGGAAACTACTCTCGTCAATTTTCAAACCGGGACAACTGACAAACTGGCCGGGACCCCGGGATCAGGTCGTCAAACCGGGACAATCCCGGTCAAACCGGGACGTATGGTAAGCCTATTTATACATGTATTTATCGGTTTTCAATATTGATGTGAGCATTGTACTGAAGAATTAGGAAGCGATTGTATTGAACGAATCACGATTATCAAATGATATACGGTATTCCTTTTAGTTCAACAATTCCGTCATCTCGTCTCCGGTACTTTGGAAAACCATTGTTATTTTCAATAGTTTAACGTAAAATGTTGCTCGGTTATTATGTGTACATATTCCATCAATCATGCAAGGAACATTAGGATTACGCGCTCTACAAGATCCATGTATCATTCGAGATAACAATTTTATGAATCCTTGGAAAAGTGATACGGCACAAAACTTAGGATAAGCAAGAGGTAGTGTATTAACTTTTTAAATTGTATATTATTATTATTTTTATTATGTTTTTACTATAAAATATTCATATTATTTTAATATGATTTTCTGGAACACGTTTGGTGGAAACGTAAAACCGGCCAGCTGATAAATAAGAGGTTGCGAGTTCAGACGTAGATGTGTATATATGTGTCAGCCAAAACAGTGTTTTGTAAACGTACACGTCTGTCATTACAACATTAAGAATGTTATTTGACCTTGAGTAGGTACCATGTTGACGGGAATGAGAAATCTTGTGGTGTTAGCGCTGAATAGCCACAACACAGGGGGGGGCCATTCCGGCTTCCCGCGCTAACCTAGCGATCAGCTGTTTTTGCCGCGTGACGTCCGACTGGTGGAAGAAATACGCGCGAGTCTTGATTTACCATGCAATCTTACCTGAGGCAATGTCCTACTTAGCATCTCTCTGCTGTTTACACGAAATATTAACAATAATTGTAATGAGCTATTCATATAGAAAAAGGATTAAACAACAAGATTAAATGGTTTGCGGCAAAAAATAATGGTAAAATCTATTTCTACATTTAATAGAAAAGTAAGCAAGTCTGTCCACATATAACATTGACAAAATGGCACAAGATGTAAAATTAAGTCGGAATTTTTTATTATTCGTTAATTTTATATTAATAGAATTATTTCGATTGTTATTAATTTACTTAGAAACCTCAGATGATACTGATATTTTTCAGTGAAACGTGCGTCAGGTGTTAAAAAGAATATACGAAATTATACTACTTGCAGAAGAAACAAATTGAAAACATCACAAATTTTATATATATATATATATATATATATATAATATGCCTGCGTGGGTGGGTGCGCGTACGTGCACACGCGTGCGCGCATGAGTGCGTGTATAAACATTTCTATGTAGTATAATATATTTGAAACAAGCTTCCAATTATTATAATTATAATCAATATCATAATCATTTTCTTTATCTACATTTTCTACATTCTACATTATCTACACTGAAATTTATTGACATTTAAAAGATACATTAAATATACTGTATTGAAAGGGAGACTGTGCGCTGCGCCGTACGCTAGACAGAGAGGGTATAATAGCAGCTATCTCGCTCTACTTTCGTTAGTGAAACACGCGGCGGATGAGTAAATTTTAGTCCATCCATTTTTGCAGTTCAACCTGCGATAACTTCAAAACCAATAAATATACAGCAATTCTGAAAACTGCATTGTGTTCAGTAATTAAATCTCTATAAGTAGCCAAAATCTCAATTAATATAATTAACAATTACAGAAGATACACAGAAGAAGAACGTGTTTTTTTAGACGTTTCTATTGGTTTAGCATTTGCATTTGTACACTGTACTCTTAACTACATATTATACTAATGTACAATGAAGATATACTTATTATATCTTTATTTAGTATATAGTTATTTACGTGTCAAGAAAAGAACGTGTGAATAAAGTGATCACAACATTTTATACCTTATATGTTTTCTGTCATTGAATGATTAACCCACTTTTTAATAACAGCGTTGAAAAATAGTTGATTACGTCTTTCAAAGATTATTTTTACTACGGTACTGAAATTAAAAATAACTAAGATCGTATACAGGAATTAAACGTAGGCGACTGGAAGCAGTAATTGTATAAACAGCCGAGACACACCACCTGCTAATATTGCAGGAATTGCTTACGTTCAGTAGACTTGGCAACGTTGTGACCTTCGTGACTTTATATACATTTTGTGGCAACACTGTGCATATTTTTCATCACTAAAAGCTAAACCGATATCCGTGATAAAATAGTAATGCATTTTTTTACACGTGTGAGTCGTTTGTAACGATAAAGTTAACAGGGTAATTATTATTCAACTTTTTTCAACAAACTATCTTGAAACGGATATATATTTTTACGGTTTTTTATGCTGATTACGAATATGTAAGAATAAAATGTCTAAGCTTACTTGTAACTTTTATATATGGGGTCTCAAAAAGATGAACTTCTCTGGTCAGAACTTGCATGTTTAGCTAATGATGGATAAACGTGATTATATATATATATATATATATATATATATATATATATTACATTTAATATTTATATATAAATTTACCTCAAGATGTTATTTACATCTTACAAGATAGTACCCGAAACATGTTCCAAATGGAAAAATAACATCTTGAGGTAAATTTATATATAAATAATAAATGTATTATATACATCAACAAACGGACTGTAGCAGAAAGTGATATATATATATATATATATATGAACACATGAAAAGGTGTGAAAATCTTTCTGACCCTTATTAATAAAACAAGAAATAAATTTTTTTGGGTGAATACATTCGACAAAAAGCCCCCAATAAATGGGGATTAAGATTACGATCTCGTCAAAAACGCGCGGGTCGATTCGGCAACGACCCTAATAAAAACTTCAGAACCAGGTAGGTAGAGCGCTACAATATTTTAGGAAATTTCTCAGATTTGTACGTTATTTACAATTTTTATAAAAATGATATAAATATAAACTTCGAGTCCCCCACGTTGCGGGGTAGGGGGCTTCTAACCTAACCTACTTACAATACTTGTTTGTGTCAAACTTTATTCTTCTTACAATTCTCGTAAATAAATATAAGAACATTTTGCTAACAATGTAATATTTTGAACATTAATTTTACGCATTTCTTGTAAAAAAGAAATAATACTTTTATTAATAATCATTATCATGTATTATATATCAAATTATTTTTCTTAAAATGTATGTGTGTTACTTCATTATAGTATTTCTGTACAGTAATGTGTTAAATATGCTAAATAAAATTTATTTTCTACAAGAACTATATTTTTTTCCTTTATTACATATGTATTTCTTAACACATGAAACATATGGCGAGAACCGTGTTCTTTGATGGCGATGACTGGGGGTATGGCGTCATTTACTATGGGAAATCGAGTTTTTAACTTTAACATCTATTTTAAAATTGTTTTTTAGTTTTTGCTCTAAAAAAAAATATTTTTAGCATTAAAATATTCCAAACAATGTATGAAAGCAATTATATTGCTCTTTCCTTACAGAAAAGCAATTTCCTTACAGAATTAAAGAAATAAAGATAAAAGTAACTAGAAATCCTTAAAGTGTCATTTACTGTGGTCTCTACCCTATTATTGTCAGCCATTGCATTGGGTTTTTTGGTTTTTCAACCAATCAACTGGAAATTAAAATTTTAATTAAGTTTGTTATGTTTTGTTTACAGAATCGTGATAATGGCACCAAAATGTGAATGTTGGAAATATTTCGAAAAAATAGATATTTCAAAAGAAAAATGTCGCACATGTTCTAAAATTATAAAAACAAGTGGAAATACTTCAAATTTGAAAGCGCATATACAAAAGATGCATGCAAATTTAGTAAGGGTGCAAAGACATACTACTAGCACGGAAAGTACGGTAACATTTAGGGCAGCTTCTGCTCTTGCTCTACAGCCCTCTACAAGTAGTGCAAGGTCTGCTACGTCGGAAACTGTTGAAGTATGTGAAACAGAGAGTGAATGTGAATCGGAAAACAGTTTTAGTAGTAATGGTAGTAATTTTAGTTCCATCAAAAAAACGCTTCATCATCAGCCAACACTGAGTTCAAGTTTCCAAAATATTTCTGCATATGCTGAGACAGGAGCTAAAGGCGTCCGATTAACTAATGCTTTCTTTTCATGATTTGCAAAGACTCAGACCCTTTCCAAATAGTTGAAAATGAAGGTTTTTTAAATCTAACGAAAGTAAGTGCTCCGTTTTATAAAGTCCCTTCAAGATTTACAATGAAAAGGTTGTTAGAAAATAAATTTATAGTAATACAAAATTATTTCAAAGAAAAAATTATGAAACCTGACAGTGTGACTCTTACCACCGACATTTGGACTGACACCATGCAGACACGAAGTTTTCTTGGCGTGACCATGTTTTTTTTCGATGGAGATAAAATTGATTCCATAACTTTGGGTGTCTACGACCTAACTCAATCTCACACAGCCGAATATATAGCAAGTATGCTTTTACAATGTTGTGAAGAGTGGGGAATAGATACCGGAAAAGTCCAGGCAGTCGTGACTGATGCCGGAGCTAACATTGTTAAAGCTGTTGAGATAGCATTTGGGGAAAAATACCATATACCGTGTTTTGCCCACATGTTAAATTTAATGGCCCAAAAATCAATTGAAAAAACGGTCGATTTGCCGGAATTAATTAATTCTGTCAAGAAAATAGTGACATGGTTTAAACAGGGTGTGGTAGCAAGTGATGAGTTAAGAGAAGAGTCAGATCTCAAACTTATCCAAGACGTGTTCACTCGCTGGAACTCAAATTTCTATATGATAGAAAGATTCTTAAAATTGCGACTTGCCATAAACAAATTAATCAATTGTCATGCCAGCGCCCCGCCAATGTTAACTGGCAGAGATATAATTGATTTGAATGATATTTGTGAAATTTTACGGCCAATAGAAGCGGCAACGCGTGAAGTATGTGGGGAAAAATACGTAACTTGCAGCAAAGTCATCCCACTCACCAGACTGCTGAAGACAAAACTCACTACCCTGGAACCAAAACAGGCCATTGCAGAAAATCTGAAAAACAACGTTATTGCTGAAATAAAAAAACGTTTACTGCCAACGGAGTATGTTAATATTTTAGCTGTTGCCACTTTATTAGATCCGCGATTTAAAAACATACATTTTCAAGATGCATTGGCTTGTTCTAAAGCAATCAAGAGTGTTAAAGATTTACTTTCAACTGCCATCGGAATGCAAACTGAAGATGAACAACCTCTTGATGAAAACGCGACACAGAAAAATGACTCCAATGACTTGTGTAGCGATCATTACAGACTTGTGAATGAAAAAAACAGTTTGTCAATGACACGAAACGAAAGCGAATCAACAAACATGCCTTTTGAGCTGAACTCTTTCTTGAAAAGTCCTTTAGTAGACTTAAAAGAGGATCCTTTACAACTGTGGAACCGCGTTCTTGGTTGTTCTTACCCAATGCTTAAAAAGATTGCTTTTAAGCATCTAGCTTGCGCAGCAACTTCAACATCGTCGGGGAGGCTATTTTCGAAGGCTGGTCAGACTCTGTACCAGCAACGAAACCGGCTCAAAGGGAAACTACTGTCGAAGTTGCTTATCTTGCAGAGCATTGACAGAAAACTATGGGACTTTTAGTTAATTATAGCCTACAGTCAAGTGTTGATAGGACGTAGGTAATAGAGGTCCCATTGTTTTCTGTCAATACTTCAGACTTCAGTTAAACTTTTTTTCTTAATTTGTTAATTATAGTTTAGTTAATTATAGCCTACAGTCAAATGTTGATAGGACGTAGGTAATAGAGGTACCATTGTTTCCTGTCAACACTTCAGACTTCAATTAAACTTTTTTTTCTTAATTTGTTAATTATAGTTTAGTTAATTATAGCCTACAGTCAAATGTTGATAGGACGTAGGTAATAGAGGTACCATTGTTTCCTGTCAACACTTCAGACTTCAATTAAACTTTTTTTCTTAATTTGTTAATTATAGTTTAGTTAATTTCAGCCTATAGTCAAATGTTGATAGGACGTAGGTAATAGAGGTCCAATTGTTTTCTGTCAATACTTCAGATTTCAATTAAACTTTTTTTTCTTAATTTGTTAATTATAGTTTAGTTAATTATAGCCTACAGTCAAATGTTGATAGGACGTAGGTAATAGAGGTACCATTGTTTCCTGTCAACACTTCAGACTTCAATTAAACTTTTTTTCTTAATTTGTTAATTATAATTTAGTTAATTATAGCCTACAGTCAAATGTTGATAGGACGTAGGTAATAGAGGTACCATTGTTTCCTGTCAACACTTCAGACTTCAATTAAACTTTTTTTCTTAATTTGTTAATTATAGTTTAGTTAATTTCAGCCTATAGTCAAATGTTGATAGGACGTAGGTAATAGAGGTCCAATTGTTTTCTGTCAATACTTCAGATTTCAATTAAACTTTTTTTTCTTAATTTGTTAATTATAGTTTAGTTAATTATAGCCTACAGTCAAATGTTGATAGGACGTAGGTAATAGAGGTACCATTGTTTCCTGTCAACACTTCAGACTTCAATTAAACTTTTTTTTTTAATTTGTTAATTATAATTTAGTTAATTATAGCCTACATTCAAATGTTGATAGCACGTAGGTATTAGAGGTACCATTGTTTCCTGTCAACACTTCAGACTTCAATTAACCTTTTTTTTTTAATTTGTTAATTATAGTTTAGTTAATTACAGCCTACAGTCAAATGTTGATAGGACGTAGGTAATAGAGGTACCATTGTTTCCTGTCAACACTTCAGACTTCAATTAAACGTTTTTTTCTTAATTTGTTAATTATAGTTTAGTTAATTATAGCCTATAGTCAAATGTTGATAGGACGTAGGTAATAGAGGTCCAATTGTTTTCTGTCAATACTTCATACTTCAATTAAACTTTTTCTTCTTAATTTGTTTTTTGTACTTTTTAATAAATTCTGAGAAAAAAATATGATGTCTATTATTTTCTTGCATTAGGGTAGACGCGGGGTAGGTGGCCACCTCAAGGATTTTTAGCTACTTTTATCTTTATTTCTTTAATTCTGTAAGGAAAATTATCAATCAAATTGCTTTCATACATTATTTGGAATATTTAATCCTGAAAATATGGCCATCCACCCCGCCTCCACCCTATTAACATTTAAGTTACAGTTGATCATGGTCTCCTATCATAACACCTATGCATGCCTTTAAAGTGTTAAAAAACCGTCGATGTTATAAAATATCGATAATTTGTGGTAGATAATATCGAAATATTGATATTAAGCTATCGATATCAATATCGATTTCAATATCGATATTTTATCAATATCGCTCATTCCTATCTTGGCTTTTAAGCTATCACCTTGGAGGTCACCCGTCATCTCCCACCTAGTCAAATATCACTCTCACATCTGCTTTATTTTCAAAATTTGGTAAGGATACCACTCAACGACGCAGCGAAGGGGTTTTTGGAGTGAACCCCCTCCCGATAGGTATAAGTAAACAGGAAATGTCAAAAATTAAAGAGAAGCGTGCCGGCAAAAACGATTTCTTTTATATCGAGTTAAATAATTAAGATAATTAATTGTGTAAATAAGACCATTGTTAACTGTCATAGACAATAGCCGTTTTCTGTTACAATATCGTTTCATATAAATAATGTAATTGTTATGAATATTGCACCAAAATGCATTCTACTAAATAATCGAAAAGGCACACATTTATTATATTTAAATAGTGAATAACGTCAATAATATCGTAGGTTAATTTATACATTGTCATAAGACTTGCTCACAGAATTGTACAGGCTATTCCTGCGGGATGCCTGCGCGTGTGCGCGTGTGCGCGTGCGATTGTGTATCCGTCTGTAAGATGTATTAAGACGATTTCTTTTGCAAGTGCTACTTAATCCCTCGAATGAAACAAAAATGTTGGTTTAGAAAAGACGAGTCAAGTTTTAGACCTATTTCTCATCACTCAGACACAACCGTCGGGAACACTTACTCTGACAATACGAAACCGATTGAGACTCTTGAATTGATTCTTATCTCTAATGAAACAGCTTGTGAACACCCCTCTACCGTAATTGTCGTTCTCTCAGCTTTATTTTCTCGTAACTCATCAGTGTTTGAATTACACCTTGGTAAACGTATAGTACTACACTATGCTATCTGCACTTAACAAAATGAATTACACATGCGCTACCGAACATAATAAATATTTGTTCAACTTTTAACCGATCATTATTATTAACAGTCCTATGGGATTTAAAATGGGATCAGAGGTTGGTGATAAAACAAACCGTACGAATGCCTGTGATAAACCGTTTTTTTTCATAACATTTACACTTACACTGATAAGCTTACTGAATTGTTAGGGCCATGGCCCAACGTTAGGATCAAACTTATAGCCTTATGTTTTGTTGTCTTGCATTCGCATTTCCAATATTTATTTAATTAGTGGGTTACTAATTCGCTTTTCTCTCTTATTCATTATTTAAATTTATTAATATTATTACTGCAAGTGCACGTCCATCTTTAGGCACATAATATGCAATTGATTGGATAAAGGCCTGCTGCACACGAATAATACTATGCCTAACAAACTCTTAGTAGAAATTAACATTTTTCTAATGTAGGAGTTTCTAAAGCCACTAAAAACTCAAAAGCAATAAAAAGGATAAGAAACATTCTGTTTTGCAAAAGACATTTTCTGTTATTTCCGATCTGACGATGAGCTGAGAACCTTGAAAGCGCTAATAGGAATAATTTTTCTATAGTGGTGTGCAACAGTGATAATTCTGTTTTAAATTATAACCACTAACACAACTTTATTAAAAAAAGGATATTTTGTCAACGCTGGTCAGTCAGTTGTGAACTAGAAAGGAAACGGGTAACATAACAAAGCTGAACCTGAGCGCGAAATTGTGTTGGAACGTCAAGGATGCGTGCGCATTGTCACAGTATTAATGCCTTGGCCAAAAAGATGACACTAGGCATCAAACCAACTGTTACCGGTGTAATTAATTTTTTAGCTCGTATGAGTGTAGTTACGTGATGCACATAACGTAGACTTAAGTCGGTTTCACAGAAAGGCTTAAGTTGCGGTTTTTGAATAATAATTGTAGAAATATAGCGGCAAAGTAGACTTCAACGGTAATCTCACTTTACCAACGGTGCAATCTGATTGTTGCAGTAAGGCAGAGCCGAGAAATTAAGAGCGCAATATTACATTACATGAAGCCGACTGTCTTAATTTATAATTGAGAAAGTTGTGTTAGTGGTTATAATCACAAACAGAATTACCACTGTTGCACACCACTATAGAAAAATTATTCCGATTAGCGCTTTCAAACTTCTCAGCTCATCGTCAGATCGGAAAATCCGATCCGATCATTTTCCGATCTGACTATGAGCTGAGAAGCTTAAAGAGCTAATCGGAATAATTTTTCTATAGTAGTATGCAACAGTGGTAATTCTGTTTTTCTTAATTTTGTCCGACATCCGATGAAAGTTAAAAACTTATCACATGCGTTAGGAGGAATTTAAATAAATGAAATAGTTTCCCCGTTGCTTGTAACGAGATAAATTAAAAACATCCAACTTTTCAAATTTTGCTTGTTTGAGAACACATAGAATAAACTTTAATTTTTGTAAATTAAAGACGAAAGATCATGCGTAACGTGCATAAAAGAATTCTGTATTTGTTTAAAAATGACAATTTTCCGACTGTCGGATCGGTCATATATGCTGCCCCTGCGATAATGTCTTCAACAACTGTCGCTCGTGTGCGATAGGCGAGATGGGTATGGAAGCGGTTGCTTCATGATCTCAGAGCTCATCACAAATCAACTTTCAAATTTCACGAGTATTTTACTGGTAAGTTCCGTAAAGGTTTCAACTGTACAAAGCAGCCGAACTGTAATACATTCAGATACTAGTTACGTTAGTATGAAAAGTAATTCCAATTTGTAAATCCCAAAGAAGAATATTTACCAATACATATCCAACAAAGGCGAAATGAGGCGATATTGCATACTCAATACTCACTAGAAAAAAATAGCCTCAACAGAACCCGTCAATACTAGGCCAGCAAAAGTTTTTACTATGTTCTTCAATACTGTCACGTGTGAGGAATATAGTGTTGAGCGTAAGTGATTCGTTCTCACTTTGGCTTACGTAAGCTTTCTGGCTGTGCATGTTGTGCTGTACAAGCAACATTGTTCAGGTTCGGACTGGCAAATGTATTACAATACTAACCTCCGCTACACGAGTATGTGAGAGACCAGCAATTTACGACTGTATAGAGAAATTACTGAAACTCATTTATTTACTGGGGTAGTATTGATGCGTTTATATACCTAATACGCTTCATTTTCCTTTTCACAATGACATTTTGATGATGGCGACATTTTTGGTGTAAACAATCACTCGCTCAATAAAACAATTTAATATAATTATATTGTTAAGTCTCTTGTTATATTACCATTTAATTAATTCTAGTGATCTCTTTAAGCATTCTTTATCACTTATCGTGACATTCCTTGGCCTTGCAACGCCATGGTTTCTTTAAAGTCGCTTAGTCTCCAAACCATCCACCTACTTCTCCATAAACTGAATGTCCTGTCCACTTCCACTTACTTAATTGATTATTTTAGTAATAATGACTTTTTTGGTTTAGTTGGTATACTCTATAGGTTGTTTCATAATGTAATGCAAAGTTAAGTATCTGACTGCCATATATTTTTATTAATGCTGGTTATCAGACACAAATCATGGAAGATAAAAAACAGTTTCAACAGGCACACACAAAGGCTTATATGTATATTGTGTGTTTCTTATAGCTGTGTTTCTGTGTGTCTAAGTCCGATGTGTTAATGTTTTTATTGTTTTCACCGATGTGACAGTGACGTGATGTGACGTTTCTACATCCTTATCTAATATCTTTTTCAAAGAGTGTTTTGTCTGTCCAGGGTTCGCGTTTCTTTCATTTTATCCGGCAAGCTTTGTTGGATCGTCTGATTAGTTTGGGTTCTGCACTGCTGCTATTGGTTATCGGCGTATCGCTGGAAAGAAGACGTTTCCATGTTTGTTTCTTCGTTACCCATACAAAACCTTCCCCTGATGTGGAAACCTACTTCTTCCCCACGTACACAAGGACAGTCATTGGCAACAGAGCTGAACACTAAACAATCAGAACAATCGAGAAGAATTAAAATAAAAAAATAAAATAACCAAACACAAGCAAATACAGCAACAGGTTCTTTTCTGGCCACGCGCAATTCTTTGTTAACCCCCTCCACAGACTGGCCCGTAAATTTGACCACCGCTAGAGCAGTCCATTCCCACAGTACCACTACCGTAACTGTTTATCTGGTAATTGGAAACCTTTTCATCGCCAGTTTACAACTGGGTTGCGTCCCGCAAGCATGGGAGCTCGTCCATGTTCTCATGTTTCCCAAACAACAGAAACCAGCCGGACTTAAAAAGGGCAATAGATAACGTTTGTACTGAAGAATTATATAAAATCCATGAAATATATAATAAAATTTATAATATTGTTACGAATGGAACCACCTAGAATAGCCGAGAGAGTCCTCGCCCCGTCCTCCTGCTTAGTATGGCACGTTTGCCTCAGTCAAGGCCGCGCACAAGTAGATTATAGTGTGTTCAAGAACACTTGAGACATTGTTAATGCCGGACATTTAGCCGACATGCAGTAAGGAGAGAAAACTATACTGGAGCTCTGCGCGAACTATAAAAGCAAGAGCATCTGGCGTTATCAAGTCAGTTACGTGAGCGATTTTTCCTTAGCGAGGATCGAGTGTTTCTCTAAGTATTGTGTGAAGTGTTATTGTGGTATAAATTATGTGGAAATCTATTATTTGACATTATTATTGCGTGCGGACAAATCTAACTGGAATTATTTTACGAGTTGACTACGAATTATTGTGATAATTAAAGCTGGTTATTAGTGATTTCATTGATGCCCCACTGTACCATACGACGAACAAAGAGGCCGTCGTAACAATATGATAGTAATACAATATCTCGACACTTATTCCCTTTAGGAATTCATAAAGCAATCTACTGTGCTAAAAAATATTACACTTGTATCGTTCTACTATGTGCACGCGTGTGCACCAAGACGAGCTGTTACGTAAGTTACTTAATCCTTTGAACGAAGCGAAAAAGTTAGCTAAGAAAGGCGAGCCTGGCGCTTTTTCTTTTAACTTAGACACAATCGATGAAAACATTTCCCCAGCCAATATGGAACCAATTGAAACTCTGCGATTGATTCTAATCTCCTATGAGTACCCCTCCTTTTAACACTGTCTGGGCTCTCAACTCTATTTCCTCTACAGCTTCTCAAAATTCGTCAACGATTTCTATTACCCTGCAACTTAGTCACAAACCTGAACACTGTGCAACGAGAACACTGTGCACATAATATTTATAGACAGGCTCGCTGAATTCCATGTCCTCAAATAAAACACGTAAATCTCATTGTAACAACGTGCATATATATTTTTTTACATTTTGTTTTACAATAATTCTGTATCAAATGCTGTTTTAATAAAACTGTTTTCTTCCAAATACTGTAAGTTTACACTATTTTGTTTTTCATATCTTAACTTATAGTTACTATTGTAACCCCTCTTGATTTTTTATAATTTATAATTTTTTTTTTTTAAGAGGGGCCACTGGATATTTAAAACTAGGCAGAAGGCCTAGAGAAGCAAAAAATGCGCTGGGTCCAGTGAGACGGGACTTGCAATTAAACTCTCTGGTAACCAACAATAACAGCTTTTATTATGTGAAATTACATGCATCACAATTCCAAAAACTCCGTAATACCTCATAATATCCAAAATCACATAATTATACATATATATCCCCTGTTTATAACACGTTGACATAAAAACATATAAATCGAACATAACATATATATATATATATATATATATATATATATATATATTCCCCTCAATCTGAAATGATCATGATCATAACGCAACAAATTTTTTTTTTTTTTTTTTTTTTTTTTTTAATCTCGACATTATAAAAAGGTACACTCATATATATTTATCACTCCACCCCCCCCCCCGAACACATAACAGCCAATAACATCACAATTAATTTCACAATATCACAGTTACAACTCATTATGCCATCATACTGAAAAGCCCAACGGCCCGCCTGTATATTATTCCTTTATCGCCCCGTGATATAGAAACATCAAATAACCGACCCGCCAATATCTATTAAATAATTATAAACTAATGTCATCGACCAAGACCACCCCTTATACATTTATATAATGTCGGCAGCCAGCATAATTAACTAAGAACTGTAACAATTCCATGTCAGATACAAATATACATTATAAATTTAGAAAACATTTGAAATGGCTCATAATTAAAAAAATATAATGATAAGTTAAAGCACTACTAACATCTCTTTAATCCTGCAAAATGTGAAACTTCTTGGTCCATATAATGTACAGAACCTTCTAAAAGTCAGCCATAAGAGTGTAAAAATGTTTTAAAATTATTCTTTTATTTAATTATATATAAAGTCATAATTAATTATCTAATTATATGGCAAGTCATTATTTAACCATAAGGATTTGATAGTAACAAAAGCATAACTGCAATTAAGGCTACATACAGTCTGCCTAACATTCACAAAATCTGACAATTACAAAAATTAAGAAAGACAGGTTTAGCATATAATGGCCAGAAAATCTAAGTTACAAAATATAAGTACCGCATGTACAATTTCATTCCATGTAAAATTTTATAAACTGAAAATATTAAATATATAGACTTTAAATAACTAGAAAATGTTAATTTCAGCCATATGTGCATATATTAAAAAAGAAACATGCTCTATTCGTCCGGCTGCATGAGTGTACCAGAGCAAGCCTGACTTGACAAAAAATGACCCGTAGAGAACCTGCCTGAAATGGCACCAACAGGTGCCTACCTTGTGAATAGAAAACCCATTTATAAAATGACAACCCAGAAACAGAATAAAAACAAAAACTCCCAGCCCTTGTATACAGGAAAAGTAATTAAATGTGAAACCCCAGTAATAACCTAAGAATGACATCCGAACCAGTCGGTTCGGATTCACGAAAATCATACCTCTATACTTAATTTAAAAAATCTCCCTTACAACTTTTGCACCCATAATACGGAACGAAAACGGCTCTGGTACCCTCCCACAGGTCAGTTTACAATTGTAGTTGTTGAACTGTATTATAAAGTTTAAGTTACATTAAAATTGTCTTGCCGACACCCTCGATTTAACCATGTCACTGAATAAAGCTAAACTGCTTTAGCACATACACCTCCCATAGGATATTCCGCGGGCCAGGATAGAATAAAAAGAGTTTATATCACCTCATATGAAGCGGGCGGTTCCATCATTGTTGGCGGCAGCTGGTCCTCCCTCCTCGGTCACAGACGAAGCTTCAGTGGTTCATAGCTTGGTGAAGCTGGCAGCACACCAAGCTGTGGTCAGATCTCCATTCTAGGCGAGAACCCTAAATATTCGGAATGATTAATGTACTCACACTAATGCTTGCACACTTGTCATGTATGAGGAATGCATACCAAACACCCGACCTAGACACTCCCAACCAACTCAATATAATGCATAAAAATTTTTTTAAATTTGTATTTCATTTAAATTTTAATAAATGATCATCATTCACTCATAACCGGGCACAATAATGAGGAAAGCACACCGGCTTTGACCAGCCGCAACATATCTTCACATGCACCCAGCCCACGTGGCATTACATTCGATTACAAATTTTGCAAAATAACGAATACTTTAAAGACCCATCGGCTACAGACAATCAACACTTACACAGTACTTCATCTAGGGCGGTCTTAAAGTTTACAATTAAATGATTTACTTAAAAGAATATTCACACTTCCGGTTTCACATGTGCATTCATACATAGTTAACAAGATACAGTTTTCACTAAATTACTCAATTCTGTTACGTCCTTATACAAGGTTGAATGAACAATAGTTAATGCAATTACAGGCGGTATTCAAATAAAACAACATTAACTAAATATCTCACAGTACTCACACACATCTGATCGACACCACAGGCATTCTATACGTTCGCATCTGGATTGAATAAGTTTTGAATTTAAAATTTCTTACAACCAAATTCTTATGTGTATATATATATATAATGCAGTTACCGGTGAGTCTTAAACAATTAGCCTGCCATAAAGATGAGGAAGACGACACACAAAAAATGGACTTCTAAACCGAGGAAGGCGGCCGGAGTAGTTTATGCAGTGAAAGCAAGGCCGGAACTGAACATTGCCATGTGCTCAGAACCGAAACCTGAACGCGGCCCGCTAGATCGCGTTCACAGTCGAAACAGTGCCACCGATATCGCGCTCCCCAACTAATAACTAGACACTTATCCGAATCAAGAAAAAAAAACTATGATTTGCATTTCCTCGAACGCCGGATTATACAACTTCCGGCACACTATATACTGTAGGGTGTTAAGAAAATTTTATTTCAAATAATAATGTATTTTATTTTGTCTGCCACTGATCAACTAAAAAAAATACATTTCCGTTATAGTGAATTTAGGATATAGTCGACCATTTAATTCAGTCTTTAAAAATTCACTGTAAAAATAAATCACTGTATTATGAATTCTTTTATCTGGGCTCAAAATACGGGGTGTGTTAATCCCAAAACCTCACTCTGTCTACGCTCACGTTGTGTATTTATGTTCACGGTTTACGGTTGTCACCCATTAGTCAGTGCATGAAGTACAAATGCATTAAAATTTTACATACGACTCTTTACATATCATTTTTATATATAATGCTATTATAATTTATTAATTTTTAATTTATTGTTCTTTACATTATTATCCTCCATGATCTTATTCAATGTATTTCTTATTTCTGGTATTGTAACTCCAATTAATATTTTATCCTAGAACTATACTTTTTATAAGAACGCTTCTTTCACTCTTATGAGGCCATTTATCATAGTATAGGCCTACCAACTGTTTTCTAACATTATATTAGTTAGGGGTTTTGTTGCTTTCACCTCTATTTTTTACAGTTTTCAGCTCACAGTAACAACATTTCTTTAGTCGTCGTTTCCCGTTGTCCACAGTGTCAGTATATTCTGGGTATTATTCTCTTTTAATTGGCATCTACTATCTAAGATTTTAGGTATCTATGATATCCTTAATATTATCCGAAGCATCCATAACACAAAAGCTCGTTGGTTTTTTGATAGCCGCCTTCATTGTCGTTCATGTTTCATTCCATAATTCAGACAGACATAGACAGAACATAGTATGTAATAAGCCGTATGTTTATTCTGATTCTTAAATTGTCTGAACTATCACTATTTTTATTGGAAATTATTTTTAAATTACTGTATTTACAAATTTGATTGATTGGTTATGTGTGTATGTATTAAACCCTGGTGTTCTAAGTTAATTTTTACATCAGGTAAATTTTCTGTTATTTGTGTTTAATGCACTCTGTAAATATGCAGACATGATAAAATATATAAAATGATCAAGGCCGAGGTAGGCTGCACATTTGATGAGATGACGGAGGATAAAATACCAGGGAAAATCTTAAATAAGCAGTTGGAGGGAAGAAGAAAGAGTAGCAGAGAATCAGGCCAAAGCTACGATGGATTTACAATGTGAGAAATGATGCTGTTTGGGCTGAGGGATTGGAGAACCATTGCGTGAGATCGGGAGCGTCGGAGAAGGCTTCTGGAGGAGGTCAAGACTCATTAATGAGTTGTAGCTCTAATGATGACGATGATGATGATGATGATGCTGATGATGATGATCATCATCATCATCATCATGTGTTTAAAATATAAATGTCTTTTATTTATTTATTTCTATGTCTAATTTTACATTTATTCCTGCACTTTGAAATTGATATGTTATTTTAAATTACTCTAAATCATTTGTCCTGTTACGCTGTTTTTGGTAATCAGGTAAAAAATAGATTTAACAAGTAAATAATTAAAGTTACAGCTGGTAGACTCAAAATGTTTACATTCAATTCTAAGTTTATTGATTTTTTTTTAATTATGTAATTGAATGAAATTAATCTATGATTTATAAAAAAGAAAACTTAAGCTTCAAAGCATACGTGTATAGTAGGTTCCAGTTTGCCAAACTCCGTACTTCCTGAATTAACAGTGTGTGAGCGATGAGCGCATGACTGACTTCAGCCTAGACCCGGTATACTGAGCTAATTGATTAACATTTGGCCAACATACCTAAGAATCCTTTGATGTGATTACAATCTCTCTGCCTTTACTACAGCAAGTAAACGTTACGTAAAACTAATTACAGTAAAATTTAATTAACTGTATGTTTCTTTCTGTCCGCTTCTCGTTATAGTCTAGTTCAGATTTCACAGATAATAAAGATTTTAAAAAACACACAAAGCAATTGATAGAATCAATTGAGAAGTGACATAAAATGAAATTTATATGACTAACAATAATATGATAAAATACAATTACCCGGAAATATAAAAGAAGCACTGGAATTTAAATTGCATTAACTATGAGTGACGGATCGTATAAAACTAATCAAGCTGCGATAAAAGCAAACTGTAGAAATTAGTCCACTACACAATACTTTAAGTCACTTCATATCTGATACCACGTATAGAGAATTTCAACTCTGTGAAATAGTTCCGAAACCGATTGCACTTAACACAACGGTCCAACATAATCTCACAGTAATGCAGACCTTGATTGCGAGTCGTTTCAGGCACAATAATACTAAGTGTAAATTCAAACACAATGAACTCTAAGAGAATTTTTACCAGCCCAGATGTAAAGCTAGACAAAGTGATAAGCTAACATGTATTCTCTTATCCAAGTAAGCTGCACTCAGCGAAAATGAAACACTTTTAAGAGAGCAGACAATGTTAGACAAGAGAGACCCAACAATATGTTGCTTAGCGTCATCACGTGTGTGACACATGGAGACGAGTGTGATCGTTGACAGTTTGGCTTACGAAAGTCTGCTGACTGTGCTGTGCTGAGCAAGCAACGTTCTACAGTTTCAGCCTTGCAACGTTATTGCATTGCAGCGTTCTTTAGAGGGGTGACGTTTACATCACGGATACCAGTAATTTGTTTCTTTGCATTTCTATGCATATGATTATTACGTTCGTTTATTCTTTAGTGTAATATAATAATATTTTTGTGTATAGAATTTGTAGTGTAGTACAGAATTTATTTCAAGTTCAATTTTTAATGATCGCTAGTCCACAATTGACTTCAAGATGAAGAGTGGCCAAAACATAAACTTTGTCAGTTAGAAATTTATTTTTTCCCACAATTTTACCCTAAGGGGGCCAATATCTTTAGCGAAGATAAAAAAGTCAGTGATATATCTGGTAAAAACAGGCTTGGCGGAATTGGTTTGATCTTACATGATGAGTTTGTTTTGTTTCATTTAATAAGTCTTAATATACGTATTCTTCAGGTTTTCTAATATTCATTCATACCAAACGTGATCTTGTCTCTATACTATTCAGAGTGAGGGCTGTTCGAGACGAAAGGCATGACCGTCGTCCGCTCGCGTGCTGCGTCCCGAGCTTCAAATAGAGCTCCTGCCGCAGGGACCATAGATGATGCTGGATATTTAGGGTATAGCCTGCTATCGGTCGTGGATCTATAGTATGAGCCAGAAAACACATTGGTGTACGCATCAGTGTTTGTATAGTCATATTACTGGAATTATTTTTTTTTAATTATTGGATGTCTGTTGCAATGGTACAAAATTGCAAATTTAATATAATTTAAATTTGTGGAGCCCCACGATCGTGGAGCGCCATTTTTTACAAAGATACAACGTTATTAAATGTAAGGTGTCGTGCCACACGTTGACGGTCGACAAAATTATAACAATACAAATAACGTGTATGTGTAATTGGTGTTCAGGTGTAATTATAATAAGAGTATTAGATTTATGAGCATTTAAAAATTCATATTTATTGTTTACTCAATCTTATAAAAAATAAAAATCCTTAATAATTTTCGGTCACGATATTACTCATTATTAAATGTTTCTCTCTTATACTATACGGTGTTACACACATTTAAAACCGTCTTACATGTAGACATGTTAATAATCCTAATCTAGACATATTAATAATTTGATTTACTAATAAAAAAAAATTAAATTAAAATGTAATTTGAATTGAATTCTTTTAATTCAGATGTGACCTCAACTCGCTCAGTCTATACCAATGTTTAAAATTAAATTTAAATTTATATTAATTACTTTTAGACTGGCATTTGTTTTATATTAAAATTTAAATTATTCTTTTCTATAATGCAAATATCAAATCAATTTAACTATTTACTTTGATAAACAAAATCTACTCTCTCAACTTTAAATTCTTTTTTTTTCTTATTTCTTTACATGCGATCGCTCATTCTTACGACTAAACATTTATCTACATTTCTACAATATTATTACTAATTATAAATTTTTCTTTGTTTTCATTTATTGTCTCTTGATATAGTCTTCATGAGCTCTTTTTTAAAATCATTTATAAATGCATTATGCATATCACCTCGAGTTCTGATGCTCTTACGTCTTATTGACGGGGTCCAGAGTTGTCCAGAGTTGGTTTTCCATTCCTCCTGTCCTGGCGTGGTCCTGGATATATCTAGAGTTCAGCGTCGTTCTACAGCAGTGTGTGGTCCTGGATATGTCTAGAGTCCAGCATCCCTCGTCGCTCTGGTAGCTTCTCCGTAGCTTCTCTCTTTGTAGACTTAAACGGTCCCGGTACTTTACGCTTTCCGAAATATTGTCAACCTAATTGTTGAACGTCTTATTAGTTCGTTAATGAGACTTGAAAAAAAATAAAACTGTTCTGTCGACGGACAGCATGTCCGACTGCAACTGTGTCTTGAAAAGAAGAGAGAAGGGGTTTCGGTCGAACCCTTAATTTATACCCTCTCGATATTCCGCGCCAGTTGGCTTCAAAATCGTCCTGTCGATACCTGCAGCTCACCTGATAGCCCCCACTCCCGAACCTTTTCATATATTTGCAATTATTAGCAAATAGCAATGTTTGTCACGGAATCAAGATAGCACAAATCATAGCTAATTTGATTAATTTATTTGAGCGTCTTATGGCTATTTGCGTATTTTTGGCACATTTATTTCGCACTGTCTTCGCATCGTGTGTCCTATTAACGTCATTTTCTCACTGGGGATAACTATAAAATTTACACACACTTTGGTGCCTTTTGTTTGTTTATAAACTAATTAGTTTTTACACAGTGGAATTAAATAATTATTTTATTAATTACTTGGGGCGGGTAGCTGAGATTCCTGTCTGTACATGTATCACTAACACACACAAGATACACGCGTAACACACATACAATTGAGCAGGTGTTTCTTGCCTGTCGGAACAGGTTAATTTCTCCCCTAATATTTTTATGAAATATTTTTACAATCTCAGACCTGTCCATTTACCCTTAACTTATAATAATTCTACAAATTTTATATTTATTCAAATCAATACCTAATACAGCATATGGCTATTCCTTAGAATATTGCTGCATTGCTGTATTTCTTAGAATTTGGATTTAGGTTTTGTCCCTTAGGGTACTTGACTAAGATTGTAAAATATGAAAATTATAAAACCCCTTTCATATTTTAGGGTGATGGTTTATCCCCAATACTTTTTAACTGTGTCCTTGAGAAAGTAGTGAGAAATTGGAATGAAAAATTAAGGAATGCAAAATATCACCAATCAGGTTGGGAAGAAGGCACAAACGTATTCAAGTAAACTGTTTGGCATTCGTAGATGACTTTGCTATACTTTCTGAACATCTGACATCTGCAGTAACACTAGTTAATTTTTTAGAGTATATAGACAGTAGAACAGGCTTAAGAATTTCTGCAGAAAAAAACAAATTTCTCACAAACATTAAAAACGCGCCAAAATTCCTGGTAACAGACTGATATTGGTCGAATAGAGAGGGTTCGAAAATTTAAGTATTTAGTAGAGATAATTCAAGAGAATGTCTTGGAAAAATATGCTATAGAAGAAAGGATTCATAAGATGGAACGGGCATATGGTATAACTAAAGATATTTACAATAAATATTGCATTTGTTTAAAAATGCGAAAATAAGGCATTGCAGTACAGTAGTGAAGCCAGAATGCCTATATGCAAGTGAATGTCTAGCATTGAATTATAATTTAGACAAATTAGAAATTTTGGAAAGACGAATTATTAGGAAAATATTAGGGCCACGAAAACTTCAGAAGGTTGGAAATTAAGAAGTAATGATGAAATATATCAAAGTATAGAAATTATAACAGAAACAATGAGAAAAACAAGACTATTATTTTTTGGACATTTATATAGAATGGACGACAATAGGTTGACAAAGCAAATCTTCAAATATCTGTGGGGGAAGAAGTCAACATCAAGTTGGATTAAAGAAGTCCAAAAGGATTTAGAAAAAAACAGTATACACGCAGAAGAAGCAATTAAAGGAGAAATTTTTCGGGCAAAAGTGTTAAAAATGGAGGGGATTCCAGGGTAGGAGAGAGAAAAATCCAGGTTCAAAGTGGACTGAAGACAGGAAGAGGAGACACATCGAGAAGATGAAAGAGTATTGGAAAAAAAGGAAAGAGCAAAGAGTAAAGAATTGAAATTGGCATGTGGTCCCTAGGTGACCGATACGGAAAAAAACGCTTTTCATAGAAAGCTGAGTTTGAATTGTCGAATTTATTTTAGTTGACTTATTTACTTAGTATTCTTTTCTACTATTTTAGACATTCTATAACAAAAAGTCTACTATAAACTTAAGACTACTACATAAATATTGTTACAGTAACATTATTTCAGTACTGATTCAGCACTATTTCCTAATCCTTAGACACCTGTGTATCTAAGGAAACAATAAACAAATTAATCTGGTAATTTCATTATAACAATTCTATCATATAAACTGGTAATTTCAGTTTGTAAATTGTATGATTATGTGACTCTTGTTATTTATACCCTAATATCTGTATAATGAGTTTTGTAAAGATGAATTTGGGTTTATTTGAAAACCATTTCTTCATTTTTTTGAGTAAGTTCAGCTATAGTCAAAATACGAGTATTTACCCTTTCTGTCAAGCGCAGTTTTGTTTACCCGGACACGTTTTGTAATCCTGCCTCCGCTATTCGCTTGATACATTCTGTGAGTTAGATTCATTAGTTCTTAATCTTTTTCCTTAAAGTGTCGTCCCTTAATCTACCATTTTTTGTTTCATTGTTTAACTTGCTTAGTACACTTATTTTTAGTTGATTAAAGTTTTCTTTGAAAACTGTTTTAAACAGTCTTAAATAATCGCTGTCTTGTTCCGTTGCTGGCTAAAAACAAATCACAGTCAACATTATCGCTTACAATGCCTGTTCACTAGAAGGTGGATTTACTCCCAGTCGAGAAGGTAGTACACGTGGGAGAAGACTGAATAACTGCGCGAGCACCGATTCCCGCCAGATAGGTCCCGTAGTGAGAACGAAAGATTACCGCCAGGTGGGTCCCGTAGTGAGGACGGAAGATTCCCGCCAGATGGGTCCCGTAGTGAGGACAGAAGATTACTGCCGATTTTCGGTGGTATTCCGTTTTTCCTCAACTCTTTTCTTAGCGTATATTCGTGGCGTGGGGATAGTGTTACGTTTGACTGTACAGCAGCTGATTATTGCAACAAAGATAGATTTCCAGCGTTTGGTGACGGAAATGTCTGGAGTCAGACAGGAGCCTTAAACTGCCTGGCATGTCTAGACCTCGTGGTAGTCCTCGTTGGGCAACGTTACGTTCTGTATCGTCATAGAAAATTTTTATTTGTACGCCACAGCTGCGGAGTGCGAAACTCTCTCGTATGAGGATGAGATGCCTACCGCTCAAGAAGGATATAACAAACGCAGAGAAAGAATATTTTCTTGCTATTTCTTGCAAATGCTGATGTCGTCAGCAACAACAGCCCTTGCCTGCATACTGGGTAGTGAAAATCTTGCTAATTGTTACGCAGTTATTTCTGACTTGAACTATACGTATTTAACCACTTTTACTATACATAAAAATTTGACATAATAAACTTTAATAAGAATGGTACAAAAATAATAATAACATATATTCCACAAGTACAGCTAAAGACTCCATGATATACGTAACGGTAGGTATTGGCACATGCATACGTATAATGTAGTACGAACAGGTTATTTTTATGAAGACCGGTACCACAGTCTATTATAGAATAATCTACAACGCATTTTATAAATTTAAATATTAAATAAACTCAGTACTAGTACTCTATTAAGCTGCATAACTTTACATTATAAAGTTAAATATGACTATAAGATATCCTTAACCTAACTAGAAAACTTAATCCTGCTTTAACGTAGATTTTCTTCATACAAAGTATATTGGTTGCTTTTTAGTGCATAAGATACGAACACACATACACAGTAAGTATGTACGAACTCGTGCTCCAGTGCTCCCCTTTGAACCCGCTATTGCGTTGTAGGACGTTTCCACTGTCAGCTACTATCACACTATCATGAGTGACGAAAAAGGCAGTGATTGTGTATCTCCTATTGTTTAGGCCTAAATTGTCAGTAAAATATTTAAAGATTTGTGTCCATTGACGTAACATGTCATCTATGATCAAACTGGAAAATATAGAGGAAAAACTTTCGTTTGTCAAGACTTGTATTCATACTAAAGTTTGGTAATCGGAAACAGTTATTTTAGGTAATAAACGTTTACTTACTCTTACCAAAAACGTGAAGAAATATCGCTTTTCCAATTGTGTTCTATCATTTATTCTATAACGCCAGCATTACCTTCATGTAATCTACAAATAAGAGGTGAATTTATTTTGATGTTCTTTGCGTTTTTCAATAATTTGTTAAATAGTTAAATTGTCTGTGCTTGATCTTCCTTTATTTCAACAATGTGGGTAACAATCCTTTACATTATAGATTGTGAAGAAAATGCTTATTGTGCTTGTTATTTCATAACACTGTGACGCAGAACTCTTTATAACGTTGCAGATAATAATAATAAAAATAAAGTTATAATAAAGGTCAGATAATAATAAAAAAATTCACTGAGAATGTAGAAGCGATTGAAATGAACTGTATCCTTTTAAATACGAAGTAAAAATGTGGATAAACCTATTGACTCTATGTAAACGAAACGAAGCGTTTGAAGACTAAAAAGAGTGAAGAAGGAAAAAGGAAGAAGGAAACTGTGAAAGTACGAATTACGGTATGAGCATTTAAACCAAAAGAACACCGAAAACATAAAAACAAATCCGTAATATCAGTCATAAAAAAATTATTAAAGGAGAAGCCCAGGAATCCTGGAAAGGATAGATCTGAAAAGCAACCGGTAGGAAAATGGGATTTAAAATTATGACTTGTATGACTAATAAGTAGTATTATTGCAATTGTTTTCATTTTCATCTGAGAGTCTCTTACTGGTGTATGTTAGCGCCATTTTAACCAATGACGTACCAATAATTCCGTACACACACATAGGAACATTTGCAGTCGTGCAGTCATACTAATAGACATACAGATCCGATAGATTTTACACAACTACAGCTTGCTTGGACATCCTTCAGAATTCGTTAAATAAACAGAGAGTGAAAACTCTCCTGTCATGTTCACAATAAAAAAGCTCTCTATGTCATTCAGATTAAGTTGAATAATGTAGAAATTCCTAGAGTAACAGAAGCTATAAAATTATGACACCATTCTGATATCAGAGATTAATGTAAGGAAAAGAATTCTAAAACATTTCGAAGGATTTGAGAGTCTTCTCAGTGACCTAGTTTTGAACCTCATATACTTTCTACTGAACTCGATTAGTTTCAACAAAGATCCAGGGACTTCACTGACTAATCTCTGTCAGGGTAGTCATTGGATAGATTCTCCCTCATGGTTTAATCGTTACCAGATTTATTCATAGAACAATATTCCATAGATTTATCTTCCATGTGACGTGTTCTTATTGTAAATAAACAAAAATTTTAATTAATAATTATATTTGCCTGTATCTTATGCTTTGCTTCAACATTGGGACACTGCTCTGCTTTGAAATTTGTCATGTACCACAGTAACTAACACAAAGGTCTTCTACCTTTGAGTATTTCCATCGATTTCTAATAGTTGGAAGACACGAACTTTTCCATAGCAACGTGTAGACATTTGTCTAGGTTTCTTCGATGCCTGTAAATGTTGCTGACCCAGAATTTCCATATCACTGTGAAGATCGTTACTTGATGTCAGCATTTATCAAATATTAATCAAATTCAAGTAGGTTTATGATAATTTGAAGAGAGCGGCGCTATTTTCATCAGTGGAAAAATAGGGAATACCAGGCAAACTTCAATCTCACCCGCTTATTGATGAAAATCTCAAAGGGAGAGTTAACATCAAAACTAACATAACACACCCTTTTGACATTATTTTAGACTGATAAGGTGGTGAACTCGTACATCCTATTTAACGTTGCTCTGAAAAAATATAAAGCAGTTGTTATTAAGACATAAGGGACAACAAATAATTGCATAATAAATGATACTGGCATTACTTGTAGATCGAAACGAGCAGTAAAGATAATTACCAAATGATGACGTGGCGGGGGGAGAACGGATTAAAACTGGAATACGGAGGTAGCATCAGTGGGGTTGTTCGCAATTTTAACTACATAGGTTGCAAAAAAAAGACTGTGGTGTGACCCCGGATATAAAAATGAAATTCTGAATGATAGGAAGGTACTTTATTTGCTTAAATTCCGTATAAGCTCTAAATTGGTTCAATGAAGATGTAAGCACGTGCTATATAAGACGGTTACGACCCATACCATGATACCATGCAAAATTTCAGAAGACTGAAGAGATGCTGGCATATTTAAATGCTATTACTGAGAAATGTTTTAACCCAGTTAAAAGTAATGATGAATGGCGCTTCATGTTCAATTATAAACTGCAACAACAATTTTAAAATGCCCAGTAGTGTAGTTAGATGACAGGTGGTCACGACTACTTCAGCGCCTCAGCTGGTCAGGACCTATCGAGTGTATGTGGTCACAGAGGAATATAAAAAAAATTATGAAAGGACAGGTGGTTACCAGAAGTTGAAACAAAAGCAACCGTCTCTAAGGGCAGTATTCGGTGAGACACTGATGATCTTCTGTGGCTGACAAACTGGTAACCTCGCCACAGGATGTCGAGATTGTTGTAGGAAGCCAACGCTCAGTACAGAGTAGTACCACAACGGGCGTGAAAAGAACAAGGCTGAATAACGATATTGTTTAAGACTTTATTTCGAAAATTTGTCTAATATTGAAAGTGTTACTTTGAAGCATATTTGGAAACAATAAGTCTCTATGTTTTTTAAAATTTGGTTTAAAGAGAGAAAATATTTTTCGGCAACCAGTATAAGAGTTCGCATTTGATTTAAAATATATAGTCGTGATAGTCGTCTTATTAAAAACATTAAACTATTTACATGGATTATGCTATTGTGACATTCGTAGTTAGTTAGTCTCTTCGTCTCTGCAGAAACTCATTCCTTGCATTCTCCAGTATGATAATAGTTTAGGTAAGAATTTTATTACTTTGAGTGTAACTATTAAAACAGCGATGCATTAAACACGTAGAGTACTAGTCGCATTCCCTTACGTCTGAGTTCGAGTACGTAAGGCATACTTAAGGACTCCAGCGTGCAAACGTTTGACGGCGAGCAGCGTGCTTTGCTGCTCGTTTATGTGTGTGTATGTGAGTGTTTGTGTTGTTTACGAGCACTAGTGTTGCGTTCATCTGCGACATCTGAGCTGGAGTACGCAAGACGCATACTTACGGACTCCAGTGTGCAAACCTTTGTTCGCGAGCATCGTTCTTTGCCGCGCGTGTGTGTGTATGAGGGTTTGTGTACTGTTGCGTTCATCTGCGACATCTGAGCTGGAGTACCCAAGACGCGTACTTACGGACACTAGCGTGCAGACGTTTGCATCGGAGCAGTGTGCTTTACCGTGTGTGTATGTGTGTAGACGAGAGCACTATTTGCGTTCGCCTGCGCGTCTGAACTCAAGTTCACAAGGCATACTAACGACTCTAGCGTTCAGCGGTCGTGCCGACAGTGTCTGAACTCGAGTTCGCAAGGCGTACTTACGTACTGCAGCGTGCAAACCTTTGCCTGGGAACAGTGTGCTTTGCGCTAATGCACGTGTTTCAACGGTTACACTCACATGTAATAAAGATCCCAGAACACGGGTACGTTAAGTACTCCATATAGTAGGAACACAGAGAAATGAATTGATCCGCAGAGACGTCCGTAATATCCAATTCTAAAGAAATATATTTAATTTCGTTACCCAAAAACAGTTTTATTGTTAAAAATTACAATAATTATAACTGTTAGGAAATAAAACTTCCAATAAATTTTTTAATAAATTCTTTGCCCGGAATAATAATATTCTCTGTACACAGAGGTGTTTTTTCCGAATATTACCTATAACAGGGATCAGTAACATTTGGTAAATTACATTGTCACTTTGCGTCTCAACATAAATTCAAAACTGATTAAAACCTACTCACTATATGATACGCTGTTTCCAATGAACGCAGTTCTGACGAAGGCGCGACTGGGGACCGCGGGCTCAGGTTTACCTCTTAGGGTGCTGCACTAGTGAATTAGGGAATCATTTTGTTCTTACTGGTACTTCAGTTTTTGCTTGCTGCTGCTACTACTACTACTACTACTACTACTGCTGCTGCTGCTGCTGCTGCTGCTCCTCCTCCTACGATCAATAATAACAACAACAACAACAACAAAATAATAGTAATAATAATAACAATAATAATGTTGCTACTTTTGTCACCATAAAAGCGGAGTTATCGGGCTTCTCTATTTATTATCTCATTCAATAGAAATATCAAATGTGATTAGTCGTCTGTATTAGTAATGGATCTGAAACTAGAGGAAACTATAGCCCACTTAAGTGGAGTGGGTGATATCTCATATCCTCTAAGATAAGATAGTGGATGAAGGTAACTCGTCTCAAGTATCCCATCTTTTCTTCTTCTTCTTCTTCTTCTTCTTCTTCTTCTTCTTCTTCTTCTTCTTCTTCTTCTTCTTCTTCTTCTTCTTCTTCTTCTTCTTCTTCTTCTTCTTCTTCTTCTCCTTCTCCTTCTTCTTCTTCTTCTTCTTCTTCTTCTTCTTCTTCTTCTTCTTCTTCTTCTTCTTCTTCTTCTTCTTCTACTTCTTTTTCTTCTTCTACTTCTTCTCCTCTTCAAGGATTAGGTTATATAAATCTGTTTCAGCATCCATCTCATCGTCGGACGACCCACGTCCCTTTTACCAATGGCTTTATAGTTCAGTGCCGCTTATGGCAATCGATCCTCTGTCATCTTTTGCAGATGGTCCCACCATTGTCTTCTGTAAATTTAAATAATTTCATTTATGTCCTTTATTTCGAGTTCTGCTCTGATATCCTCATTCCGTATTCTATCTTTCAACGTATAATTTATTTCGAAGAAACTGCACTTCAGCACTCTGAATCTTGCCTCATTTCTTTTTTGTCATGACCCACGCCTCATTCGCATATGTCAATGTGGGTATTGCAATTGTCTTATAAAATTTAATCCTTGTACTGTGTCTTGTTTTCTTTCTAACATTTCTATGAATCTCATCTCGTGAATACACAAGTATCCCATCTCGATGCCTGTATTCTACTAACGTATACAGGAACGGTACCGTATTCAACGGAATCTTGTTTCAGAATAATTAGTATAATACAGCATAATTAGTACTGATCACCTTGTATAGCTAAATCTAAAATTTTAGCTGCTCGATCATCATATATATATATATATATATATATATATATATATATAATCACGTTTATCCATCAGTAGCTAAACATGCAAGTTCTGACTAGAGAAGTTGATCTTTTTGAGACCCCATATATAAAAGTTATGAGTAAGCTTAGACATTTTATTCTTACATATTCGTAATCAGCATAAAAAACCGTAAAAATATATATCCGTTTCAAGATAGTTTGTTGAAAAAAGTTGAATAGTAATTACCCTGTTAACTTAATCGTTACAAACGACTCACACGTTTAAAAAAATGCATTACTATTTTATCACGGATATCGGTTTAGCTTTTAGTGATGAAAAATATGCACAGTGTTGCCACAAAATGTATATAAAGTCACGAAGGTCACAACGTTGCCAAGTCTACTGAACGTAAGCAATTCCTGCAATATTAGCAGCTGGTGTGTCTCGGCTGTTTATACAATTACTGCTTCCAGTCGCCTACGTTTAATTCCTGTATACGATCTTAGTTATTTTTAATTTCAGTACCGTAGTAAAAATAATCTTTGAAAGACGTAATCAACTATTTTTCAACGCTGTTATTAAAAAGTGGGTTAATCATTCAATGACAGAAAACATATAAGGTATAAAATGTTGTGATCACTTTATTCACACGTTCTTTTCTTGACACGTAAATAACTATATACTAAATAAAGATATAATAAGTATATCTTCATTGTACATTAGTATAATATGTAGTTAAAAAGTACAGTACAACCTGTCACATCCGGACCTGTGATATCCGGAACCTCCCATATCCGGACGTATCTTCAAACTAATTTTTGCAATTTTGGTTAGCGAAATGGTTAGGGATGTAAAGATACTACTCTTGATGTTTTGGCTGACCACCACTTTTTCTTCACTACACTTACGTCATTCTGTGATATGGTTCACTATTTTTGAATATTTAAGTTTTTACAATTGAAATACTTTATTTGGGGCAACTGAGTCTGGGGCAGCGGCGTTAGGTCGACTCACTTTGGCTTCATGGCTTCCAAAAAACGTGTGCATTGTATGAAGCAGCCGAATCACAAACTTTTTCAAAAACTGATGTAGGCGTACTGTAAGTAAAACTTTTTAACCAATTTTACTTTTTGTATTTTAAAGAGTACAGTGTACAAATGCAAATGCTAAACCAATAGAAACGTCTAAAAAAACACGTTCTTCTTCTGTGTATCTTCTGTAATTGTTAATTATATTAATTGAGATTTTGGCTACTTATAGAGATTTAATTACTGAACACAATGCAGTTTTCAGAATTGCTGTATATTTATTGGTTTTGAAGTTATCGCAGGTTGAACTGCAAAAATGAATTGAATAAAATTCATCCATCATCCGCCCGCGAGTTTCACTGTGACGAAGTTAGAGTGAGATAGCTCTCTGTCTAGCGTACGGCGCAGCGCACAGTCTGTCCCTTTCAATTAACGCTCAGATATGACGACATATTATGAATCGTTATATATACCCAGACGATAACTTCAATGAGTTGAACTGATTTTGTGTATAATACAGTATATTTAATGTATCTTTTAAATGTCAATAAATTTCAAATGAAATTTGGGTATATCTGAAATCCTTGAATAATTTACGCACCCGAAATTTTCGCCGGTATTTTTCGTCAAAAAAGTGCGTTAATTATGCGAGAAAATACGGTATTTATAAATGACCTTGTGATATCCGGATTTTTCCATATCCGGATCGGCCGGTCGCCATATTAGTCCGGATATGACAGGTTGTACCTGTACTGGTAAAAGTATGAATACAGATAGACTTTTATTACAAATATTTTTTGCTACGGTTTTCTATAAATAGTAACTATTCTCGGTAAAATAAAAATAAAATAAAATAAAAGATTAAATACAAATATCTAATATTTTCTGAATAAAATATATGTATATTTTAACAAATAATAATGTAACTCTGAAAAAATTTAAGACAAATCTTCATTAACTCTTGTAGGGAATTAATTAAATCTTCATTAATCTTTAAAACTCTTGTACGGAATTCGTTTTACACACTTAGGCCTATATGTATTGAACATAATTATTATAAAACCATTTATTATTAAAAGGGATTGTTTAAATTACATATTTATTCCTACCATTCGCCAAGTCCGATTATTTCTTTTGTTAAATAAATCTTATGACATGTCTTTTATATGTTTTGTACACCTCAGATTTTGTGTACACTGTATATATTTCGTATTTTTAATGTTTTTAGGTAAGTTTTCATTGCCCTAGGACACCGGTCCTTCTCAAAATTCGCATATAATTTTACCCTGATTAACGAAACAGCTCCTCTCTGTCTGTGTACCTCTGTCTCACTCTCTCTCTCTCTCTCTCTCTCTCTCTCTCACCCCTTCTCACTCTCTCTCTCTCTCTCTCTCTCTCTCTCTCTCTCTCTCTCTCTCTCTCTCTCTCTCTCTCTCTCTCTCTCTCTCTCTCACTCTCCTTATTCGATCTATTTCTTTCCCTTATTTTTATTAAAGAATGAGCCAAGGAGGATATGTACATTTACACCTGCCGGACACCTGTAAGGTTGCCTCTGTAAGAAACAATAACATTTCTCAAGTGTTTATGAAATAAGGACACTGGAACATGGTAAACGCATAGTAATGTTTATTTGGCTGAGACAAGATAAACGAGAAACGTGATTACATTTCTGGCGGGAACGATTATGCATTTTGCAAACTGGCGTCTACGTCACACACGTCCGTATTTTCTACAAACATTGTGCACAGTTTAATCTGAGTTGTGGTATCGCGAACTCAGAAATGGTTAATATACGTCAGCCACTGCTATGTACAGTGATATGTGTTGTGTCTATTCATTGTTAACAAAAACAGGTCTCCAGCACAGAGACAAGATTTTCATTCCCGTCAACATGAGTACCTACTCAAGGTCAAATAACATTCTTATTGTTGTAATGACAGACGTGTACGTTTACAAAACATACTGTTTTGGCTGACACATATATACACATCTACGTCTGAACTCGCAACCTCTTATTTATCAGCTGTCTGTTTTTACGTTTCCACCAAACGTGTTCCAGAAAATCATATTAAAATAATATGAATATTTTATAGTAAAAACATAATAAAAATAATAATAATATACAATTTAAAAAGTTAATACACTACCTCTTGCTTATCCTAAGTTTTGTGCGGAGAAATACCTGACCCAGTCAGTTTTCCAAGGATTCATAAAATTGTTATCTCGAATGATACATGGATCTTGTAGAGCTCGTAATCCTAATGTTCCTTGCATGATTGATGGAAAATGTACACATAATAACCGAGCAACATTTTACGTTAAACTATTGAAAATAACAATGGTTTTCCAAAGTACCGGAGACGAGATGTCGGAATTGTTGAACTAAAAGGAATACCGTATATCATTTGATAATCGTGATTCGTTCAATACAATCGCTTCCTAATTCTACAGTACAATGCTCACATCAATATTGAAAACCGATAAATACATGTATAAATAGGCTTACCATACGTCCCGGTTTGACCGGGATTGTCCCGGTTCGACGACCTGATCCCGGGGTCCCGGCCAGTTTGTCAATTGTCCCGGTTTGAAAATTGACGAGAGTAGTTTCCGTCCGGGCGAAGACGTTGTGCAAGCTAAGCTCCCGATTTTTTGTTAAATCAATAGAAAAGAGAGTTTGAAAGATTAAAAGTAATTTTTCATGAATGGAAAATTCAAAAGCTGCAGTAGTCACTTTGCACGAGTATACACATTCAAATGACTTAGGGAGCACAAAAATCCTAATGTGTGCTATACTTGCTTTCCTTCGAAAAGATGTAGAATGTGGCTGGCAGTATATCCATGGTCAAGTTCCAGAGGAAAAGAAACTCGATTAATTCCTTAGTTGTTTCGTAGAACAATAGCTAGACAATGATTAGTGCCACAGGAGTTACGGAACTGCTACTTCCGACGTCATACAATGAATAATACCGTACAAGCACGCATCAGAAACTAAACAGCCACGTTGGAAGACCACATCCAAGAATAAAAAACATTATCAAATGTTTATAATCTGAGGCAGAGAAATGTATTCAGAACACGATGTAACGATGGAGTGAAATTTTTAAGCTATGAAAAGGACGAAAAAGTATACTGAATTGGATAAACTAAAAGATATGAAAAAGATTCTGAAGTTGGGATGTTTCTCAAGATCACGTCGTCCGTTCTACAAGTTGACTAATAAAAATAAATAAAAAATAACCTTCCTTTTTAATTTAGAGAGAGAGAGAGAGAGAGAGAGAGAGAGAGAGAGAGAGGGAGAGGCTATGCAAGTGTGTGTGTGTGTGTGTGTGTGTGCGCGCGCGTGCGTTTTATAAAAATTGTAACTTGGTAAACGTAGTTGGTAACAAAAAATACATTTAACGAATTATAAAAACATAAACACAATACAGGGTGGATGTACATACATCGTTGTTTGTGTGTTCGCAAGTGGGACGTACTCTCACGTATCAAAAATTAATTACGGTCATATCTACTTGAGTGTTCGCAAGTGAAACGAGTTGCGAGTCCCACTGTTCGTAAGTGGGAGCACACCATCGTCGGCCGGATACGAAAAGCAGATTAATTTACCTGGTTTCTTCGAGACAAAAGCATCAACATGAATCAAAAAATTTAACTTGCAACCATTATTTTAGTAAAACGTAGATGATTGTGGGTACCATAGCTTAGGCTTTTAGAGCATAGGCTTGTACATTTATCTAGGATTTACATTATGTAGCTGATGATAGAAGTTCAAATGCGAGTTCCTGGTCCCTAAAAACATGGGTATCTCAGCTGGGAGAGTGAACTCCAAGACAAAATACTGATCCTTCAAATGTGTGTGTGTTGGGTAGGTATAGGCCTACTAGTAGGCCTACTCTGGGCTCCTTAAAAAAGCTACTGCTAAAATAACAGTGATTTGTTCTAATTTTGTTTGCTACATAATAAGGTGACGCCGTATAACATTAAAATTTGGGTTTGGCAAAGATTATCAGAATTGGCACATTCAACAATTAAAAGTTTTGTACGAATGAGCAGAAAATAATGGTATTTAAAAGGAACTATAAAGACATATCTTATGGTCATAAACAAACCGTAGAAGAAATTACTATTGTAATCAGTATAGTCATATTTGGACAGGTGTAGAAAAATATGGAGAAGCCTGTACAGGTGTGTCGGTGCTGATGGGAACACACATAAAAACGTTTGTATGAGATTAAACGTATGTATCCAAGATAAATACCGTTTTATCTACAACAGGTGGCTTCGAAATATGAATTTGGGGATTTCCCTTTTATTTAGGGGGAATTGTTATAAGGTAAATAAATTAAAGTTTCTTCTTTCACACAAGTGACCCAATAATTTTTCTGGTTTAGGCACATCGATTAAACTATTACAAAATGTGTCTAGTTTCGATCTAATTTGACGTATAGGTTAGGATTTGATGGAGAAGTAAACAAAGTGCGAGGGGGGCAAGAAAAGGATAGTGAGGGATTGTGTGTAACACTGAAATTGTGACAAGAAAAAGAAGAAACTGTATGAGTGGCGATCGCGTGCATGCGCGTGTGTGTGTGTGTGTGTGCGCGAGAGAGAGAGAGAGTGAGAGAGACTGACAGAGAGAAACAAGGGCAGAGATAAAGAAATCTGTTTCATTAATCAAATTCTACAAATAGTTTACTGTTATACGCAAAAACGTAAACTCGGGCACGCTACGTAGCGTAAATAAATGTTGCCTAACATCTGACGCATGTGAATTAAAACAGCAATTCGTATCATAAACATATGCAGTGTTTGTAAAACTATATAGCCTAAACATTCACACACACACACACACACACACACACATACAGATACTCACTCTCTCCCTTTGTCTGCATGTCAGCCTGTCAATCTCATTTCAACCTCCCCTGACACTTTCTTTTCGTTACCCTCTCTTGCTATCTACTAATTAGCTCCTAAGCTAGACCTCGAATTAGGTGAATTATGTGCAATTTTAGAGACAATGAATAATTTTAATGTTTTTAGTGGAAAACAGTTTCTTTCTCCTAAATAAAACAAAAACTTGTGTTTAGGGATTATGCTCTTTACAGGCAACAGCTAGAGGTGCGAACACGCCAAATTCATATTTCGAATCTATGTGTTGTAAATGTGATAGTACTCCTTCTTGTACGTACTTCTAATCATATATATATATATATATATATATATATATATATATATATTTTTTTTTTTTTTTTTTTTTAGGTGTTTCTTTATCATCACTAGGGCCCGGATTTATATGTAGCAAAAAATGGCAAAATATGTACATAAATATGTAGGAAAAATAAGGAAAATATGTAGCTAAATATGTAATATTTAAGAAATATGTAGTATTAAAATACTTTCACATCAACAATGTAATTTACATTTTACGAGAACATAACAGTGCCCTCTTTGAAAGGTTTTGAAAATAATAGGTGCTTCATTTTAAAACTTTTTAAAATCACTTTCAAAACATGCAAATATATTTTGAGCAAAGTCAATGTAATCCATAAAATACTAATCAAGTTCGGGGCTGACACTAATCACCAGTTAGATTACCACTTCTGTTACAGAAAATAAGTTAACCCTCAGAATACACAGTATCTGAAAGTTCAACTCTTTGTTGAAGAGTTTACAATAAGACAGCATGCATAAGAAATGAATTACTTTTCAATTGTTTATTGTACTTTAGAAAATTTATGAAAACATATTTCAGAAAACAGTATTAAAAAAGAAACCTTGATATTATAAAATTAACAACAACAAAGTATTTTACCTATGGATTTCTGTAGTATAGGACATGAGTATAAAGTAAAACATTGAGAATTATTAACTATTTAACAAAGTATTTTACTAAGAGAGTTGAAATTACTATAAAATTAAAGGTAGATTTTTGACTTGAAAATCTATATTGTATATATATATATATATATATATATATAAAACTCTACTATAACTCTGCATAAGAATAAAGTGTCCATGTAAGTTTTTTTTTCCACTGTTTAGTTGCACAATTAATTATTAAATACTTTTCTATATTGTCTGTTGACATGGACTGTCTTCGGTCTGAGAGTATGTTTTTATATATAGAAAAGGATCTCTCGACATCACATGTCGTCACCGGCGCATGTTTATATAGAGGAATCGTACTTGGAAGAATATTCTCAATCGATTCTACAGTTTCGCCGTTACATATGCGATAAATGGTATGTAAAGTTGAGTAACCAGGGTTTCTATTCAGCACAGCATTTAATTTAGTAGAAACTTTGTCACCGACTTCACCCTGCACAGCATTTAACTTGTTAACTGCTTCTTCAACTATTCCTATGGCCTCTTGGAGAGTCAGACCTGCAGTCTCCAGTTTCTTGATACAACTGAAATGCGTTTTGATGTACGAAACTGAACATATCACCTTAGAGTTGTTGAATGCAGACAAGGATTCGCTCGCTGACACTGCAGAATCGGGAGATAATGTTTCCACCACATACTTCACAGCTTCAAAGTTGTCACTGTAGAAATTTACGGCTTCGATCCAGGTTCCCCATCTTGTAATTACGGGTTCTGGAGGCAGAGGTGTGTCAGGTAGCCTTTGTTTGTAGCACTGGATACGGTAAGGAGCTTTCAAGAACAACTTTTTTTGTTGCTGATATTAATGTATTTACTTCGGGGAAAAGGTCTCTGACAGTTTCAGCTACTCGATGCAATCCATGAGCCAGGCATGTAACATGTAGTAGGTTGGGGTAAAACACATTTAGAGAATTACCTGCTTTTAACATGTATGCTGCTGCATCTGTATACAACAGCAGTACCTTCTCTTCTTTAACACCATTTGGCCATAACAAACTTGGCAAAATACAGCTTTATCGTCCGTTGTAAAAGCACTGTCAATCTGTACCCATGATTTTAACTTAGATGACAAAGATGATGCGGTCGGTGCCATGATAAAACAAGGATATTTGTATTTAAAACTCTTAAGAACTTGCGTTGAACAATACCGCACAATATATTATTTAAGACGTCTTTTGTCCAACAACGAGAATCCGCCAAGGCAAGAAACAAGCAAGCGCAGAAGTGTAGGCGAAAGACAAAACACTGACTTGACAATAACTTCAACACACCACACTGCACGCCAGATTGTTATTTACGTGTAGGCTTACACTCCGAGAGCGTCGATAATACTGGCGTCAAAAATCACATTGTGCCCTACAATAGCATACAGTTATATAGATATTTGTTTGTTTAGGTAGATGGAATCCGTTGCGAGAATTGCAAGATCTGCGAAGAGTATTTATTTACCGCGGACAGCACGTTCTTTCCCCACCGACCCCGCTGAACGTGCGAACAAAACGTAAATGAGTGGGGCCGCGCATACCATTCTCATCTAACATCCCGTGCAAAATGCCTTACTTGTCGCTTGAGCTCGTAAAAAATTTTACTTCTTGAAAGTAGAATCTATGTGTGCAATTGCAACAGATGCAATATTTTGCCTTTTCTTGTAATAAATTTAATTGGACCTGATTCTGATTAATTGCACATTTGCGCATCTGAGTAATGTTGTTATAGGCCTAACTATTTTTTGCCATTTCAATTTTCAAATTGAAGTAAAGTATAGTAAAATATGTAGAAATATGTAAGATGGAGTGAAATATGTAATATGAACAAAATATGTAAAATTAAACTCGCGGATAAGACACCTATTGGTATGATTCGCCGATATCTGGCTTTTCCGTGTAAATGTGCACTCAGCATTCAAATATGTAATTACATAAAAATCCGGGCCTTAATCATCACCTACACCTGCATAAATATGAATGTAGGGGCTACTCATTACAGTATTCACTTCCCCTTCCTTTGTATTTTGATTTGACAGCATTACAGGATGTTTACACTACCTTGTAAGCACGTATGTTTCCCCTTCTGTTTTGTCCAATATACAGTAGATTTGATAGAAATTTTAAATGAAGAAGGAAACTGCTACTTGGTAAATTAATATGTATTGTGCTTTTAAAAGGAAAAGAGAGATAGCTACCGTTTTTCTAATTCTATCAGTAGGATAGAAAACAGATATAATATAAAATGTATGAGACCCCATTAATATTAAGTATTTATCTCTAAATCACCAGTCGATTGTCTCAAAATAATGCGAAAAATTGCGAAAGAAACTACCGTGCAGTTATTTTTATCTCGCAAGGGTGTGTACGATGAACTATAGAAAAGAAACTTGTAGATAAATGTTTTTAAACAATGCCGTTTGGTTGCTAATCCCCGACCTTATAACTTTTTTATATACTTGCTTTTGTATAGAAAAGTCTTATGAAGTGAAAAGAAATTAGTAAAAGAGAATGGAAAATTCCAGGGTGAGGAAGAATATTTAACGTTACGAATTATAAAACGAAGGAGATATTACAGCTGCAATAAAGAGCAGGCAACGAATTATATCAAGGGCTCAAGAGAGAAGTAACGCAACGGAAGGCTGATTGGAATTCCTCAACTTAAATGTGAAGGAGGTATTGTATAATATTAATACTACCTGTAACTACCGCAGACCTTCCTTTGTCATAAACCGTCTCCTCACCATTCCCGATGGACCTCCTCCCAGAAACCCCCGCCAACGGAGAAATAGAAATAATTAAGTCTCTTCGTCATACTTACTACACCTGGCTTCCTTATTGATAACTTAACATCTTAAATTTTCCTATCTACCTATCCGGTCTTTATCCCTCTCCTTTGTGCCTCCCCGCCTTACCTTGACGCCTCTCTGACACCTCCCTCCAGCTTTGGCGTCCTGCGTTACTCGACTTCGTCTTGGCTGTCGTTTGACTTATACTTTTATTATGGCTCTACCATCACCCATTTGGCTCTGCACACTACGTAAACACACAAATACACATCCATACACTACACTCTATCCTGAATGCCTCCACCTACTTCGCCACCGGTCCGCGCTGCGCTGGCGTGCGACTCCTCTAAATCTCCAATCGGCGGAAGGGTGCTTGCCCCAGATCAGCCTGAGTCTTATCCTCTGAGACAAGTCTCAGACAACGCAAAAAAAGGTATAATATTATAGCCTACTGTCTACTATGACTGTGAGACGCGAATATGACAGCAGATACGCAAGAATGTAGGAGGCTACAGAAGAATAAAGGAACGGTCCAACTTCGGATATTATGGCTTAAGTAATCATATTAGAAAGGATTATTACAATTTATTTTATACACCACACAATATATGTGATAATTTTAATTTTTTATTTATCTATAAATTTTGAAACGAATTAAGACCTGTATTAACATCAACCGTTGTGTATATAATTCTTTTCACTCAGACTTTTCACAAAGTTTAGTGATATATTAAAACCATGTGTAAGATAATCAATTTTTGTGAAACCTATAATATACCCATTAAATAGTGTAGACTAGATAAGTATGATAGTAGCTTAATACAGTCTTTTTTCCGGGATGAAAGGGAAATTATAATATTGTGCGCTTAAGAATGAAACTTTTTTTGTTACTAGACCAACGTTTATGAAAATCTATTTGGCTTCATTTCTCAGATTGTAATAAAATTGGAATCAATTATAGCCTATATCAAATTAAAAATTTTTGCCAAAATTATTTGTTACTAACCAAGTTTACTTTATTTTCTTAACCGATGGATTTTTGCATATCAAATTCCGTTTATTAGACATCGATTTTTCAATATAAAATTGGTCTCTAGATTACTGATTTGCGTTAATGCGTCCAAGAAAAATAGTAGTTTGATAAACCTTATTACTAAGTTTTAATGTTTGTTTACATACGGCGTTTTCAAGAAACTGTAACAGTGTTAGAATAAATAGGCCTACTAAAAAATTTGATTACATACCTGCACCTAGTTTCGTATACAGAAGCAGTGTAAAAAGTATTTTGTAAAGCTTTCTTACAAAATTATAACATAACTGAAGCCCAAATGATGTTTAAGATTTTGCACGTTAAGTCATATGAAGTTTACTTAAGAACCTGTTACGTTCAGACTTCCTGAGATACAGTTATTGAGAAGAACAAGAGTAACAGAAAGAAAGAGAGGAGAGTGAGAGAGAGGTCAAAGTACATGATGTTTACTACAGTTGGCTACTTATAAGGAACTTGAAAATAACTAAACTTATTGTAATGTAGAAAGTTAACGAAACATGAACCAAAAGCGAGGATTATGTGCAGCAGACTCAAGAGTATTATTAACAGGATCCAAACAGCCTTTGGTGAAACGATTATTACGTTAAATAATTTATTCGCAATTAAGAAGTGGTACATTTTGAAGAAACGAAAAAACCGAGGATGAGGAACTTATAAGTTGCTATTAAAATATGTAACTTACCTTTTGGATACCTAATTATTTTACAAGCAAGTTACGGAAACTATAAAAAAAAATTAATTCTTAATATATAAGCCTTCACGTATTATTTCAAAAAAATTAGATTACTGCTCACTGTGATATACGAAAAGCAAAAATATAATTAATGTAACATTACAACTCTTCAACTCTGTAAGATATAAACTCTTCTGATTCTGCAGGTTGTTATTTATATTATTGGTACTTGTAGAAATTTTTATTAATCAGAATGGTGAATAAATTTCCAACGGATGGGAGTCAACTTGAAACATGTTGCTTCGGTACTACTGTATACCAACAACTGCATAACTATATTCTTACAAATGATATTCGGTATGAATGAGAATAATTAAAAATTCGTAATTCTCTCTCCCCCGTCTCTCTTCTCCCCCTCACTCTTTCTCTGTCAATTTTCCCCATCTACCTCACTAATAGGGACAAACCTCACTACTACCTTTAATTAAACACGACTACCTCACTATTAATTTCCTTTTATTTTCATTAAGTTAGCACGGCAGGTCCTTCTGCGACTGCACCCAAAGCGCGCCTCTTTAAGTGTTTGTTGAAATGTTACACTGCTACAAACAGATTACTCAAGTTTGAATGTGTAGTCTGTACAAACACAATGAATGATTAAACAAACAAACAGTGAAGGATTGTGTGTAACACTGAAATTGTTGACAAAAAGAAGAAACTGTACGAGTTGGCGCGCGTGCGTGTGCGCGCGCGAGAGAGAGAGAGTGAGTGAGTGAGTGAGTGAGAGGGCTGAAAGAGAGAACACGGGCAGAGGTAAAAAAAATCTGTCGCATTAAATTCACGCCAACAACATTCTTAATGTCGTAATGACACAACAGGATGTAATTTCGAAACTGTTAATTTCCTTCAAGTGTGTACTAAAGTAAAGAATGTTACAATTTATAAGTTGGTAATTACACCAGGTAATGCTAACAACCAGTAGCCTACTGATTCGAATGTGTGTGTGAAGAGGGCTTTTGAGTCTGATAATAACGCTATTACCTACTTGACACAGAAATTCCCGTGTCACCTGCATTTTGTATTATGCAAACGTTCGGAGGATGTAAATTTTTCAACAACATTGTTGGAGTGCCAACCTTTAGAATGAACCGTTGTGGCGGAATGCAAGATTGATTTAAAGAATTCAAAAATTCTTGGAGATAGTACACTATATTTTCAATATTAAATACGGTGTTAATAGATTCTTCGGACTTATTTATTATCCCCAGAAAATTTTTCCAAACTTGTATCATTATTTTCCTTCACAGATTCGATTCTTTGGGAATAACCACTTGTAATTTTTATCAAGTAAACACTTGACGTTTTGCACAGAATTTAGCAATTAATACAGTGTTGTACTATTTACTATGTCCCAGTTTTTCGTCAATTTCTGTGAAGCTATCGTCATTAGGAACACTACCGTCACCGAGGTGCAGTAAGTTTGTAGAAAAATCACCATCTCCTCCTCCTCCTAAATGGGCTCTCATATTGCTTTGCAAATTTAGTCTGAATAGCATTCCACATCGCCGAGGACTTTAAACACACTGAGACAATATCAGCGCGGGTTCCTCTTGCAGTTACCGGTAATCTCTAGCGAGAATCCTCTGAAATAACAAATGTTACGCTACCCACTAATTTGTTACAATTTCTTAAGTCTTGGAGAGTTTGATTGACCGTTTCTATACAGTCCACAAATCGCCTTCGTTTTACCGTTCATGATTAGTTTCCGTTTTGATCGCTCTTTCTTTTGTCATGCCTCCTCTTCAATACGAATTGCTTTTTTAATAGGAGTCAGTGAGAATACTTGACTTTTTCTTCTTGGCGCATTTCTATTTTATTTTTGCAGTCGCTTTCGGATAAGGGCGAATTTATTCTGGTGTCAATTGTGATAAGGTATTAGCAGATGTCTCGTTTATTTCCGACGACGTGGGAGGTCCGGCTACTGTGGTCTCTTGACAATCTTTTGTTGGTGTTAATCTTCCTTCATAATTACTTTTGTCTCCTATCTCTCTGTCAATTACAGGTGAACACAGAAACTCTTCGATACTGAATATATTTTCATTTAATGGCCAAATTCCAGTTGAACTAAAACCTGCTGTCAGTTAGATGGTGTAGCTGCCTTTGAAAGAGCATCTTTTGCTAGCCCAGGTATGTCATGGTTTTACCTGGGCTTATTGTCATCCAGCTCTCAGCGGCTGCACCGAAACAGGCCATATAAACACTTGTCTAATGGCTGAAGTCAGATTGTAACGGGTATGAGGTATAAACTGTTTCATAAATAGTAAAAAAAGAGAGGCTGTAATTTATCTTGATGGATGTGCTACTCCAATACAACCTGCTGGTCCATAAATAATCAAAGTGATATCTACATAACACTCTGTGGATATAACGATAAGTGGTGGTTTCCAGCTGCCATCTATGAAAATACCACTGGTTTCACCCTTTTCCAAAGGGGTAACCCTGCTGACTTGTTTATTTCCCTTCAAACTGACAACTTTGTTAGGACAGTGCACTGTCGTTATGCTGCCTGGTTTCCTTCACATTCCAAATATTGTGACAGTAAAAATGAAGGCGACTTATCACAGAATTCCAATATTGAAGAAAGTTTTATGTTATGTTTATTAAAACTAAATGCTATTGCAAAACTTGTTGCTTCAGCCTCTCTAAAAGACAACCTTGAATGTCGCTGCATGAAGCCAGTAAAACAATCTTTTACCAGCCCAGTTCACCAGAAAATCGACATTATTTGCAAACAAGTATTCGGAGGCTAACATACGAATATTCTTAGGGTACTAACCATAATAACTAACAGAATAGTGCAGACCATAACACAGAAATCTGATTTTTCTTTTTGTTCTTTCCTAAATACAAGTTGTGGAAAACGCCGAGTCTTTGTAGGGTTTGTGAGCTACATCGCCCCAGAAAGTTTTTCACTTGTACGTTTGAACCAAATATGAAAAAAGAAAACAGAACAAAATGTTTTACTTACATTGTACCAACATACCACTTTCCTTCTGGTGAAATTGAAGGTACACCTTTAATTTTAAAATTAGGAATTGATATTAGAAATAACCACTAATTACCAATAGTAAAGACTGTAAAAGATAAACAAAATGTAATCTAATAATAACCAATAGGTATACCAGTACTACATAAAGTCAAATAAATCAAATGTAATACAGAAACACAAAACCGACAATAATCCATTGTTGTATATTATAACTATATGCTTGCCATAGAAACCTCACTACTACCTTTAATTAAACACGACTACCTCACTATTAATTTCCTTTTATTTTCATTAAGTTAGCACGGCAGGTCCTTCTGCGACTGCACCCAAAGCGCGCCTCTTTAAGTGTTTGTTGAAATGTTACACGGCTACAAACAGATTACTCAAGTTTGAATGTGTAGTCTATACAAACACAATGAATGATTAAACAAACACGAACACCACACTACCTTGGACAGGCACATGTACATATGACTGTCATCTCACGTTTCTTATTTAGTTTTTATTTTAACTTTTTAATACTTTTATATGTTTAATTATTATGTAATCGTTAAGGATAAATAGGAGAAATAATTCTTTTTAATTGGCTTCATTATATCAAAAAGTAATTCCTTGCTGGATTCGTGAAATATTTACAATTCATCTTTATTTACGTAGGTCTTGAATGTTGTGACACCGATCCTTTGAAGTATTCTCCGATCTTTATATGTACGGTATTCTTTTCCGGATGTCTCTCTTTGACTATGATCCCAGGCATTCAAAGTTTTGTGTTTGGACTCCTATGATTTTCTGGCCTACTATTATTATACATTTTTATGTGCAAGAAAGTGGCTGAAGTTTCCATTTATAAACTACCTGATCCCTCTCGAACAGTCAGTGATTACTATAGACCGGGGTGACACGAGTTCTGGAAAGACACTCTAGAGATTATCGCTGTATCTCTTCTGTACGGTTTTGCTTCTTCCATTCACTTTATGCCCACTCTATTTTTGTTAGTCTACGACAAACAATCTTTGGTATTAGATTTCTAACGACCAAAAATACTTCCAAAGAATTTGATCTTCTTGCCTGTCCTTTCAAACGGAGCACTGTTTCTATTTTAACAGGACGCACAATACCCTACAGTTTAAGAATATATGGACGAAGAAGTGTATGTAGCTGCAGTGAGGCGAACGAACCCGACAGTATCATACCGAGGTTATCTAAACGAATACCGGAGATTTGCGGACACGGAGATTTGCGAACACAAGCTATTTCCGGAGATTTGCGGACACTAGGCCTTTTGCTACCTGAGAGAGGGATGACAAAATTCCAAAAGTATTTCTATACCGGAGGTTTGCGGACAGGCCGTATCTGAGGTGCGCCCGCTTGAATAGCAACAAACTTTCGTCAATTACTAAATTTTCAAATGGATTTAAGGCCTCTCTAAATTTTTTTCTTGTGTGTTCGACAATAAGCCGTATTTTTACAAGGCTATCTTGAGTAGGGGTAGAATTGTCACAAAAATGTAAAAGTCGCAGAATTAGTTTGAATCGGTCCCTAGACATAATTTGGGGAAATATCGGCGTCAGTAATAGCAAATCCTTTGCCCAATATTCGTCTATTTCTAATTTGTTTACTCTTGGCATTAGCAGTGAACACGCCAAGAAGAAATTAAATTCTGCAGGCTCTATATCTTTCCATCGGGACAATCGGGATATTAATGTCAATTTTGCGGTAACAAATTTGTAATAATTATTTAATTCTGTGCAAATGACAGAAATAAATTCTAAGGGGAAAATATTTTAAAAAATCTAAGTGAGTTGCCGTGTCTTCGAAACTAATTCGTAATCCGCTAACTGCTTTATCAAAAGAGTGACGTTTTGTCGCAGGACTGTTGGCCGACCAATCGTAAATTCTTTTTCGCTTCTGAAGATTTCTTACCTCTTCTTCTTCTTCTTCTTCTTCTTCTTCTTCTTCTTCTTCTTCTTCATCATCATTTTCTCCTGCTGATGTTTCATTTTCTGATGAAGCTGCACGTGGTGTTGAACGATTATGAGAAGGCCCGGGAGCATCCATATCTTTGTTTGAGAAAATGTCTTCCTCGTCACTACTCTTCATCAATAATTCCATAACTTACTTCTCGGATTCTGTGCCATTGTAAACACAATATTCACACCTACTGTTTGCTAAAGAGAATCACAAACAAGACTGAATAGATGTTCTACAGACAGAAAGTAATTATACCTTGCTCCCAATGTTGAGAACAATAGCCGTGGTAAGGAATTTGAACAAAGAAAATGATTTTTCTTCATGTTTTGAGGGTAGTACAATCAGAATCTGCCCTTATCTCGAACACGATGTTTTTCGCGATAACCATACTTCCATTCCTTACGAAACATGGAAGTAAAAAAGTTGCTAGCTGAAAAAATGATAGAAGAACCTAAACATTAAGATATTAACACCATTCGTCAATTTTGTCAACCCTCTGGGGGGTCCGGTCTAGTTCATCCCTCCCGTAAATACGCCTCTAACCACGAGATGACATTGTTTACATTCTAACCGCATTAAAGTTTTGTTATTACAGTTTTCCAGTAAGCTACAGTTTTCAGATTTACAGTAAATTATTATATTTACTGACAAGATGTACAAAGTGCTTTGTTTATTTATGGTCAACCATTCGTCGAGCAGGACGTAGTATGTGCCTACGCTTGGTCTGCATCTGCAATGTTTATGGGTTTTGTCAAGTCGCAGTTATTATTTTCAGCCCAACGATCCATAAATCAATCGTAAATTTGCATCGTCGTAACAAAGGCTATTCAATTTTGGTTTATTACTGTGCTCTTTTTCTTATATACGCTCGCGGGCGTGCCGAAGAAGAGGACAGAGTTATACACGTTGCGAGCGAAGAGGATGCCGCACCGTTTCTGATTTCGCACAGTACTGCCTCTGAAACGGGGAATTACACGACATTAACCTGTCCTAGCTCCTTACAAACCTGAATAATGTGTTAAACACTAACATTTGCATTTACAATTAATATATATATATAATATTTCTGTATTAATATTATAAAAATTCTGTATAATATTTACCTTATTTCTTCCGTCGTGTGACTTCGTGTTGCGTTCGATTGAATATCTTTACGCTGTGCGGAAGTATTTAAGCTTAAATTATTCGGCGTACGTCGCGGCTACAGTGCCGTCTGTATAACGGGTTCAAGGGTTGCTTGTGCAGCCACGGCTTCACTGTATCGTTTAACCTTGACCGTGACGTGGCGATAATTGTGTGTGTACGTAATCAAGCATGCCGCGCCATTCAGCTGATTTGTGAATTTTCTGTTCGCGTGGGATCGCAGGTATCGACATTCGCCCTCATTTCTTCTTTTGCATTCAAACGGGACACTGGTCTGGCGGAGTTATGAATTAAGATTCATCTTTTGAACTGAGTTCGTGATCATTTAAAGAGCTTCAGGTGAGCCAAAGTGTTGCTTTAATATTAATTAACTAAGCGCTTGCGGGGTATTATATTATGATATATGTACGTCTTTTTTGTGTGTGTGATTTTTGTGTGTGTTGCGTCTGGGATGGTTAAGAGCACGTTGCCGACTTGCCTTTGCTTGCATGAAAATTAAATAGAACTTGCCGTTACAACTATATTCCAATGTAAAGTAATAAAGATTTAAGGTTAAAAATAATTTAATTCTAAAAGTGGATAATTTAAAGAGAAATTGTGAGGAGTAATAATTATGTTGACACTTAATTTTCGGAATGGAATTGTGACAGTAAGTGTGTCTGTGATCTGTGCTTACTGGGGCGAGAAAGAATTGTGTGAGGGTATTTTTTCCTGACGGCTACTTACAAATAAAATGTTTTCCAGGGTTCCCGCCTAGCCGAGAGGGAAAAGGAGACAACGAAGATGGGGACAGAACATCGGTCGTCATCTGCAGACTATCGCAGCACCACCCCAATGCCGTCAGACCTCGAGAAATCCCCACACTGCCAGCCCAAAATGACTGCCCTAAGGAAGAAATGAAGCACAGAATTTCGGAGACACCAGTGGTTACACCCCAGTCAACATCAGCGCGCATTCTGGGTAACAACAAATCGTCTAAGCACAGGTGGGACCTTTCCTATATTTTAATCCACAAAACACAAAAAGAAACAGCAACCTATTACAGTTAAAACATGAAATGAAAGACATCTTCACAACCGTAATTTTAGATGTTCAATGACCAACTGTCTATTATAGCATGTCCGGTGGACTTATAGTGACTAGTGTAATTAAAGAGTTAAATAATCTACCTGTTGGAGAATGTCAATTACTATGCTATATTTTATAGCACACCATTTGCCTTTGTCGTGATTAGTGACCTAGCATAATTTAAAACTGGTAGTTGGGCAGTTTAATTAACTGTTTCTTATGAAGATAAAATGCCATTAACAACTTGTACTTAACGCATTGATAATAACTATGGAGTAGTTCCGTCCTAAATCTTCTTGTGGGTACAGGTCCTTATTAGGGGGGCTGTTACAGAATTGAGCCAGTGTAATTCTTGTAGTATGACACCTTAAATTTTTTCTTAAGCGGGCAACTGGTGTGTGTAAGTCATGGTGATAGTATTAAGATATATATATATCTATATATACATGTATTAATCCTGTGATGCATAATTTATTTTAAAAGGAAAAGAGAAATATTTATTTGGCAAGTATAAAACGGCATATTACATGTTCTCGTTAGGCATGATGTATCATTGTTTGAGGGTTAGTTTAATTCATAAAGTTTCTGTAGATTCAACCTTTAGTAATTGTTTATTAGAACTTATTTAGAAAAGTCATGTGAATAAAGGTTAATACTTAGTGATGTCAGCTTATGTGAAGGCAATGCACTTAAAGGTGTTTGAATAATTTGTTGTTAATTAATTATATTCAAAATTAATTCTTTGTTAATATTGCCAATTGTTATTCAATATTGGAGAGATGCACGTTTATTAATGATAGTGGAAAATATAGCCGTGCATATTGTAATAACGGTGTGATTATTATAACAAGAGAACACTAATAAAAGCTGTTATCGTTTGCAAGTGTTTTATTGCAAGTCCTGTCACGATGGGCTCAACTCAATTTTTCTTCCGTCTAGACCGCAGGTCTAGTTTTAATAATTAAGTAACGACCCCTGAGAAAAAAAAAGAAAAACAAAAAAAAAATTAAAAGAAAAAACTTAACAAAAATTTTATAAAAAATTCAGGGGGACGTTTCAACGCGTTTCGAAACGTGTTTTGTCTTCAGAATAAAAAAATCACTCAAAGTGAGGTCGTTAAACATCAAAATTGCAAATATTAAAACAGTTCTACACATGTCCGCATTACATGAGTGCGCACTCGAGTCTCTCGGTATTTTCCTGTTGCTTTCCGCTACTATTGGGGAGTCAAAACTGGAACCCTTGCGCTGCCAGCTCTTATCGCAATCTGGACTGTGTAAATACCCGCTTACGCTACGCAATTACTGTACGCAATAATTTTCCCATCTATATTTTTATCGTCAGTAATTAGGACCAACTGTCTGGGGAGGTGTGGTTTGTATTAGTTTACTTGCGAACAGATTTTAATACTAAACAAAGTAAATGTATTTAATTATGGCAAGGAAAAAACAAAATCGTTTTAATTTTTTCCAAACCTAATGTCTATTAATCCCAAAATTGGTGGAACAGGGAAATGAAGAAACAGATCAACGATACATGGGATCTAGTCGGCGAAATAACTGACCTTTTTTCCTTTCGTTGTAAACAGAACGAAAATGTTATAGGCCTAACATACTGTTACGACATTGCAGAACAATCTACGTGTTTCTCGGCTATTCCAGTGAAATCCGGCTGTAATGTGTATGTGCGTACACATTGCTGCTACTTTGAGATGGACAATTACGTGGCACGTGTCATGAAACCGCAACGAGACCATACCGATCCGCGCGTGCTGTGTTCAAGGCCGCAATCAATCACGTTCTAGTGTTTTGTAGTAGACGCCTATTAGCGAAAATTCTGGAACCTTATCGGGTACTCAGCGACGCTCAGTTCAGTTTGAGTTGCGATTGAATCGAGTGCTGTTCGAAGTAATTGTAGCGAAGTGTTTATAATTGTGCGGGACAATTGTAATACAATACAGTAATTGTCTTTTATATTAGTTGACATTTTTATTGCGTGTGAACAATTTTTAATTGATTTGTTGCAAGAGACTATCTTGTTTATTACAAACTGTATAATTGTGATAATTTAAGCTGGTGATTAGTGATTTAATTGGTGTCTTGTATTTTGTTTTCCACTGTACCATACGACGATCAGTAGACCGTCGTAACAATACGATGTTCAATATTCTACATTTAATTTTTAGACTGTACTTTTTTTACTTGTACTTACAATTACTTTCTATTTTTAGTAGGACCAAGAAAACGCTGATAATAGCACAAGCTGGACTGAGATAATAATATTAACACTTTAATTACCAACGAAACTAAAACGCGACATTTGTGTTGTCAACACCTTAAGTTGACGCGACACCAGCAGTGATTACATGTTAACAGCTGATTTTTCATTTCCCTCCCCCGCTCAGAATTTCAAAGTAGACGTGCCCTTAGCTCTTAATACTACTATACGTAAATCGATAAATGGAGAAATTACACATATGGTACTAGAAGAGCATGACCCCACGCGTCGAAGACGAAACATGATATAAATACACCTTGATTATTATTATTATTATTACGTATTATATAGTAGTATTAGATATTATATGGGAGAAATTAACAAAGTGCGAGGGGGCAGATAAAGGACAGTGAGGGATTGTGTGTAACACTGAAATTGTTGACAAGAAAAAGAAGAAACTGTACGAGTTGGCGCGCGTGCGTGTGCGCGCGCGAGAGAGAGAGAGAGAGAGTGAGTGAGTGAGAAGACTGAAAGAGAGAAACATGGGCAGAGATAAAAAAATCTGTCGCATTAAATTCACGCCAACAACATTCTTAATGTCGTAATGACACAACAGTCTATGTTTACAAAAATTACTACCGTTTTGACGACACAAATATACAGATCTAATGTGTGTTGGCAGGCTGACGCGTTCGTACTACTAATTCATTCGAAGGCTGTATTCACTCCTGTCTGTATTAAAATAATACAAATGTTGTTTTATAGTAATAATATAATAATAATAACAACTATCACGATTTGTAGGCTTAAGCATTCATAACATAAACAGTTTTCTAACGTTCCCTCCTCTCAAGACTTCTACGAACTTTTTTTAACCTATTGATTTTACTCCATTTTTAATAATTCACCAATCCCTTCAGTTTATAACTTACTGCTTACATGTCGGAGTCATGTGATAGTATGAAACTCTTATTGAGCAGAATTCAGTATGACGGATATTCGTGGCATACCTACGGAGATGTGAAAGTAACGTAGTTTTACTTCGATTGCAGCTTGGATTCACTAAATTCTATTGCCTTCTGTACGAGCGGGTAAATTCTATGCAGGAATGGGAAAATTATTATGTAAAAAAAAGCAGTGATCATTAAAGACAGAGGCACTGAGTGTAGGAGATCAGACCGTTGTAGGTCAAGTACTAGTAAAACCTGGAAAAGCTTATCGTCCACTACTACATATTAAGTAGGTTTAATGAAAATTATGTAAATGGAACGGATGTAATTTCGAAACTGTTAATTTCCTTCAAGTGTGTACTAAAGTAAAGAATGTTACAATTTATAAGTTGGTAATTACACCAGGTAGGCTTAAACAGGTAATGCTAACAACCAGTAGCCTACTGATTCGAATGTGTGTGTGAAGAGGGCTTTTGAGTCGATAATAACGCTATTACCTACTTGACACAGAAATTCCCGTGTCACCTGCATTTTGTATTATGCAAACGTTCTGAGGATGTAAATTTTTCAACAACATTGTTGGAGTGCCAACCTTTAGAATGAACCGTTGTGGCGGAATGCAAGATTGATTTAAAGAATTCAAAAATTCTTGGAGATAGTACACTATATTTTCAATATTAAATACGGTGTTAATAGATTCTTCGGACTTTTTATTATCCCCAGAAAACTTTTCCAAATTTGTATCATTATTTTCCTTTACAGATTCGATTCTTTGGGAATAACCACTTGTAATTTTTATCAAGTAAACACTTGACGTTTTGCACAGAATTTAGCAATTAATACAGTTGTACTATTTACTATGTCCCAGTTTTTCGTCAATTTCTGTGAAGCTATCGTCATTAGGAACACTACCGTCACCGAGGTGCAATAAGTTTGTAGAAAAATCACCATCTCCTCCTCCTCCTAAATGGGCTCTCATATTGCTTTGCAGATTTAGTCTGAATAGCATTCCACATCGCCGAGGACTTAAAACACACTGAGACAATATCAGCGCGGGTTCCTCTTGCAGTTACCGGTAATCTCTAGCGAGAATCCTCTGAAATAACAAATGTTACGCTACCCACTAATTTGTTACAATTTCTTAAGTCTTGGAGAGTTTGATTGACCGTTTCTATACAGTCCACAAACGCCTTCGTTTTACCGTTCATGATTAGTTTCCGTTTTGATCGCTCTTTCTTTTGTCATCCCTCCTCTTCAATACAAATTGCTTTTTTAATAGGAGTCAGTGAGAATACTTGACTTTTTCTTCTTGGCGCATTTTTATTTTATTTTTGCAGTCGCTTTCGGATAAGGGCGAATTTATTCTGGTGTCAATTGTGATAAGGTATTAGCAGATGTCTCGTTTATTCCCGACGTGGGAGGTCCGGCTACTGTGGTCTCTTGACAATCTTTTGTTGGTGTTAATCTTCCTTCATAATTACTTTTGTCTCCTATCTCTCTGTCAATTACAGGTGAACACAGAAACTCTTCGATACTGAATATATTTTCATTTAATGGCCAAATTCCAGTTGAACTAAAACCTGCTGTCAGCTAGATGGTGTAGCTGCCTTTGAAAGAGTATCTTTTGCTAGCCCAGGTATGTCATGGTTTTACCTGGGTTTATTGTCATCCAGCTCTCAGCGGCTGCACCGAAACAGGCCATATAAACACTTGTCTAATGGCTGAAGTCAGATTGTAACGGGTATGAGGTATAAACTGTTTCATAAATAGTAAAAAAAGAGAGGCTGTAATTTATCTTGATGGATGTGCTACTCCAATACAACCTGCTGGTCCATAAATAATCAAAGTGATATCTACATAACACTCTGTGGATATAACGATAAGTGGTGGTTTCCAGCTGCCATCTATGAAAATACCACTGGTTTCACCCTTTTCCAAAGGGGTAACCCTGCTGACTTGTTTATTTCCCTTCAAACTGACAACTTTGTTAGGACAGTGCACTGTTGTTATGCTGCCTGGTTTCCTTCACATTCCAAATATTGTGACAATAAAAATGAAGGCGACTTATCACAGAATTCCAATATTGAAGAAAGTTTTATGTTATGTTTTTAAAACTAAATGCTATTGCAAAACTTGTTGCTTCAGCCTCTCTAAAAGACAACCTTGAATGTCGCTGCATGAAGCCAGTAAAACAATCTTTTACCGGCCCAGTTCACCAGAAAATCGACATTATTTGCAAACACGTATTCGGAGGCTAACATACGAATATTCTTAGGGTACAAACCATAATAACTAACAGAATAGTGCAGATCATAACACAGAAATCTGATTTTTCTTTTTGTTCTTTCCTAAATACAAGTTGTGGAAAACGCTGAGTCTTTGTAGGGTTTGTGAGCTACATCGCCCCAGAAAGTTTTTCACTTGTACGTTTGAACCAAATATGAAAAAAAGAAAACAGAACAAAATGTTTTACTTACATTGTACCAACATACCACTTTCCTTCTGGTGAAATTGAAGGTACACCTTTAATTTTAAAATTAGTGGCTGAAGTGTAGTGCTGCTGGCCACTCTACCTTTAGTGCGTGTATCGAACACTCACTTTAGGCAACCTATTCTATCTCCTAAATTTCCTAGGCGGCATAAAAAGGAGCCATTATTACTATTATCACTTTAAAAATTTTAGTTTTTTAGGATTTAATAAACACGTAATCTTCATTATAGGATCACAAGTAACTGACACATAATTAATTTTGAGATCTGTTAGGTTATGAATTAATTTTCTTTTAAAAGTTATAGAGAAACATAACTTGCCCTCATGTTGCCACATTGCTTTTGTATTAGTATGATTCAATTGTACACTTACCATGGATCCAACAAAGTACATAGCTGTAAACACCCATAGCAAATTAGTGACAAAAAGGTTGCTTTACACGTTCTAAAATACAAAAGGGAACAAAGACTCATTTTACTGTACACTGCTATAATCAGACTGGAGGAGCATGTACTACAAGCTATAACAAAAACGTTATACAGTTGCAGAGGTGCTGCGACTAAGGGACACTTGAAGAAGTACAAAGTATCAACTTATGTCTCTCTGCTCTCCCCTATATGGTAATACTGTCTTATAACGACTGTTAAACAAATCAAATGTATTGTATACCTTTATATGTGTATTTATACACAATATATCATAAACGTTTTTTGTGGCAAAAATACCTTTATATGTGTATTTATACACAATATATCATAAAAGTTTTTTGTGACAAAAATAACTGTCAAATTTTTGTATGTTGTAATGGTACATATAACACTACCAACACCAGCGTACCACAAATAAGTTGAAAGCCACTACAATTAAGAATACCTACAAGGTCAAGCATACGATCATGGATAAAAAAGGAAGTATCATAAGCCAAAACCAAGTGAATTAAAATGAAGAAGGAATTACCAGTAAATGTGCAACTAAAGAAGATAAAGCAAGACTAACGACGAGACGACATACATAATTACCCAATAGATCAAACAGTGAGAAGGAAACCCATTAAAGACAAAATCAAGAAGAAACCTATTAACCGTGAGAAGGAAACCAGTGAAAACAACGCCATGAAGAAACTTATTAAGAGGGAGGAAGGAATCGGTGAAGAGAAGAAGAAAATATCCAGATCAAACACAAAAAAGGGAGATAACATGAATTATAATGAACTAACATATGGCAATAAAAGAATTATTATAAAAGAAGAAAGAATAAATGGAATAAACAACATGATTTAAACCCCTAAGCTGTAAAACAAATTGACACCGACCAAAACTTATTAAGTGAATACCTTCCTTGACAATGTAATACAAACAATAATCAATAAGAATGAATTATTGAACATAAAAAGTAACAAAGAGAATGAATAATAATAAGTTCTTAGCTAAATTATGTGTAGACATGAAAAGAGGGCTATGTCCAAAACACCAATGACCAATTGTAAAGTGGAATTGATATTAGAAATAACCACTAATTACCAATAGTAAAGACTGTAAAAGATAAACAAAATGTAATCTAATAATAACCAATAGATATACCAGTACTACATAAAGTCAAATAAATCAAATGTAATACAGAAACACAAAACCGACAATAATCCATTGTTGTATATTATAACTATATGCTTGCCATAGAATGGATGCATGATGAACAAAATTATCTTGTAAACTTATCATAAAAGAGTAGGAACTAAACCAACAACATTGAATGAGGCAGAATACTATTCGAATAAGTAAATTCAAGGATTATAGCCACCCAAATACTAATAATAACAATAATAATAAATAAACCATGTTGACAGCTAGATGCAAGTAATCTTGGTTACTTTAAACCAAAGCAATTTTCAGTATAAATGCAGAAAGAACTACTGCACAATAATAACAGTGCTATCAAAACAATGATAAGAGATATTCAAGCAATAATGAGAATAATTTGATAGGATTACAACCCATATAAAAAGGTAACTTCCTAAAGTATAGTAAACTCACTTAACAAACTATAGTTAAGGTAATAAAACCACAAGATGAAGAAAAAGGACACTATCAGAAGTGACAATGACCAATGCAGTATGCATAGGCCATAATAAAATGTTATTAACTATTAATGATAGTATAATAGTAAGTATCATGTACATGTTGTGTTTATGTTAGTGTCTATACAGGAAAGTACAGAGCAACTCACCGCAGCTAATAATAGAAGAGTCAACACAACTTCTTCAGAATCGAACTCATGAAATGGAACAAAAAACATTCTAAACTATTTAAACAAAATTAATAAACGACGTCAAAGAGTAAGTAAACCGATTTATTCATATCGGATTCAATAATAGATTGAATTGGGTAGAATAAATCAATAAACCAAAAATTAATAATAAAAACCAAAACGTTAAGAATAATAATAAAACAGACAATCTCGTCGTGCTAAAATGTTCATACACACTTTTTAAGAGAAAATTACTTAAAACTTCGAATCTAACAAGAAAAATATTGTGTCGAGTATTCATAATACAAACCCTTAGATATCAAATGTGAAATGAAAATATAAGAATCAAGTAAAATGTATATTCTATAGCCGGCAGAATAAGGGAAGGACAAATAAAATAGAGGCAGGATATCAAGAGAATGGAAAACATGGGACTACCTAAACAAGTAATAAGATACAGACCTCAGGGAAGACGAGATATAGGTAGGGCAAGGAAAAGAGATGCCTTCAGTGAAGGCAAAACAGGCTGTAATCCTATACCTTGACATGGAGAAGATTCCTAATACTTAATAGCACACTTAAGAACAAAATATTGGTATGGAGAATCATACACGACTTCCATGTTCTAAGATTTATATTTAAAATCATTTTCGAAATGAAATATTTCCATTGAAACTACTTCTTTCTACTTACTGCTTCAGCCACTTACTGTGGGCACTAACGTATACCACCTCACGTTATCGCACTTGATTTTCACTGATGATGGAAGTCGATGGCACTGGCGAAACGTCTGGTTTTGCAGAAAACATTGGTCTACGGCCAAACAGGCCGGGAAGGAATTTTAAAAACAAACTGCTTCTTTGTTGTCAATAACGTAGTACATATATACAAAAAATTATCAGGTAAACTATTACGTTACAACAAAAAAATGTTTCAGGTAAACTACCCTTTCCCCGTAACCGATCTTCACCAAAATCAATAGGCCTTGAGTCCTCTATAACTCGGGCACATATGTAAAAAAATATCTGATTCTGTTTGAATTTACGGCAGTTATCGTTCGTCATGAAAAAATTTCTCTTGTTACAACATAAAATATTGCAGGTAAACTACCCCTTTATCTTAACCGATCTTCACAAAAAACAACAGGACTTGAATACTCTACAATTCAGGGCTGTATGCAAAAAATTATTTGATTCTGTTTGAATTTGCGGCTCTTATCGTTTGCCATATAAAATCTAGACAGACACACAGACACTTTTCGAAAAATTACTTTTTTTCATGTTTTGAGGGTAGTATAATCAGAATCTGCAAAAATCTCTAACACGATTTTTTTTGCCATCACCATTCTTCCATTTCCTTATGGAACATGAAAGTAAAATCAAAGTAAAATTCTGATGGCAACAAAAATCAAATATTCTATCAAAAATTGGGGATATACATTTTTGGTAGGTATTTGGTAGGCCCACTTGCATTGCACAAGGAATGTGTTATTTTCAATAGGTTAGTGATAAAAAATGACTTACAAGTACATTGATTTTTATTACAAAATTTATACAAAACAGTTTCAATTCTAAGGTATCAATAATTAATAAATATTAAGGATAATGAACAAATTATTTCTTCAGAGAAGATACATAAAAACATTGCAAAAATAATACATATCAGACAAATATTATTACAACAAAAATACCACACAGACATTTGGGCTTTGTTACTTTATCAGTAACTATAAGATTACATTAATAAAGTACATAGAATATTTATTTACAAGAACATAATTACAAAAAGTGAAAACACCTTTGATGAAATAAACATTTTATTTATTACATCAAACATAACTAAACTCAGATGACAATATAAATGAACTAAATATAGGTTTTTCTGCGAGGGAGTGTAGGATTGATTAGGGGTTCAATTAGTTCAAATTATTAAAAAAAAAAATAGCATAAACTATAAATAGAAAAACTAGACTGGTATGTTTACAACAAAATGAAAACTTCAAGTTACATTTAAGAGATATTCCGTGTCAAATCAACAAGTGCTACAACCTGACCGTCTTAGATTTATTTGAAATTAAGTATGCATGTAGTATTCATAAATAGTAACACAAATCAATTTTTTCACATTTTTCTGACGGAAGGTTACTGAGTAATGGGTGCTCAAAAATGAAAAAAAAATAAAATTTTTGACTTGCGCAACAATATTGATTTGTTCACAACTTGTGTTCTAATTAAGCTAGAACAATGACATCGAGTTCATTTGAAAGCTCTTTTAAAGGGCTTTCATATGATATAAAACATAATTAGTTGAAAATATATATATTTTTTATAAACACATCATTATTGCATTTACTGAATTTTGAAAAACTGTATTTTTAAAATTCTCAAAAAAATATATGTGAAAGATACTGTTTTCCTCTACATATTCTGAAAGTTTCAACTTGGGATGAGCATGGGATCACTATCAAAAGTAATTTTATGTTTATCACGATTCTGTAAAACGTCATTCAGATCGGTGAATTATTATTATTTTTATTTTCCTACCCGTGACAATTTTTCAGAATCATAGTTGTATTTATTACTTGGCCTACAAAATTGTACTTTTCTTTCATACAAATAACTGTGTTTTAAAGCTTAGCACTAGCTAAATTAATAGCTCAAAATTAATAAATTGACCTACATATCTAAAATATATATCTTAAAACAGTGATCCAGGTTTTCCGTGTACAAGCAAAAAAATCTCATTTTAAAGACTATATACAAAATGGTTGGTTGGTGTGACTATCTCCCATCTGTTTAGTATTTTGTCATCGGATAATATTCAGTCAGCTGTTGTCAACTGTTGTTGAAAGTGACCTGTACATTTTCTTTTGGTGTGACATAGCCTATAAAGTGAAAAAAATGTGATTAATTCTGAAATGTTGTGTTTTGAAATTAGCTTAAAGGTACTTTTGTACAATTCTCACAACAGTGTATAAGTTTATATGCCTACAACCAGTTAATATTGTAACAAGACATATGAGCCCAAATATTTCAGTAACCCAAAATATTAACACATGTCAATAATTGAGTGAAAGAGACAAACCAAGTGTTTCTTCTAAAAGGCCAAGCATGAAACTACATGAGCTACTCATCACCAAGGATAAACTCACAACAATAAGAGTTAATAAAACTAATGGTAACTAACAAGTGAAATAACATTATAAGAAAAAGAAGATGCACCGAACAATGATTGTACCACAGGAACCAACAACCCAATAGTTTTAGGTCAGTAAGGAACCAATGAAGACAAGGAAGAAACATACTACGAGAAAGACACCTAACAACCATGGCATAAAATATAGATTCCAAGAGCCAGTCAACTATAGAACATCTTACCCGTATATGCAATGACTGAACAACTTACAGATTGAAGAGATGGACAAGAACTGACTAACTGAGATGACCAATATACAACAGATAATATTATAAATGTATAGGACAAGATATGTTATAAAAGAATGAAAGTAACTATACTGTTAACTGAATAGAAGCTGTGAATAAAAGCATAGTAACATGTTATGCATAGCACCCATGTAACATAAAGAAGTATTAAAATTGTCTCATAATAATAACAAATATTACTCAAATAGTCAAACAATCATGTAAGATAAGAAAAGGCAATAACTAAAGAGTTATTAGTTATCATTAATAAAACCAAACTTGAGAAAATAAGGTTAAAAGAATGTAAATTTGTATCAAACTAACATACACATTGTTGGTACAAATTTCACCTAAATTCACATCTATCAGTAGGAAAAGCCTACCTAAACCAAAATGTTTTGTGCCTTAAACCAAGAAGAAATGATAAGCTTTCTGCAGGTACCAATATAAGATACCCAAAATGGATTTTAAATAAGAATTTAAGTAAATAAAGTGAACCAAAACCGACCAAAAGGGGATTCACTAAGTAAAACGTCAACAAAACCACTATATAATACCAAATAGAAGTAAAAGGTTAATGTCTGTACCACAAGTAAGGTGTAATGCCACTATTGTAATAGTATAAGAATATTATAAGAAAGGACATAATGTATTATAATCGTAATTAAGAACACCTATCATGTGACACCACGTGTAAGTAATGTTAGTCAATGATATACACTAAGGGACAGACCAGTGTACAAAAAACACTAAACCAATTATAAAGAGACTACTATGATTAAACTATTGTAACTAAATAATAGTAGAAAGAGATAAAAGAATACCAAATAAGAATGGAAATAAGTGTACACCTCATAGTGCAAAATAGAGGTCAGAGAGAGATAACTATATAAGAATACAGCAGTTCTATAAGGAGAAATTTACCTCCAAACTTATAAATTTTGCACAATCATCTGGCGATGTAAGAGCTTCTACAACAATGGACTCTGTAACAAAGAAAGAATTTTAGCTAACAGAGAAAAATAATTATCATTGCCAGTATCAACAAAAGTGCAACTTACTAAATGAAATAATTGCAATTTTATGGGAAATAATGTTATTAAACTAATTATGTACTTTATTAAGAACTTTTGTTTTCCAGCAGCTTCCAAAACTCTTTATATAAAAAATAATATAAACAAACTTATTTAGAGCTTCTAACAATACTTATCTTAAAATTATCATATGATTATACTTTCCAAAGGAAGCCCCTGATTTGAAAGCATTGACACCATATAATACTACTAATTAAAAATGATTCCAACTACTAAGTTACTAAATTTTCTCATTTAAAATGTAAATGGGACTGTTAATAACTTTATATTGTTGTCATTAACAAGACGAAACAATCATTAATGGCTATTTTATCACAAACTTCAAAACCTCCTATAAAGCTTGCTCAATGAAATATGACATTCCTGATGCAGAAAATTAACTTTGCCATAACACAAATTAAATAGGGTAACACCCAAACAAAAAAATGCTTTTAAAACAAAACATTAATGAAATATGGTATGAATTAATTGTGCTACACTCAAAGCTGATTTTCTTAATTGATTTAAAGTACCTATACAAGTCTAGTTTGTCAAGTAAAGATAATTTAGGTAAACTTAACACTACATATGAAACAAACATTAAATCAAATATGCTAATGTTACAAAATTCACAAACAGAAAAAAAAATTTTAAATTATCTATAGGCTAAATTGCTTTGATTATATTACCTTCTCCACTTCATATGTTTTCCACATCAATATCATCTGATGTCGATACTACTGATGGTGCAATAATAGTCATTTTTTCCCAGTCAATTCTGGAAAGTTCAGGAGAAACCTGAAAGATCATTACAAAACTCATACATAATTTTTCACTAAGTTAATAATTATTAAGAATATTAAGCTAATAATTAAGAGAATAATTTATTTTCTTAACCTAGCACAATATTTGTAGGTTAGCACTATGAATTTACAAAAAGTTAATGGATTTTGTGTAAATTTCTAAAAAAAATTAAATTTACAGCATAATCTAGTAGTTATTTTATAGTAATCTATTTTAATTTAAATGAACTCAAGTCACTATTGCTTGGTTACATCCCTGACTGAAGATTCCTGAAAAAGATTTCTAATATAATCATACAAACTCGAAAAACAAAAACTGTTCAAATGATTAACATTGAATAATATAATCCTGATTATAACGGTATTATAACTAGCAAATACATTACGGATAATTCATCCATACTCTGTATCATTTAAATCTACTATTAAGTATAACACACCGCATAAAATATTTTAGAATATTAAGATACTAATTTTTTAAAATTTCATGTGATATTAGTTGAGTATCATTTAGGAGGTTAAACAATATAAATACAATTCTACACATTAAGTTACAGATTATAAATACAGATAATAAGAAATTAAATAAAAATAACACTATAGGCCTACATCAATTATCGGGTTTAAGAACCTGCTGCTGTAAGCAGTGATAATTTTAGTTTAGTGAGCTTTAATCAGACTTGCATTCAATAATAAATTTTACATAAGATAAAAGAACGATGCTTTCTTTAGTCACCAGCAAAACCTTTTCTGTCTGCAAGTTAATATTATAAAATTTAAAAACAGCACAATTTTATTAAAAAATTTAATCGAGATTAAAATGCATGTTTAAGTCAAAAATTAAAGAAGTCACAGGTCAAATTCTCTTTTCAATTTTTCTTTTACCTGACAAATGTTAGCCCTTAATTTTTAAAGCAGAGCTGTGTTAAAACAAAATTTTTATGACAAATATATTACAATTTAATGGACTCAATGGTATGAAAATAACTATGTGTACAAATAATTACAACAGTTTGCTTCAGTGAGGATATAGTACACATAGGCCTATATTATAAATTTTGTTATATTAGGTCTTAAAATTAACCTTAACTTTCTACCGTTAAGTCATATCTTACCAAGTAATTACGTTTCTCTGAAAAATGCTGAATTTGAAAGTATATTTAGAGTAATATAGCTGGACTGAAGAATTAAATAAAATATGTAACTAGTTAAATACGAGCAGAGTTCAAATTAAATATATTATGGTAAGGCCTATCATCTTGTGTTAGGTAGGACGACATTTACGAATAAAATGACTTACAAATTGGATACATTACACAAATATAGGTAGGCTAGAGTAGTAATTGTCAGACTTACAGGAGTATCTATAATAAAGAAAAATTATTTAATTAAATAGCAGTCAGTGCCTTACAGGGACTTTTTTTTTTTAATGAGTTAATTACCCCTTGGGTAATTATCAAGATTCTCATCAATGCTGATATTGCGCTGATATATTTTTATTATATTCTTCTATGTTATATAAACACGAGAAAAATAATTTTAAACGGCGGTCGAACCTATTTACGGAGACAAAAAATTAAATTTTTACTCCCATAAGAACGCATGGTGTTAGCCTAGGTATATTGTATTAATTAAATTAGAATGCTAATTTGCTCCATTATTAAATTTTGGACAGAACACAGTGATATTATGTATAGTTGGGTCTATAACAGGTAGGGCTAGTGTTACAGACCCAAAGTAATCGAGACATTCATACATAACCTAACACAGCTAATTTCCTACAAACAACGGACAACATACACTAAATAAATGATCATCTTACCTTTCATTATTATTCCTAGCGCCTCCAACATGTTTTTACTTCGACTTGCAATCGCAAACATTTCATACGAATAACAAAATTCTGTCCCACACACCTTAACAAACGAAAACAAATTACCGCACAGTGCCGACTAAACAGAATAAATATGGCAGGTCGTAATATTTCGTTATACCAACTAAACAGAATAAAAACACACTTCCCTCTGTAGTGTCCGTCTTTTGTACACATGTTAAAAATTTTATAGAATAATTATTACGAATGCCAATATGGCCGACTAACTACCCATATTTCATTATATACATTTGTATATTTCGATCTAGTTCTGATGCTTCAGCGTACCGCAAAAATACGATGTATAAAATTTTGTATAAGTTTTTCGTACGCTGACACAACATAACTTGGTCAAGGTAACTTCATCACCTAAAAATGTACTTATAAAAGTTCGTCAAATTTGTTTTAGATACCCTGGGTAAAAATTGGGGTGTGATGAAGAAATTATGCGGCGCTAAGTGTATATATATATATATATATATATAATAACTCTACTTATATGCGTTATTGTTATGTCGTGTTGTGTATGAGTACCTACCTGCTGTCCGATCTTGCGGATTCTTCCGGCTAGGGCGTGTGGATTTTGGATTTGAAGTTCGCAAGCTAGTAATCTCAAATTTATTGCAACAACACACAAAATAGGTTACTTTAAAGGGGGAGAGTTTTGTGAGACTGGTAGGCTTTATCGTACAACAATAAAACACTGTTATATGGGGTAATAAAACGTTGTTTATTACTCCAACAACACACAAGAAATAAATGGTTATTATATTATGAATTTCTTACAGTCTAAACAATGAATCAATGTTTTTCGATTGGTTAATAATTGAAAAGAAACTAAACTCGTTCTTTGGCGAGTTAATTGCAATTTAAATTCTAATTAATTAATTGATTTGATTTGATTAAATTTCTTTTACTAAATTGAATTTAAATGTTCATGAAACAAAATATAAAACTCTGAAGTTAATTAGAATAATTTTCCAAAATAAATTAGACATGACAGTCTAGTTAACGTTATTTCATTTCTAGTGATTCGACTTCTGTTATACTGCAGTATGAACTAAGATTAGATTGTTAGTTAAGATTTGTATAGCGCTTTTATACTACTTCTATTTCTTAACTATAGCATACTAATGACTTAAACTGCTATACAGATTATCACAATGAATTTATTCTTAATTACTAGAGTCTTTGATTTTTGTATGGCACCTGAATTATTTGAATTTACAATGTTTTTAAATGAAAAATAGAAAATTTATTGTTGAAAAATAAATAAGTGGATTTTGCTTTCCTGTTATTGAAGAGGATGTCGTTCCGATTTTCCCTCGTCGATTCGAGTCCTTCGCTAGAGAAAGTAATCTGCTTAGAGCTGCTGGATTCGGTCGTGGAGTTCAAAATTCGGCAACACTCTGCTTCCTTGCTGTTTGTGAATATTTTAACGTCTAGGGCTCTCTGCTGGAACTGGTTCCTGTCCCTCGTCGATTCGCACGTCGCACGTCAGCGTGTGTGTGTGTGTGCTTCGTTCGAGTGGTAGCTCTGCTCGTCAGCTGTTCACCAATGATTTAGACGGCCTCTCTGCTGTATTCTTGAAGTCTGGTCTTGAAGTCTGGCGGATCTCTTGCGTGCTTATGACTAGCTGGTAGTACACAATAAGCTTGGTTGATGTACTGAAGAGTATCTCGCCTTTACGCCACAATTACGAGCTATACAGTTGATCTGTGTTTAGTGTGTTCGTAATTGCGTGTGTGTAGACCACGTAGAGTCTTCTTGTTGATCTTCACCACTATGGTTACTAGACGATCGAAGAATTACGTCTTAACTTCGTGAGTACTGGCAGAAGAGTGATGTTTCAGCCTGAAAACACCTCGCTGGTCGGGGCTTGCGTCAAGTGATTTGATTGGCTGACACACTCTCCCTACTACATAAAATTTGAATTCCCTTGGTCCGTGAGAATGAAGTCAGGTTCCCACAGACGGAGAATTAATACTATTTTTAATATTACTATTATTACCGGCGGAACCAAATTGTCGGTCCGGATTTCCTGTGCTTATTTCATTTTGCAATAACTTGGTTGCAAACCAAGTTTTGTGAAATCTACAATATACAGTCTGTCAGAAATTATTATCTTCATAACATACTAAAATCTCATTAATGTAACTCTATTTTTACAGAAGTTATTCAATTATATTTAATTAACTCTTTCATTTGTTAATTATATTGCGTAAAATTTGCACACGTCATTATTAATATTTCGGTAAACATTTTGGCTATCTTGGATTTCGCCTTAATTCATTAGTTTCCGAGATATTAATAATTAACAAATTGGGTGTGGCCGCTTCCTTGTACAGCGAGCTGATTACATAATCACCACGTGTGCGTCGCTTTACTAAGCATTATTTTCAACGCTCTACATACAATTGGAGTTTTGGCTGTTATAATTTATTTAAATATGCTTTCAGTATGCGGGCAACATATAACCCCAAATAATTAATATTTGGTGCTGTTATAATATATATATATATATATATATTAGGAGTACAGTTTTAAATTTTAATTTTAAGCTTTAGGCAAGAAATATCACACGTCGTTCCTCATAATCAGTTTTATGTTTTTAATATTTTTTTTGCATAAACCCAAATAATATGCTAAGTGTTACAGTTTGATATGTTTGCGTCGGTGATTACATTTGTTACTCTACACCACTTTTTTTGTGCATGCTAATAAAAGTATGAAAATGCATGCTAAATTGTATCGATTAACGCATAAAAAAGGTATCCTGAAGATCCACCAATTATATATAGGCAAACCGAGAAATGCCAAACGTTGCTGCGCAGAAATCACTTCGCACGTTCTAATAGGTGGGCTTAGTACAATAGGACAATGTATTTGTGACTGAAGATCCACCAATTATATATAGGCAAACCGAGAAATGATAAAAGTTGCTACGTAGAAATCGCTTCGCACGTTCTAATAGGTAGGCTTAGTAAAATAGGACAATGTATTTGTGACTGAAGATCCTGAAGATCCACCAAATATATATAGGCAAACCGAGAAAGGACAAAAGTTTCTACGTAGAAATCGCTTCACACGTTCTAATAGGTAGGCTTAGTACAATAGGACAATGTATTTGTGACTGAAGATCCTGAAGATCCACCAATTATATATAGGCAAACCGCGAGAAATTCCAAAAGTTTCTACGTAGAAATCGCTTCGCACGTTCTAATAGGTAGGCTTAGTACAATAGGACAATGTATTTGTGACTTAAGATCCTGAAGATCCACCAAATATATATAGGCAAACCGAGAAATGCCAAAAGTTGCTATGTACTGCAATGAATCACAGGATCCTTGATAAGCAGGGTAAGCTCATATAATACACAGGCTATGAACATTCATGTTTATATTGGTAGTTTGTTAGATTTGGTTGTGATATCAGTTGTATTTTAGTAAGGATAAGGATTTAAGTTTAGTAAAACTGTGTATTATTTATTTGTTGTTTATTCATGTACTATGTTTGTGGAAATGTCCGCGCGTGCGTGAGTGATAAACGTTTCCCCGGCTGTGCGTGAATAAATATCGTTGTGTTATGACACTGAACTGAACATAGACTAATGTATTAGCTACAGTCCCTATATATTCCTGTCTATTAGTTGACATTCAAATATGATATTATTAAAGTATGCAGTTACGCATGAGATAAGGTTTTTCTGTGATTACCGCTATGCATGCTCTTACAATGTTAATGCACTTTACAGCATGAAAAGTTGCATGTCATGTTGTACGTGACCATGTGACTTCCTTCCACCAATTATATGCTGGAAGGTAGTCGGAAATTTTCTTAAGCCTGTTGTTACACACGCAGTTCTTCTCCGCCATCGCGATCGGGACGTGCAATTCTTGTTCAAGAATTGTCCGCTTGCAAGAATTTGTAAAGACTGTTCGGCGTTAGTAACGCGTGTGAAGACTCAGAACTGTTCGTGTTTTACATCTACACACAGTATTATTATTACAGCATTGCGTGCATAATTACGAGAGTTCTTCTCTACCAGCTATCACGATCGGGTCGCGCAGTTCTTGTTTAAGAATTTTCCGCTTGCAAGAATCTGTAAAGACTATTCGGCGATAGTAACGCGTGCGAAGACTCAGAACAGTTGAATATTACCTTTTTACACACGGCATTATTACTAAAGCATCACGTGTGTAATAAGTGAGTGTGAACTGTGTCACTGTGTGAGATTTTCTGCAGTGCCAGTAAATTTTTATAATTACGTAATAGTAAATTTTATCATCAAGACGTTTCCGCGTTAGTGGAAGATTTCCGCATAGGGAGGTCTGCTGATCGCGGTAGACCCTGTAATTCGCGTGAACACTTGAAGAGTCCGGAGTGGTATAAGTTTAATATACCGTTGTTATAAAACTCACTGTTACCTGAGATACTTGTAAGTTATAAACTCTATTTGAAATTTAACGAATCGTGAGATCCATAGAACCGTTGTGGTGTGCGAAGCGTCAGAGTCATCGTGGGAACTACAGGACACCAGCCCAGCTGAAAGCGTTTCCAGGGTGAACCGTCTATCATCTATAAGCCACGCCTGACGACTCAACAACGCAGCAAAGCCCCCCCCCTTTTTCTTCAGCAGCATCATCGTGGGAATCATCACTTATGTAACGTATCACATCACGTGTATGAACAGTATTTAACATTTTAAAAGACTCTATATCAAACACTACCATTATTATACTTATCAAATATACCATATAAACCATTACATATGTCTTGTGCAATAAATAATCTTAAACCCTACAATATAGACTTTTGATTTAAGATACACATACTACCATATCCTATGCGCCAATAGTTTAGTAATTTGTGTTGTCGCAGTACAAATCGCTTCGCACGTTCTAATAGGTAGGCTTAGTACAATAGGACAATGTATTTGTGACTGAAGATCCTGAAGATCCACCAATTATATATAGGCAAACCGAGAAATGCCAAAAGTTGCTACGTAGAAATCGCTTCGCACGTTCTAATAGGTAGGCTTAGTACAATAGGACAATGTATTTGTGACTTAAAAAACAACGGTTGACATTCGCGGAATAGAAACCACCATCTATTCATTGATGAAAGTAATTCTGTAGTCATCTAAAAACAATTGTTTGTTTACTGTTAAAAATAATGTTATGTGTTAAATAGTAAGACTACCTATACTGGAGCTTAGCAGGACGATGGCACTGTACAGTCGACGCTGACTAGTAAGCGGAGTTATCTGTACACACAGACAGTCAATATTTGTCGCGTACCGCTGAGAACCACCCCATAGCCACCCCGTCACACTCATACCACAGCCTCCATATTAACACAGACGTTCTTGATTTTAATTAAAGCGTCGCTGTCGCCAGTCAGGTCTGAGTGGCAGTGACAGATTTCCTCATTAACAAACCTTTAGTTTTCCCATGTTCTCCAGTTGTGTTTAAGAAAACAAGGAAATAATATATGCTGTCTCTACTACACACAAGTCTACAAAAAGTGAAAAACACTCTTATTTAACTTGCATTACCTTATAACTGCATAGTGTGTATACTTCAGTGTAATTACCCCCTTTAATAAATATAAGTTTCTATTTTTTGTAAACTTCACTATTTCGTGGTTTACGTTTCCTGAGTCAACAATTATGCAGTGGAATACATAACTTGAAGTTAGCAAAACGCATCACAATCGTGTCCAATAATATACAGCGTCAGGTGTCAAATTAATTGTTCTGTTTCAAACGTGTTTATTTACACTATCCAGAAACTATATTGCGTCGTATAATTTTATTCATGATTTCTACCCAAATGGATTTCACATGCACATTCAGATTTGTTTGTACGTATCTCTATTAGTGTATTTGTATATACAAATCATTAGGACATAATTATATTTATATAACTCTGATTGTTCCAAGAGTTTTAGTAATGATTTATTAACTTATTTTAAACTTAAGGAGTGTAGGAGGAGGAGTAGCAGAAGAAGAAGAAGAAGAAGAAGAAGAAGAAGAAGAAGAAGAAGAAGAAGAAGAAGAAAACTGCAATAACATTTTTTATACTTACAATTTTGATAATTCATTTTTATTATCCGCACATTCTCTGAAACTCGAAACACCATTAGCATATTTGTAAATACAGCCTTTAGGACATAATTATATTTATCTACACCCGTAACATAATAGTGGGTTATCTCACTCATTTTGAGTGGGATAACAAGTTCATTATCACACTGCTTTTGTTACCCCACTCGTTTATATTTTAAAATTTATTGAAACATAACACAAAATACAACATAATATTACAAACTAAACATGTTATCTACTTATTGTAGATATTAATAACACAGTCTTTATAGTTATTTAAGTAAATTCCTGCTGTAGGAGAAGATTGGAACTTATTATATGCAATGTCATATTTTGATCTCGACTTCTCTGGTATTAAGTTGGATATGGTTTTTAAAGCTTCCTCTTCAATATCTGAAGGCAAACTTTCAGATTTACTCATTTAAAACAACTTACAAATTACTAATTTGCAGCAAAAACAAACTATTTTTAAACATAACAACGTGGTTGCTATGGGAACGTATACGTCAAACTACATTATTTCAACTGCTACGTAGATAGCTTAAATTTTCTGATTCTTACATTTTTTATTTTTCAGAGGGTGTCGATAAAATATTGTACGACCCACGAGTGATAACGCATTATTAATATACTTGTGTGATTAGACGACTCGTGCTGCGCACTCGTCGTCCAAACTTTCACACGCGTATATCAATAATCCTGTTATCCCACTTGTATCGTAAATATCTATTATGTAACTCTGATTGTTCCGAGAGCTTTAGTAATGTTTTATCAACTCATTTTACACTTCGCTTGTATTCTAAAGTATGCGCTGCTATATTGGCTTCTGCGGTCCCAGCGAGGTCTCAGCGTATCATCTCGTCCTTTACGTCTAGTATGCAAGCCTCATGAATTTATCTGACATGCGTTTCATTTATACTGTAGTGTAAATATATCCCTAATAGAATAACACGCTGTCCGGAATTAGAGTCTCTTTTACCATACACGTTCAGTTCGAGAGCCAGACAAAATATATACGACAACGTTATATCTCATGCAACACCTTATCCCTACACATTATAATCTGCCGTTTTGTTGCATTGTTTGCCTACTGTAGTTGTAAAAGGGTTATTTGGGATATTAGGATGCCTATAGACGCCGATAGGTGAGCAATGTAATAAGAATCGTTCAGCATCAGACCAACAGATGCAGGTTAGGGAGGGAAGTTTTGCGATAGGCTGGTAACTCATCCACGTAAAACTCTGGCATACGTATAAGTCACAAAACTAATATTAGACGGATTTGAATGACAACAAATAGGCAATGGAAAAAGACTCATAAAGACACAAGCTAGAACTTGTCGATTGAAACAGATAATGTTTCCTAATAATTCAAGGGAGGAGGTACAGGAGAAATATGGGAGGGGAAGAAGAAGGAGGAGAAGAAGGACAAAGAGGAGAAGGAGGAGGACGACAAAACTGCATTAATTTTTTATTATCTTTTACAGGTTTGATAATGCATTTTGTTATTGGCATATACTCAAGAACGTTTGTTTATTTTTTTATGTTCCACTTGATTCAACAACTTCCACTTTTTGTCTTAACTTTTACTTAGCATATCTCTTCCATAATCGTTTCTACAAACAACGTAGTCACTTAGCTATTCTTCTGTATATTAAACGAGTACAAGAGAGTTATCGAATGAGATAAAATGTTTACTTTTTTCATCTTAGAGGCTGTTCTGATTTTCTTTTTAGTCAAAATAACATTAAATTTCAAAGAATATAAATACTTAGGAATAAAAGGAACTCAAGACAGAATACGTGGATTGCAGTGTCATTAAGGTTAGGAAACCGATTTTGTTAACTACTGGTACACTGTGACATCAATTCATGTCAATAGTAAATAATAAAATAATTACATCATTGAATAGACTATTACATTCTGTGGAAATGATGTGAAGTTAATAAAATAGAGAAATGAAGAACCGATATAATAGTATATGACCTTAACAACTCTAATGATTAATATGATACGGACATGTTTAGCGGATGGCAGACCAGCCATCACTTATGGGCAACAGAAGAACAAATACAACTGGGAACTGGGTTGGCCCAGGAGAAGCTAGTAAAGATGCAAAAACAAGACGAGATAAAGAGAGAAAGTGTGACAGGGGAGAAAGACGGGCAGAGAAAATTGGCAAAATATCTATGGATAGACACAGGAAAGAGAAGGAACGCGGAGAACGTAAACATGATAAATAACTATACAGATAAATTGAGATGTAAGACGGTCCATATAACACAGATTAAACAACATGATTTAAAAAGTTGCTTCGAGGAAGACACTCCACGTACATAGTTAGTTTGGAATTACATACATAAGCGCTGAAAGGTTTAAGACAGTAGGCGCTAGGAGATAGAGACAGTACTGAATATATTGCAAAGACTAACTCGTCTGGGTTGTTTGTCGCTAGGATGTTACGTATTCTAGGATATACGCCAATATTATGTATTCTAAAAATCGATTTTCTATATGTAAATTCTGCTATACTGAAACTCATCACAGTTTTTAATATACAACAACGGTCATAAATTACCGTAAAAAACAAGCCAAAAAATTAAATAAGTAAATTAATTAATTAGGTTATTATTACGCTCTTTAATTTAATTACAATCTATTCACTTCTTAAATCTATGAATATAATGATATTAGGCCTATACTTATTATAATCTACAATTATAATTTACTCTTAAGTTTAATAAATTATATTATAATTGAAGAAAATAATTAATTGCTTCTTCTATTTTAGTGGTAAAGTTACCCTTTCTTAATTCTTTAAATTTTATAAAAGGTTTTTCCGAGGTATTCCACATATATATAGTTATAGTTTTAAGATAACAACTTTAATAAAGTGCATACTTTTCCTGTCATAGGGACTTATTCTAAATTACATCAGTTAATAATAATAATGATGATGACAATGATAATGGTGATGGTAATGATGATGCTGATGATGATAATACCAAAATATAAATAATTATAATAATAACAGTAGTAATCTGTGTCAGTCAACAATAATAATCAACAGCATCCGGAAGATGCTGATTTTCTTGGTGCAATCTACCCTATTATACGGCGCAGATGCTACTTTGCTGCGTAAGTACCGTATGCGTATGGCTTCGGTCCAGCTGCGAGGAGCACTGGCCCACAACTTTAAATTTTAATTTGCAGTCGATGGGAGAAACCTTCCCAACTGAAGTAAAATTTGAATTTTCTATGAAACGACGGATTACAGGCCGCCAACGTCCAGTTATAATTTGTGGGGGAGAGCTGGTTAGTAGCAAACTCTGTGTTAATAGGCTATTTTATTGTAAGATCGTTATTCAGCACAGCGTGTAACTAAAAAAGAATACTGCAAATCAAATAGTCCGCATCCAGAGTACAACAATTTTATACTAGTAACAACTTAGGAAATATAATTAGGTAAACTTTTCGTAATAAAGGCGTCGGCTTGCTTGTTTAAAAACTCATAAAGGGATACCATTATGAAGGACGTAACCCAAAGCTGTCTAACAGTAACTTCCGTGTGATCACGTGACTAATTTCTACACCGCTGGTTGTGGGGCAATAATAATTAGTTCTGTAACAAGTAATCCGCAAGTAATTGTAAAATTAATAGTCTTTGCGCTTGTTCCACGGGAAAGTAATTAATTATAGTTACCTACGACTTGGTAGCTACACGTATGCTCACAGACTAATGCAACCGTTGGTAAGTTTTCATTATGTGCAATTGGAAGCCGTCTCTATGACAACATTACTGTGATTCAAATGAAATTTTATTTTGTGTTCTTTTAGGAGACTGTACTTGTGTATGACTTCAGTTTCACGAGTCCACGTATTTACTTTTTAATTGTTTTTAAAACGTGATTATTTATTTTATACGGAATCTATAATTGGTGTTATAAATACGTAACCAGACTTGGACGTCAGGTTTCTGTTTTAATATTTTTGTTTTATGATTAGAGAAATAAACATAAAGAGAGAAGAATAACTACAAGCATAATGTATGGTAATCGCGAAAAAATCGTGTTTGAGATAAGAGCTGATTCTGATTGTACTACCCTCAAAACATGAAGAAAAGTCATTTCCTAAATGTGTGTGGTGTGTGTGTGTGTGTGTGTGTGTGTGTGTGTGTGTGTGTGTGTGTGTGTGTGTGTGTGTGTGTTTTCTATGCGAACGATAACTGACGCAAACTGAAACAGAATCAAATGTTTACATATGTCCCGAGTTGTAGAGGACTCAAGACCTATTGATTTTGGTGAAGTTCGGTTAAGGGGAGGGGTAGTTTACCTACAACGTTTTACGTTTTAACGTTTTATTTACGTTTTATTTTTTTTAAATAAAATAATGTTGTTGCCAGGCATTGTTCGGTTAGGTGGTAGTGGTAGGAGGGAGGGTTTAACTCGCCATTAATCGTTTTCCCATTTTTAAGGTAGTCAATGAGGAGTACTGAACGGTCGTGTCAAAAAACAGTCGCCATAAGCTTACCTTTGCCAGAAGGAATTGCCTTTGCCTGCTTTAGAGCGGGTTCGTCTTTCGTGGTCCATTATTTTGACTTTTGTTTGGTGTTAGGATTATTGTGATGGACCCAAGTCTCGTCAATGGTTATTAATCGATGGGAAAATTCGGTTGGATTGAGCGCGTACAGTGCCAAACAATCAGGCGAAACTTCATTTCGACACTGTTTTTTGTCAAGTGTCAGAAAACGCGGCACCCGTGTAGCACATCTTTGTCATGCACATAATATGTTCGTGTAAGGTACTCCGCACACGGTCCGTTTATATACCAACAGTCTCAGCTAATATACTCACTTTAATTATACGGTCTGCCAAAACGATTTTATGGATGTTTTCTACGATAACATTCTCTCGTACTTTTTCTGACGTAGTCACTTCAATGGGACGCCTAATACGTGGCTCGTTAGTTGTGCTTGTCCGACCCATTTTAAATTCAGCAACCCAGCGCTGAATCATTGTATTCAGTAGAGAAGAGTCCCAAAACGTTGATTCTAGCTACTTATTATATTGGTTACAGTTAAGCTTTAAACAAACAAAAATAAAATAAAAATTAACCATATCACGAATTTCCAGTCTATCCAATGCTGCCCGAAGTTGGGGACTGTGTCATTAGTAATAAACATGTCATTAACTTGAAATCAACTAAATTAAGCCTACAAAGGATGAAATTATATAACGTGGTCAAAATAATGAACTGTCTGTGTCAGGCCAGGAACGTTTCACCCTACCCTCGTAAATCACTAGCAATGAAGCAAGAGTTCCAATTAATTGAAATATAGGCCTACAGTTGTTACGATAATTATAATAACAGATATATAAATTTGTAAATTTTACAAATATGAGAACATGGGCATTCTTCCCACTCGTGGCTAAGCCTCTTCGGCTGGAAGCGTGGAACGCTGAACGGGCCGTTTTCGCTACTGACTACATCTCTATGTCATACTCCTCTCAGAAACCTTTCTACACTCCCGGAAGTTTCCTTTCAGCTTCCTGCGTACACAACATATCGCACCCATCGGTCTGTCTAATGTAATCTGGGCTCCTCTTATGGAAGCACGGCTATTTTCGTAGTTGCAACCAACCAATGATGCTTTCTAAATAAAACCTGCAGGCTGGCAGTATCGCTTATCAGGAACTATGATGTATCATACAAATACGTATAAGAAGTACAATTAAGAAAGTTGTGTTTGTGGTTACAATCACAAACAGAATTTTCACTGTTGCACACCACTATGGAAAATTATTCCGATTAACGCTTTCAAGCTTCTCCGCTCATCGTCAGATCAAAAATAACAAAAACAGAATAAAACAAACTCTTCACACCCCCACCCGCCCCACTGTCCAGGCACATCCCCGCAAACAAGCTATAAGTCAAATGTCCCTTCCCAGTTAGATATTTTTCTACCGCATTCCGAGTGTATGTGTGTTGGGTGTGGGTGTCTGTGCGTGCGTGTAACAACACACATACACACGGAATTTGCTAGAAAAATATGTAACTGTACAGACGTGGGTGACAGTGCTCGGAGATTGGGAAGGGACGTTGAAAATCAACAATTTTCCATACCTACTTTTCAGTTACTAAATACTCTACTGTTCGTCTGCCACTGTTCGAATTAAAAATACATTTCTTTTATAGTAGTGTTACGACATTACAGAACAGTCTACGTGTTTGTCGAATGTTCCAGAAGAATCTCGCTCTAAGGTGTGTGGCAAACGTGATTCTCGACGCATTCGGGAGACTTTTCTGAAAGCCGCCAGCCCCGCGGACTGTGTCAAGGTCGCAGTTACTTACGTCGTAGTTTAGAGACAAGGCGTAGTTTGGAAGCTTCTGGTCTGTACGCGCGGATGTATAAATACAAGACGCAGCGGCCTTTTTTTCAGTTATAGTCGCGATAAATTACAGTGCGGTTCGAGAGTTTATGATCGGGCGATATTACCCTGTTCGTTCAAGTGGTTATTAGTAAAGTGTTGTGTTTTATAATCGGACGTTATAATTGTAATGCAATTGTGCTTTAATATTAGTTGACATCTTATTGCGTGTGAACAATTTTTATTTGATTTGTTGTAGGAGACTGTGTTGTTGATTACGAACTGTTTAACTGTGAAAATTAAAGCTGGTAATTAGTGACTTAATTGGTGTCTTGTATTTTGTTTTCCACTGTACCTTCGACGATCAAGTAGACCGTCATAACAGTGGTGTCAGAATTGAGATAGAACTGTTAACAGTGGAAACAGTGGACACTTTGTACAAGACGAGTGAAATTAGTAATTAATAGGTAAACAATGGATGCCACTCAGATGATGGAAAATTTCCAGGCGCTGCTGTTGCAGACAGAGGAACAACGACGACAAGAGGCGGAAGAAGCAGAAAGACGACAAAAAGAAGAACGAAGACAAGAAAGAGAAGAAGCAGAAGAACGACAGGATGAGAAACGCAGATATGAAGCGGAATAAGCAGAAAAACGACAGGATGGAAAACGCAGTCAGGGAAGAAAAGAGTCTGAGGAACGTCAGACAACACTAATGCTAGAGACAGGAACGACGACGACAGGAGGCAGAGGAACGGAAGCGTGAAACAAAAGACAATAAAGCATTAATAGAGGAGCAGAAACAGATGGAAGATCATAGTACCGCAGAATGGGGTCTTCTCTGAGGTGAGATTAATAAACAATTTACTAAAATATCGGAGGTACATGAATCAATTACATTAAAAATAGCTGAAGTAGAAAAATCTGTCTTGACTGTGGAAGAAGTGTTGACCGTCAACAAAAATATCTGCTGTAGAAAACTCAATGGCAAACATAAGAGAACAAATTAAAAGTGAAGTTGAACAGTGCATGAAGATTCAACAAAACAAATTTCTGAACAGACTGTACCAACGATAAAGACAGAAAAAGACACAGAAAATAAGTTAATAGAGAATGTCACTTTGCCTGCAGTAGGGACAGTTCATGTCAAATCTCCAACCTTTGACGGAAGCAGTCACTGGGCAACGTACCTCCGCCAATTTGGAGCTGCTGCATGCGCAAATAATTGGACAGAGAAAGACAAGGCTGTTTCACTCGTTCTTGCATTAAAAGGACCTGCGACAGAATTACTACAGAAAGTGCCACCTGACACCCAGAACACCTATGCCGAGTTGATAAAAGCTCTAGAATTACGATATGGTGATAAACATTTGCGAGATGTGTACTACGCTCAGTTGAGAACAAGACGACAAAGTTCCGGGGAGAGTCTTCAAGAGTTTGAAGCAAGTATCGACAGACTGATTAGATTGGCCTATCCTGAAGCACCAGAAGATTTTCGAACGAGTTTTGCGGTGCAGACATCTATTGATGGCATCGGAGATTGTGAACTTCAAGTGTTCCGAATGGCAAGACACCGAAATAGTTCAGAAGCTCTTGTTCACGCCCTAGAGTTTGAAGCTGCCGTGTCAGCGTCCCGCTACATTAACGGGTTTATAAAAACATTATTGTGATCATCCAAAAAATCGATTTTGAAATTCCAGTAGAAATAATTGTTTTGATGCATTGATGTTATAGTTTTGTTTTAGCATATGTACAAGTGTGTAGCAAACGCGCGCTCGCCTCTCTTCCTCTCGGACGCGCACGCGCGCAATCGCACACATTCTTGCATACGCGCGCACGCGCACTATAATAAATGTAATTTAGTAAGTGGCTTAGCAGTATAGCAAAAATTAGTGAATTAAATATAAAATGTAATATAAAAATAAAAAAACATAAAAGCAATTAAAAGTAACAAAACAATTTATAATTATAAGAATAAGTTTTTCATAAAAACTTTAAAAGTTAGTTAAGTCAGATCAGAGGTAAGGTTTATATACATGCTGTGTGTGTGTGTGTGTGTGTGTGTGTGTGTGTGTGTGTGTGTGTGTGTGTGTGTGTGTGTGTGTGTGTGTGTGTGTGTGTGTGTGTGTGTGTGTGTGTGTGTGTGTGTGTGTGTGTGTGTGTGTGTGTGTTGAGGTTCTAAACAAGACAGACACTAGGCATTTTGCATCCAGCTCCCGACCAGCGAAGTTCTATTCTCTTGGACTGCTCTTCTCGACAATTTGGAAGCTTCTCGCTGTGTTCACTCAGCTGCTGCCCTGCTGCATTCGCCGCTGAGGACAGTCTACATCTGCTTGCTGCTTCATCAACAACAAGAAGCCAACAAAAAGTAAGAAGACTACGACTCAGCTGGCTGGTGAGCTGAGTAACTAGCACAAGAACAGCTGAGTCTCGTCGGGCCTTCTAATGACCACCAAATCGAGCGACCCTTCTAAGGACCAGGCAACATCACCTCGCCTGTAGAAGAGGAGCAATAGCCTGCCAAAGCTAATTTTTCCGCAGCGCATCTGTACCGCTGACGCTCAGGCTCTTAGGTAGCGCTGCCCCGGACGATCCTTGTAAACCCCCACCAGTGGTAAGCGAACATGGATATCGCCGGGGTAAAGAGGCCGGTGGACACCTCTCTTGGTAAGGAGAGATATTCAACGAAGCCGGTCATTGGCCCAGCTTGTTAGACAGCCTGAGCGTTCCCATCCAACTCGTCGAGGTTCGGCTCGGGCCGGACCCTAGGTCCCTGGTTACCGGCAGAGACGGCCTAGGCAAAGACTTCCTTGCGGAATTTGACCTCCGCAAAGTTGCCCAGACCTTCAGGTCCATCCGCTCCCGCTTGGAGACTACTGACATAACCGAGAGGTTCATGCTCTTGGTGGAAGCCGCCACTTGTGTAGGTCTTCTATGAGTCGGGTCCTCAAACGTGACCTCTCAATTATTTCCTGGAACGCCAACGGTTTGGGTAACTAAATCCAGGAACTCCAAGAATTACTGGCCCGACTCAAACCCGACGTAGTGCTTCTCAATGAGACACACTTGACCCCTGCGAACCGGTTCCGATTGGCCAACTACGTATGTGTGCTATCGAAACGACAGGCCAGGCACTGCTGGTGGCGCTACTGCTGTCGCGGTGAGGCTCAGTCTTGATCATCACCGCGTTCTCTTGCCGCAAATGACTCATCTAGAAGTCACCGCTGTGGAGATGATGAACACTCTGGGTGGTGTCCTTGTGGTAGCGGCGTACAAACCGCCGCAAAAAGAGCTCCTTCACCCCGATTTAGCGGTCGCGTTCGATGCACACAGGTCATCATGGCCGACGACCTGAATTGTAAGCATCGCGATTGGAACAGTCGCTTGACTGCCACAAACGGGAAGCGCTTACGCAGGTTTGCAGATTCACGCAGGGTGACAGTGATTGGGCCTGCCCAACCTACGTTCTACCCCTCACAACTCCGCGCGGCTCCCAATGTCTTGGACAAAGCGGTGATCAAAGGAATTGACTGCCCGGTCCATGTGTCCGCGCCAACGGAACTATCGTCCGATCATCTCCCCATCTTGATACACGTCGCTACCCAGCACTTCGTACGCAAAGATGTCAGGAAGGTGGTAGAATGGGACCGCTATGGCCCGGCATCAGTCGCCGATTGCCAGAGGAGGGACCACTCGAATCCGTCCGCCAAGTCGACGAGGCAGTTGCCTCGTTTGACGAGGCTGTCGTATAATGCGATCGACGCGTCTTCCAGGATGAAGCCTGGCGTCACGCCCTACTGGCAGAGGATCCCAGAGGAGACGAGTTCTCTCGCTTGCGAGAGAAATCGCTTCCGGAGACGCTGGCAGCGGACCCGTGATCAGGCCGACAAGGCAGCGTACAACCGGGCGACCGGCATTTTACGTCGTCAAATGCAGGCCTACCGGAGACGCTGTTGGGAACTCGCCGTGGCCCAAGCGGGGGACGGATCGGACGAGAGTCACCCTTACCGGATACCTTCTGCTTTGGTAGGGAAGGGGCGCCGACCTCGCATCCCAGCCATTGCTGGAGCTTTCAGTCAAATCCTGGCCCGCCCGTAGGCGAATGCCGAGTGCTTGGGCGCGTGTTTCGAGCGCCAGTTCGCTCCTAACCCGCCCATGGCCTGGGACGTCGATGAAGAAGTCGAGAATGAAGTGGAAGACTTTCTGTCTCTTCCGATCACTGCGGAGCCCGAACCCATTACTAGGGAAGAGGTCTCAGATCGGCTCGTCGATCTCGTACCGAGAAAAGCTCCTGGCCTGGACAGCGTCTCTAACGCCGCTCTAATTCGACTCCCGGGGAAAGGAACACTTTTCTTGGTTGTGCTGTTCAACGCTTGTCTACGTCTGGCCTATTTTCCAAAGAAATGGCGAAAGGCGACGGTCATAGTGATCCCGAAAAGACGCTTCCCGTCCCGACAACCTCTGGCCCATTAGTCTATTGTCGGCCACGTCAAAGGTCCTCGAACGTCTTGTACAACGGAGAGTCCTAGACCATCTAAGAAACGTCGATGTACTTTTTACACATGCACTTTTTGGTACAGCCTTGAGCGCTCGCTTAGCCATTTTCGTTTTACGTCTTCAACGGTGCCGAAACGTTGTCCTTTCGTGGAAATTTTTACTATTGGGAGGAGGAAAGATCGGGTCGGGACACATATGGTGAATAAGGCAGTTGTCGTGTCATCATTGTGATGTTTTCTTTTGGCTATCCTGGTAAAGACTTAACAAGCAGTGACGTGCGTCCAGGCGCATTATCATGCTGCAATTTTCAAATTATTCTTCCATAAATCTGGCCGTTTTTTACAAATGGAGTAAAATATCAGAATAGTACTCATTATTTATGACTGCGCCTAGCGATGAAGTTTCGTATAACAGAAAGCATCTAACATGCACGGTCTCCAACTCATTTACGACAGTCTTTAAACTTGTTAACCGCTTGTTCACACACATCAATCTCGCCAGAAGCCTTCTGAATACGTTTACCAGGACAGAGCAGTTCATCTTACATTTTAAACAAAATATAATCCATGTTCTTCAATCTTGTATTGTAGAATGACAAAAATTTGCGTAATTCATCGAAGAATGACTTACTCAATTAGCTGTGAAATCTAAATTATGTATCAAATAGGGCAAAAATTGTAGACGACTGTCACTAACATGTGAACTAACCTTACGTAAAAACAGTTTTTTAATCGAGCACTTTTAAGTTTTTTAAGCAGTAGAAATTAAAAACTTCCACTAAATTTTGAAAAAACTTAGTATCCAAGAGGTTTACAACGCATTTTTTCAAATGCGTTTTTATTTAGCCTATTCCCACTGGCTATTTATATGTTTTGTATGCCTGTTCCCACTGTGCGCCTGATAGGTACTGTTACTTAGACTACTTTGTTATCAATCTTTATTCTTAAAAAATATGTCAGTGATCATATTATTGTCTGTTATCTAACCGAAACCTCATTTTTAGTTTATTGTATTCAGACAGGCGGCCTCGAACTGCTAGGTCTAGCTCATATGTAGGAAGGAAACGCCATCTCCTTGTAATCCTCGCTGTGCAACGTGAAGTCCTGTGTCGTCATAAAATGTTTAACTTGTACACCACAACTGCGGAGTGCAAAACTCTCCCGTTCGGAAATGCTGATTTAGTCAGAAGCAGCAGCTCTTGCCTGGGCACTGTGTTGCTTACGCCTTCCCAATCATTCCACAGAGATTTCTCACTTGAGCTCCATTTAGCCACTTTTACTGAAATAAAAACTAGTCAAAATAATCGGTTATAGGAAAAATGCAGAAGTAGAAATAACTTATTATTCTACAAACATAAGAAGAGAAATACTGAAATACATAATGACATTTGATACATGCATACGAATAATCTAGCAGCAGTCTGTAATTTTTGTAAATATCGGTAGCACATTGCATTATAGAATAAACTAAAACACATTTCTCAGGGTTGTATACTAAACAACTTTACTTATACGATATTAGACTACTGAAGTTTAAATAATAAATTTAAATAATAAATTAATTTTAGGATACATTAAATCCTTTTTTCATATAGATTCACTTAATAAAACATTTATCAATTGGTTTTTCGTGCACCACATTACACCACCACGAAAACTCATATTACAGTCACTGTATGTGTGTATGAATAGTCAAATTAATAATAAATCCAGAAAAGGGATTAAGCCTATCGTATAGAATTATTTATCGTAAATATTAATATGTAAGATTTAGTAAGGGAAAAGAAAATGTAATTAAATTTTGTTCAAAAAATAGTGGTATCGTGATGAAACGACTCTAAGAATTCACTAAGCAGCTTAGCGAATTACACAGGTTAGGTGAGCGCCTGCGCGTTCGCGTGCGATTGTGTATCAGTCAGTGAGACGTATTAAAACGATTTCTTTTCGGAGTGCCACTTAATCCCTTGAATGAAACAAAAAAGTTGGTTGAGAAAAGACGAGTCAAGTTGTATTTCTCTTCACTCAGACAGAAGCGTTGGAAACACTTACTCTGCCAATATGAAACCAATTGAGACTCTCGGATTGATGCTTATCTCCAATGAAGCAGCCAGTAAATACCCGTCTAACCGCATTGATGGTCTATCAGCTTTTTCTTTTAACTCACCACTGCTTGAATTAATAAACAATTTGGTTACCATCTAATAATAAACTTATGCCTATCTATAGCTAACGAAGTGAACGGGTACACAAATGATTCAACTCTATAAACCGAACTTTATTTATGACTGTTCTAAAGGAATTAAACTGGGAACGGAATTTAGTTGTTAAAGTAAACCGTATTAATTTTTATGATAATCCGTTTTGACTATATTATATATCATACCCTTATAAACTTCTTTAATTGTTAATATTACTTATTCTGTCGACTTAACTAATCGGTTCAAACTAACTAACGGCTAATGTCTCGTTGCCTTGCTTACGCGTTTAAACTTCAGTTAATTAGCGGCTTGTTCATACACTCTTCTTTCTGACTCATTGTACTTACCTGCAATTATCAATACTATTTTTCCAGATATACTATTATTAAACAATGAAAAATCAATATCAGATGATATGCAAACAATGCACATGAAGCACAAAGCCTCTGACAGACTTCTAGTCGGCAGTTTGTTTAAGTAGCCCCTCACACAAACGAAGTGGCTAGGCTAAAACGATCATCATCAGAGCATCACGTCAGAGCAACTGTTATTAGTAACAGGCCTGAGAAACTTGTTATCTTGCATCAGTGGAACCGAGTTCTCAGTTTTACTTTGGCCGTCTGGCTTTTGTCTATCTGTCTATCTATTTGGGGTATGTCTTACGATAATTTTTGAACACGTCAACCGACTTAGGTAAAACGTGGCATGAGTTTCCATACTTTTAACTTACAAAATTCTATTGTATTTGAGACTAATCTTTCTAGAACTAGGGAGCAGAAGGCAAAAATGTGAGGGATTTGAAATTTTGAAAAAATCGCAAAACACCATGTGCGGTATTAAAGAAAATTTTAACCAAAACAGTTAGCGTTCATTTTGAAAAATTTTAAAATTTTGGAACTCTAGGGTCAAAAATTGTGTGAAGAGTTTGATTAAATCGCAAAAATGTATGTGGTGAATCCAGTCAAAATGAATTTTAAATACAATCTTAATGTAGTAATTTTGGGAATGTTCGACGTTTGTGGACATCAGAGCCAAAAACCAAAATTTTCAAAAAGTTGTAAAAATCTAGCTGGGTATCAAACTATAGGGAATTGTCCAAGAATTGGGTATCAAACTATAGAGAATTGTCCTATGGTTTGTAATTTTTAACGTTTATTGTATGATTTCTCTACTATTGTACTATTGTTACTTTACTAAAAAAAAAGTAGTATCTAGATTTTTGTAATTTTTTTGATAAGTGAAAAATTATCTAATATCAAAATTTATTCAATAATAAATGTACTTCGTTCAAAAGAGTGAGCTAGTTCTACAGTTCAGGGAGCATATTACTGTAGTTACGTTGGTGTCTTGTTTCTAAACATTATTAAGAACCAGCCATGTCGACAGCAGAATGATAACGACAAGATAGGCCAGTTCTATTAAAGATGACAAGTCGCGTTTGATGAATACTGATTGTGAAAAAGCAGCGGCAATGTGGACTCAAACCGATAATCTCATGTTACTAACTGTATAATCTGATTGGTGGGCAGAGTGCCGATAAGTGCCGCGCAAAAAAGAACACATAGACTAATTACATCAAAGGATACCGACTGTCATCCTTTCAGTGGAGGGAGTGTTACGGCCAGTCGTTGTCAGAGTAATAGTCGTGGAATGGACGTCCGATGGAAGTTAAAAACCTTATCAGATCCAATAATCTACCTTTAAAGAATAAATGAAACAGGTCATTTAGCAATACCTGAATGGTAACGGGAACAATTTTAATCCTTTTATTTTGCCGATTCCTTCTTCTGTTTAAAGTACTTAGCTATTAAATAAACTTTAATGTCAATAAATTAAAGACAACAGAAACATCTGTGTTGGCAAAAATTAACCGATGATGGCCATTACTATCAAGTGAAGATTGACAAAACTTTTCTTTGGTATCACCATCGACTGTCGGTCACACACGATATCGTTATGTAAAATGCCTTCAGTCACTGTCCCTACAGTGCCGAAAGCACTATCTGTTCGTTGAGATTGATATCAAACCTGTTACTTTAGACATATAAGAGTGCATCAAACCTACTCTGATAATTGTCGGATATTTTACTCATAATTTCTGTACAGCTTTAATAGTACAAAGCAATCGATCTGTAATACAGACATACATATAAAATTAAATTTACTTACAAGAAAATTGTACATCTCATCAAGTAAAGACAAAAAAGAATTATATTCATGTTTACCGATGTCCAAGCCACTTATTTATATATTGACTGAATAAAGTATTTACCTTATTTTGTTTGTCCGTCTGGTGGCTTTATTTCTATCTTCGTTACTACAACGCGTTTCGGGGCATATGTCCCATCCTCAGGTATTGTCACTCAGCAGAGGTCGTCACATATCTGCTCAGTAACAAAAATAAATTCTCCAACAGATTAGTGTCGTATACGCGCTACGTTGATGACACTTTTATAATTTTTAACGGTACATTGCGGCAGATAGAAAACATGAAAAAATACATGAATAGCGTTAATAAGAACATACAGTTCACCCTTGAAACGGAGGAAAACAACAAACTTAACTTTCTCGACTTGACAGTCACAAGACTAAATAGCAACTTCCGATACCAGATATACCGGAAGCCAACTACCACAGATATCACAAAAAACGCTGAGTCGCATCACCCTTTCTCCCAAAACATGGCGGCATATAACAGTTTCGTGCATAGACTACTGTCCATACCAATGGAAAAGGAAGACTTTCACGAAGAACTTAACACAATTAAATATATAGCTAGGGCCAACGGTTACAGTAGCTCAATTGTACACAATCTAATTAGAAAACATCGAAAGAAGGAAAGTAACAAAGAAATACGTGAAGGTAGTGAAAATGAGACTAGGTACATAACATCGTACTATGGTAACACCCTACCAAAAATTTTATACAGCGCGTTTAGAGACGTAAACATTAGGATGGGGTTCCGGACCAGTAACAACGTTGGTAAGATACTTCCACAAAACCCCCGAGAAGCATTTGAAGACAGGACAGGTGTTTATAAGGTTGTGTGCAGCGACTGTTGTTGTTTCTACATTGGACAAACGGGTAGAGAGTTTAAAAAACGCTTTAAGGAACATCTACCCAAAAAATATACTAGCAGAATAACATCAAATTATGCACGTCATCTTGTTGACAATAATCCATAGTTATACGGACTTTGCAAGTATTTTCAACCCCTACACATATGCAAGAAAAGGAGCTACATGAGTGCTGTCGAGGAGTTTGAAATATATAAGGCATTTAAGGACACAAACACAAAAGAAATTCTCCTAAATAAACAGTTACAGTTTCAGTCAAATTCGCTATACGACACGGCTATACGAATACAGACAAAGTCCACAGTGCGCGGCGAACAATAACATAGGCTCAGCAGTCGACCGTTGTAGTCCGGGATGCGCATCTCGGCTTTGTGCGTGCTACAAAGTTTAAACATTTTAGTGTTGAATATGTGTAGATTATGTTATAAGTTTTTTTGTTTTGATATTTTACTTAAATGACGATCTCTGCTGAGTGACAATACCTGAGGATGGGACATATGTCCCGAAATGCGTTGTAGTAACGAAGATAGAAATAAAGCCACCAGACGGACAAACAAAATAAGGTAAATACTTTATTCAGTCAATATATAAATAAGTGGCTTGGACACCGGTGAACATGAATATAAAATTGGAAGCTAGTCAGGCACACACGGTGTATAAATTCTAAAATATCAAGATAAGGTTATTGAAGACAAATTTGCACATAAAGTTTAATCAAGAATGCATTAAAAATAATATAATACCAAAATATGCCTCCATAAAGATAAACAGAAAATCGGAGTTTAATACGAAAATGAAAAGATATGCCGGAATAATGTGGATGAGAGAAGAACTAAAGTATTTGTATAAAAAGAAAGCAGTTTTAAATAGAGGGTTGTATAGGACTCATTTACAGCTGCTCGATAGCGTACATGTAGCTTTACTAGATAAGGTATTACAAACCATCAACAAATACGCGCACGACATACTGAAACGTGTTTATCAGAAACAAATAATAAAACCTCGACCTCTTAAACACGAACAGATAAAAGAGGACACTATCTTATGTAAACACATGTTCTACACACGTGTCTCTAACTTGAAACCTATACAGTTTACCTCTGACGAAATAGATATTCTTAACAAAGGGTTGGACTATAATACACCTTATGTCAATAAAAACCACATAACTCGCGAAATTATTAATGCGTAAGCTGCGATAAAAACAATACCAAGCCAGGCACTACAAAACGAAACCCGTGCTATAATTAACAATAAATTAAATAAACTCTTGCAGAACAAAGTAACAAATAATAATAGTGTCCTTAAAATAAATCAGAAATACGTGAAAGAAAATAAAATTCTGAAGCAATTAAAAACTAAATTGAATGATATAACAATGCCCTAGTTACGAAAGCAGATAAAGGTAATACCATTGTCATAATAGACAAAGACGAGTACACGTTAAAAGTTAATGAATTCATAAAAAAACAATAATATCACAATAGTACAAATTGACCCAACCGCAGACTTTGTCAAAGTTTTAAATAGCAAAATCAACCAGTATACACACCTGTTTGATGTCTCTACACGCCGTTCGTTAAAACCCGTTAACGCGGAGGCGCCTCGATTTCTTGGCCTACCGAAAATACACAAACCCAGTGTACCGATCAGGCCTCTCGTAAACTTTACCACTGCACCGAGTTAAGGTGTATGCAAAAAACTTGCGGCGAAAATAAAAAGCAGCATGAGAATAGAGAATAATCACAGTATAAAGAATAACGTTGAATTTGTTAATAAAATGAAAAGCATTACAATACAACCCAACTACAAAATAGCCTCTTTTGACATTTTTGACTTATACACAAATGTCCCTGTACAGGAAACACTTGCTGTCCTTAAAGCAAATCTTATTAATACCAGAATATGTAACCAGGAAGAAATTAACGAAATAATCGGGTTATTAGAAATTATATTAAGCCAGAATTACTTTACATTCAATAATAATTATTATATCCAAAAAACAGGTCTAGCCATGAAGTCACACTTATCTAGCCTTCTGGCTGATATATACCTAAATCACTATGAGAACACATATCTGCTCAGTAACAAAAATAAGTTCTCCAACAGATTAGTGTCGTATACGCGCTACGTTGATGACACTTTTATAATTTTTAACGGTACATTGCGGCAGATAGAAAACATGAAAAAATACATGGATAGCATTAATAAGAACATACAGTTCACCCTTGAAACGGAGGAAAACAACAAACTTAACTTTCTCGACTTGACAGTCACAAGACTAAATAGCAACTTCCGTAACCAGATATACCGGAAGCCAACTACCACAGATATCACAAAAAACGCTGAGTCGCATCACCCTTTCTCCCAAAAAATGGCGGCATATAACAGTTCCGTGCATAGACTACTGTCCATACCAATGGAAAAGGAAGACATTCACGAAGAACTTAACACAATTAAATATATAGCTAGGGCCAACGGTTACAGTAGCTCAATTGTATACAATCTAATTAGAAAACATCGAAAGAAGGAAAGTAACAAAGAAATACGTGAAGGTAGTGAAAATGAGACTAGGTACATAACATCGTACTATGGTAACACCCTACCAAAAATTTTATACAGCGCGTTTAGAGACGTAAACATTAGGATGGGGTTCCGGACCAGTAACAACGTTGGTAAGATACTTCGACAAAACCCCCAAGAAGCAGTTGAAGACAGGACAGGTGTTTATAAGGTTGTGTGCAGCGACTGTTGTTGTTTCTACATTGGACAAACGGGTAGAGAGTTTAATCAACGCTTTAAGGAACACCTACCCAAAAAAGATACTAGCAGAATAACATCAAATTATGCACGTCATCTGGTTGACAATAATCCATAGTTATACGGACTTTGCAAGTAATTTTCAACCCCTACACATATGCAAGAAAAGGAGATACATGAGTGCAGTCGAGGAGTTTGAAATATATAAGGCATTTAAGGACACAAACACAAACGAAATCCTCCTAAATGAACAGTTACAGTTTCAGTCAAATTCGCTATACGACACGGCTATACGAATACAGACAAAGTCCACAGTGCGCGGCGAACAATAACATAGGCTCAGCAGTCGACCGTTGTAGTCCGGGATGCGCATCTCGGCTTTGTGCGTGCTCCAAAGTTTAAACATTTTAGTGTTGAATGTGTGTAGATTATGTTATAAGTTTTTATGTTTAATATTTTACTGAAATGACGACCTCTGCTGAGTGAAAATACCTGAGGATGGGACATATGTCCCGAAACGCGTTGTAGTAATGAAGATAGAAATATAGCCACCAGACGGACAAAAAAAATAAGGTAAATACTTTATTCAGTCAATACAAAAAAGAATGTTTGCCAACAAAGATGCAAGAATACGAAGTAATAAGATTTCACTTACTCGTATTAAAAATTTAACGTTCACTAAAAGTAAACCAGCCTCAAAAGTTCTGTCAGTACTACAGAAGCATAATTCTTTAATACGTTTTTCAATATTGTCACCTGTGTGTGATTCGTTCTCGATTTGGCGTACGTAAGCTTTCTGACTGTGCAGATTGTGCTGTGCAAGCAACATTGCGCAGGTTCAGACTAGCAACTGTAATACAGAACTGAGCTCTGTTACACGAGTGTCACACGTACCAAGAATTTACGACTGTGCAAAACATTTATTGAAACTCATTTATTCGTTGCAGTCGTACTGACGTGTTCTTATGTGTATTACTTTTCAAATTCCCTTTAATATTGACATTTTGAAACAGTAGGCGCTTGCCTACTTAATAGTAGTTACGTCTGGCATAAACAGTTGTATAATTTCGCAGTCAAATTATACAATTTGATATTAAGTGATTACCTGTATGCGGTCCGCCGTGTGACTTCTCAAACTTATTACGTTACGCGTTTCAAGGCGTATGCCTCATCATCAGACGTTTAAAACCAAAAACACATATCACACAAAACTGCGTTTGTCAAAAATAAATAAAATTGCAGAAACAAGCATATTATGTGCACGTGATGTAGGGTGCGCACCCGTTCAAGTGTTGTCTGCTACTGATTGGAATTAGTTGAGCAGTCTCAAAGCAGTATCATACAGGCGGTTAGATACAAAGTTCAATTGTTCATTCAGAACACAATCACGACTGCTATCATTATTATATGCATTATAAATTTCCAGCTCCTCCAAGGCATTCATAAAACGGCCCTTGTTGCATATATGCAAAGGCATTAGATTGGACTTAAAATCTGTATAATTGTGATTGTGTTGGGTCAGATGACGAGTGTAATTAGATTTTATATCATTATAATTGTGTGTCTTTTTTGGTAAGTGTTCACGGAAGCGTTTGTAAAAACCTCTTCCGGTCTGACCTATATAGAAGCTGTTACAATCATTGCAAACCAGTTTATAAATGCCTGTTTTTTCTTCAATAGGTAAGGGCAGTTTAGGTCTAAGTATATTAATTAGTTTATTATTGGTTCTAAAAGACATAGTATAACCAATATTGTTCATCACTGAGGATAAAATTTTTGGCATGATGTATGTGTATTTTGCAGTTATAAATTTTTTCGGTGTTTTATTAAGTGGACGGGGCTTAAGTTGAATGTTATTATGCCTCTTTATCAATTTGTCAATAATGTGACTACTGTAACCATTGGAAACTGCAATAAATCTTATTGTATTTAGCTCAGTCTGGAAATCATTATTGTCAAGTGGGACTGTCAACAATCTATGGATTAGACTATTATATGCTGCCATTTTTTTTTGTATAACCATACAATACATGCAGATTCCCACCATCCATACTCTCAAAAAATTATTGCAGTTTCCAATGGTTACAGTAGTCACATTATTGACAAATTGCTAAAGAAGCATAATAACATTCAACTTAAGCCCCGTCCACTTAATAAAACACCAAAAAAATAATATCTGCAAAATACACATACATCATGCCAAAAATTTTATCCTCAGTGATGAACAATATTGGTTATACTATGTCTTTTAGAACCAATAATAAACTAATTAATATACTTAGACCTAAACTGCCCTTACCTATTGAAGAAAAAACAGGCATTTATAAACTGGTTTGCAATGATTGTAACAGCTTCTATATAGGTCAGACCGGAAGAGGTTTTTACAAACGCTTCCGTGAACACTTACCAAAAAAGACACACAATTACAATGATATAAAAGTCTAATTACACTCGTCATCTGACCCAACACAATCACAATTATACAGATTTTAAATCCAATCTAATGCCTTTGCATATATGCAACAAGGGCCGTTTTATGAATGCCTTGGAGGAGCTGGAAATTTATAATGCGTATAATAATGATAGCAGTCGTGATTGTGTTCTGAATGAACAATTGAACTTTGTATCTAACCGCCTGTATGATACTGCTTTGAGACTGCTCAACTAATTCCAATCAGTAGCAGACAACACTTGAACGGGTGCGCACCCTACATCACGTGCACATAATATGTTTGTTTCTGCAATTTTATTTATTTTTGACAAACGCAGTTTTGTGTGATATGTGTTTTTGGTATTAAACGTCTGATGATGAGGCATACGCCTTGAAACGCGTAACGTAATAAGTTTGAGAAGTCACACGGCGGACCGCATACAGGTAATCACTTAATATTACATAAAAGTGACTTGGATACCATACGTAACATGAATGTTATACAATTTGAGTTAATATATTCTCACATAGGTTTCGTGGCCTGTGTCCATTTTGTTTTCGAGTCTTTTTCCGGTATCAACCGCATCAAAAATGTTTTGTACGGCCACGTTTCACCCATATTACATTGAGTATCCTCAGATCTATGTGGCAATGAGGCTGTAGAGTAATCTAAATTCCATAAGGTATAGTTGCAATAGGTGGTACACAAGTGGACCCTGCCCTACCGGTGTCACCCGCATGCATTATTTGTGCGGTCAGTCAACTCCCACCCAGTCAAGCCAGAAAGTAAAGGATACAAAGTCGTGCTAAGCGTTACTGCTTCTATGTTGATGTTATGCTTAGGTTTATTAATTTTTATCGCTTCTAGGAGCATTATGTCATAATACCTTTTGCACGACCTTATAATATATGCATCTTCTAAGGTTATCATGTGATTAGTTGTGGCTGGTGAGTTGAAAAGATAATCAGAGAAACACGAATATTGACGAGCTGCTGCCAACCAGCCTATGGGCTGCTAAACTAGAAGTAGAAGAAATAGTTGTAGCTGAATTCTCATCAATTGCCGATTTATCAGTTGTTTGGCTAACAAATTGAGTCACTACTGCTGTTGTGTTAGGCCTAAGTCGTTCTGCTCTTACGATTTAATCAGTTTTTAATTTTTTAATAAAATGAAACTAGTTTAAAGTTTTTTAGACTGCTCGGCAGCCTCTCTTCTCTGTATGTTGCGATTCGTAGAATAACGCCTAAGTATATGATATTGTCGATAATAAATCTAAAATTTCACCACCATTATTTTAGAATTTACGTATGGCCGGAATTCGTATTTCACGAGTGTACCACACAATGATATCTATGTAATTTCTGCCAACTTAGAGACACTTTTAATGAAATGCATTACAATAAGTAACATATCTCTTTCTTTACTTTTCTAATGTTTAAATGAGTTACAGTACGTTCGTCACAGTTTTCAGTGTACCTCATAAGAATTAATATTGTGTGGGAAACCACCCCAGTTTCTGGTAAAAAATGACCCCTGGTGGAACAACGAACTACGTGAGGACATTACTGAGGTAGCGATAGGGATGCATCACTGAAGGCAAAGGATAGAGGGACAGAGTGCAATGATGGAGAATCCTTGTATTGGCACGCGATACTCAGGACCTAATCGCGTAAGGTAAGTAAAGTAAGTATAGTGGAACCTCAATAACTCGAATCTCAGGGGGGGGGGATTGGCAGAAATTCGAGGTCTCTAATACTTCGAGATATTTAGGTTTGGGTTGTCAAGAGTGGGGTTACTAAAATTCAAGTCACAGAGGATTTGCGCAAGCAATTGTCGGTCATCTAGCTCGATAACACACAAATAAATGCGTTCTTCTAAATACGCCACTCAACAATATGTGCTCGTGTTATTAAGTAAAAATCCTGTAACACGAATATGCAATTTTATGATAAAATAAAATTAATACGTGATACAAGTGTACGTATTTTACTTGTACAATTTGTGATAATGTACAAAAAGTTAGGTTAGTACAGCAGTCATTGAAAAGATGCTGAGCGTAAGAAAAATTCAGTTTGATGTTATCAAAACAAAAGACTACAATCAAAACTAAAGTTATCGTTGAACATAATTAAAAAAAAAACACACAGTCGCGATTCAAATTTACATTTTAAAATTGTGTGCGATTTGTTCACTAAAAACCATTTAAAACCCAAAACTGTAAAATACTATATACTAAAATTCTTACGTACTTATGTATTCTAACTGATATGGTTTATTCAATTGGTAAGTATGTAAAGATAAGCGGGCTGATGGAGGTTTCATGGTTTAAGAGCAAAGTGAGTCACCTTTTCTGGTGAAGAAACATTCTGCATTCAATTAATAGAGGATTACACAGCTAAACGTCAAGTTATTAAGGCTTTTTAATAGAAATTCGTGGTGTTGAAGTCTATTAAAGATAAATTAATGTGGAAAGTAAAGGGAGAGTGTATGGAAAGTAAAGGGAAATTAAATAAGTTTGCTACGTTAAAGAATTGGATTCACCGATGTGCAAGTTATCAAGGTTCGACTGTACATAAATACCGAGAAAACTGTCCTAACTGTACAACAGCAACCTCTAATGAAGTAACGTAATTATTATTTTAGTTTTCTTTACTATTCTTTTGACTAGAGACCCACTTGCTTAAGGTATATATATTATGTTATCTTGGTACACTGGTATATGTTAAAAATTTAGTTTGATATGTTAAAGTAAATTACTGTAAATTAAATTACCTTTCTTCCAAATTTTATAAGAGGCATGTGGGCTTTATGTTTTTCCACAGTAATTTGCTGGAAATTGAAAAACTATTGCTAACGTTGTTTTAAACTCAAACTAGTTCAATGTAACTTAAAAATTGTGTTTGATTGATGATTTTTTTAACTTTACTATGATATCTTTGTTGAGCATCTATTAATTACAATACAATTGCCTGTAAACATTTTTTAGACCTTGGGAAAATAAATACATAAATCTAAAAATACACTTACGTTAAATTTGAAATGGTGGAAAGTCAATGAATACAACCACAAGTCAGGTTACAAGAAATCAAAATTTTACTTACAAGTATAATTAGTGAAGGCAAAGCTAAAAAACATAAATAATTAAAAAGAGATTTTTCTGGCTTTCATTTTTGCGAATTCATTGAGTATCAAATCTGTGTCCATTTCATTTAGCAAGTCATTTTCAATAAACATTGTTGCCAGTCCACTCAAACGCTCTTGGGACAAAGTTGATCTTAAATAAGTTTTTATCAGTTTCAACTTAGAAAAACTTCTTTCACCACTGGCCACTGAAACTGGGACCGTCAGAAGAATTCTCAAAGTAACAAAAACGTTTGGGAAGGTGTCCATATAACCATTTTTGGTTATTAACGACAAGGCTTTAGCTGGAGAGCTTCCAGAAGGCAGCATTGGTGGAAAAATTTGCAGCTCGTCAAACAGTTCAACTCCGTTTATATCACATTCTTCTCCATCACTTAGAACACTGTGAAGATGTGTACAGGCATCCTTCAACTCCTTCCTATCCCATGTCTGTAGATTTCCAATGTCATAAAGAAATTTGAAACTCTTGCTGTGATTCTCCATGAGTTCAAACCTCTCTTTAAGCGAAGATATTGCTGTGTCAAGCACGAAAAAGAAGAAATTAACTTTGAACGATGTTCTCCCAGCCTGAACAGGTTCATCTTCAATCTCATAGGAGAATTGCCTTTGTGTTTTCCTTGGACGGACTTGGATTTCTTTTTCAAACTCAGCAGCAACACCGATTTTGCATCTGTGATGACGTTATTGAGGCCTTCATTAGATCTCATTTTTTCTAGAAATCTCTGTACACTTTTAACGAGATCCATTGAGCTTTGCAGATCAGATGTGACTTTTGCAAGGCCTTACTCACCATGTATATTTTAAACAGGATCTCATGCCAAGATACTAAACAACACAGAAACTTGAAACTTTGCAGTTTTTTTGCGATTCCTAAAGCAGTGTTCCTGCCAAATGCATCTAGTTTCTGGTCTAGAGAGCCCACTATCTACACGGCATCGTATATTTCCTCAATATGATATCTCAGAGGCAATAAGGCCTCAATCCTACTCTCCCACCGATTATTGCTAAGAGGTTTCACTGTAAGAGTTGATGCGTGTTTCACCAAAATACTCCATCGGTGAGTTGAACTTGAGAAGAAGTTAAAGATTTCTTGAATAATACTAAAACAGTCAACTGTAATAGGGCAAGACAGGGCGGCATCGTTAACCACTAGATTAAGCGAGTGGTTTCCACATGGCACAAAAAATGCCCGAAAATTCAAATCAAGTATCTTTTTCTGAACTCCAACATGCTTCCCTTTCATGTTGGAGCCATTATAATATCCCTGGCCTCTCATGTTCTTTAAAGGGATGTCCCGTGTAGATAGCTCATTAAGTAACATTTCTGTATGGCCTTCACCTGTAGAATCCGTGATAGATACGAAACCTAAAAAATGTTCTTTAATTGACACTTCCTCATTTTCTACAAATTTAACAAATCTCACCACCAAAATCATTTGCTCAGTGTGGCTTACATCAGGTGTACAGTCCAGTATTATGGAATAATATGTTGCCCGTTTTAGCTCATTTAAAATACGGTCTTGTATCTTAGTGGACAAGAGACTAATAAACTCATTTTGTGTCTTTTTTCTTAAATAGTGAACATGTGTCTCTTCAGAAGTAAATCTTCTCACATATTCAGCCATTACAACATCGAATTTGGCAATGTATTCTACAGGTTTCAAAAAATTGCCATTGTTACGCTTGTAAAGAGTCTCTTTTGTTCCTCGAAGGGCCAATCGTAGAGTACATAAAAATTGGACAATACAAAGTAAGCGTTTCAGAACTTGGTTCCAATGTTCTGTTCAGGTCGGATAATTCTTTCATTTTCTTTGTCAATCGTTTTATCCAAACGTAAACGCAAGGACAGTTCACCCCAAGATTGACAATTTTTGATGTGATTAGGAGACTTCTCGTGACTGGTCAACATCTTTCTCAAGTTTCGCCAATCTGAATATCCTTGGTCTCCAGCAAGAGATGAATTTGCATATCCAAAGACTTTGCAGGCAAAACAAAATACTGCATTTTTTAGTATTGAGTATAGTAACCAAATCCTGAGGACTTGTTCCCCATTGCAAAGTTTCCTTGTGTAATGATGTGAAGAAAACTTCATACCTTTAGCGTCAAGGGGAAAATCTATGTCAGTGACTTGCACAGGTCCTCGCTCAACAAGCAGTTTTCGTACCTCATCTGTGATTTTGGATGGCCACTCTCCACAGTCAGTTGATAGTGCGATCACGTGCCTCTGGTCAGTTCCTGCAATAAAAATTAAGCTGTAGGCTACAGGCTACTTGTTGACTTGTTGCCACATATATGATTCAACACAATATATGTTGATATAACATCTTAGATACAAATTCGTCATGGCCTAACAGTTTTCCTTTGAAACACGGGTCATTAAAAATGGCACTCTAATGTTTATTGAGTGAATGCTTTGAACAATTAATTAGACTATCCTTAATATACAACAAACACTACATATATTTCTCATATATAGTACAGCAGGTAGCAGTGGCGTGCGGTGAGTAAAATATCTGGTGAAGCAACAGTTATAAAAATTCGAAATTAGGAACGATAAAAATTACGCCAAATAAATAAAATTAAAGTTGGTAACCTTTATTCTTAATAAGGAAACTAAAACAAATTTACAATTAAAAATTTATTAAAATATTTCGAGATTTATCTTTGTCAGTTATTAAAAAGGAAAGTAAACGGAAGGACAGATTATTTATTTTCTTTTGTAGTAAATAACGAAGAAAAATCTATAGCCGAAATATTTTAATAAATTTTTTAATTGTAAGTCTCCCTATGTTCTTCGTATGGCCTAGAAGGAAAAGGAGTATTTATCAGGCTTTAGGCTTTTAACCATGCACTGGGCCATTTTTGCTGATCACAAACAAGATACATGATATTGCAGCAACAGTAAACTACAGTCGTATAAAAACAGATCTAACGCACTGTGTAGAGTACAAAGACTTGCAGTGTGACAGTAGCAGACCGCAGTTTGTTTACATTTCTCGCGATCGGGCACGCTCGGCTACGTTCGGCTTTCTTCGCCGCTAGCCCAAGCTAGCTTCCCCTGTCGTAAATAGCATGCTTTGGAAAAATAACAATTAGAGGACAATTTCTTTAGGCTTAGGCACATACAAAATTTAGACCGTAACAGAAGAAAACAAAATAAAAAGTGTATTATCATTTTACTTATACTCCACTTACATATTACTGTGGTGTAAAGAGTGGCGTAGCTAGGCTTTTGGCCCCCGGGGCGAGAAGATCGTCGGCCGCCTCGCCTTCACAATTAAAAGGGGACAAAAGAGCAAAAATGAAGGCCCATCCAGTGAACAAAGTAGTTAATAAGTGCAAATGTGTAGAATGTTATATGAAAGCACGTCCAGAAAACGTCTTAAGAATATTTGCTAAGTCAAAATTAAGAAATTACATATTATAAGTTTAATATTACCGGTATTCAGTTTGTATACATTTATTAGTAATAAATGTAGACTATAAAAAATGTAGTAATATAACAAATTTATAACATAAAAATGTTCTAATAAATATGCAAATTCATTGTAGGTCTAAAGTGCATCGTCAAAACAATATCCTAAAGCAACATAAAGTTAACAACACAAAGTCGTTTGTTAAATCACTATAATCTAAAGTCGAAGCAATGTCGTTTTCAGTTGAAAGTATTGCTAGATTTGATACCCTGTCCTAAGATATTGTTGATCGTAGGTACGATTTAATCAATTTAATTTTACTAAACGATCTTTCACAAGAAGACACAGCCACTGGTAAAGTAAGCGAATTTTTTAAAGCTGTTGCTAGTGTTTTGTAGGCTTCTAATCCCATTGACGAAATAAATGTAATTTAGCTCTCCCTGAGGTGTGAAGTCTATTTGTTCTCCGTTCTCCGTTAACTTTTGCCCTTTTTAATAAAAGTATGACCTGTTTCAAGTCACTGAACAATTTTTCACTGCTTAAGTCATGTGGAGTATTTGAAGCATTCACGTAGTTAACTTTACTATATTTATCAACAGCCTCGTCGCTAACAACATCCATTTTATGATCGCAAGTTGATTATTCCTTGTTAATTGTAATATATTGACACTCATTGTTCGATTTTCCTTTAATAAAAGGCTTCGTAAACTCTTTGGAACTTGTAGCTCTTAATCTTTCTTCTCTCTTCATCCAAAACTGGGGGCCAGTGAGTTTACTTCGTTTCATATCAGCTTCAAATAAAATTTAAAAAATTGATTTTCAATAATAGTATTAGTATGATGACATACACGTGAAATATTATAGATATACCCACAAGACGCACAAACCAAAAACAAACCACACACTCAAGATATTCATAAATAACTGATGATCAACACGTTCGCTGCGTCGAACCGGGAAGAACTGCACATACGTAGCCCACGTAACGTTTTCTTTATACTTTTATAAATAATATATTCGTCTGTGTACGAGCAACAATTAAGAATATCTATATAAAGCTAATACTGTATGATTATCAGTTTTCCTTTGCGGCACAATAACTCACTACAAAGTCGCAAAAAATATTGGAGACAGGAAGTAAATACAAAGAGCATGAACACTGATAAAAAAGCGTACTGACTAAATGTCTACCCATCACTCATACGCAAAATAACAAAACTCATTTAAAACAGCATGCACTGTTTAAAAACACCGTGATAAGAAACCGATTAGACTAAACGTCCGTCGCCAAGTAAGATATATAAGAACACGGAGAATGAAATACTCTATTGTACAGAGAAGGACCATAGAAGGACAAAGAGCCTCTGTTACAGCGTAATTTGTTATCATAATGAACCGTAATTACGATTCTTGAGTACAAATAGACTAATACTCTTTATCACGCAAGGTGGCTGGCTGTCAAGACAAGCTGGCTGGTTATGCTTCTTTTATGAAAGGAATAGTCATACAAAGAAACAAATTGTTTGTACTTTTATAAACTGAAAACAATTTTTTCAAATCTATGCTCACTTTGCCGCCCTACTGGCTCCCGGGGCGGCTACCCCCTTGCCCCCTAGCTACGCCTCTGGGCGTAAATCAAATCAACTTACAATTTCAATGGTTTGTTGACTTGTTGATGGTCCAGTCACAGCCTCTGATATTGACAACTCATCATCATCGGTTTCGGTTACAGTTTTATCGTCCAATTTCGTTAAGGATGTTGAAGCCGAAAAAAACCTCTGCAAAGCTTTTGATTGCTTTTCATCTTCTTTCGAATGCTGTAATTTCCTTTTGCGGTTAAATGACCCAGATGGTTTTTTACTACTGGACATTATTTTAATTTTCAAAACAACTACAAGAATACAGAAAACTCGCAACTCAAGCCTATTACCTGTTAACAGGAAACCGCATACAGGTAACCTCATTCACACGACTGATTCGAACTACTCCGTCGACGCACTAGTTCGGGAATGGCGTTTCGAGCCAATAGTGGACGAGGTCAATCCTACTCCCACGCATGAATCACGGACGAGTTCATTTTACCCAAAGAGGGGTATCGTCTGCTCTGCATCCCAAGCATGAAGTTGGCCTCCTTTTTTACTTAAAGTTATGAATGAATTATTATTATACCCAATACTTTTGAATTATGTTTTATGTTGTATTTTTAACTGTGAATATGATTTATCTTATCTATGTTTTCTTGTCTTTACTGAAACTATTTCTGCGCCTTCTGGGTCTACATAGTTTGAGACCGTGGCGGTCGCCTTTGGCGCCCCCCCTTGCCTGGCGCCCTACGCGGCCACGTACTTAGCTTACATCAAGGACCGGCCCTGAGTACAATACAAGGTTTTCTAATGATCAATGTAATCTAGCTGATAAGGAAATGACTATAAACAATGTTAAAGTGTCGGAGTGGAAAAAGTGAGAATTAATAATCATTAATCACACAAACAGGACTGTAAAGATTAATGTTTCTTTCAGTGAAACTAAATGTAAGCAGACCAAACCAAAAGAAACAAATGTGCAAACAAACAAAATTATTTATGAAAGGTTTAAATAGTGACAGTATTTATGTCAAGTTATATGTAAATATTAGTAAAATAATTGTGAGTTTTAGTATTAGTTGTTGAATTTCCTGTGCCTTTTAACTTCTATTGTTTATTCAAAGGAAAAGGCTACTAGTAGTATCAAAATAATGTATGCAACTTATTCAATGTAGAAAGGATTAAGTTAAATTAACCTGATATAATACTTAAAGGACAGATCTTAATGGACTGGAAAAAATATTATTATATGTTAAAAAGTTTTATTGAAAGTTAGTTATTTTTGTTCAATGTTAATTGGAGTCTTAACCAAGAAGGCATGACACTAAGTTAAGATGTTTGTTCCATGTTAATGTGTTTATATTATTAGAATGCAATGAATATGATCATTTCATGTAATAACACCCAAGAGAATTATTGTAATTAACCAGAAGGTCTTAAACCAATAGGCCAAATAATATTTGTAAAATTAGAACATTGTACCAGAAGTACCAAGAAAAATGCCAATATTAATATAGTATTATTGGCCAATTAACAAATTAAAAATTACTGTAAACCAGTAAGAATAGTAAAATTAATGAGATAAGCTTTATTTATATAATGATAATAACATTTTTAGATAGATCAACGAATGCTAATAGAATTTAGTAAATGTCAAATTGCATAAAAACCCATAAAACAGAATTTTGTAAACATTAAAGAATATCTATTAGGACACTTACACATATCAAGTGAGATCTCAAAATGCTTGTCTTTTTTATAAGGAAGATCACTTTGTAAATCAATTAAGTAAAATTAAGTATTAATTAAGGAGTAATATGGAGTGTAAAATGTAAAAACAATATATTTTAAATAATTAGTGTCACATGACCCTTCAACCCAAAGGTATTGACCAATGGGAATTTTGCTAATTTTGGTCAAGCCAGTTGAAAGAAAAAGAAAAACTCAACATTCTAATGTTAGACATAAAAGTATACAGGTCATCTCTGAGTAGCTAAGATCTAAAGAGTATAACAAGGGATCAAGTCTGAGTTGAAGAAAAAAAGTAAAATTATTATAAAACCAGAGAATACAAAATACATGGAAGAAAAAATGAAGATAATATAAAATAATAATAATAAATCAAAAGAACAACAAGTAAAAAGAATATCTTACAAAATAAAGTGAATAAGTATCTCTACTAGTGGGTGAGAAAATAACCTTATTATAATATCACGTTTACAACTACACAACACCAAGATTAACTGAACTAACACTTTTAAACAGAACACTAGTGAAATCAGAAAAGAAAACTTATATATAAACACAGTGAACATATTGTATAAATTATTTTATTTGAAAGAAACTGGTGGTGAAACTTTTTACATAGAGTGAGGTGAACAACAAGCGGCCATCTTGTGTTTTTTTTTTTGTTAAATAGAACTCTGGGTAGACGCCATGACACATTGTTGTAGCAAATTGAACTAAAATTATTATTTTTGTCACACTTTAATACAAAATTAATTTTGTGTGTATTAGTTAATAAGATTTAATGATTGTAATGTATTGTACTTCGTGTATGCATTTCTGAACTTTTCACTAGCAGTCTAAAAGAACCCAAGAATTAATATTATAAATAAATATTATTTAAGAATCGAACTGAGCAAAGGAGTCGATACGGGAAATTAGTTATTTCAACCTAAGAGTCGTCAAACTGAATTTTAATGAAATAAAAGTTAATAATTATTTTCAATTGGTATTAAATGAGGCTTATTTATAGAATAAATTGAGATTAAAGGATTTTTGATTAATTAAAGAAGAGTGAAACAGCGTGGCGATTGGAACTTCATCGTAAACAAGGGATTACGCAGATAACCTACAATAGCCAATTCGATATTACGATCGAATCAAACATCAACAAAACTTTTCTTTTATGAATTTTTTATATCAAAACCAACGAAAGCAAATAATAATTAATATTTTTTAATAGTTAATTTTTTAAAACAAACTTAAATCAACAGAATTAAATAAAATTGAATAAATTCCTAGATGAAAGGAATAACGGACTTCTTCATAAATAAATCGTCATACATTAGCTCTACTAAAACGGGGCGTAAAGTATATTTTAAAAGGAGTAATAAATAAAAAATAAAATAAATATTCCAAACAATTGCAAGATTTACTTCAAGAGTTATAAAAAACAATTCATTAATAAATTAATAAAATATTAGAACATACACATTTTAAAAAGGATCACGAGTTCACTCTCTCTTTTTTAAAGTTACACATCGACGCAACGCGAGGCATTATACTAAAAGTAAAGGAATTTCAACCTAATTCAACAAGAAGAAAGTAACGACCAATTTTAAATAAAAAATATAAGATTAAGAAATACGAATACACACTCGTTTATTATATAACGCTACAATATATTTTATATGGGTCTTTAGGCTAACTTACTAAAGTAAATGTAAATTTATAAAAGTTTGTAACTTCTTTTGAGAAAATATAACTCCATATGATTTTGAATAAGGTACAATGAAACGAATAAAAAGCATTAAAAACAAAAGCTTTTATTACAACAGATTATGTTAAGGGAAGTAATGTCACAACTGAGACGACTTTCAAATAAAAGTGACTGAAGGCTCGTGTTATCGCAAACTCGTTTAGATTAAGGAATATCGTTTGACACAGTGTACAACTAATATCGAAAAACAATGAATGTCAATGATCTTGGAAAGTGATCTAGGATCTTGGAAGGCGTTTATGTTGTAATGAGGTTATACCATACGTGTACATTTGCAAAAGCAGGAATAAGTTCGAGGAGGGGATCAGGGTCTCGAAGTTGCAGTCATTTATACCGTTTCATAACATGGCAACCCAACAATCGCAGAATGGATCAAAAAAGAAGAAGAAAACTATTTTCTTTCAGTAATTCAAACACATTTTAAGAAACACAATTAAGACTAGCAAAATCAGTTACTTACGCCCCACAGTAACAAAGTTTACTTGTCGCAAATTTGTTGATTTATTGAAAACGGAAACTTGAATGCAAAAATAGCAAACAAAGGAAACCATTTAAAGTTATTTTGAGACACGTGTTTCAATTTTCTGCATTTGAATTTGTATCGGATTGACCTGTAAAAATGAACAAGAACTTTTGCGAAATGGCGAAAGTTACTAACCCGTGACAACAGTTATTTAGAGGACGCTTTACAGTACTGTAAACAATTTTATAGTCAGTTACGCAATGCAGTAGTAGCTTAGCCGCACGTGCGACTTAATTGACAAGGCAGTGGTTTATTTTAAGAATCATAAATCACTCATCAAACTGAATGAAGCTGTCACAGTGACAGCTACAACGCCGTAACGATTGGTCACGTGTTCGATCTCTACCAAAAAGTTTCCTGTTACTCCCCGTACCAATGGCACTCTTATCACTTTGTAATGAAGGATACCTGTAACTTCTTACTTTCAATCATTGTGTTGCCAATCTTCATATTCAAGGTTCTCTCCGTTGCTTTTTCTTTTTGTACGTTCAAGCCCTTTGAGGACTTATCGATCGTATAGATTTCATTCAGAGAAACTCGTTATTTATCTACTGTTATTGGCACTTCTAAGGATTCTTCACTATTATACTCTTCTCCTCGATGGAACTTGGCAATTTTTTTCTTATATACCCTGTACAAGTTATTTTTTGTCTGTTTTCTTTTTGTTTGCGATTCTATTCAAACTGAAACGTTTAGTATTCTTCACGTTTCATGTTATCGATTGTTTAGTGAGCTAACGACATACTCTAGTATTAGAACGCTATTTTTTCTTTAGTTTACTAGAATAAGAGGAATAACTAGTATAATAGTTTGACAATACAGCAACTCGAATAGAAGCTGGAGTACGAGAAAACGAAATGTTCTTTTCTTTTAGAATTCAGCAACAAATTTATGGCGTCCACCTTTTCTAAGACAAAGCGCCCCCCTCCCCCCGTAGTGACTTACATTACCAAAACAAGTCAAATGACGCATATTTATCACAAACCATTCAGTTTGTTATGAGGTTGTCGTGTCAGAAACATGGCAATTCACTACGATAGTGTCGATTATTTAAGTAGTCAACAAAAGTCATCGATTTCATCATCGTCGCTGACATCTCAAGGTGAGCAATAACAAAAGTGGTCTAAACATATGGCTGAATAACAGTTTTTTGACAAACCGTAGACTAAACATCTGGAAAATTAAAACAAAGCCGAAATTATACTCAAAATGAACAGAAGACAAATTTCGACCAAAATAAAGATCCTAATAAGTTACATATACACAGCAACCAAAGTAAAAATTGTTAAACATTGCAGGATGTTTCAACGGTCATATTGCCAATCAGGTACACCAGGCACTTTGAGTTCTGCTTGGTCTTCTAGAAGGCTTCCTTGACTCTGGCTGACGAGTGGTACGTTCGCGGTTTTATTAGGCTACCCATTTGTCCTGTTGTTGATCTTTGCTTCAAGCCAACGACAGCCAATCATAGAATTCAACTTCAAAATATTAATTGCCTATTACAATCAAACAGCAAAAATGGAATAAAAAAATAATTAAATCAATAATATTTTTTGCTTAATTTGAATAGAAATATGCGAAAAGTTTATTGACAATGAACAAGATTTTAGATTTCCTTATACTATGATATACAACATTACAGTTCTTTAGCATAATTTAAACTTAAAAATTTGACTATTTGAAAATTCAAATGATTATAATTGACGAACATCAAACAAATATGATAATGAGTGGTCGAAAACAAGAAATATTTGTTGTCAAGACGGCAGGAAACCGCTGTCGTGCTGCGGGTGTAATGAGAGCATTGCTCGTGTAGCCAAGTATACATTGTCACCACGAAACGTAGCGTCCGCATCCGCATCGGTGAGGACAGTCGTTGCTGTCGTGCTGCGGGTGTTATGCGAGCATTGCTCGTGTAGCCAAGTATAAATTGTCACCACGAAACGTAGCGTCCGCATCCGCATCGGTGAGGACAGTCGTTGCTGTCGTGCTGCGGGTGTAATGCGAGCATTGCTCGTCTGGCCAAGTATACATTGTCACCACGAAACGTAACGTCCGCATCCGCATCGGTGAGGACAGTCGTTGCTGTCGTGGTGCGGGTGTACTGCGAGCATTGCTCGTGTGGCCAAGTATAAATGGTCACCACGAAACGTAGCGTCCGCATCCGCATCGGTGAGGACAGTCGTTGCTGTCGTGCTGCGGGTGTAATGCGAGCATTGCTCGTCTGGCCAAGTATACATTGTCACCACGAAACGTAACGTCCGCATCCGCATCGGTGAGGACAGTCGTTGCTGTCGTGCTGCGGGTGTACTGCGAGCATTGCTCGTGTGGCCAAGTATACATTGTCAACACGAAACGTAGCGTCCGCATCCGCATCGGTGAGGACAGTCGTTGCTGTCGTGCTGCGGGTGTAATGCGAGCATTGCTCGTGTGGCCAAGTATACATTGTCACCACGAAACGTAGCTTCCGCATCCGCATCGGTGAGGACAGTCGTTGCTGTCGTGCTGCGGGTGTAATGCGAGCATTGCTCGTGTGGCCAAGTATACATTGTCAACACGAAACGTAGCGTCCGCATCCGCATCGGTGAGGACAGTCGTTGCTGTCGTGCTGCGGGTGTACTGCGAGCATTGCTCGTCTGGCCAAGTATAATTGTCACCACGAAACGTAACGTCCGCATCCGCATCGGTGAGGACAGTCGTTGCTGTCGTGCTGCGGGTGTAATGCGAGCATTGCTCGTGTGGCCAAGTATACATTGTCAACACGAAACGTAGCGTCCGCATCCGCATCGGTGAGGACAGTCGTTGCTGTCGTGCTGCGGGTGTAATGCGAGCATTGCTCGTCTGGCCAAGTATACATTGTCACCACGAAACGTAACGTCCGCATCCGCATCGGTGAGGACAGTCGTTGCTGTCGTGCTGCGGGTGTAATGCGAGCATTGCTCGTGTGGCCAAGTATACATTGTCAACACGAAACGTAGCGTCCGCATCCGCATCGGTGAGGACAGTCGTTGCTGTCGTGCTGCGGGTGTAATGCGAGCATTGCTCGTCTGGCCAAGTATACATTGTCACCACGAAACGTAACGTCCGCATCCGCATCGGTGAGGACAGTCGTTGCTGTCGTGCTGCGGGTGTACTGCGAGCATTGCTCGTGTGGCCAAGTATACATTGTCAACACGAAACGTAGCGTCCGCATCCGCATCGGTGAGGACAGTCGTTGCTGTCGTGCTGCGGGTGTAATGCGAGCATTGCTCGTGTGGCCAAGTATACATTGTCACCACGAAACGTAGCGTCCGCATCCGCATCGGTGAGGACAGTCGTTGCTGTCGTGCTGCGGGTGTAATGCGAGCATTTCTCGTGTGGCCAAGTATACATTGTCACCACGAAACGTAGCGTCCGCATCCGCATCGGTGAGGACAGTCGTTGGGCCAGTCGGAGAAATCCAAAGTCGTCGGGGGGGGGGGGGGTCGGCTTGAAGAGACTGAAGACACGAGTCCCGACGATCAGACTTTACGTTCACCAAAAGTCGCTGGAATTAAGGTGACTGGACCTGGAATCGCCGTTTAATGGTGGGGTCTCGAGTTTTTTACCATCTGCTGCGGAGCTTGCGCCGAAGCCAGATAGCATGTAGAGCTTCAGTAGAAGGGTCTATTTATGCTGATTCACCTCGAGAGCATAGGTGTGTCGATCCATGTCACCTTGGATCAACTCCTGGAGATTAATGGCTCGGAGTCCCAGATCGTCACGGGTGACAATCGGGTCCGCTGGGAGAGATCGTCGTGATACGAGTGCAAGTTGATCTTCCTAATAAGGCTAGAGGGAGGTCGAATTAAAGCCGACATCTCTTGTACAGTTGTAAAAAGGGAGTTGTGATCCGACGAGATGTTCGACACAAACGAGATTTGAATGTGAAGGGTCACATTCTTGGCAATGACAATGTTAAGAGCGTCTGGTCGTTGACCGGAAAAGGGGAAGTGGGTGGGACCTTCTGGGCCGATAACGTAAAGAATCTGATCGTAAGAGACGAACCAGTAAAGAATTTTCCATTGGCGTTGGTGATCCTGTTGTTCCAGGTGGGATGTTTGGTATTGAAGTCTCCGACTATTACGGTAGAGAGAGTGTGGGCGAGGAGAGCGTCCCATTCCTAGAGCGGCGGCGCCGTCTGTAGGCTAGGCTGGAGATACGCCGAAAGAAAGCGCAACTCTGATCTGTCTGCTTCCAACACCACCGCACAACCTCAATGACAGAAGTGTCTATGGGAAGTGTAGTGGCCTATGGAATATCCGCCTGTGGACCAATATAGCTGTGCCAACCAAACGGGACAGTGAGGCCATAATTGACTATTCTGAAATTTAACAGGTGTAGCCTGGAAGGGAAGAATGTAATGGGCTAGACGAATTACCCAAAAGTCAAAAAGAAGTACTTTACGAAAGTCACCAGTTCAGATCGTCGGGGGAGAATCCCCTGGGCATTCTACGTAATAACCCGCAGGTTTCTAGCCATTCAAGGGGAGTAGCGGGAGAGGGTAGACAAGGTTGGAAAGACCAACCCAAAACCGTGGTACTGTCAAGACAGGATGCTGTTGACAAGATTTTCTGATCCGGGAAGATCCCCGAGATTCCGGCAGACATGCCTAGCTGGTCTCGGGGCGGGGGCATTGATGGCGCAGGGCTGGCGGACTGAGTAGTGGTCTGCTCGCCTGATGTTTTTTGAAGATTACTGGAAGCGGGGAGTACCCGCTGAGATTCGGCAGGTAGCGCGTGAGAAATTTGTCGGCCGAAGGTTTCCGGCCGCGACTAATGCGCGCTTTCTTACTCTTTAGAGCTGAAGGTCGGGCTGAACTAGCGGCTATAGCAGGAAGTTTGGAGACTGTAAATCGCCTCAATGAATGCTTAAGGAATTTAACCAGAAAACTGTTTACTGATTTGCCGTCGTTACCTTTTGTAGCGTGCAGGGGGGCCTAGTCTAGCGCGATGAGCTTCTGTCAATTGTTGTCGTGCAAGGAATGGGAAGGAATCACAGAAATTACAACTTTTATTTTCCTCTCAGAAGGGAGAGCATAAGTGTGGAAAGATATCTTCCGCTCAGTCAGAAACCTTGTGGTCGCGATTTTAAGCGAAGCGCCTTGCCACCTTGCTTCAACCTTGACCGATGAAAGGGCAATTTGAAGTGAACGAAGAAGTTGGGTATAATTACGATCGTCGGGAACGACAATCGAAGGAATTCTTAGAGTAGACACAGATTTTGGAGGAGCTGGAATGCGCCGGTTGTCACTGTCACCATGACTATTGCGCTGAACATCGCTGATGGGAGGCGGGGTGGCAGCCATCACCGATCATTCCGCTTGCGTTTGGCAGACTTTCCTACCACAAGCGAGAACTATCCGTCTCCCGGCCCCTGACTGAACATAGAAACACTATCACACTTGTCACAAAAGCTAAACAAAAACTTGTAAGAAAGAGTTACCAGAGCACTTAATATCACCAATTAACAGGCACTCAACTGAAACTCCAGCCCGTATTGCACACGAATCACAAAACACTCGCACACTGTTGACGAAATAAACTTATATTTGACTGAATATTTTATCGTGATATTTCACACTGATGATGACAAACCGATGGTGCTGAATGAATGATGATGGTACTGAAAAGCACTGAGAACAATCAAATTTGAGCTGAGCAGAGTGTCGCAGCCTACCTAGGCAAGAGATATTTTTACCACACGCTCAACCGGCGGGGCGAAAGTCTGTTCTTAAATAGGATCTGCATGCTGTGTTACCGAACCCCTTGTTTTATGTATGGCGCGCTATCATCACCTATAGCGGCTTCTGACTGGCTATCGCGGCGCATTGTATGTTATATAGGGAACCCCGTTTCCCCAGGAACTTATTGCTTTCACCTTAGTCAGGGGTACGTTCGGCCTTGCCATCCCTTTTGGAACTATTTTTGAAACTTTTACTACTGAAGAAGGCCTCCGGTAGGTGGCCAAAACGTCTAGAAAATTGTAAATCTCAGAGCAATCGACTACGGCCTAAAAGTTCGGATTTTATTAACTACTTTAATAAGAAATATTTGGTTAAACAGAAAGTGATGCAATTATAGATTTGTGTCCAGATGTATGGATGCGTTAACATACTTAAACGAACTACTTTTCACTGTGGTACCCAGCAATAAAAGAACCGGTAAGTAACGTATGTGAATGTAAGAATGAATGTAAGTATGAACGTGTATGAATGTACAGAGAGAGAGAGAGAGAGAGAGAGAGAGAGAGAGAGAGAGAGAGAGAGAGAGAGTGAGGGGGGGATCGGGGAGGGGGGAGGGGGACAGATAGACAGAGGAAGTGATCTATATTTAATAATAGTAATAAAAGCAATAAAATAATAATAAGAAGTAATAAAGTAATATTTGAGAGGTAAGATTATTTTTTCTATAGCACGTCACGAATGTTTTATAATAGTACATGGGAAGATATAAACGTATCCCTTTTTATGCTTGTATAAACTGTCGGTTGGTTTTGTGGCTTCCCACGAACAACAGCGTTATAAAATACTATGTGTTTCGCACACTCCCCTTTATGGCACCACCGGGACAACGTACGCATTACAACACCTCCAGGCGTCTCGGAAATCATTGTAAACAATTTACCTAATGTTACGCGTGTCTTATTGTTTGTACGATTTTTCGTAGTTTGTTTCGTTCTCTTATAGGAAACATTCTTGAGCAACTACGCGATACACTGTACACTGAACTGTAAACTTCGCGACCTGTAAAAGCTTCAGTTAGACTTAGGGTCGGTCGTAAAGTGTACAGTTTGTTGCAGCGTCGCGACTCCGTTATTGCTGTATGACCATTGGCGACAGGTCGTGTTGGCGTCGTGACACGTGCGGTTATAAAAATAGAAACTGTAACCTTGTCCCGCTGCAAACTTCACTGCAACCTTTGCATTAATCCTCCGCTTGTCTCTATCATAAATTATATCTGCAGTTTTGTAAACAAATCATCTTACACGTATTTTAGATCCAAGTACATTTATAATCTTTGTTACACAATTTTATTTATGCCAAAATTAATTATGCATAAAATTAGAGTAATTAATCAGAATAATATTCTTGTTTCAACTAATTATAATGCACATAACTATAACCCTTACGCACAGGTAATACAAAGCTAAAGAAATATCATAGTTGTATTAAAGTAAGCCGCCGAATCCTTTATGATATAATGTTGTTCAGGTGTAGGTAACTTTGCCTAACCGTTCCAAAAATTGATTACATATAAAATAATTGTTCTTAATTTTATTCTTTAAGAAAAACTTACAAGGCTCAAAACTTATTACTTCCTCCGTCGTTACAACTGATTGCATATTTTCATCGGCCGTCCCAGACTTCTTCTACATTTATGCGTATATTTTGCACTTTCGTGTGGTAATTTTTATGGGCATATTGGTCTATAGTTATACGTGATCAAGCCGTTTCTGTCTATACTCCCTCCCAATGTCATTCACTGGTCGGACAGCTAACTTATGACGAACGTCCACATTCCTTTTCCTATCTAACGTGATATACACGGCTACTGACCTAAGGAACCTCATTTCTGCACTTTGTAGTCGACTTTCATGTGAACTTGTCATTGTCCATGCTTTACTACGATACAGACAGCTTGAAGTGGACATCACCATGTAAAACGTCTATTGCCTAAATGTTTCCTTAAACTACGATTGGTAGAACCATTTATCCTACTAAAGCGTTGTATCTTATACCATAAATCAACTTCCCCAAGATATGCCCAAGAAATGATAGGCCTATATTGCATCCTAAGAAATTAAACGGTGGAACATGTTCAATAGTTCTATTTTTAATCACTATTGTTGCTGTTTTTTTTTTTTTATTCCTTTGTAAATAAATTGTTGAGTTTCCTGCAGGTCCCCCGTGTAGTATCTTCAAATAAATACACACCATTAGGTTTATTTTTACCTGACATACGTTTGACAGAAATTATTCTGTATCTTCAGAGGTTGTTTGAATTGTAATTGAATGTTTCGCTAACAATATATAGTTAAAGGATAATCGATGTTACTTTGATTCTATTTTCTATTGTTTTAATGTAATCAGCTATTTATTATATATTTAATGTTTATTTTATTATAGTAATGAATGTATAATTTTAAATAAATTGTCTTGTTTTGTTTTTATTTGATTTTGTTCTTTAATTAGTAGTTTATTATTATTTTGTCTGTAAATATTAAGATTTTTCTAGATATTCGTTTTGTTATATTTTTGTACGCTTTTAATTAAAATACTGAAAGTTAACAGTATTTAACGCGACGTGAGTAGACAATTTTAGAGTAGGCTTGCAGAAAAATCAAGAAATGAAAAAGTTTTAAAATAAGGATGAAACGAATAACGAATAATCTACATAAAGCAACAGACGAGACGAGCGTTCTTATGCTAGTGTGCTGCATCAAAGTGTGCTGAAACAAACAAAAGTATATAAAAGTAAAGTGAAGCCTGTTAGTACATTGACATAAGGATGGAACAGAAACAAGGTATGGATGGGAAACCTCAGTAGTCAGAAGCTAAGACAAGTCACTAAAATAGAGACACTGAAAAGAATAGTAGCCAAAACGCTACCGTTAGGGCAGGATTTAAAGTTTGAGAAACGTGCCAAGTAACTAAAAATTCGACTAGATGAAAGGAATGCGACAGTCCTAAAACGACGCATTGACAGGATAGATGGTAACAGGTTAGTAAAGGAGGCCTGACATAACTCTTCTGAGACGTGAATAACAATTGTATGACTACGAAACACTTGGAGAGATTGTGTCGAGAGGTAAAGTTGGTTAGTTGTTATAAACACGAGAATCTCCTAAGTCAAGAGATGGGAAAGAAGAAACCTTACTTGTTCATTTTTTTATTTATTTTCTATAAAAGTTATGATTAACACTTTCCAGTCTAAGCCGGAATATATGTCGGGCAGTATACCTTTGCCTAATGGACGCAGCCCGAGTATACCATGGGACGTGTATTTGCTCGATTTACTGTCACAATAAGCTTCGCTCGGTTTTCACACTTCTGATGATGATACCCAATTATTGGTATCGAAAAGTACTTAAATAATAAAAAACATTTTTTAATTGTAATTATTAAAATATACATATTATATTATATATATTATACAAAGAAAACGTGAGTTACATTTTATTTAAAAAACATTTATTTATACAAAATCGGTATGGAGAACCATACATGACTTCCATATTCTAAGATTTATATTTAAAATCATTTTCAGCCAAACAGCCAGGGAAGGAATTTTAACAAAAAAATACTTCTTTGTTGCCAATAACGTAGTACACATATAAAAAAAAATTATCCCCTCCCCCTTCAACTATAATTTTGATTTATAGAAAATTACCCCAGCCCGTTCAACTAGCCTCTTCATTTATAGATATTTCATCTACGTTTCTACAGTGGATTATTAAGATCTTATCAGGATACTTTATCAAAATTAAGTACTTTACTCATGTTACAACAAAAAATGTTTCAGGTAAACTGCCCTTTCCCCGTAACCGATCTTCACCAAAATCAACAGACATTGAGTTCTCTATAGCTCAGGCACATATGTAAAAAATTATTTGATTCTGTTTGAATTTACGGCAGTTATGGTTCGTCATATAAAAAATTACCCATGTTAAAACATAAAACATGAGATTTATAAAACATATCTAAGATTTATATTTAAAATCATTTTTGAAATAAAATATTTTCATAGAACCTACTAACGCTGGGGAAATCTGAGGAGCCAATCAGAGTTGGGCCTACCTGTCACTCTGCTGAATTTGGTGGAAAGCCCTGTCACTGTCGTCAAGTCCCCACCTCAATGAAGAACCAATTGTTTTATAAAAATATATTTAAATTTTGAAAACTGAAAATTCTTTTCTTGTAAATATTTATATTTTATAATCAAAATGACTTTATTTTTGTTACCTGGCAACAAAATTATTTTATTTTCAACAATTACCATTGTTTCAAAAAGTTTAAATAAATTTTCAAGTACTTTACTCTTGTTAAAACGTAAAAGGTTGCAGGTAAACTACCCCTTCCCCTTAACCGATCTTCACCAAAATCGAAAGTCCTTGAGACCTCTACAATTCAGGGATGTATGCAAAACCTTATTTGATTCTGTTTGAATTTGCGGCAGTTATCGTTTGCCATAGAAAAAAAAACGTTGCAGGTAAACTACCCCTTCCCCTCAACCGATCTTCACCAAAAACAGCAGATCTTGAGTACTCTACAAATCAGGGCTGTATGCAGAAAATTATTTGATTCTGTTTGAACTTGCGGCTGTTATCGTTTGCCATAGGAAATACCCTTGTTAAAAAAACGTTGTTGGTAAACTACCCCTTTCCCTTAACCGATCTTCACCAAAAACAATAGGTCTTGAGAACTCTACAATTTAGGGCTGTATGCAAATAATCTTTTGATTCTGTTTGAACTTGCGGCTGTTATCGTTTGCCATAGGAAATACCCTTGTTAAAACATAAAACGTTACAGGTAAACTACCCCTTTCCCTTAACCGATCTTCACCAAAACAATAGGTCTTGAGAACTCTACAATTCAGGGCTGTATGCGAAAAATTATTTGATTCTGTTTGAATTTGCGGCTGTTATCGTTTGCCAAAAAAAAAAAAATTTCCCTTGATAAAAAAAAACCGTTGCAGGTAAACACCCCTTTCCCTCAACCGATCTTCACCAAAAACAATAGGTCGCGAGTACTCTACAAATCAGGGCTGTATGCAAAAAATTATTTGATTCTGTTTGAATTTGCGGCAGTTATCGTTTGCCAAAAAAAAAAAATCTACAGACAGACACACAGACAGACAGACAGACACACAGACAGACACACACACAGACACTTTTCGGAAAACGACTTTTTTTCATGTTTTGAGTGTAGTAGAATCAGAATCTGCAACAATCTCGAACACGATTTTTTTTGCCATCACCATACTTCCATTCCTTAAGGAATATGGAAGTAATATACAGATTTAAAAAAAACATTATTTATTAATAATTATTTCTTTGTTTTTATTAATTATTTATTTTTTGATATTTATTTTCATATATAAACATATCGATACTACGCCGTTTGCGTTTATCGACGGTTCTGTTATTGGAATCACAATTATTTAATACTTCTTAAGACACAATTGTATGTCTCAACTCTTAGTTTGTTTATTTACAGTCATAGCAACATCTGTTTATATTATTTATAAACATCGATACTGCGCCGTTTAGGCCGCAGGTTAAAGACCTATAAAGACCCTACGGTATCGTTAGAGCCGTTTCCGAGAAAAAAAGGACATACATAGATTAGACTGTAAGCCTCAACTCTTAGTTTGTTTATTTACATTCATAACAACAGTTATTTATATTTATTTATAAACATCGATACTGGGATTGTATGTCTCAACTCTTAGTTTGTTTATTTACATTCATTGCAACAGCTAGTTTTATATTATTTATAAACATCGATAAGATCTATTCTTTATGAACAGAATTAAAATTAACGTTTTAATTTCAAATAAAAAATATTTTTTTAAAATATTTGTTGCTGAGTGACAGAGTTATAACAATACCAATTGTTGTGTGAATATTTAAACCTACATGAATTAAAATGTATACTTAAAATACCCTACGGTTTAGGCCTTAGGCGATTTTTGCGGAAAATAAGACCTAGCCCAATCGATTTTTAGTGTCCAAATACGCTTAAGTACCAAATTTCGAGAAAATCATTAGAGCCTTTTCCGAGAAAAAAGGACATACATACATACAAAGATTGCTCCCTTAATAGTATAAGATTACGGGTACGTCTCGGGTTTAGTCGTCACGAAATGCTTTTGTATCAATATACGATTGAGTACAGTGCACTCTGGTTTTAATTTTTATAAACGTATTTGACTTTTAAACAATTGATACAATTCGTTTGCAGCGTAGTTTCTAACGAGTTTCGTTTTGCAGTTGTCATTAGCGCATGTTTGTTGTTGTTTTTTTCTAAATACAGTAAGCAAAGTATTAAAAGCAATTAACGTAAAGCCTCTATGTATGTCAGAATGTTTCCAATCGTGCCACAGAATTGCCGATCGATTCTAGAACCTGGGCGTTCCAATTTTTTTTTCTTTTATAAAAAATTGATATATTGAAAAAAATAGTGTTACTTTATTTGCAACTTCGTGTCTATATTAATGTGATATTTTAATAAAGTAATGTTTGAGTTTTTATTTCATATGTATCACATGTATGTATGTAAAAAAATTGCTAAGAAATATAGTACCAGGAAAGTAAGCGTAATCGGTAAGACTAGAACTATACAGGACTATACAGGTAACTATACACTAAGACTGAAAAGCGTTAACTTTATGCATAAGTTTACTGTTTAAAGCTGTAATTAAATTGAAATTAGTTAAAAGAGTATAATATGTGAGTGTTCATTCTTTTAGGTCAGAGAAAAGAAATTTTGTCGGAGACACCCCATTTGTTATCCCACTGTTCTGTACAGGCACACTGTGAACAGGCACTACACTAATGTATATCTAATTTTGCCCATACATATGAAAACACTACAACTAAAAGAGAAAAGAAAATCTTATGTGAGCGTAAGAGTGCGTGTGTGTGTGTGTGTGTGTGTGCGTATGCTTGTAACAAATACCATAGTGATTGGTCTATTTCGGAAGTCGTCACACATACAGAGTGCCAGTAAATTGTCTCTAGGTCATGAACAACTTAAAATAGTTTTTGCAATTGGCAATAGTGCAGCGCACGCATCGTTTTTAGTGCTCCCTTCTGCGTTGACACACTGCACTTGTAGCAAATGTCAACCTTGTTTTCGTTGTTACTAGTTGGCTTTCGTTTTAGTCGTAATCCTTTCATCTGTGTTTACGAAGGTTCGTCTTAATACTCAAAGTAAATAGTGTAATAAAATATTAATTTTTACCGTTTATGTAAACGTCTGGATACATTCGGGTTATGAATCAAGAATGTTTTACTATTTACGTATTTAACTGATATAAACCGTAACCATCGCATATACAGAATGTTCACAAAGTTTATATGCCACAAGCAAAAATTAAGAAAAATTTCATATCAAGATTGGTCAGATAAACCATTTTTGTCAATTTCTACCCATGGATACGACGTCATTTAGAGGCAGTAACAATCGCAAAATACATATTTTTGTCAGAGTTATTCTTTTCCTACCCGCGCCTCTCAGTTTTCCTGTATGGATATTATTGCTCCCGGATGTATGAAGCATCTGACGCCTGAGAGTTATATGAATACCAGAGATGTTTTTCTATAATAAGCTCTTACCTTGGTCGGTTACATGTTGTCTGACCTATAATTTTGGTCTTATCAACTTTTATTGATATTCCTACCCGTTATGTAGGTTGTTTCAAGGCGTAGAGTATATATGACTCCCTCCGAGCCTTATTTGGTCGACGGATAGCTATAACGTCGGCAAATGCTGCTATTATACTGACTGGTTGTCAGGTAACCCAGAGCGATCTACACTCATTTTTATTATTGTATATTCTATTCCCAGGTTTAACAGCAGGCGGGCCATCCCGTTTGCCTATTTTAGACCTTGCTTGAGCTCTAACTGTGCAATAAATTTCTTCTATAATTCTTGCCTGCGGCCCTTGTTTCATTGTGGTCAAGTTTTTCTTTCTAAAAACTAACCTATATTACTTTAAACAAAGCCATAAATTTCACTTTAGATAAAACTGATCACCTTATATTTAAAAGAACAATCATTTCTAATAAAATAGGCTTAAACTTTGTCTTATCAGTTTTTGAAAAACACACTGAAAACGGCCTTTAAAACGTATTTGAATGCTTTACACTAAATAACATTTAAATTAAAATAACATCGATATTGTTTCCCTTTCAAATACTGTGAAAATGTTAATTTTTCATATAGTTTATTTAACATACGTATGTGCTTGCACAATTTCTAAAACTAGTTCAAACTGACAGTAAATGTAAGCTAGAATTTTGCTATATAGCACTATATTTTGTCATTTTGGTTTCAGATGTCCCATTAAACTGAGCTAAGCTTTGGTTTGTGTTTTCTTTCTGGTCTACTTAATCCTCCTACCTCTGTTCTTTCGAGTTTTATCCCGTGTAATCCGCTTATTTAAATTTGATAAAGATTGATATTATTTCAGTAGTTTAATTAATAATTCTATATTATAAAAACCTAAACTAATTATTTATAATAATTCGTTTTAATAAATGCAGTATAATACTATAGTATACTACTTATTTATTATTACTATAGTACAACACTAAAAACCTAATAACTATTATAACAACCTAAACAAACTAAAATAAAATAAGTTACGCGTATGTGCAAACAAGTTTGGTTACGCGCACGCGCGTAACGTGAGCTGGCTGTCATGGGAGGGAAAAGTGTACGGCAAGCTGTCCAGAAAACAGCGCAGTGTAGCAAGACACAGGTTAGCTAGGGTTACTATCCGCTACAATAAACTTATAGTACAATAGGTTTCAATAACTAAGATAATCCCGGGCATGAAACCTGAAGGCCTACATTTAAAATAACAACAAATTGATCCAACGTATCTTATTCATTACCATGTCATGTTAAAGGTAACAAAACTTTTACGAACAAAATGGGAACAGGAAAACATTTTAATAAAAATAAATTTAAAAACTTACCACAATAACACTATTTATTTTCATAAAGAGCAGTGAAATTTAAAACTTGAAAAACTCACATTATAACATAAATAAAGGCTGCAGTTCCTTTTCTTTAAAAAACTAACTTAGAGTAATTATTGTATTAGAAAATAGAAAATTTTGAAACTGGCAATTTAATGTGAGGTTGGGCACTGAATGTCCCTGATTAATTTCTGGTACTCTGGTCCGTAGCTTGACACCGCAACTCGCAATGAATCATTAAGATTGATGATGTCCAGTAAGCGGAATCAGTATTTGTTTTTTATAATGTTCATATTTAAAAACGATTCACACAAATACGTTGAACCGAAGTGTGACATAGCCTTGATGGCAGCGTTCTTCAGCAATTGAACTTAGTGCTGTCAACCAAGTTTCCAGAACGTTAAGCTTTCTTTCAAATAACAAACATTAAGTGCTAAATTGTTTTGTGACTCCAATACTTCTACTTTTAAAGTTTCTTGATTTGCGTCCAGGATGTTACAAAGGGAAGCACCTGTTAAAGTTGGACTTGTGGATAAACGGATTAATGAAAAACATCAAGGCAGACTCAAGTTCTTGAAACTGTTCAAATCTCTCTGAAAACGAGTTTTGAAAAACTTTCAAATGGTCGGTGTACACGTGGACATCGAATTTCTCATCCTGGACTATATTCGGGAAATGTAGGAACGAGGCAGGGCTAAAGGGGTTGGGAGAAAGGTGTTTCAGGCACTGGACGAAAAGGGAAATGCTACACAGGGAAACGAATCGGAGAGGAATGTATTGAGATAGAGAAAATATCGGACGTGATTTATAAATGGCGAGACAAGTTCGCGGGGAAAAGTTTGTATTTATTGTATATTGTAGACTCCAAACCCCCATCGATGTATCGGGGTTCCTGTTTTTTTTTTCAAGATTGTATTCCTTTGAATTTGTCTTCTTCATTATGTTTCGACATCTTTTTTCCAAATGACTTTCTTAGGAGTGTGGCCCATCAATCGTCGCCGCTTGTTAAGGAACAGCGATTAAGTCTTTCTTCTCCTTCGCTTCTTTACCACTACCACTACACACTTAGCAGTAAAAGCAGTGTGATTTGTTGACGTTCGGTAGACATTTCTCGGACTTCCGCGGCAGCCATCGTCAGAATGTTGGAATAAACTTCAACGGCCGAACGATTAGGTTAACAATGATTAAAAATTGGAGACGACCTTCCTATATAACTTCAGATCCCGACGTTCTCTCCTGACTAATCCAAGCCGAGCGCTTTGTCTTTGTGTAATCTCGTTATGTACACCACACAAAACCGCCAACCATACTATGTTAACAGCTATATTCTTTCCATATCTGTCGATGCAGCAGTCTCCAAGCTTAACGATCTCAATGGCTTGTCTATACAGTTAATGAAAATAACTCACCGTACAACCAAGTTTTCAATTTCATCAATCGTAATGGAATGTACTTAGTCCATTTGTGCATGCCCTTTCCACGGCAGATTTTTCCTGCTGGCCCAGACGGCAGTGTCATCGTAAACACAGGACATCGGAAGCCCGCTGAAACGGCTGGCGAAAATTCCAGTAACAGTAAAACTCAGCCAAATAACCCCATAGCTTTACAACTTCTGACACGGGCGGTAGAAGCTTTCATATTTTATTGACAACAACTGTGTTAATATTATTTTGGGCCGCACTTCGTGTCAGCTTCTGTCCACAACGCCCAACTACCAAAACACTATTATTTAATCCGTATCTCATAATAAGCAATGGAAACATTTGGTACTATAATCTGCTGGAATAATATATTTGTCACTAATATCAGCGGCTAACATTTAATGATTCGCAAGATTTACGCGTATCATAGATTTCACAGATTAATGTTACCCAACGGAGATTAAACGTTTGTAGACAGATTACGTAGTATAGATCATGAAACGTGATTCAGAACGCTTTGAATTTGTTATTCACGAAATTGAAGACATTGAACAATGTAACGGAAGGGAACCGGCCAACAAACCTTAAAATTTATAACCCTCTACAATGAACCCAACGACAGACAAATGGCAGTTCACACGCCAAACGCGCTGAAAACACTCGCACACACGCCGACTTAACCTGCACAATAAATAGCCTACATTCCCCGATGATGTTCTCACTCAGCTTGTTATGTACGCTTGTTCAATACAACCACTTCCTACACAACCTCGTTGAACATGCTTCAAGAAGAGAATTTTTATAGTTTTTATCGTCATCATAATCATCATCACCATCATTATCTTCTACTTCTTTTATCTCTTCTATCGATTTTTTCTGTTTCGCTATATTTGCCTGTTTCGTCTTCAGATACCTTACAATGATTTCTTTGGTTGCATTACTTGTTTTCTTATTCCTTTTGTTTTGTACTGTCATCTTATTTTGTCGGTCTTCTTTCGTTACCTGCTCTTACTATGTTGTCCTATGATATTTTATTTTTAATAATATCCTTAAATCAAGAATGCCTTAGTTTCTAAATCAGCTGTCGTGAGTCGTTATGGGCCTCGTCGAAACTTTGTCCCGGAAGACTGTATTGTCTTTCAATGTTGTTCACACTTCGTCGCGAGCCTCACGAGTCTTATTACCTCATAGTATAACACGGAAGCCACCATTAATTATAATGTTTGGTATTACATTTTTTATTCTCTTGATAGACCTCATATTTTTTATAAGAGTATTTTATATGAACTCCACACTTATTTGTGTATTTTACTATTAACCATAGGACTATGCTTCAATTTATGTATTAAAGTATGAATTATAGTATTTATCAAATGATTTTGCTCTATCAAACGATATTAGCTAAGTAATGAAAGCCATTTACTTGCTAGCATGTTTAGATTTCAATCAATAGTTGGGATTTAAGAGATTACTCTGAATTAAAAGGCATATTCTGAGTTTTATTTATAATATTTTTGCAACACATTCTTTACAAATTTTACCAACGCAATTCATTTGCAATTGTTTCAATAATTCGTGGTCGTAAGTTGACCAAATTACCCTTAACCTAATTCACGGAAAATGCCATGAAGCAGTAGATTCCACTTGCAACAAATATTAGATTAAAAACACATTTTTTTCTTCATTTCACTCCAGGGTTTTGGCACACTGCCTGTACTAACACAAGGTCACTTTTTTTGGTCATGAAGGACATTGTTTTTTCGTGGTTTGAAATGTTTTACGCCGTGATCTTTGATAATCTGTAATCGGTCCGTTCTACCGATGCGTTGTTTCATTTTGATTGAAATCCATTTATTCTATTATTAATCTTATAAATGTCTTCAACGTTTTAAGTAGTTTTAGAATGTTCTCTGAACGGAATACCAGTGTTTTACAAGATAAATTACCTAATGGGACTGCTACTGCCAGAATTTCTATAAGGGGTTCTCCCCAATAGCTTTTGGTTACCCGACAGCCAGATTGCAAGGAGCAATTTCATTTACACCACCCCTAAAAGCTGTAACACAACCTCCGCCTAACCAAAGCACACACATGTTCTCCGTATTTACTGCCGTCGTCAGCATCCCTGGACAGGAGTCAGCACTGTACCCCGCTGTACTAAATCCTTAGCAGAACAGAACTTAGACACCGACTAACTGGTCAGGCATATTACCGGGTCGTGGACACGCGTGGCGTGAATTACCTAACGGAAAATCCACAATGCTTCTGGATTTCCTTAGGATGGGTTAATATCCAAGTTAGATACCGCAGAAAAAAAAAACTAGTAGACATAGCGTATACAAATTGAGAAATTCTCATTAAAAAATATTAAATCAGGTATTATTTACTTTATATTTAATACATATTTAATCATTCATTATACTAAATATAATAATACGACATTTCGTGTGTTGTATTTAATATCTCTATTGACATACAGACACCCAAATAAAAACTGACACATAATAACATTTTAAGAATTCTTTATTGTTGTTTTGATTGTTCATCTTCTTTTTTCACACTACTAAATAATATACAATATAGAACTTTCACTTGTGAAACTTACTTGTTTTTCTTGTTTTGATTGTTCATCTTCTTTTTTCACAGTACTAAATAATATGCAATATAGGACTTTCACTTGTGAAACTTACTTGTTGATGTGAATGCGAATGAACATCTTATGGTTCGTTCTCAGTGTCATGTAAGGTTTTGCGGCGACCAATATTTGTGTATATTCGAGGGCTTGTGTGCAAAAACTATAAGGATTACAGAATATCTAAAACTATGACTGGATAGCCCGTTTCGTCGACTGCCGGAAATGGTTTGTCGCGAGCGGAGGGGGGGGGGGGTTGCGCGGTGACGTCACAGCGCTGCGCGTGGGGGTCTAAATTTGGGCTTGTGTGGGCACGGCACGCGCTCAGTTCAGTTGTATCTCCGGAACGAGTTGGTCGATTTTAGTGATCGAGGTGTCTACGGAGAGCTGAGAACGTGAGTTAGGCGTTAATAACACAAGAAATATAAAATTAACATTGGAAAGCAGAAAATATTGAGATATTGTGAAAATGCCGCGTCCTCAGAAGAGAAAGAAGGCTGTAAAATCTGGAACTCCGAACAAAATGCGTGCACCACGACTTACAAATATAGAACGTTGTCGGCTACGTCGATTGCAACAAAAGGAATTGGAAAGAAGACGCCAGAATTCGAATTTGGATGGTGGAAGTGGAGCGCCCAGTACAAGTAGCGAGTGCGTACAACGCTTGGAGCAACCTAGCACTTCCTCATCGTGTCGAATGGATTTGGAAAGTGGTCCAATAGACGTAGAAAGCAACGACGATTCCATTGATATGCAGGATGACAATACTGAGACTCGTACGGACGGTAACATCGGTCCGTCAATGGCGCGTTCAGACCTTTCGCTCGATTTGACAAATAAGTATGCTGCATGCGATCGCCACTTTGTGAAAATGTTCTTTGACAATGAATTTGGACTTGGTTGTGATGTTTGTAATCGACTTTGGTTCAAGAAGGATCTTAAGCTCGTTAAAGTTAAACACTGTAACATTTTGCGCAGCGAGTTCCCCGACCAAGTAGTGGAGGCTATGGTAGCATGTGTCAATTGCCGTTGATGCTTGGATACTAATAAAATCCCATCCATGAGTGTGTCTAACGGTTTCAAATATCCTGATCGGCCTAAAACTTTGCCAGTGTTGAGTCCGGTAGAGGAACGGTTGATATCACCACCTTTCATGCAAATTCGCCGACTTCGACACAAGGGCAGTTATGGCATCATTGGTCAAGTAATAAATGTTCCAGTTGATGTGAATAATATGGTGAAACAATTGCCTCGACAGTTGGACGACGATTATGCGATAAATGTTAACATCAAGAGGAAATTAATGCACAAATCGTCATATTTGAGCGGGTATGTTTGGAAATCCAATGTAATGCAATGGCTGCAGTACTTGGTGAAACAGCCGTTGTACCGTATGTATGGAATTACCATCGATGGAACTTTGTTGGACAATATATGTGTCGACAGAATTGACGATGATGGGGATTGTGTAGAAGAGGCACCAGTGTTAGACTCGGATTGCATTGTGGCCAGGCAACATACACTTCTGTGGAACGAGGAGAACTGTCTTGATATAGCGCCCGGCCAACACAGTATGCCGTTGAATATTGTGTACGATACACACGCCAAGGAATTGTCGTTTCCAAATATTTACTTGGGTATAGATCGTCGCTACAAAGATGGTGTAAGAGTGACTCCTTATATGATGGCCACGAGTGAAATTAGACGTAAAGATCGGCGAGGTGTGACTCCACAACACATCTTGTATATGGCGATGAAAATCTTGAGAATGAGAGTCGTCGACGGAATGTTTCATACTTTCAAAATGTCCAGCACAGTTAATGTGACTCGTGCTATGTTAAATGATAAGGAGTTCATACATGATTGCATGGAAAAGAATTTATCATTTCTTAAATCCATTCCAAATTCGATGCAGTATTGGCAGGATCGTAAGCGTGACTTGTTTGCAATGATGCGCCAGCTTGGGAAGCCTACTATGTTTCTTCGTTGAGTGCAAATGAAATTCGTTGGCCAGGTTTTCTGTCGGTGTTGCATCGCCTAAGTGATTCGTATAAAGATGTGCAAAATGTTGAGGCACTTAGTAGATCAACGCGGTGTGATTTGGTAAATGGAGATCCAGTTACGTGTTGCATTGTGTTTAACAAACTGGTCGACATTTTGATGAGTATGTTGTGCAGTAAGACAAAGGCGAATCCATTTGGTGATCGGTATCGAGTCGTTGATTACTTTAAGCGCATCGAGTTCCAGCATCGAGGCAGTCCACATGCGCATATACCCTTGTGGTTGAACAATGATCCTAAAGAATCAATCAGTGAAGATATGCCGCGTACAATTGAGTTGATGAATACATTGGCGAGCGTATCGAGGGGAGATTTGCCTGCAGAGATGTACTCCAATCAAACGCACTAGCATACGTTTACTTGTACCAGGCGTGGAGAATCAACGTGTCGCTTTGGAATCCCGTATTGGCCAATGCGAAAGACAATGGTACTGTTGCCGCTCGCTAAAGGTGATCCGAGAAAAGCTACCATGCAGAAATCAGCTGAGCGTTTAAAAACAATACTGGAGCAGAAAGTGTATGACAGTGTTGAAGAATTTCTTGTAGACAACCATTTGACAGAGCGCAAATACCTCGATACAATTCGAGCTTCACTGCGACGGCCGACGATGTTGTTCAAACGTAATATGTCTGAAATCTATACCAATACTTTCAATCCGTGGTTAGCCAGGGTGTTGGGCTCAAATAGTGACTTGCAATTTATACTGGACGAATATAGTTATGCGACATATGTTGTAGAATATGTTAACAAGGCGAATCGTGGAATAAGTCATTTGCAACGAGAACTCATAAAATTACAAGAAGAGAATCCGGAGTTGGACTTCACCGAGTTAGTACGCAAGATTGGTGTGAAAGTTCTTAATTCGGTCGAAATGTCGGCACAGGAGGCGGCCTGGTATTTGCTTCGTCAATCGACGAGCCATTGTAGTCGTCAAGTTGTGTATATTCCAACGGTGTGGCCACAAGAACGACAACGATCAAGGAAATTGACACGTCAAATGGACTTGGAAAATTTGGCTGATGATAGTACGGATGTGTGGACCAAAACTAAAATCGAACGTTATGAGGAACGCGATGAATCATTGAAAGATCTATGCCTCGCTGATTTCATAGCTTGGTATTCTGGAAAGAAGTCAGTACAACAGCAGCCAGACGAATGTGACGATCCAAACGCCGATCAGAATGATGAGGTTCGATTTATCAATAAGAAGCGGTCAGTTTCATGTGTTATATGTTACAGACAATATGATATAAGTGATGTGGTCAATTACAAACGGGAAATGGTTACGCTATACTATCCGTTTCGAAACGAGACAGTTGATATACTCGATCGTAATAGGTTTGTCGAAATCTATGACACCAACGAATCCGCAATTCTTACTAAACGTCGTGAATATGAGTCCAATATAAATATTGGAGAAGTGATGCGAGAAATTCAAGAATTATATATTCATAACGATATAGACGAAAATGCGACAAATGAGGAGCAAAAAAATCGAGATAATTTTGTGAGTAGCATGTTGAATGATGGCAACCAAGAGAATACGATGACATCGATGCAGCACAGGTTTCGTCTGTGGGCATATCTGCTGTTCGAAAACGATCGAATGTGCATTCAAAAGAAGACTACTGCAAACTGTTACGCAGTACTAATAAACGCCAGCGAGAATTCATATTGGAAATTATACATCGGATCCATACATTCGGTTCGCCGCCAATCCAAGTGTATCTCACTGGGCCAGCCGGTAGTGGCAAAACTTATGTGTTACGTGTAGCCATGGAGACCTATAATCGATACACTCAACAACACACTACACGACGAGATGCTTACATTGCTTGTGCGTCGACTGGAAAGGCCGCTGTAAATTTGCAGGGTACGACCGTTCACTCTGCGTTTCGTATAAGTCTAATGCGAACATCAACTTCATTGCCCCATGAAGCTTTGCAGTGTTTCCGGACTGCCTTCGTTGGAGTAAAATGTGTAATAGTTGACGAAATAAGTATGATTGGGTCCGATGGTTTCAATAAAATCAACTCTAGACTGAATGAAATTACGGGCGTATATGATCAACCATTTGGCGGCATGGATATCATTCTGACTGGAGATTTTCGGCAATTACCGCCTGTAAATGCTACCCCCGTTTATAAATCACCACGAAACAACTTGGGTGGGTGCGTATTGTGGCAATCAGTTGATTTCTATCCGCTCATTCAGGTTATGCGACAAAGCGACCTCTTATTCTCTAAAATTTTGACGAACATTGGTGATGGAAAACGTTTAGACTCTGAAGAAATGGCAGCGATCGAGTCTCGTTTCAGAACAGTTGAATGGTGTAGGGAACACGAACCAAATGCAATACGTCTCTTCCATAGAAATCATGATGTGGATGCTTACAACCGACTTGCAATATCAGACAGAATTTGTATCAGTGCCTCCGATTTGATCACTGGCTACAATAACAGCACTCAACTTGGCACTGCACGAGTCAAATTACACAAGCTCAGTGTGATGGAAACTGGCGGTTTGCCGTATCTGCTTAATTTACAGAGTGGTATGCCTTATATGATTACAACTAACATTGATGTGGACGATGGAATTGTTAATGGTGCAATAGGAATACTTGAGTACATCGAAGAAGTCACTCATGAGACAGCAGTTCAATTAGTCCAACAACGCGACGAGTCTACACAAATCAATCCTTATATCAGATTGTGGCTACACTTTCCACAAGCCCACATCGGCAAAATGGCAAGACTAAAAGCAGCACCAAGAGTAATTTGCAGCAATGGTCTAATAGATCGAACTTGGACACCCATCTGTATGCGTAGCGCTAACATCAAACTCGGTGGTTCTATAAGTTGTAAACGAATGCAATTTCCAATTGTACCCGCTTGTGCCATAACCATACACAAAAGTCAGGGAGGCACATTTGACACGGTTGTGTATGACTACAGCAAAAGTCAGCAAATACAATAGGTCTATGTTGCAATGAGTCGAGTAACAAGCATCGAAGGTCTTTACATTACGAACTCGCGCAACGACTTAAAATTCTATCACGGACTTGGTTGCGACAGCTCAACTGTTAGAGAAATGCGAAATGAATATCTGCGACTCGAGAGCCATCAACTTAATACACTTACCAAACGTGTTGAACTGTTTATGAATTGCTCCGACAGTTTGATTGAAGACGACACGATTGTAATATTCTTCGTTGGAATGAATGCGCAAAGTCTCGTTGCACACAAACTTGACACTGAAACGGATCTTGTCTTAACGAGAGCTGATTTTCTTATGGTTTCAGAAACATGGATTACAAATGACGAGTCTGTGCAGCTTGAAAATTATAGTCTCATCTCATATGAACACGAAGCCATGGATAATAACTCCACTGAACAACAACAACAACAACAAAAGAGAAAGGCTGGGGGTGTTGCAATTTATCAACGTCGTAGCAACAAGCTATGTGCTATGCCTTTCAATATACCAAACAATATAACCCAACGACTTGGTGTATACGTGGAACCTGGCACAGGCGATATTGCATTGGCACAAATCACAGTCAACAGTTCTTTCAGATTCATTGCTGCCTCATTGTATATTCATCCAAATGCAGAAACAAAATACATTAAACTTCTCCTCTTTCGAAGCCTTTGTAGATTTGGGCGCTCAATATCTAAGGTCATTGAGGAAATTGAGCCCGACATTACAACGCCAATATTTCTTACTGGTGATTTCAATGTCGATCCCAACGATCCGAGAAATGATTGGCTGGTTCCATATATGCAACAAGAATACGATCTACAACTTGTACAAACCTCTCCGACTACACTTGGAAACACCACAATCGACTTAACGTTTGTACGTCAACTTAGTCCGACGATTATGCCCTACGTTTCATATTTTAGTTACCATCGACCAATTGTTCATAGGTTAGCCATTTGTACTAATGATTTCGATGAATAAATGTTATGTATAGCGCAATTTTCTTTCTTTCATTTCAACTTTCCTTCTGACAAACAAAACAAAAGAATCTCCCAATAACGAGAGTAACGTATGTAATTTCTTATTCACGAAATAAAGATCCGACGGGAGTATCAAGAATACTCCCTGAATATTTTGTTTTCTTTCTGTACGCGTTTCGGCGTGGTGTTCGCGTTCGTCAGGAGTTTGAGACAGACTGGCCAGTAACACGTAACGGTTTTTGTTTGGAAGGTTTAGTGGGGGTGGTGTGTGGAGGAAGGGGATTGGGGCGGGGATCCAATTTATTGTTAGTTTTATGTATAATTGTGTCAAACAGTGTGTGTGATTTATAGTTTAATTGGTCGTTAAGTATGTTGTTTGGTTGTGTTTTGTAGTGTTTGTATATTTCATATTGTTCTGCTGTGTTAAGTTTTCGACTTTTGGGTAAGTAGTGTAATATCTCAAGATTAGTATCTATGTTGGTGTAGCTGTGGTTTTTTGTGTGTATGTGTGTGGCAAATGCAGAATGTATATTGTTGTTGGATAAAGCTTTTAGGTGTTCTGAGTAACGAGATGAAAAAGATCTCCCGTCTGGCCTATATAGAAACTATTGCAATCATTACAATTTAATTTGTAAACACCTGTTTTGCTGTATTTGTCTATGTCCGTGTTTGTATCATTGATGTGTTTTTTGATGGTATTGTTTGTTCTGTATGCTATGTTGTACTTGTGTTTTCTGAATGTGTTGGCGATTTTGTGTGTGTTGGAGTTATGGTATGTGAGTGTGATGTATTTAGTTTGTTGTGTGTTGTTGGTATTTAGTGTTTTGTTGTTTTTGTTTATGATGTGTTTGTGTAGCTTGTTTATTAAATTAAGGTTGTATCCGTTTTTTATTGCTATATATTTGATTGTGTTGAACAATCAAATAACAAAAGTTATTTGTTCATCGTTATAGTCCTGTTTACTTAATGGTATTTTAGTTAGTCTATGGAGCATGTGGTTGAAGGCCGCATGTTTATGTTGTGTTGGATGGCTTGATGTGTTGTGTATAACCATGTCAGTTGTGGTTGGTTTTCTGTATATTTTATACGCGTGTGTATTGTTTGTTTTGTTAATTGTTAGGTCCAGAAAATTTATACTGTTGTTTTGTTCTATTTCCAGTCTAAATTTTAGTTTGTGGTGTATTGTGTTTATGTATTTGTGGAAGTTTTCAACCTGCCTTGTATTGCCATTGAATATAAGTAATATATCATCCACATACCTGTTCCAATAAATTATTTTGTTGGTGTATTTGTTGTTGTTTATTATGTGGTTCTGTACTATGTTGTGTATAAATATTTCTGCCAGTATTCCTGATATGGGGGATCCCATCGGGAGACCATCTGTTTGTGTGTATATCTTGTTGTTGTATGAGAAGTAATTTTGTTCTGTAATTATTTTGGTGAGTGTGATGATCTCATGTATGTGTGTTTTGTATTTCTTTATTGTTTTGTATTTCAAAGGTTGTAGATTACAAATCCGTAGTTATGTTGGAGACGATGGAGTTACGACGTCATTTCTTGGATTAAAAGGTGTAGGATAAAACTAAATGAGGGCAAGTCAGAATGGTTAGGTATAATGATGTTAGTGGAAGTTGGTTTTCTGTATATTGCATACTGTAGGTCGTTATTCTATCTTGTGATGGTTATGTCTAAATAGTTGATTTTGTTGTGATTTTCTTTTTCTTCTGTGAATTGTATTTTTGGATGTATGCTATTGAGTTCTTTTAATTTCTTATCTGACCACCCACCACAACATAAATTGGCAGCATTCTATTCACTATTTAACAGAATGTACAAAATACCCCTAAACAAACAAGAAACAGAAAAAGAAAGAAATATAATTAACCAAATTGGTTATGAAAATGGATAAATAAAAATACTGTAAACAAAATAGAAAATAAAATCAAATATAAAATAAAAACTGAACAATTAAGAGTTAATCAAAATGAACAAAACAAAAATAATAACAACAATAAAAAATGGGCTACATTCACATACATAAATAATAAAATATCAAAGCTAACAAAACTGTTTAAAACAAAGACATTAAAATGGCATACAAAACTAAATCAAATTATCTACAAAAACTAAATAACCCACACAACAAAGATAATACAACAATGATATATACAAAATTGAATGCCAAGATTGCAATAAATGTTACATAGGACAAACAAAAAAACAACTGAAAAACGTTATTTTAACATCTAAACGCATACAAAAAACCAGAAATATACTAATCTAATTTGGTCACACAGGCAATAAACACTGGACATGAATTCCCAGACATAACCAACATGACACTAATAAAACACATACCACACAAAGGCACTATAATGAACATTTGGGAAAATTTACAAATATACAAACATAAAACACAAAACAAACTAATACCTGAACAAATACAATTCAATACAAAACATGACACAAATTTTAAAGCACTCGACATAGAAAATATTCAAAATACTAATACATACACCACAATCACACACAATAGTACCACTTTAAAATACCAGAGACCAACAAGAAACAAAAATAGCGTCCAGCCAACACACAAATACTTCACCAGACGCAAGATCACGAAGGCTGAGGATGAGAACACAGGGGGGGGTTCTCGAAACATGTTCCTAATAAGGAAAGAAATATCTTGAGGTAAATACATTATAAAAATTAAATATAATATATTGCAACGATACAACCGTATGCTGTATTGAGCATTATTTTAAATAAACATAACATTTGTAAAATTAATGTAAGTTTGGGGAAAATGGACAGGTCTGGGATTGTAAAAATGTTTCATTGTTATACTAGGGGAGAAATTAACCTGTTTCAACAGGCAAGGAACAACTGCTCGATTGTATGTGTGTTACGCGTGTACCTTGTGTGTGGTTGCGAGCATGTACAGACAGGAATCTCAGCTACCCTCCCCAAGTAGTTAATAAAATAATTGTTTTAATTCACTGTGTGAAAACTAATTAGTGTATAAACAAACAAAAGGCATAAAAGTGTGTGTAAATTTTATAGTTATCCACAGTATGAAAATGACGTTAATAGGACACACTACGCGAAGACAGTGCAAAATAAACCTGCCAAAAATACGCACATTACCCTAAGACGCTCAAATTAATATAGTGAGTGCTTAATCAAATTAGCTATGATTTGTGTTATCTCGATTCCGTGCAAAACATTGCCATTTGCAAAAAATTCCAAATATATGAAAAGGTTCGGGAGTGGGGGCTAGCATGTGATCTGCAGGGCTCGACAAGATGATTTCGAAACCAACAGGTGCAGAATCTCGAGAGGGTATAAATTAAGGGTTCTACTGAAAACCCTTCTCTTCATTTCAAGACACAGTTGCAGTCGGACACGCTGTCCGTCGGCAGAACAGTTTTATTTTATTATAAGTCTCATCTATGAACGAATAAAGACGTTCAGTAATTATGTTTATGATAGTTCGGGAAACGTAAAGTACCGGGACCGTTTAATTCAGCAGAGTATCTACGGAGAAGCTACAAGAGCGACGCGGGATGCTGGACGTTCGGAGATGCTTTCGAAATACCTAACCGACGACTAAGATCCACCTTGCAGCAGATAGTAATTCTCTGGGACGGACCACACACTGCTGGAGAACGACTCTGGACATATCCAGGACCACGCCAAGCCAGGAGTAACGGAAACCCAACTCTGGACAACGCTGGAGCCCGTCAATAAGTCGTAAGATCATCAAAACTCGAGGTGACATGCATAATGCATTTATAAATGATTTTTTAAAAAGAGCTCATACAGACTATATAAAAAGACAATAAATTAAAACAAAAAAGTTTATAAATATACCTAATATATTAGAATCTTAGATAAATGTTTTAGTCGTAATAATGAGCGATCGCATATAAACAAATATAAAAAAAAGAGTTAAAATTTGAGATCAAAGTAAATAATTGAAATGACTTGATATTTGCATTTTGTAGAAAAGACTAATTTAAATTTTGAATATTAAAACAAATGCCAGTCTAAGAGTAATGATATAATTTTAAATTTATTTTTTTGAAATATTGGTATAGACTGAGCAAGCTGAGGTCAGATCTGAATTAAAAGAATTCAATTTAAATTACATTTAAATTCTATGTAGTTTTAGTAAATCAAATAGAATAAATGTCTAGATTAAGATTATTAACATGTCTAGATGTAAGAGTGTTTGAAAGGTGTGTAACACATATAGCGTAAGAGATAAACATTTAATAAAGAGTGATATCTTGATCGGAGATTATTAACAATGTTTTATTATTTATAATGCTTGATAAAACTGTAAATATGAATTTTTAACTACTCATAAATCTACTACTCTTATTATAGTTACACCTGGTATTGTTATAATTACTTACAACCTGCATATATAATTGTGTTGTTATATAATTTTGTAGCCCGTTAACTTGGGGCTCGACCCGCTTACATTTAATCATATGTATCGTTGTATAGAATTGTCGTCCCAAAGAACGTGGGGCTATACAAATTAAAAAACATTTAAAAACGTTCACAATTTATTGTTATGTTACGTTGTAATATATATATATATATATATATATATATATATATATATATATTATAACAAAACATTGTTATCAATGTTTATCGTTCTAACTGGAGTACGCATAATAAGCGTTATCTGATACAATTGTACATTTAGAAGGGTACAGATAAGATTTTATATAGCAAACAAAACGAGCATCTCTCTCATTCATAAAGTATTCGTTGAGTCGTACACACGGAACGATACGCTGCAGAAGACGCTTCAATGAGACCGGCAGACACCTGAGTTACTACAACTACGTACTACGGACATCAGACTATACCCGAGGCCAGAGACGCTGTGTCCATGACGATAAAGGAACGACGCCTAGCCTAGCTGTTCATACACCGCTAAGCGACGCTGACGGAGGTTTCGAGAGGAATAGCTGTACTCAACGCCGACGCCTGAGACCCGTGTACATCTGTGTAACATGAAATCATCAAAACAGGTGACCTGATATGGTTCAGGGTTCATAATAATGTTGTAAAACACAACAAGTAAATGAAAAGCCGCTATAAACGAAATTGAACAGTTTTAAATAATTGATAAACATTTAATTATATAGGCGGTATGACTAAAGCCTAAAGACACTTTTAAATGTTGTACTGTATATCATATAGAGACATTTATTCAAAAAGACAGAACATTTAGATAATGTGTGATTATTATAATAATATGTTAATAAGAGTGCAGAAAGACTCTAAGCAAATGTTTTCATGAGATTGTGCACTGTATAAAGAATTATATTTGATAAATTAAATGTGATAAATTAAGGGAGAGTGCAGAGAAGCTCTAAGAGTGTTATCAAGATATTAGATGTCACAAATTTTATTGTTTCATATTAATTATTGTTGATAGCCAAGCAGGCTGAAGAGTAGAATAATTAAAAGGGAGTTACCCTTAATAAAAATGTTTAGATTAATAATAATTACCATAGAGATAACGATAACTATAACCCTTGTTATATTCATTTAAAAAGTTCGTATTTTATTTTCTCATGTATAAAGAACAGGGTTACGGATTTCATAGAATGAAATCAATTCAGTATTTCCATTTTATTAAATAATTAAATTCAATATAACAAAAAAATGATTTTTTATAAATGAATTATAATTACATGCAGACAGTGTGAAACTGCCCATATATGTGTGTATATTTCCATGTTATATGTTTTGTGTATATACTGTGTATTGTATGTCTTATTTTCAGGAACTTATAAATTATGTACTAAGATATATGATTTTAATGTGTGATTGTTAGACGTAAGCATTATAACAATATATCACTAGAGAAAATATGTGTAAAGTAATATTCAAGAAAGAATATAAATTGGTGGAACCCGCCGTAAATTGTGTTAAATATTTGAAATTCTTTTTATTATTATGATTTGTTTAAAGATAAGCACCTTGAGGGTGACAATTATAATCATTGGAATGATAGACTAAAAAGGTAGTTTTCATTTATTCACAAGTTATACAACTCAGCTTCCTGAAATAATTCTTTTGAAAACACATCGTCCCAACTCGTTACCTGATACCTAATAAGCCCAAATCCCACACCTAATAGCCGGCAAAGCAGAAAAGTACCATATACTGCAGGTAAGTGTTGGCATGGTATACCCTAACCAGGTCCATGTAAAACTCATAATCCATAATGAAAGAAATCATAAAAAGATGTGTTGCAAAAGAAAATGTCGCTTCCAACGTGGGGCACGATTAAATAAATAAAAAAAAAACATAATACGAAAAAATTAAAAATTAGTAAGAAGTTAAATAAATATAAATTCACGTAGAACAAATATTTAGAGTTGATGTGTAATTATTATAAAACGTGCATTTATATGTTGAATGTAGCTGATAAGAACGTACAGTTAGCGTTATCAGTAGAGTAAACAAAGGGGAGCTTAGATAAATATTGTGGTTATCAGAAACTGATACTACAGGCGCCCAAGATAACGGTTGTATGTTGATGAATAAATGACTACCAATATTTAATAATAATCCAAATAATTAATAATATACAAATTAATAATAAATATTTTAAAATCGGTTCACCAAATTAAAATTAAACATGGCACATAAACAAGAGGTCAGTTTAGCCGACATAATGAAGAAGGTAGAAGCCAGCAACGTTGAAAACGTAAAAAGGTTTGAAGAAATAAAAACTAGTGGTGCTGAAACTATGAGAAGATTGGAAGCAAGCACGTCAGAAATTCAGAAACTATACGCGTATAATGCTGAAAGTAAGGTAGAAATTATGGAACGAATGGAGACCTTAGAAGGTAAAGTTAAAGAGTCTCTAAAACAGCAAGCGGTGGTGATGAACGAAAATTTCGAAGAGCAGCGAAAAAGACTACAACAAAATTTTAAATCTATGGCCGACATACTGGACCAGAAACTCGAAAAAATTACGCATCGACAAGATACCAAGATACAAGTCATCAGCGAGTTGGTGCAGAGTAATGTCAGGAGGACCATGAAAATTGAAGAAGAAACAAAAAGTCTCGCCGCAGCAGACGACACCATCAAGAAATCTATCCAACACCATGACAACAGGGTAGATCAGCTGGAAGTCAAGTTAAAAGGTGAAGTAGACCGACTTACACGAGAAGTGAGAAGACTACCAACACAAGCGTTAGTATACTCGACCGTACCTAGAGAAGAGAGACCCATTAACTATTTTAGAGGATCCAGAGGGGAAAATCCCATTGAATTTCGTATCAAATGTGAGAAAGAAATGGATAGTATTGGATCTATTCTCAGTGACAAAGATAAAATAGACTTTGTAAGCCGTTACTTAAAAGATGCCGCAGCCAGTTGGTTCACGATGGTGAATGGCGATTTAAAAACGTATGAAGAATTTAAACTAGCATTCGAACGGAGGTATTGGAATGAATACATACAAATGAGAATACAAAATACACTGGAATTTGGTAAATATAATCCAGGTAAGCTGTCTGAAGATGAATACGTCATTATGTTAGTAGAGAGGAGTAAACATTTACGTCCCGCTTTAACACAAAAAGAATTAGTCATTAAGCTTGCTAATCATTTCAGCAGGAACATCCAACTAGCTATACATGTTCAGGGTATACCTACCATTGAAGATCTATTAATACTTTTAACACAGATGGAGGGTGTAATCCGTGAACGAGACCCACCAAGAGGAGTTCAGCGAGATAACCGGAACCAAAATCAAGATAGAGGTACGTGGTATTCGCAAAGATATCGCCAAGAAGATAAAGGCAGAGAAGATAGACGTACAGACGATGAAAAATATCCGAAAAACAAAAATGTATCATATGATAGACGCCATGAAGATGGACGAACATATGAGAAGCAGGAGCAAAATAATGAAAGAGGTAATTACAAAGGAGGTTACCGAGGGCCGAATTCGTCGAAACGATTTTCGAAACCATGGACATCCGAGAGGAATGCAAATACGCAGGCGATTACCGTTGAGAAAAAACAGAAAGAGACACCGAGAAACACTGATGAACGTAATAAACCGTCCACATCGAAGACTGAAAATCAATGACTACATTCTGGAGTCTGTATAGGAGGTATATTCCCACCTGATCTTAGGGAAGAATTATTTATGACCGATAAAATTAATCCAATAAATAATACTGTATGTCCACAAATAAAACTGTATGTTAATAATGTACCTGTTAACGCATTAGTTGATACAGGGAGTGAGGTCACAATTATCAATAGTGCATGGGTAAAAATTCATAATGCTCATTTTAAAAATGTACCGAAGTTGCCTACACGGGAGATACAAATAACTACAGCAAATAAATCGATGGAAAAAGTAAACCATCAGATGTATGTTAGTATTACCTGTCAAGGATTAGAGATAGAATTACCTGTACTGATAGTTGATAAACTAATATATGACTGCATTCTGGGAGTGGATGCGCTAGACCGACTCAATGCTGTTATCAATATGAAAGATGGACAAATGACATGTACAGTTAATAATATATGTAAAACTATAGATTTAAGAGCACCTGTTAAAGAACAGAATCCTCCACAACCGGAAATACTTAAAATTAGTAGACCCAAGATCACATTAGCCGAAGAACGGACACATCCAGAAGAAGTAGAAGATCAGCCAGGAGAACAACACATAAATGATCTGTTAGAAGAATATGAGGACATCTTTAGCGAAGTACCAACTCAAACTCACGTCTACCAGCATCGAATTAAGGTAACTGACCCGTCCAAGTTCGTCAGACGCACATATACGATTCCAATGAAATACGAGGAGCAGGTAGATCAAGAAATTCAGCGTATGTTAGATCAAAATGTCATCCGCAGATCACATAGCAATTACCTGAATCCACTTGTAGTAATCAAGAAAAAAGATGATGCGATTAGACTGTGTATGGATATGCGTAACCTTAACAACGTTGTTGAAAAGATGTACGACTGCGCTCCAAATGCTGAAGAGTTATTTGCTAAATGTGAAGGAGCTAGATATTTAACAAAATTAGACCTTACTTCTAGTTTCTGGCAGATACCAATACAAGAGAGTGACCGCAAGTATACGGCGTTCCTCTACAAAAACAAGACCTATGAATACAACGTAGTACCGTTTGGATTAAGCACTAGCTTGTCTGCTATTGTACGATGTCTAGAAAATGCACTTGGAGAGGAGGTGTCACCTTACACAATGGTATTTGTAGATGACATACTCGTCGTGTCGAAAACTATTCAGGAACATGTAAATCAATTACGAGTTATTTTTGAGAAATTTAGAGTAGCCAAAATTTCCCTCAATTATAAAAAATGTGAATTCCTAAAAACCAATATCAAGTTCCTTGGTCATATTATATCCGAACGAGGTATCAAACCTGATCCTATCAAGATCCAAAGTATCCTAAATTTCCCTATTCCTAAAAATGTAAAAGGAGTAAGAGCTTTCCTAGGATTGACTGGTTATTTTCGACGCTTCTCATCTGACTATGCAGCAACAGTAAAACCTCTGCTGGAGTTAACACAAAAGAAGAGAAAATGGAGATGGGAGCAGCATCACACTAAAGCAGTGGATCGAGTCAAAACATTGTTTAAACAAAATTTAATGCTACACCATCCGAAGAAAGACGGCGATTATGTGCTATATGCAGACGCAAGTCAATATGCAATGGGAAGTGTATTGTATCAAAAAGACTCAAAAGGAGACTTAAGGGTCATCGCCTATGCCAGTCGTGTATTCCGAGGAGCGGAGATAGAGTACTGCACTACAGAAAAGGAAGTACTAGCTATTGTATATGCATTATCCCAGTTCCGATTCTATCTATGCGGAACTCATTTTGAAATTCATACAGATCATCAGGCTTTATCTTTCCTATTAACATGTAAGGTAAAGAGTGCGAGGTTGATGCGATGGATACTTGCCATTGGGGAGTATTCTTTCACCATTAAATACTGCAAAGGCAAATACAATGAAGTAGCTGATACCTTAAGCCGTTATATAGAAGAAAAAGAAGAAACACATAAAGCTAAACCACAAGATGTCAGGGTACTTAGCAACATAACATACAAACCCGAGAGAGAAGTACAAGAATTACTACGTAATCTCGCTAGAGAGCAAGATAAAGATCAGCGATTACAGAATATAAAAAATAATCCGTTACCTATAAATTATTGTGTGAAAGATGGAATTTTATTTAAGCTTATTAATTATGATTGGAAAGTTGTGCTATCTCATGACATGTTACAGCAATTAATTATGCCATGTCATCGTAGTCTAGCTCATGCATCTCCATTGAAGTGCTATTTAACTATGAAAGAAGCCTTCACCTGTAATAATATGTTCAGAAAAATTAAAATAATTGTTAGGAAATGCCATGATTGTCAAACAGCCAAACATCCGAATTTAAACACTTGCGTTGAAATGGGGAGTATCAGAACTAAGAAGAAGGGGGATATAGTTGCACTTGATTTCCTTGGACCACTCCCGCGATCAAGTCGTGGGTACCGCCATATAATTGTGACGGTAGATGTGTTTACTAAGCTAGTAAAGTTATATGCTGTACGAAGACCCACCATGAAATCTGTTCTGAACGTCATCACCCAGAAGTATATACCAAAGTATGGAAAAATGGATAAAGTGTTGACAGATCAAGGTAAGCAGTTTGGTAATAAATTATGGAAGGACGCATTGACAAGACAAGGTATAAAACCTGTACTTACATCCATAAGGCATCCACAAACTAATCTTGCTGAAAGAATAAATAGAGAGTTAGGCAAGTACCTGAGGTTATATTGCTACAATCAACAGAGTAAATGGCCTGACTATCTACAATTTTTCGAAGATGCAATGAATCACAATTATAGTGAAGCTACAGGATACACACCGTTAGAATTAAGTGAGAATAAAATACCTAAAAGATTCTGGCACAACATGATTAATAAACCGGAAAATTATAATGTAGATTTGCCAATTCAAATAAAAATAAACAGAGCTGAACGACAGTTATATCATCAAGCAGGTAAAAGGAGAGACCGGTATAATAGAACTCACCGATTGACAAGATTCCAGATTGGTGATAAGGTATTGATAAAGACAAATCCTGTGGGAAGTAGTATATTAAACACTTCCAAGAAATTCTGCAGATTATTCTGTGGCCCATATGAAGTAAGGAGTCGTCTAGGACCACACACCTACATGGTATATGACCCAGTGAAGCAAAAGGACGTCGGAAAGTACCATGCGTCATCTCTGCGTCATTATATCCAATAATACCCATATGTGATTGTTACTTTAAGATAAGATTTTATATTCCTTCTAATAAACATGTAATATAACTGACTGTGTATGTACTAAACATAGAAAAAAAAAAAAAAAAAAAAAAAAAAAAAAAAAAAAAAAAAATGTTCTGTAAAGCACAAATAATTTTTTTTTAAAGCAAGTGGGGGAGTGTTATAACAAAACATTGTTATCAATGTTTATCGTTCTAACTGGAGTACGCATAATAAGCGTTATCTGATACAATTGTACATTTAGAAGGGTACAGATAAGATTTTATATAGCAAACAAAACGAGCATCTCTCTCATTCATAAAGTATTCGTTGAGTCGTACACACGGAACGATACGCTGCAGAAGACGCTTCAATGAGACCGGCAGACACCTGAGTTACTACAACTACGTACTACGGACATCAGACTATACCCGAGGCCAGAGACGCTGTGTCCATGACGATAAAGGAACGACGCCTAGCCTAGCTGTTCATACACCGCTAAGCGACGCTGACGGAGGTTTCGAGAGGAATAGCTGTACTCAACGCCGACGCCTGAGACCCGTGTACATCTGTGTAACATGAAATCATCAAAACAGGTGACCTGATATGGTTCAGGGTTCATAATAATGTTGTAAAACACAACAAGTAAATGAAAAGCCGCTATAAGCGAAATTGAACAGTTTTAAATAATTGATAAACATTTAATTATATAGGCGGTATGACTAAAGCCTAAAGACACTTTTAAATGTTGTACTGTATATCATATAGAGACATTTATTCAAAAAGACAGAACATTTAGATAATGTGTGATTATTATAATAATATGTTAATAAGAGTGCAGAAAGACTCTAAGCAAATGTTTTCATGAGATTGTGCACTGTATAAAGAATTATATTTGATAAATTAAATGTGATAAATTAAGGGAGAGTGCAGAGAAGCTCTAAGAGTGTTATCAAGATATTAGATGTCACAAATTTTATTGTTTCATATTAATTATTGTTGATAGCCAAGCAGGCTGAAGAGTAGAATAATTAAAAGGGAGTTACCCTTAATAAAAATGTTTAGATTAATAATAATTACCATAGAGATAACGATAACTATAACCCTTGTTATATTCATTTAAAAAGTTCGTATTTTATTTTCTCATGTATAAAGAACAGGGTTACGGATTTCATAGAATGAAATCAATTCAGTATTTCCATTTTATTAAATAATTAAATTCAATATAACAAAAAAATGATTTTTTATAAATGAATTATAATTACATGCAGACAGTGTGAAACTGCCCATATATGTGTGTATATTTCCATGTTATATGTTTTGTGTATATACTGTGTATTGTATGTCTTATTTTCAGGAACTTATAAATTATGTACTAAGATATATGATTTTAATGTGTGATTGTTAGACGTAAGCATTATAACAATATATCACTAGAGAAAATATGTGTAAAGTAATATTCAAGAAAGAATATAAATTGGTGGAACCCGCCGTAAATTGTGTTAAATATTTGAAATTCTTTTTATTATTATGATTTGTTTAAAGATAAGCACCTTGAGGGTGACAATTATAATCATTGGAATGATAGACTAAAAAGGTAGTTTTCATTTATTCACAAGTTATACAACTCAGCTTCCTGAAATAATTCTTTTGAAAACACATCGTCCCAACTCGTTACCTGATACCTAATAAGCCCAAATCCCACACCTAATAGCCGGCAAAGCAGAAAAGTACCATATACTGCAGGTAAGTGTTGGCATGGTATACCCTAACCAGGTCCATGTAAAACTCATAATCCATAATGAAAGAAATCATAAAAAGATGTGTTGCAAAAGAAAATGTCGCTTCCAACGTGGGGCACGATTAAATAAATAAAAAAAAAAAACATAATACGAAAAAATTAAAAATTAGTAAGAAGTTAAATAAATATAAATTCACGTAGAACAAATATTTAGAGTTGATGTGTAATTATTATAAAACGTGCATTTATATGTTGAATGTAGCTGATAAGAACGTACAGTTAGCGTTATCAGTAGAGTAAACAAAGGGGAGCTTAGATAAATATTGTGGTTATCAGAAACTGATACTACAGGCGCCCAAGATAACGGTTGTATTTTGATGAATAAATGACTACCAATATTTAATAATAATCCAAATAATTAATAATATACAAATTAATAATAAATATTTTAAAATCGGTTCACCAAATTAAAATTAAACATGGCACATAAACAAGAGGTCAGTTTAGCCGACATAATGAAGAAGTTAGAAGCCAGCAACGTTGAAAACGTAAAAAGGTTTGAAGAAATAAAAACTAGTGGTGCTGAAACTATGAGAAGATTGGAAGCAAGCACGTCAGAAATTCAGAAACTATACGCGTATAATGCTGAAAGTAAGGTAGAAATTATGGAACGAATGGAGACCTTAGAAGGTAAAGTTAAAGAGTCTCTAAAACAGCAAGCGGTGGTGATGAACGAAAATTTCGAAGAGCAGCGAAAAAGACTACAACAAAATTTTAAATCTATGGCCGACATACTGGACCAGAAACTCGAAAAAATTACGCATCGACAAGATACCAAGATACAAGTCATCAGCGAGTTGGTGCAGAGTAATGTCAGGAGGACCATGAAAATTGAAGAAGAAACAAAAAGTCTCGCCGCAGCAGACGACACCATCAAGAAATCTATCCAACACCATGACAACAGGGTAGATCAGCTGGAAGTCAAGTTAAAAGGTGAAGTAGACCGACTTACACGAGAAGTGAGAAGACTACCAACACAAGCGTTAGTATACTCGACCGTACCTAGAGAAGAGAGACCCATTAACTATTTTAGAGGATCCAGAGGGAAAAATCCCATTGAATTTCGTATCAAATGTGAGAAAGAAATGGATAGTATTGGATCTATTCTCAGTGACAAAGATAAAATAGACTTTGTAAGCCGTTACTTAAAAGATGCCGCAGCCAGTTGGTTCACGATGGTGAATGACGATTTAAAAACGTATGAAGAATTTAAACTAGCATTCGAACGGAGGTATTGGAATGAATACATACAAATGAGAATACGAAATACACTGGAATTTGGTAAATATAATCCAGGTAAGCTGTCTGAAGATGAATACGTCATTATGTTAGTAGAGAGGAGTAAACATTTACGTCCCGCTTTAACACAAAAAGAATTAGTCATTAAGCATGCTAATCATTTCAGCAGGAACATCCAACTAGCTATACATGTTCAGGGTATACCTACCATTGAAGATCTATTAATACTTTTAACACAGATGGAGGGTGTAATCCGTGAACGAGACCCACCAAGAGGAGTTCAGCGAGATAACCGGAACCAAAATCAAGATAGAGGTACGTGGTATTCGCAAAGATATCGCCAAGAAGATAAAGGCAGAGAAGATAGACGTACAGACGATGAAAAATATCCGAAAAACAAAAATGTATCATATGATAGACGCCATGAAGATGGACGAACATATGAGAAGCAGGAGCAAAATAATGAAAGAGGTAATTACAAAGGAGGTTACCGAGGGCCGAATTCGTCGAAACGATTTTCGAAACCATGGACATCCGAGAGGAATGCAAATACGCAGGCGATTACCGTTGAGAAAAAACAGAAAGAGACACCGAGAAACACTGATGAACGTAATAAACCGTCCACATCGAAGACTGAAAATCAATGACTACATTCTGGAGTCTGTATAGGAGGTATATTCCCACCTGATCTTAGGGAAGAATTATTTATGACCGATAAAATTAATCCAATAAATAATACTGTATGTCCACAAATAAAACTGTATGTTAATAATGTACCTGTTAACGCATTAGTTGATACAGGGAGTGAGGTCACAATTATCAATAGTGCATGGGTAAAAATTCATAATGCTCATTTTAAAAATGTACCGAAGTTGCCTACACGGGAGATACAAATAACTACAGCAAACAAATCGATGGAAAAAGTAAACCATCAGATGTATGTTAGTATTACCTGTCAAGGATTAGAGATAGAATTACCTGTACTGATAGTTGATAAGCTAATATATGACTGCATTCTGGGAGTGGATGCGCTAGACCGACTCAATGCTGTTATCAATATGAAAGATGGACAAATGACATGTACAGTTAATAATATATGTAAAACTATAGATTTAAGAGCACCTGTTAAAGAACAGAATCCTCCACAACCGGAAATACTTAAAATTAGTAGACCCAAGATCACATTAGCCGAAGAACGGACACATCCAGAAGAAGTAGAAGATCAGCCAGGAGAACAACACATAAATGATCTGTTAGAAGAATATGAGGACATCTTTAGCGAAGTACCAACTCAAACTCACGTCTACCAGCATCGAATTAAGGTAACTGACCCGTCCAAGTTCGTCAGACGCACATATACGATTCCAATGAAATACGAGGAGCAGGTAGATCAAGAAATTCAGCGTATGTTAGATCAAAATGTCATCCGCAGATTACATAGCAATTACCTGAATCCACTTGTAGTAATCAAGAAAAAAGATGATGCGATTAGACTGTGTATGGATATGCGTAACCTTAACAACGTTGTTGAAAAGATGTACGACTGCGCTCCAAATGCTGAAGAGTTATTTGCTAAATGTGAAGGAGCTAGATATTTAACAAAATTAGACCTTACTTCTAGTTTCTGGCAGATACCAATACAAGAGAGTGACCGCAAGTATACGGCGTTCCTCTACAAAAACAAGACCTATGAATACAACGTAGTACCGTTTGGATTAAGCACTAGCTTGTCTGCTATTGTACGATGTCTAGAAAATGCACTTGGAGAGGAGGTGTCACCTTACACAATGGTATTTGTAGATGACATACTCGTCGTGTCGAAAACTATTCAGGAACATGTAAATCAATTACGAGTTATTTTTGAGAAATTTAGAGTAGCCAAAATTTCCCTCAATTATAAAAAATGTGAATTCCTAAAAACCAATATCAAGTTCCTTGGTCATATTATATCCGAACGAGGTATCAAACCTGATCCTATCAAGATCCAAAGTATCCTAAATTTCCCTATTCCTAAAAATGTAAAAGGAGTAAGAGCTTTCCTAGGATTGACTGGTTATTTTCGACGCTTCTCATCTGACTATGCAGCAACAGTAAAACCTCTGCTGGAGTTAACACAAAAGAAGAGAAAATGGAGATGGGAGCAGCATCACACTAAAGCAGTGGATCGAGTCAAAACATTGTTTAAACAAAATTTAATGCTACACCATCCGAAGAAAGACGGCGATTATGTGCTATATGCAGACGCAAGTCAATATGCAATGGGAAGTGTATTGTATCAAAAAGACTCAAAAGGAGACTTAAGGGTCATCGCCTATGCCAGTCGTGTATTCCGAGGAGCGGAGATAGAGTACTGCACTACAGAAAAGGAAGTACTAGCTATTGTATATGCATTATCCCAGTTCCGATTCTATCTATGCGGAACTCATTTTGAAATTCATACAGATCATCAGGCTTTATCTTTCCTATTAACATGTAAGGTAAAGAGTGCGAGGTTGATGCGATGGATACTTGCCATTGGGGAGTATTCTTTCACCATTAAATACTGCAAAGGCAAATACAATGAAGTAGCTGATACCTTAAGCCGTTATATAGAAGAAAAAGAAGAAACACATGAAGCTAAACCACAAGATGTCAGGGTACTTAGCAACATAACATACAAACCCGAGAGAGAAGTACAAGAATTACTACGTAATCTCGCTAGAGAGCAAGATAAAGATCAGCGATTACAGAATATAAAAAATAATCCGTTACCTATAAATTATTGTGTGAAAGATGGAATTTTATTTAAGCTTATTAATTATGATTGGAAAGTTGTGCTATCTCATGACATGTTACAGCAATTAATTATGCCATGTCATCGTAGTCTAGCTCATGCATCTCCATTGAAGTGCTATTTAACTATGAAAGAAGCCTTCACCTGTAATAATATGTTCAGAAAAATTAAAATAATTGTTAGGAAATGCCATGATTGTCAAACAGCCAAACATCCGAATTTAAACACTTGCGTTGAAATGGGGAGTATCAGAACTAAGAAGAAGGGGGATATAGTTGCACTTGATTTCCTTGGACCACTCCCGCGATCAAGTCGTGGGTACCGCCATATAATTGTGACGGTAGATGTGTTTACTAAGCTAGTAAAGTTATATGCTGTACGAAGACCCACCATGAAATCTGTTCTGAACGTCATCACCCAGAAGTATATACCAAAGTATGGAAAAATGGATAAAGTGTTGACAGATCAAGGTAAGCAGTTTGGTAATAAATTATGGAAGGACGCATTGACAAGACAAGGTATAAAACCTGTACTTACATCCATAAGGCATCCACAAACTAATCTTGCTGAAAGAATAAATAGAGAGTTAGGCAAGTACCTGAGGTTATATTGCTACAATCAACAGAGTAAATGGCCTGACTATCTACAATTTTTCGAAGATGCAATGAATCACAATTATAGTGAAGCTACAGGATACACACCGTTAGAATTAAGTGAGAATAAAATACCTAAAAGATTCTGGCACAACATGATTAATAAACCGGAAAATTATAATGTAGATTTGCCAATTCAAATAAAAATAAACAGAGCTGAACGACAGTTATATCATCAAGCAGGTAAAAGGAGAGACCGGTATAATAGAACTCACCGATTGACAAGATTCCAGATTGGTGATAAGGTATTGATAAAGACAAATCCTGTGGGAAGTAGTATATTAAACACTTCCAAGAAATTCTGCAGATTATTCTGTGGCCCATATGAAGTAAGGAGTCGTCTAGGACCACACACCTACATGGTATATGACCCAGTGAAGCAAAAGGACGTCGGAAAGTACCATGCGTCATCTCTGCGTCATTATATCCAATAATACCCATATGTGATTGTTACTTTAAGATAAGATTTTATATTCCTTCTAATAAACATGTAATATAACTGACTGTGTATGTACTAAACATAGAAAAAAAAAAAAAAAAAAAAAAAAAAAAAAAAAAAAAAAAAATGTTCTGTAAAGCACAAATAATTTTTTTTTAAAGCAAGTGGGGGAGTGTTATAACAAAACATTGTTATCAATGTTTATCGTTCTAACTGGAGTACGCATAATAAGCGTTATCTGATACAATTGTACATTTAGAAGGGTACAGATAAGATTTTATATAGCAAACAAAACGAGCATCTCTCTCATTCATAAAGTATTCGTTGAGTCGTACACACGGAACGATACGCTGCAGAAGACGCTTCAATGAGACCGGCAGACACCTGAGTTACTACAACTACGTACTACGGACATCAGACTATACCCGAGGCCAGAGACGCTGTGTCCATGACGATAAAGGAACGACGCCTAGCCTAGCTGTTCATACACCGCTAAGCGACGCTGACGGAGGTTTCGAGAGGAATAGCTGTACTCAACGCCGACGCCTGAGACCCGTGTACATCTGTGTAACATGAAATCATCAAAACAGGTGACCTGATATGGTTCAGGGTTCATAATAATGTTGTAAAACACAACAAGTAAATGAAAAGCCGCTATAAGCGAAATTGAACAGTTTTAAATAATTGATAAACATTTAATTATATAGGCGGTATGACTAAAGCCTAAAGACACTTTTAAATGTTGTACTGTATATCATATAGAGACATTTATTCAAAAAGACAGAACATTTAGATAATGTGTGATTATTATAATAATATGTTAATAAGAGTGCAGAAAGACTCTAAGCAAATGTTTTCATGAGATTGTGCACTGTATAAAGAATTATATTTGATAAATTAAATGTGATAAATTAAGGGAGAGTGCAGAGAAGCTCTAAGAGTGTTATCAAGATATTAGATGTCACAAATTTTATTGTTTCATATTAATTATTGTTGATAGCCAAGCAGGCTGAAGAGTAGAATAATTAAAAGGGAGTTACCCTTAATAAAAATGTTTAGATTAATAATAATTACCATAGAGATAACGATAACTATAACCCTTGTTATATTCATTTAAAAAGTTCGTATTTTATTTTCTCATGTATAAAGAACAGGGTTACGGATTTCATAGAATGAAATCAATTCAGTATTTCCATTTTATTAAATAATTAAATTCAATATAACAAAAAAATGATTTTTTATAAATGAATTATAATTACATGCAGACAGTGTGAAACTGCCCATATATGTGTGTATATTTCCATGTTATATGTTTTGTGTATATACTGTGTATTGTATGTCTTATTTTCAGGAACTTATAAATTATGTACTAAGATATATGATTTTAATGTGTGATTGTTAGACGTAAGCATTATAACAATATATCACTAGAGAAAATATGTGTAAAGTAATATTCAAGAAAGAATATAAATTGGTGGAACCCGCCGTAAATTGTGTTAAATATTTGAAATTCTTTTTATTATTATGATTTGTTTAAAGATAAGCACCTTGAGGGTGACAATTATAATCATTGGAATGATAGACTAAAAAGGTAGTTTTCATTTATTCACAAGTTATACAACTCAGCTTCCTGAAATAATTCTTTTGAAAACACATCGTCCCAACTCGTTACCTGATACCTAATAAGCCCAAATCCCACACCTAATAGCCGGCAAAGCAGAAAAGTACCATATACTGCAGGTAAGTGTTGGCATGGTATACCCTAACCAGGTCCATGTAAAACTCATAACCCATAATGAAAGAAATCATAAAAAGATGTGTTGCAATATATATATTACATTTAATATTTATAAATAAATTTACTTCAAGATATACCCTTTTTTCTTATTAGGAACATGTTTCGGGTACTATCTTGTACCCATCCTCAGCCTTCCGGTTTTTTTGTCTGGTGAAGTACATATGTGTTGTTGGTTGACTATTATTATTGTGGCTTCCTGTTGGCTTCTGGTATTTCAAATTGGTTTTATTGTGTGTGATTGTGGTGTATGCGTTAGTTTTTTGTGTATTTTCAATGTTGAGTGCTTTGAATATTGTGTCATGTTTTGTATTGATTTGTATTTGTTCAGGTATTAGTTTGTTTTCTGTTTTATGTTTGTATATTTGTAAATTTTCCCAAATGTTCATTATGGTGCCTTTGTGTGGTATATGTTTTATTAGTGTTACATTGGTTATGTCTGGGAATTCATGTCCTGTGTTTATTGCATGTGTGGCTAAATTGGATTTATATATTTCTGGTTTTTTGTATGCATTTAGGTGTTCAAAATAACGTTTTTTCAGCTGTTTTTTACTTCCATATTCCTTAATGGAATATGGTATGGTGATGGCAAAAAAAATCGTGTTCGAGATTATTGCAGATTCTGATTCTACTACACTCAAAACATGAAAAAAAGTCGTTTTCCGAAAAGTGTCTCTGTGTGTGTCTGTGTGTCTGTCTGTCTGTGTGTCTGTCTGTAGATTTTTTTCTATGGCAAACGATAACTGCCGCAAATTCAAACATAATCAAATAATTTCTTGCATACAGCCCTGATTTGCAGAGTACTCGCGACCTATTGTTTTTGGTGAAGATCGGTTGAAGGAAAGGGGTAGTTTACCTGCAACGGTTTTTTTTTAGCAAGGGTAATTTTGTTTGTTTGGCAAACGATAACAGCCGCAAATTCAAACAGAATCAAATAATGTTTCGCTTACAGCCCTAAATTGTAGAGTTCTCAATGTCTATTGATTTTGGTGAAGATCGGTTAAGGGAAAGGGGTAGTTTACCTGTAACGTTTTATGTTTTAACAAGGGTATTTCTTATGGCAAACGATAACAGCCGCAAATTCAAACAGAATCAAAAGATTATTTGCATACAGCCCTAAATTGTAGAGTTCTCAAGACCTGTTGTTTTTGGTGAAGATCGGTTGAGGGAAAGGGGTAGTTTACCTGCAACGTTTTTTTAACAAGGGTATTTCCTATGGCAAACGATAACAGCCGCAAATTCAAACAGAATCAAATAATGTTTTGCACTCAGCCCTGATTTGTAGAGTACTCAAGACCTATTGTTTTTGGTGAAGATCGGTTAAGGGGAAGGGATAGTTTACCTGCAACATTTTTTTATCAAGCGTATTTTCTATGGCAAACGATAACAGCTGCAAATTCAAACAGAATCAAATAATTGTTTGCATACGTCCCTGAATTGTAGAGGTCTCAATGACTTTCGATTTTGGTGAAGATCGGTTAAGGGGAAGGGGTAGTTTACCTGCAACCTTTTACGTTTTAACAAGAGTAAAGTACTTAAAAATTTATTTAAACTTTTTGAAACAATGGTAATTGTTAAAAATAAAATAATTTTGTTGCCAGGCAATAAAATTATAATTTTTTCATTTATGTATTTTTTTCTCAGTTATGTACTGTTTACGTTTCCATTTTATTATTATGACTACCGCAATGAAAAGGCAGGGAAGACACACACACACACACACACACACACACACACACACACACACACACACACACACACACACACACAAAATTCGCGTTATTTCTGGCCTCATTCATGTTTATTTTCTTACATTTGCACGGTTTTTAAGTGGAAAGTGCCGAACCCATAGCAACATAACAAATGCAAGCCGAAAAAAGTGTCCAGCGTGGATAGCGATTTGCTTCCTGTGGATCGCTGGGCAGTGTAACTGCACGTGTTTACAGAGGAACGATTCATAGACAGACTTTTCGTCTTTAGGGAATGAACCCTCTGCAAGATGCTGAGGGTCCATGAGTGACTTCGGAGCGCTCCTTCTTTTCCGCATGTTTGTTCTGTGAAACGTACACTGTAGATTCGCAGCTTTATTCTAAGCAACGCTCAATAGGAAATGTTGAAAATTTTTGTCCACGGTGTACCCTCATACACACTAAACCTGCTCTGATGTTTTAATTACGGACATCATAATATTAAAACTTTGGAAACTTAAGCACTACTTAATGGAGATCAATCATTAACTTATACAAGCCATTAATTTTATGCATATTTTTTATATATATGTGTACAACGTTATCGGCAACATTGCAATGGACATTGTTAATGGACATTGCAACTAAACCCTTTCGATTTGTACACAGTTATTTCACTACTACACTCGTACGGTGTGTCACTTTCGCGTGGTTTTCGTACACAGTATTTAGTAAATTTTATTACATTTTATTGTGCTTTTGGATTTTAATTCTTAATTATAGTTTATGAATACTTACGGAAAAACAGTACTTGTGCAATTATTCATCTTGGGGTGGCAAACTCGCCCACAGAGACCTGCGTTCACACACACTAGCAAAATACTGGTGTACACACTTTCAGTTACATTTGTGTGTGTGTGCACGTCGATTCAGGTCGAAACACCTGTTCATATTTTTGTCTGAGCCAAGCTTGCAATCCCTGACATGCTTATTTCTAATATATTATTAATTATTTACAGTTTAATAGGTAAATTTAAATTTTTTATATTCCATGCTCAGTACATCAATTATTTGTACTGTCCCAATATATATATATATATATATATATATATATATATATATATATTTTACCACGCTCCCTTTTATCTAACACAATTATCTAATATTTGTATGTTAGATAAAACGTTACTTACCCGTGATATTACTTTACCTGGGCGCCAGAACAAATCCCAGATACAAATGACACGGTTTCAGCTTAGCTCAGCGCATGGAGACACTCTTTCTCAGGATTCGTTCAGTGTTGTGGTTTTCAAGGGGAATCGTTACAAATAACACTTTAATATTTGTTTGATTATTTTAATTAACGTTTTAATTAATTATTTTTAATCTTGAAAATGCTAATGGGAGGCCTTAATTCTACCCTAACACTTATAATTACTGAGTGAGTGTGAAAAGTAAAGATTAAGACATTCAAACGACCTATGGCTCTTATCTGGTTTAATTAAGAGATTGCTATCTCCCAAACCAGTGCTAAAGAACAGGTCTGCAATAATTTGCACGTCCAATACTACACCCCTCTTTCCATTCAACACTCCTATACTATGTTAGAGCTAATATTATAATTAAAATTACAAAGTGTGAAATTCTTAGTGTCTTTTAAAAATTGTTTATTGCTTTATTATTTGTTTAGTGCTTATTTCATTGATCAATGAATCTATTTCTTACTGTTTGATGCGTTGACCGAAGATAGGAATCCGTAGAGGTCCTCCTTTTGATGGTTTTGCACAGAAGAATTGATGTTGATCAATGCTGTAGAAGATGCCCTAGCAATTACAGATGCTGTAGCCTTCTGTCGCACAGGTCCTTCACGGCTGATGATTAATTAATTAATAATTTAATTAATTAACGTTGTTTTACGCAGCGAGCGTTGTTGAACGGCACTAGTTCATCTTCACTGCGGACTACTTCTCGAATTTGATCTTAATTACACTTTTGCGTGATTGAAAAAATTTCTGTACGTTATTTATACACGACTAGCGCATTGAAGATCCGAACGAAGAGTGATGCTACCCCTCGCTTTGAGTTGGCGTCAGTTTTAAATACGGGATGCTGATTGGTTGTTCAAATAAATCATGCGTTTTTCCAGTTTTGACAATCTCGAACAGGTCGACGAAACACCCCGTGACAGGTTTGAAACTGCAGAGAATTTCTAGTTAAAATCGTACTTCCTGTGTTTGCAAATCGATTGATTACAGGTATTTGCAAACGTGTTTTCAAAGATCTGACCACAGAATATTATTGCTTAGGTCTTTATCTGTGTGTGTGTGAAAACACCTAATTCCTACGTAGCATAATTCACTCGTTATTCCTTTTGGCGTTCGTCTTCCGTATAACTTCTTCAATTGTTAATTATATTAACTGAGATTGCGGCTACTTATAAAGCTTCACTTGCTCAATACAACGCTGTTTTCAGAATTGCCGTATATTTATTAGTTTTTAAGTTATCACAGATTGAACTGATAATTTGTATTGAGTAAAATTTCATGTCCGTACCGGTATCTGATGTCGCTGTGACGAGGTTAGAGTGAGGTGGCTGCGATTGTAAGCTCTCTCTCTTGCTTACGCTGCTATACTCCCTCCGTCAGACACTTTCATATAACGCTCAGATAGGACGCTAATATGAATCGTTATATATAACCCCACTCGTTATGAAAAAAAAATTGATTATTTTATAAATCATTAATTTTTTTCTTCTAATGTACAGTTTTACACTGATGAAAAATTTGCAAATATTCTTTCGCACTTTTTCCCGCACAAAACTTGCACTAATACCATTTTCCTTACATCTATCTTATAACTAAAGGTTACAATGTTACTTAACCTAACATGGTATATTGGAAATTTATATGACCATTAATATTTTAATCATCATTTTGGCTTAATTAATGTCAATAATTTAAATAACAATACGAACATTTATTTAAATAAAATTTATTATTATTATCATTGACCTTGATTCAAAACAAATATATATTTATTTTATTTGACCATGTTTGACTCTCATACTTTGTTGGCTCAAACTATTATTTCTTTATGGTCATTCTTTTGTCTATTCTTCCTCCTATCTGAACATAGCTTATATAACTTACCTCCATATATAGAAACTCCTGGTTTGGTGTTTTTAACTGCACTCCTCCAAGCTACACTAATCCTAGGGTCTTGTTGTTGATGAGTCCCTATTTCCTTAAGTCGTCTAACTACTTCAGGTTTTGTTATATGCTTTACCGCGTAAATACCAATATCATTGCTACTACATTTAATGTTATCTGTTTCCATGTTGTTTTCTGATGGTGGATTTCTACTGAGTACATCTGCTACCAAGTTGTCTTTCGCTTTACAATATTATATTTCAAATTGATACTCTTGTATAGCCAAGATCCAACGAGTCAGACGAGCACCTAGGAATTTAAACTTTAATAAAAAAACTAACGTCTTATTATCGGTGATTATAGTAAGTTTAGCACCCAGAATATAACTTCTAAACTTTGACAGGCTATGCACTATCGCTAATAGCTCTTTTTCTGTCGTAAAATAGGTAAATTCTGCCCCTTTAAGTGTGCGATTTACAAATCCTAATACCGCTTTTTGGCCCTTCTCATCAATCTGATACAAGTGTGCTGCAATAGCAATATTGCTGGCGTCTGTTTGCAAGTAAAATCTTTCTCCTATCCTTGGATGATTTAATACAACAGTATTTATAAAAAGACATTTCACTTGTTACAGCGCTTCATCGTGGTCCTTTGTCCACTTCCTTTAATCCCTTTGTTTAACAACTTTAACAATGGAACAGTACTTTCCGCGTATTTACTTGTAAACTTCTGATAGTAGTTAGCTAAACTTTGAAATAACTTTAGCTGCTTGCAGTTCTTTACTACACTTACCGACTTCCAATGCTTATATTCTTTAATACTTACATTTATTTTATTTGTATTTATTTCCATCGTAATGGTATTTCTTTTAAAATTTATTTCTGCTTTCCATTCAAGTAACGTATCTACCCCAATAATACAATCATGAATGAGTTTCGGGACTATTAGAGCTACAATTTGGGTTTGGGTACCATTTAAATTGACAGGTAAATATATTTGTTCAGTTATCTTTTGCATTTTGGCTCCAGTGGCTCCCTGTACTTTACAATGTTTTACGGGTAGTCTGGGACAATTTCGCAAGTGACAATTATCTACAAACTTTGAGCTGACACAGGTAACTTCACTGCCGGTGTCTATAAGCGCTCTTACTAGTAGATTACTGATCTTACAAATTATTTCCGGACATTCAGGATAATGGTTTCTACCCACTTCTTGCTCTTCTTTTAACAAGAACTCCCTATCGCTCACTTGTTGTATATTATTAGTTACGTTCTTTTTACCTGTTTTCTTTGGTTGTTTCACTGCAGGTAATGGTAGGTTTAGTTTTGTTTCTTTTCTACCTGCAGTGGTTTCGCGTTTCCCGTATTCATTTTACTAGTCGACGGTTGCTGCTCGGTAGAGGTTATAGTTGTTTTACACACTTTATTTGGTTTGTTTTCTACACTCCTACTTCTACCCTTCTCCTCCACTTCCGGTCGATTTTGGGGTTTGTTACCCGGAAATGGGGTAAACCTTTTTTCTTTCAGGCGTTCATTGTCTCTCCTCCTAGTTGAGTGGAAAGTTGGTTCTTGCTGATCGCCTCTAGAGTAGTTACTCTGCTGATTACTTACACGCTGTAGGTCCCTCTCCAAATCTTGACACTCATCTACAACCATTATGAACTTTTCTAGAGTATCCACTCCTCTAGTAGTGGTTGCTACTCTAGTGCGTTCTGAGAAATGACGCGCTAGCTTATATACTAGGGGTCTCTCTTCTATTGGTGGTGTTAGATGTTTAACTTGCGCCATTACATTAACCACATAGTTGGTAGTTGTCATATTCATTGACGGGTGATACTTACCAAATTCTAGATGATCGCGTACCCTTCTTTGTATCTGAACGTTCCAGTACTGAGCAAGGAATTTTTCTCTGAAGTCTGAGTAGGTTTGGACTCTGTCCGAGATGACTTTCCACCATGTACCTGCCCAATTCTTGAGAAATCGGACTAACATGTCCTTCTTGTCCTCGTCGTCCATCAGTGGATTTACACGAGCTACATACGCTTCAAACAGCTTTAGGAATTCCACAGGATTCTCATGTGGGTTTCCTGAAAATGCAAGGTTTTCCGGTTCTTCCTTATAGCCGCCACACCTCACTACTTTGGTTTGCTGTGACTTCATTGCTTTAGCCAGATCTTCCCGCATTACCTTCAATTGCTGTTCCACCTTTTGATGTACTTCGTCACTGTTAGCCTTACTCTCTACCTGTTTCTTAACGTCTTTAATATTCTCACCCAGTTGTGTACATTCTTCCCTAGTATTCTGGATTTCTTCTTTATTTAGAAGCGATTGTGTTTTTAATTCAGCTGTTACTTCGCTGAATTGTTGATTAATGAGGGTTACTTTTTGTTCTAACCTTTCATGAAATTCGTTTCTAAACTTATTTATTTTTTCGTCTTGACGGCGAAAATTAGTGTTTACTTGTTTTCTATATTCCTCTAACGTAGTTTTAACCTCTTCGGTATGTTTATCAAGCCTAATATTACTCTCATCTATTTTACTAGCTAAACTAGTAGCTAAATTTGCTATTTCTTCATCTATTTTAAATGTAGCCTCTTTACTACTTTGTTCTATTTGGCTAAATAAATTTTCATTTATTTGTTTCATTTCGCTAGACAAATATTTATTAGTTTGTTCAATTTTATTATTAACATCAATTATTAATTTTTGATTACTTTCTTCTAAATTTTTATTATTTTCATCTATTTTATTATTGGTACTTTCAATTTTACTTTCTATTTTTTCAATTTTATTTTCAAGTTTATTATTAGTATCTTTTATTTCATTAGACAATTGACCCTTTGTAGCCTACTATCTATTTTACTATTAGTTTCATCCATTTTAGTGGTTAACTGCTTAAACATTTGCTCAATTGCTGCCATATCTACTGCACATGATTTAGCCATTCTTTGTTATTATTTTTAACAAATTAATTTAACAATTATTTAACAGTTATTTGTAACCTTGAATTTCACTTCCTTTTTTTATTAATATTACAATTCAACTAATCACTTGGGTAATAGCAACGCCAAATTATATAACTTTCTTTTGTGCTAAATTTGGTGATTTAATCGAGCTTCTTAGTTGGCCGCGCCAAATTTATACATAACTTATTTCTACACATAAATTTGGTGATATACTCGTGCCCCTTAGTTGCGGCGACAAATCTATACGACGCTCCCTTTTATCTAACACAATTATCTAATATTTGTATGTTAGATAAAACGTTACTAACCCGTGATATTACTTTACCTGGGCGCCAGAACTAATCCCAGATACAAATGACACGGTTTCAACTTAGCTCAGCGCATGGAGACACTCTTTCTCAGGATTCGTTCAGTGATTGTGGTTTTCAAGGGGAATCGTTACAAATAACACTTTAATATTTGTTTGATTATTTTAATTAACGTTTTAATTAATTATTTTTAATCTTGAAAATGCTAATGGAAGGCCTTAATTCTACCCTAACACTTATAATTACTGAGTGAGTGTGAAAAGTAAAGATTAAGACATTCAAACGACCTATGGCTCTTATCTGGTTTAATTAAGAGATTGCTATCTCCCAAACCAGTGCTAAAGAACAGGTCTGCAATAATTTGCACGTCCAATACTACACCCCTCTTTCCATTCAACACTCCTATACTATGTTAGAGCTAATCTTATAATTAAAATTACAAAGTGTGAAATTCTTAGTGTCTTTTAAAAATTGTTTATTGCTTTATTATTTGTTTAGTGCTTATTTCATTGATCAATGAATCTATTTCTTACTGTTTGATGCGTTGACCGAAGATAGGAATCCGTAGAGGTCCTCCTTTTGATGGTTTTGCACAGAAGAATTGATGTTGATCAATGCTGTAGAAGATGCCCTAGCAATTACAGATGCTGTAGCCTTCTGTCGCACAGGTCCTTCACGGCTGATGATTAATTAATTAATAATTTAATTAATTAACGTTGTTTTACGCAGCGAGCGTTGTTGAACGGCACTAGTTCATCTTCACTGCGGACTACTTCTCGAATTTGATCTTAATTACACTTTTGCGTGATTGAAAAAATTTCTGTACGTTATTTATACACGACTAGCGCATTGAAGATCCGAACGAAGAGTGATGCTACCCCTCGCTTTGAGTTGGCGTCAGTTTTAAATACGGGATGCTGATTGGTTGTTCAAATAAATCATGCGTTTTTCCAGTTTTGACAATCTCGAACAGGTCGACGAAACACCCCGTGACAGGTTAGAAACTGCAGAGAATTTCTAGTTAAAATCGTACTTCCTGTGTTTGCAAATCGATTGATTACAGGTATTTGCAAACGTGTTTTCAAAGATCTGACCACAGAATATTATTGCTTAGGTCTTTATCTGTGTGTGTGTGTGAAAACACCTAATTCCTACGTAGCATAATTCTCTCGTTATTCCTTTTGGCGATTGTCTTCCGTATAACTTCTTCAATTGTTAATTATATTAACTGAGATTGCGGCTACTTATAAAGCTTCACTTGCTCAATACAACGCTGTTTTCAGAATTGCCGTATATTTATTAGTTTTTAAGTTATCACAGATTGAACTGATAATTTGTATTGAGTAAAATTTCATGTCCGTACCGGTATCTGATGAAGCTGTGACGAGGTTAGAGTGAGGTGGCTGCGATTGTAAGCTCTCTCTCTTGCTTACGCTGCTATACTCCCTCCGTCAGACACTTTCATATAACGCTCAGATAGGACGCTAATATGAATCGTTATATATAACCCCACTCGTTATGAAAAAAAAATTGATTATTTTATAAATCATTAATTTTTTTCTTCTAATGTACAGTTTTACACTGATGAAAAATTTGCACATATTCTTTCGCACTTTTTCCCGCACAAAACTTGCACTAATACCATTTTCCTTACATCTATCTTATAACTAAAGGTTACAATGTTACTTAACCTAACATGGTATATTGGAAATTTATATGACCATTAATATTTTAATCATCATTTTGGCTTAATTAATGTCAATAATTTAAATAACAATACGAACATTTATTTAAATAAAATTTATTATTATTATCATTGACCTTGATTCAAAACAAATATATATTTATTTTATTTGACCATGTTTGACTCTCATACTTTGTTGGCTCAAACTATTATTTCTTTATGGTCATTCTTTTGTCTATTCTTCCTCCTATCTGAACATAGCTTATATAACTTACCTCCATATATAGAAACTCCTGGTTTGGTGTTTTTAACTGCACTCCTCCAAGCTACACTAATCCTAGGGTCTTGTTGTTGATGAGTCCCTATTTCCTTAAGTCGTCTAACTACTTCAGGTTTTGTTATATGCTTTACCGCGTAAATACCAATATCATTGCTACTACATTTAATGTTATCTGTTTCCATGTTGTTTTCTGATGGTGGATTTCTACTGAGTACATCTGCTACCAAGTTGTCTTTCGCTTTACAATATTATATTTCAAATTGATACTCTTGTATAGCCAAGATCCAACGAGTCAGACGAGCACCTAGGAATTTAAACTTTAATAAAAAAACTAACGTCTTATTATCGGTGATTATAGTAAGTTTAGCACCCAGAATATAACTTCTAAACTTTGACAGGCTATGCACTATCGCTAATAGCTCTTTTTCTGTCGTAAAATAGGTAAATTCTGCCCCTTTAAGTGTGCGATTTACAAATCCTAATACCGCTTTTTGGCCCTTCTCATCAATCTGATACAAGTGTGCTGCAATAGCAATATTGCTGGCGTCTGTTTGCAAGTAAAATCTTTCTCCTATCCTTGGATGATTTAATACAACAGTATTTATAAAAAGACATTTCACTTGTTACAGCGCTTCATCGTGGTCCTTTGTCCACTTCCTTTAATCCCTTTGTTTAACAACTTTAACAATGGAACAGTACTTTCCGCGTATTTACTTGTAAACTTCTGATAGTAGTTAGCTAAACTTTGAAATAACTTTAGCTGCTTGCAGTTCTTTACTACACTTACCGACTTCCAATGCTTATATTCTTTAATACTTACATTTATTTTATTTGTATTTATTTCCATCGTAATGGTATTTCTTTTAAAATTTATTTCTGCTTTCCATTCAAGTAACGTATCTACCCCAATAATACAATCATGAATGAGTTTCGGGACTATTAGAGCTACAATTTGGGTTTGGGTACCATTTAAATTGACAGGTAAATATATTTGTTCAGTTATCTTTTGCATTTTGGCTCCAGTGGCTCCCTGTACTTTACAATGTTTTACGGGTAGTCTGGGACAATTTCGCAAGTGACAATTATCTACAAACTTTGAGCTGACACAGGTAACTTCACTGCCGGTGTCTATAAGCGCTCTTACTAGTAGATTACTGATCTTACAAATTATTTCCGGACATTCAGGATAATGGTTTCTACCCACTTCTTGCTCTTCTTTTAACAAGAACTCCCTATCGCTCACTTGTTGTATATTATTAGTTACGTTCTTTTTACCTGTTTTCTTTGGTTGTTTCACTGCAGGTAATGGTAGGTTTAGTTTTGTTTCTTTTCTACCTGCAGTGGTTTCGCGTTTCCCGTATTCATTTTACTAGTCGACGGTTGCTGCTCGGTAGAGGTTATAGTTGTTTTACACACTTTATTTGGTTTGTTTTCTACACTCCTACTTCTACCCTTCTCCTCCACTTCCGGTCGATTTTGGGGTTTGTTACCCGGAAATGGGGTAAACCTTTTTTCTTTCAGGCGTTCATTGTCTCTCCTCCTAGTTGAGTGGAAAGTTGGTTCTTGCTGATCGCCTCTAGAGTAGTTACTCTGCTGATTACTTACACGCTGTAGGTCCCTCTCCAAATCTTGACACTCATCTACAACCATTATGAACTTTTCTAGAGTATCCACTCCTCTAGTAGTGGTTGCTACTCTAGTGCGTTCTGAGAAATGACGCGCTAGCTTATATACTAGGGGTCTCTCTTCTATTGGTGGTGTTAGATGTTTAACTTGCGCCATTACATTAACCACATAGTTGGTAGTTGTCATATTCATTGACGGGTGATACTTACCAAATTCTAGATGATCGCGTACCCTTCTTTGTATCTGAACGTTCCAGTACTGAGCAAGGAATTTTTCTCTGAAGTCTGAGTAGGTTTGGACTCTGTCCGAGATGACTTTCCACCATGTACCTGCCCAATTCTTGAGAAATCGGACTAACATGTCCTTCTTGTCCTCGTCGTCCATCAGTGGATTTACACGAGCTACATACGCTTCAAACAGCTTTAGGAATTCCACAGGATTCTCATGTGGGTTTCCTGAAAATGCAAGGTTTTCCGGTTCTTCCTTATAGCCGCCACACCTCACTACTTTGGTTTGCTGTGACTTCATTGCTTTAGCCAGATCTTCCCGCATTACCTTCAATTGCTGTTCCACCTTTTGATGTACTTCGTCACTGTTAGCCTTACTCTCTACCTGTTTCTTAACGTCTTTAATATTCTCACCCAGTTGTGTACATTCTTCCCTAGTATTCTGGATTTCTTCTTTATTTAGAAGCGATTGTGTTTTTAATTCAGCTGTTACTTCGCTGAATTGTTGATTAATGAGGGTTACTTTTTGTTCTAACCTTTCATGAAATTCGTTTCTAAACTTATTTATTTTTTCGTCTTGACGGCGAAAATTAGTGTTTACTTGTTTTCTATATTCCTCTAACGTAGTTTTAACCTCTTCGGTATGTTTATCAAGCCTAATATTACTCTCATCTATTTTACTAGCTAAACTAGTAGCTAAATTTGCTATTTCTTCATCTATTTTAAATGTAGCCTCTTTACTACTTTGTTCTATTTGGCTAAATAAATTTTCATTTATTTGTTTCATTTCGCTAGACAAATATTTATTAGTTTGTTCAATTTTATTATTAACATCAATTATTAATTTTTGATTACTTTCTTCTAAATTTTTATTATTTTCATCTATTTTATTATTGGTACTTTCAATTTTACTTTCTATTTTTTCAATTTTATTTTCAAGTTTATTATTAGTATCTTTTATTTCATTAGACAATTGACCCTTTGTAGCCTACTATCTATTTTACTATTAGTTTCATCCATTTTAGTGGTTAACTGCTTAAACATTTGCTCAATTGCTGCCATATCTACTGCACATGATTTAGCCATTCTTTGTTATTATTTTTAACAAATTAATTTAACAATTATTTAACAGTTATTTGTAACCTTGAATTTCACTTCCTTTTTTTATTAATATTACAATTCAACTAATCACTTGGGTAATAGCAACGCCAAATTATATAACTTTCTTTTGTGCTAAATTTGGTGATTTAATCGAGCTTCTTAGTTGGCCGCGCCAAATTTATACATAACTTATTTCTACACATAAATTTGGTGATATACTCGTGCCCCTTAGTTGCGGCGACAAATCTATACGACGCTCCCTTTTATCTAACACAATTATCTAATATTTGTATGTTAGATAAAACGTTACTAACCCGTGATATTACTTTACCTGGGCGCCAGAACTAATCCCAGATACAAATGACACGGTTTCAACTTAGCTCAGCGCATGGAGACACTCTTTCTCAGGATTCGTTCAGTGATTGTGGTTTTCAAGGGGAATCGTTACAAATAACACTTTAATATTTGTTTGATTATTTTAATTAACGTTTTAATTAATTATTTTTAATCTTGAAAATGCTAATGGAAGGCCTTAATTCTACCCTAACACTTATAATTACTGAGTGAGTGTGAAAAGTAAAGATTAAGACATTCAAACGACCTATGGCTCTTATCTGGTTTAATTAAGAGATTGCTATCTCCCAAACCAGTGCTAAAGAACAGGTCTGCAATAATTTGCACGTCCAATACTACACCCCTCTTTCCATTCAACACTCCTATACTATGTTAGAGCTAATCTTATAATTAAAATTACAAAGTGTGAAATTCTTAGTGTCTTTTAAAAATTGTTTATTGCTTTATTATTTGTTTAGTGCTTATTTCATTGATCAGTGAATCTATTTCTTACTGTTTGATGCGTTGACCGAAGATAGGAATCCGTAGAGGTCCTCCTTTTGATGGTTTTGCACAGAAGAATTGATGTTGATCAATGCTGTAGAAGATGCCCTAGCAATTACAGATGCTGTAGCCTTCTGTCGCACAGGTCCTTCACGGCTGATGATTAATTAATTAATAATTTAATTAATTAACGTTGTTTTACGCAGCGAGCGTTGTTGAACGGCACTAGTTCATCTTCACTGCGGACTACTTCTCGAATTTGATCTTAATTACACTTTTGCGTGATTGAAAAAATTTCTGTACGTTATTTATACACGACTAGCGCATTGAAGATCCGAACGCAGAGTGATGCTACCCCTCGCTTTGAGTTGGCGTCAGTTTTAAATACGGGATGCTGATTGGTTGTTCAAATAAATCATGCGTTTTTCCAGTTTTGACAATCTCGAACAGGTCGACGAAACACCCCGTGACAGGTTAGAAACTGCAGAGAATTTCTAGTTAAAATCGTACTTCCTGTGTTTGCAAATCGATTGATTACAGGTATTTGCAAACGTGTTTTCAAAGATCTGACCACAGAATATTATTGCTTAGGTCTTTATCTGTGTGTGTGTGTGAAAACACCTAATTCCTACGTAGCATAATTCTCTCGTTATTCCTTTTGGCGATTGTCTTCCGTATAACTTCTTCAATTGTTAATTATATTAACTGAGATTGCGGCTACTTATAAAGCTTCACTTGCTCAATACAACGCTGTTTTCAGAATTGCCGTATATTTATTAGTTTTTAAGTTATCACAGATTGAACTGATAATTTGTATTGAGTAAAATTTCATGTCCGTACCGGTATCTGATGAAGCTGTGACGAGGTTAGAGTGAGGTGGCTGCGATTGTAAGCTCTCTCTCTTGCTTACGCTGCTATACTCCCTCCGTCAGACACTTTCATATAACGCTCAGATAGGACGCTAATATGAATCGTTATATATAACCCCACTCGTTATGAAAAAAAATTGATTATTTTATAAATCATTAATTTTTTTCTTCTAATGTACAGTTTTACACTGATGAAAAATTTGCACATATTCTTTCGCACTTTTTCCCGCACAAAACTTGCACTAATACCATTTTCCTTACATCTATCTTATAACTAAAGGTTACAATGTTACTTAACCTAACATGGTATATTGGAAATTTATATGACCATTAATATTTTAATCATCATTTTGGCTTAATTAATGTCAATAATTTAAATAACAATACGAACATTTATTTAAATAAAATTTATTATTATTATCATTGACCTTGATTCAAAACAAATATATATTTATTTTATTTGACCATGTTTGACTCTCATACTTTGTTGGCTCAAACTATTATTTCTTTATGGTCATTCTTTTGTCTATTCTTCCTCCTATCTGAACATAGCTTATATAACTTACCTCCATATATAGAAACTCCTGGTTTGGTGTTTTTAACTGCACTCCTCCAAGCTACACTAATCCTAGGGTCTTGTTGTTGATGAGTCCCTATTTCCTTAAGTCGTCTAACTACTTCAGGTTTTGTTATATGCTTTACCGCGTAAATACCAATATCATTGCTACTACATTTAATGTTATCTGTTTCCATGTTGTTTTCTGATGGTGGATTTCTACTGAGTACATCTGCTACCAAGTTGTCTTTCGCTTTACAATATTATATTTCAAATTGATACTCTTGTATAGCCAAGATCCAACGAGTCAGACGAGCACCTAGGAATTTAAACTTTAATAAAAAAACTAACGTCTTATTATCGGTGATTATAGTAAGTTTAGCACCCAGAATATAACTTCTAAACTTTGACAGGCTATGCACTATCGCTAATAGCTCTTTTTCTGTCGTAAAATAGGTAAATTCTGCCCCTTTAAGTGTGCGATTTACAAATCCTAATACCGCTTTTTGGCCCTTCTCATCAATCTGATACAAGTGTGCTGCAATAGCAATATTGCTGGCGTCTGTTTGCAAGTAAAATCTTTCTCCTATCCTTGGATGATTTAATACAACAGTATTTATAAAAAGACATTTCACTTGTTACAGCGCTTCATCGTGGTCCTTTGTCCACTTCCTTTAATCCCTTTGTTTAACAACTTTAACAATGGAACAGTACTTTCCGCGTATTTACTTGTAAACTTCTGATAGTAGTTAGCTAAACTTTGAAATAACTTTAGCTGCTTGCAGTTCTTTACTACACTTACCGACTTCCAATGCTTATATTCTTTAATACTTACATTTATTTTATTTGTATTTATTTCCATCGTAATGGTATTTCTTTTAAAATTTATTTCTGCTTTCCATTCAAGTAACGTATCTACCCCAATAATACAATCATGAATGAGTTTCGGGACTATTAGAGCTACAATTTGGGTTTGGGTACCATTTAAATTGACAGGTAAATATATTTGTTCAGTTATCTTTTGCATTTTGGCTCCAGTGGCTCCCTGTACTTTACAATGTTTTACGGGTAGTCTGGGACAATTTCGCAAGTGACAATTATCTACAAACTTTGAGCTGACACAGGTAACTTCACTGCCGGTGTCTATAAGCGCTCTTACTAGTAGATTACTGATCTTACAAATTATTTCCGGACATTCAGGATAATGGTTTCTACCCACTTCTTGCTCTTCTTTTAACAAGAACTCCCTATCGCTCACTTGTTGTATATTATTAGTTACGTTCTTTTTACCTGTTTTCTTTGGTTGTTTCACTGCAGGTAATGGTAGGTTTAGTTTTGTTTCTTTTCTACCTGCAGTGGTTTCGCGTTTCCCGTATTCATTTTACTAGTCGACGGTTGCTGCTCGGTAGAGGTTATAGTTGTTTTACACACTTTATTTGGTTTGTTTTCTACACTCCTACTTCTACCCTTCTCCTCCACTTCCGGTCGATTTTGGGGTTTGTTACCCGGAAATGGGGTAAACCTTTTTTCTTTCAGGCGTTCATTGTCTCTCCTCCTAGTTGAGTGGAAAGTTGGTTCTTGCTGATCGCCTCTAGAGTAGTTACTCTGCTGATTACTTACACGCTGTAGGTCCCTCTCCAAATCTTGACACTCATCTACAACCATTATGAACTTTTCTAGAGTATCCACTCCTCTAGTAGTGGTTGCTACTCTAGTGCGTTCTGAGAAATGACGCGCTAGCTTATATACTAGGGGTCTCTCTTCTATTGGTGGTGTTAGATGTTTAACTTGCGCCATTACATTAACCACATAGTTGGTAGTTGTCATATTCATTGACGGGTGATACTTACCAAATTCTAGATGATCGCGTACCCTTCTTTGTATCTGAACGTTCCAGTACTGAGCAAGGAATTTTTCTCTGAAGTCTGAGTAGGTTTGGACTCTGTCCGAGATGACTTTCCACCATGTACCTGCCCAATTCTTGAGAAATCGGACTAACATGTCCTTCTTGTCCTCGTCGTCCATCAGTGGATTTACACGAGCTACATACGCTTCAAACAGCTTTAGGAATTCCACAGGATTCTCATGTGGGTTTCCTGAAAATGCAAGGTTTTCCGGTTCTTCCTTATAGCCGCCACACCTCACTACTTTGGTTTGCTGTGACTTCATTGCTTTAGCCAGATCTTCCCGCATTACCTTCAATTGCTGTTCCACCTTTTGATGTACTTCGTCACTGTTAGCCTTACTCTCTACCTGTTTCTTAACGTCTTTAATATTCTCACCCAGTTGTGTACATTCTTCCCTAGTATTCTGGATTTCTTCTTTATTTAGAAGCGATTGTGTTTTTAATTCAGCTGTTACTTCGCTGAATTGTTGATTAATGAGGGTTACTTTTTGTTCTAACCTTTCATGAAATTCGTTTCTAAACTTATTTATTTTTTCGTCTTGACGGCGAAAATTAGTGTTTACTTGTTTTCTATATTCCTCTAACGTAGTTTTAACCTCTTCGGTATGTTTATCAAGCCTAATATTACTCTCATCTATTTTACTAGCTAAACTAGTAGCTAAATTTGCTATTTCTTCATCTATTTTAAATGTAGCCTCTTTACTACTTTGTTCTATTTGGCTAAATAAATTTTCATTTATTTGTTTCATTTCGCTAGACAAATATTTATTAGTTTGTTCAATTTTATTATTAACATCAATTATTAATTTTTGATTACTTTCTTCTAAATTTTTATTATTTTCATCTATTTTATTATTGGTACTTTCAATTTTACTTTCTATTTTTTCAATTTTATTTTCAAGTTTATTATTAGTATCTTTTATTTCATTAGACAATTGACCCTTTGTAGCCTACTATCTATTTTACTATTAGTTTCATCCATTTTAGTGGTTAACTGCTTAAACATTTGCTCAATTGCTGCCATATCTACTGCACATGATTTAGCCATTCTTTGTTATTATTTTTAACAAATTAATTTAACAATTATTTAACAGTTATTTGTAACCTTGAATTTCACTTCCTTTTTTTATTAATATTACAATTCAACTAATCACTTGGGTAATAGCAACGCCAAATTATATAACTTTCTTTTGTGCTAAATTTGGTGATTTAATCGAGCTTCTTAGTTGGCCGCGCCAAATTTATACATAACTTATTTCTACACATAAATTTGGTGATATACTCGTGCCCCTTAGTTGCGGCGACAAATCTATACGACGCTCCCTTTTATCTAACACAATTATCTAATATTTGTACGTTAGATAAAACGTTACTAACCCGTGATATTACTTTACCTGGGCGCCAGAACTAATCCCAGATACAAATGACACGGTTTCAACTTAGCTCAGCGCATGGAGACACTCTTTCTCAGGATTCGTTCAGTGATTGTGGTTTTCAAGGGGAATCGTTACAAATAACACTTTAATATTTGTTTGATTATTTTAATTAACGTTTTAATTAATTATTTTTAATCTTGAAAATGCTAATGGAAGGCCTTAATTCTACCCTAACACTTATAATTACTGAGTGAGTGTGAAAAGTAAAGATTAAGACATTCAAACGACCTATGGCTCTTATCTGGTTTAATTAAGAGATTGCTATCTCCCAAACCAGTGCTAAAGAACAGGTCTGCAATAATTTGCACGTCCAATACTACACCCCTCTTTCCATTCAACACTCCTATACTATGTTAGAGCTAATCTTATAATTAAAATTACAAAGTGTGAAATTCTTAGTGTCTTTTAAAAATTGTTTATTGCTTTATTATTTGTTTAGTGCTTATTTCATTGATCAATGAATCTATTTCTTACTGTTTGATGCGTTGACCGAAGATAGGAATCCGTAGAGGTCCTCCTTTTGATGGTTTTGCACAGAAGAATTGATGTTGATCAATGCTGTAGAAGATGCCCTAGCAATTACAGATGCTGTAGCCTTCTGTCGCACAGGTCCTTCACGGCTGATGATTAATTAATTAATAATTTAATTAATTAACGTTGTTTTACGCAGCGAGCGTTGTTGAACGGCACTAGTTCATCTTCACTGCGGACTACTTCTCGAATTTGATCTTAATTACACTTTTGCGTGATTGAAAAAATTTCTGTACGTTATTTATACACGACTAGCGCATTGAAGATCCGAACGAAGAGTGATGCTACCCCTCGCTTTGAGTTGGCGTCAGTTTTAAATACGGGATGCTGATTGGTTGTTCAAATAAATCATGCGTTTTTCCAGTTTTGACAATCTCGAACAGGTCGACGAAACACCCCGTGACAGGTTAGAAACTGCAGAGAATTTCTAGTTAAAATCGTACTTCCTGTGTTTGCAAATCGATTGATTACAGGTATTTGCAAACGTGTTTTCAAAGATCTGACCACAGAATATTATTGCTTAGGTCTTTATCTGTGTGTGTGTGTGTGAAAACACCTAATTCCTACGTAGCATAATTCTCTCGTTATTCCTTTTGGCGTTTGTCTTCCGTATAACTTCTTCAATTGTTAATTATATTAACTGAGATTGCGGCTACTTATAAAGCTTCACTTGCTCAATACAACGCTGTTTTCAGAATTGCCGTATATTTATTAGTTTTTAAGTTATCACAGATTGAACTGATAATTTGTATTGAGTAAAATTTCATGTCCGTACCGGTATCTGATGTCGCTGTGACGAGGTTAGAGTGAGGTGGCTGCGATTGTAAGCTCTCTCTCTTGCTTACGCTGCTATACTCCCTCCGTCAGACACTTTCATATAACGCTCAGATAGGACGCTAATATGAATCGTTATATATAACCCCACTCGTTATGAAAAAAAATTGATTATTTTATAAATCATTAATTTTTTTCTTCTAATGTACAGTTTTACACTGATGAAAAATTTGCACATATTCTTTCGCACTTTTTCCCGCACAAAACTTGCACTAATACCATTTTCCTTACATCTATCTTATAACTAAAGGTTACAATGTTACTTAACCTAACATGGTATATTGGAAATTTATATGACCATTAATATTTTAATCATCATTTTGGCTTAATTAATGTCAATAATTTAAATAACAATACGAACATTTATTTAAATAAAATTTATTATTATTATCATTGACCTTGATTCAAAACAAATATATATTTATTTTATTTGACCATGTTTGACTCTCATACTTTGTTGGCTCAAACTATTATTTCTTTATGGTCATTCTTTTGTCTATTCTTCCTCCTATCTGAACATAGCTTATATAACTTACCTCCATATATAGAAACTCCTGGTTTGGTGTTTTTAACTGCACTCCTCCAAGCTACACTAATCCTAGGGTCTTGTTGTTGATGAGTCCCTATTTCCTTAAGTCGTCTAACTACTTCAGGTTTTGTTATATGCTTTACCGCGTAAATACCAATATCATTGCTACTACATTTAATGTTATCTGTTTCCATGTTGTTTTCTGATGGTGGATTTCTACTGAGTACATCTGCTACCAAGTTGTCTTTCGCTTTACAATATTATATTTCAAATTGATACTCTTGTATAGCCAAGATCCAACGAGTCAGACGAGCACCTAGGAATTTAAACTTTAATAAAAAAACTAACGTCTTATTATCGGTGATTATAGTAAGTTTAGCACCCAGAATATAACTTCTAAACTTTGACAGGCTATGCACTATCGCTAATAGCTCTTTTTCTGTCGTAAAATAGGTAAATTCTGCCCCTTTAAGTGTGCGATTTACAAATCCTAATACCGCTTTTTGGCCCTTCTCATCAATCTGATACAAGTGTGCTGCAATAGCAATATTGCTGGCGTCTGTTTGCAAGTAAAATCTTTCTCCTATCCTTGGATGATTTAATACAACAGTATTTATAAAAAGACATTTCACTTGTTACAGCGCTTCATCGTGGTCCTTTGTCCACTTCCTTTAATCCCTTTGTTTAACAACTTTAACAATGGAACAGTACTTTCCGCGTATTTACTTGTAAACTTCTGATAGTAGTTAGCTAAACTTTGAAATAACTTTAGCTGCTTGCAGTTCTTTACTACACTTACCGACTTCCAATGCTTATATTCTTTAATACTTACATTTATTTTATTTGTATTTATTTCCATCGTAATGGTATTTCTTTTAAAATTTATTTCTGCTTTCCATTCAAGTAACGTATCTACCCCAATAATACAATCATGAATGAGTTTCGGGACTATTAGAGCTACAATTTGGGTTTGGGTACCATTTAAATTGACAGGTAAATATATTTGTTCAGTTATCTTTTGCATTTTGGCTCCAGTGGCTCCCTGTACTTTACAATGTTTTACGGGTAGTCTGGGACAATTTCGCAAGTGACAATTATCTACAAACTTTGAGCTGACACAGGTAACTTCACTGCCGGTGTCTATAAGCGCTCTTACTAGTAGATTACTGATCTTACAAATTATTTCCGGACATTCAGGATAATGGTTTCTACCCACTTCTTGCTCTTCTTTTAACAAGAACTCCTATCGCTCACTTGTTGTATATTATTAGTTACGTTCTTTTTACCTGTTTTCTTTGGTTGTTTCACTGCAGGTAATGGTAGGTTTAGTTTTGTTTCTTTTCTACCTGCAGTGGTTTCGCGTTTCCCGTATTCATTTTACTAGTCGACGGTTGCTGCTCGGTAGAGGTTATAGTTGTTTTACACACTTTATTTGGTTTGTTTTTCTACACTCCTACTTCTACCCTTCTCCTCCACTTCCGGTCGATTTTGGGGTTTGTTACCCGGAAATGGGGTAAACCTTTTTTCTTTCAGGCGTTCATTGTCTCTCCTCCTAGTTGAGTGGAAAGTTGGTTCTTGCTGATCGCCTCTAGAGTAGTTACTCTGCTGATTACTTACACGCTGTAGGTCCCTCTCCAAATCTTGACACTCATCTACAACCATTATGAACTTTTCTAGAGTATCCACTCCTCTAGTAGTGGTTGCTACTCTAGTGCGTTCTGAGAAATGACGCGCTAGCTTATATACTAGGGGTCTCTCTTCTATTGGTGGTGTTAGATGTTTAACTTGCGCCATTACATTAACCACATAGTTGGTAGTTGTCATATTCATTGACGGGTGATACTTACCAAATTCTAGATGATCGCGTACCCTTCTTTGTATCTGAACGTTCCAGTACTGAGCAAGGAATTTTTCTCTGAAGTCTGAGTAGGTTTGGACTCTGTCCGAGATGACTTTCCACCATGTACCTGCCCAATTCTTGAGAAATCGGACTAACATGTCCTTCTTGTCCTCGTCGTCCATCAGTGGATTTACACGAGCTACATACGCTTCAAACAGCTTTAGGAATTCCACAGGATTCTCATGTGGGTTTCCTGAAAATGCAAGGTTTTCCGGTTCTTCCTTATAGCCGCCACACCTCACTACTTTGGTTTGCTGTGACTTCATTGCTTTAGCCAGATCTTCCCGCATTACCTTCAATTGCTGTTCCACCTTTTGATGTACTTCGTCACTGTTAGCCTTACTCTCTACCTGTTTCTTAACGTCTTTAATATTCTCACCCAGTTGTGTACATTCTTCCCTAGTATTCTGGATTTCTTCTTTATTTAGAAGCGATTGTGTTTTTAATTCAGCTGTTACTTCGCTGAATTGTTGATTAATGAGGGTTACTTTTTGTTCTAACCTTTCATGAAATTCGTTTCTAAACTTATTTATTTTTTCGTCTTGACGGCGAAAATTAGTGTTTACTTGTTTTCTATATTCCTCTAACGTAGTTTTAACCTCTTCGGTATGTTTATCAAGCCTAATATTACTCTCATCTATTTTACTAGCTAAACTAGTAGCTAAATTTGCTATTTCTTCATCTATTTTAAATGTAGCCTCTTTACTACTTTGTTCTATTTGGCTAAATAAATTTTCATTTATTTGTTTCATTTCGCTAGACAAATATTTATTAGTTTGTTCAATTTTATTATTAACATCAATTATTAATTTTTGATTACTTTCTTCTAAATTTTTATTATTTTCATCTATTTTATTATTGGTACTTTCAATTTTACTTTCTATTTTTTCAATTTTATTTTCAAGTTTATTATTAGTATCTTTTATTTCATTAGACAATTGACCCTTTGTAGCCTACTATCTATTTTACTATTAGTTTCATCCATTTTAGTGGTTAACTGCTTAAACATTTGCTCAATTGCTGCCATATCTACTGCACATGATTTAGCCATTCTTTGTTATTATTTTTAACAAATTAATTTAACAATTATTTAACAGTTATTTGTAACCTTGAATTTCACTTCCTTTTTTTATTAATATTACAATTCAACTAATCACTTGGGTAATAGCAACGCCAAATTATATAACTTTCTTTTGTGCTAAATTTGGTGATTTAATCGAGCTTCTTAGTTGGCCGCGCCAAATTTATACATAACTTATTTCTACACATAAATTTGGTGATATACTCGTGCCCCTTAGTTGCGGCGACAAATCTATACGACGCTCCCTTTTATCTAACACAATTATCTAATATTTGTATGTTAGATAAAACGTTACTAACCCGTGATATTACTTTACCTGGGCGCCAGAACTAATCCCAGATACAAATGACACGGTTTCAACTTAGCTCAGCGCATGGAGACACTCTTTCTCAGGATTCGTTCAGTGATTGTGGTTTTCAAGGGGAATCGTTACAAATAACACTTTAATATTTGTTTGATTATTTTAATTAACGTTTTAATTAATTATTTTTAATCTTGAAAATGCTAATGGAAGGCCTTAATTCTACCCTAACACTTATAATTACTGAGTGAGTGTGAAAAGTAAAGATTAAGACATTCAAACGACCTATGGCTCTTATCTGGTTTAATTAAGAGATTGCTATCTCCCAAACCAGTGCTAAAGAACAGGTCTGCAATAATTTGCACGTCCAATACTACACCCCTCTTTCCATTCAACACTCCTATACTATGTTAGAGCTAATCTTATAATTAAAATTACAAAGTGTGAAATTCTTAGTGTCTTTTAAAAATTGTTTATTGCTTTATTATTTGTTTAGTGCTTATTTCATTGATCAATGAATCTATTTCTTACTGTTTGATGCGTTGACCGAAGATAGGAATCCGTAGAGGTCCTCCTTTTGATGGTTTTGCACAGAAGAATTGATGTTGATCAATGCTGTAGAAGATGCCCTAGCAATTACAGATGCTGTAGCCTTCTGTCGCACAGGTCCTTCACGGCTGATGATTAATTAATTAATAATTTAATTAATTAACGTTGTTTTACGCAGCGAGCGTTGTTGAACGGCACTAGTTCATCTTCACTGCGGACTACTTCTCGAATTTGATCTTAATTACACTTTTGCGTGATTGAAAAAATTTCTGTACGTTATTTATACACGACTAGCGCATTGAAGATCCGAACGAAGAGTGATGCTACCCCTCGCTTTGAGTTGGCGTCAGTTTTAAATACGGGATGCTGATTGGTTGTTCAAATAAATCATGCGTTTTTCCAGTTTTGACAATCTCGAACAGGTCGACGAAACACCCCGTGACAGGTTAGAAACTGCAGAGAATTTCTAGTTAAAATCGTACTTCCTGTGTTTGCAAATCGATTGATTACAGGTATTTGCAAACGTGTTTTCAAAGATCTGACCACAGAATATTATTGCTTAGGTCTTTATCTGTGTGTGTGTGTGAAAACACCTAATTCCTACGTAGCATAATTCTCTCGTTATTCCTTTTGGCGTTTGTCTTCCGTATAACTTCTTCAATTGTTAATTATATTAACTGAGATTGCGGCTACTTATAAAGCTTCACTTGCTCAATACAACGCTGTTTTCAGAATTGCCGTATATTTATTAGTTTTTAAGTTATTACAGGTTGAACTGATCATTTGTATTGTGTAAAATTTCATGTCCGTACCGGTATCTGATGTCGCTGTGACGAGGTTAGATTGAGATGGCTGCGATTGTACGCTCTCTCTCTTGCTTGCGCTGCTATACTCCCTCCGTCAGACACTTTCATATAACGCTCAGATAGGACGCTAATATGAATCGTTATTATGTGTATATATATATATATATATATATAAACAATACCATTAGTCTCTAAATAACGTTATCGGGATCATAAATTCATATTAGTAATATTAAAATTTTATTCATTTAATATTTCATTAATCAAGGAATTCTATCATCTATATTATTTTTTAACACAATAATTATAGATAATGAAGAGTGTAGTTTGATAAGAAGCTGCAAAATTACGTACACGAATCAATAATTCTGCTATCGATTTAGTATTAACTACAAAGTAGTCAAAATATATGAAACCTAACAATATAAATAATTGTACTTTTAACTTCCTGTATGTGGAGTAACGGCTGCTGTTGTGGCAAAAATTATGTTCGTTACATTGTTTAGTTCCTGTAATTACCACGAGTTTGCATGTTGTGGTAACTGTATTCTGTCGAATGCTGTGGTATACAAACGTTTCATTACAACGTGCAATGATACCTACGTGTTACGTTGTTCTGGTTAATGTACGTCGACTGAACACAGCTCACATGTGGCGCTCGCAAAATTGCGCTCTGAGCTTCCGACCGCAACTGATTTCAGGTGATAATTTATGCACGTTCCTAAACAAAAAACCTACAGCACGATTATTGGGACTGGTCAGGTTTGTTCACTTCCATTTAATAGGGATAGGCCTACTTGCTTTTATTGCCATCTGTAAAAAAGCAAACGGTAAGTTTGCATTCGTAACAATAACTAATGAATATTGATTTCTTAATCATATTTTTACTTTCCGTATTTATTCTCTACAGTTAGAAAAAAAAACTAATTTGTAAAAACAAAGATTATTTTTAAAAATATGTATGAATGTTTTTTTTGTCTATTTGTATCGACCATCTGAGGACCACATGCCAATTTCAATTCTTTATTCCTTGTTCTTTTCTTTTTCTGTAATATTCTTTCATCTTTTTACTATGTCTTTTCTTACTGTCTTCAGTCCACTTTGAACCTGCGTTTTTCTCTCTCCTACCCTGGACTCCTACTTTTAACACGTTTGCCCGAAAAACGTCTCTTTCAATTGTTTCTTCTGCCATTATATTATTTTTTCTAAATCCTTTTTGACTTCTTTATGGAACTTCATGTTGACTTCTTTCCCTTCAGTTATTTAAAGATCTGCTTTGTTAACTTATTGTCGTCCATTTTTTATGAATGTCCAAAAAATAATAGTCTTCTTTTCCTCAATGTTACTGTTATACTTTCTATACTTTGATATATTTCATCATTACTTCTTAATTTCCAACCTTCTGAAGTTTTTCGTGGGCCTAATATTTACCTAATAATTCGTCTTCCCAAAATTTCTAATTTGTCTAATTATAATTCAATGCTAGACATTCACTTGCATATAGGCATTCTGGCTTCACTATTATACTGTTATTCCTTATTTTTGCATTTTTAGATATGCACTTTTTATTGTAAATATCTTCAGTTGTACCATAAGCTCTTTCCATTTTATGAATCCTTTCTTCTATAGCAGATTTTTTAAACCACACTCTTGAATTATTTCTCCTAGGTACTTACATTTTCGAAACCTCTCTATTCAAACAATATCTGTTACCAGGAATTTTGACGCATTTTTAATGTTCGTGAGAAGTTTGGTTTTTTCTGCAGAAATTCTTAAGCCTGTTCTACTGACTATGTCCTCTAAAAAATTAACTTGTGTTATTGCATATTTTAAATGTTCAGAAAGTATAGCAAAGGCATCTGCGAATGCCAAACACTTTATTTCAATACGTTTGTTCCTTCTTCCTAACATGATTGGCGATATTTTGCATTCCTTTAATTTCTCATTCCAAATTCTCACTACTTTCTCCAGGACACAGTTGAAAAAATTGGGGATAAACCATCCCCAATATTTACAGGGGATATGAAAATATAATAATTACAGGTCTTACACCTGTATTTATTTTGAACGGTTGAGATATTTCTCCCATGAATTTTATTTTTGATACTGTGCCGTAACGGTTTCAAGGATTAGATTTCACGGACTCTTCTCTACTATCTTTATTGTTTTTCAATGTTTTGGTTACTTCTTCAATTTCTTTGATAGTCGGGGGTGTATCTGCTTCTAAATTTTTATAAATGTCCGACAATTCTAACTTCTGAGTTGGTTTCGGGCAATTTAAAAGTTGATCAAAATATTTTGTAAGTATTTCACAATTTTCCGTATTGCTTAGGCCAATTCTACCACTTTCATTTAAATATAAAAACTTGGTGTTTGGTAACCCTTTAGTTTATTTTTAAAAGTCTGATAAAAATCTCGACAATTATTTTTTATAAAATTTTCTCGCTTTTCAACAAGTTTTAATTTTTCAAAAGATCTTTTAGTTCCCCTTATTACCTTTGCTGCTTCCTTTCTTTGTTGCTTAAATTGCTCGTAGTGTTCAGTTCTCCCTGAGCATTTCCACTTTTTCCATTTTTTGGCTCTCTCTCTGCTAATGCTTCTTTACACAATTCATTCCACCATACTTGCCTTTTATTTTTAACTAAACCGAATGTTATCTTTGCTGCATTATTGATTTCTTTAGATAACTCTTGCCAGTTACTATGCTTAATTATTTTAATTTCTTCTTAACATTTTCTTATTGATTCTTCCGTTATGGCAAGTGTGTCTGTATTATAACTTTAATAGGTTTTGTAATTTTCGATGAACTTTATTAGGTAGGAGTTTGAGTTTAATTTTAGATAGATAGTGATTAGAATCATATTCGCCATTTCTTATTACTTTGACATTCATCATTTTCTTTATATTTCTTCGAGAAATAGCTACATGATCTAACTGAATACGACGGTCTCACTGATCGTCGTATGGTACAGTGGAAACAAATATAGACACCAATGAAATCACTAATCACCAGCTTTAATTAATTACAAATAACAATTTGTAATCAACTCGTACAATATTTCAAGTTAGATTTGCCTATATGCAATAATAGTGTAAACTAATAGAGTTTTTACACTAATTATAGAACAATAACCACTTGATATAGCACTTGATAAATCGCCCAAAGTAAAATTGACTTCTGACCGGCAGCTGTCGCCTATATATAGCCTGCAGGGTTCGAAACTAATGTTCTATAATATGCGTCCTTAGGAAGCAGTCGAAAACTCTAGAGGATACTTGAGCGGGGCCTTAGCAGAAACACACATCTGCTTAGTTAGCCGGGAAACGTTCAAAAGGACGCTCCCCATTGTACGAGACTGTTCCGTCTTATAATAATAATTAAAATATTTGCAGCGGTATGATTATTTGAAATATCACCTGTTAAGTTAGGTTAAGTAATACCTACACTATATTATAGAAATAATTTTGACGAAACAGTCAGTTTCACTTATCTTTTATGTATTACGGACCGAGAAAACCGTATGACGCAATACCCAGGACGAACTATATGAAGATCTGCGTATACGAGATGTGTACAAAAATAGACCGAACGTTTCTAATAAAACCTTTCATAATGTAATTTAAATTGTATTCAGGCTTGTCCCCTTCAATGCAGAGTTATCTAGCTGGCAAATATATCTATTTCAGCGTTTCTTTCATTTATAAATATTTCCTGGAACGTGTTTTTGTATATGGGACGCAGATGTTGTATCGTATTTACCTCAATGTAATTTTTGGTTTGAAAATGATGGCCTTTCAATGTTGCCTTTAATTTTGGAAACAAGAAACGTTTGCTGGGGCCAGGTCTGGAGACTACGGTGGGTAGAGCAGAACGTTGTCTCGTGTTTTGTCAGATAATTGCTGATAAGGAGTGACACTTGAGCTGACGCGTTGTCGTAGTACAGCATTCTACTCTGCACGTGCCATGATCCAATGCTGATTCTTTCTTCCTCAGCAGTCTTTCGGACCATTGAACAAGTGCTTGATGAAGCAGTTTCAATGTGTCTCTAAACGTTTTACCGATTTAAAAGCAAAGTTTATCACAAACACATTGTTGTTTAATGCCTTTCACTTTCTCTGTTTTAAAAATCCAACAAGAGATTAGTATATAGGCATATACGTTTACTCAATATGATGTAGCTCGATTACCTACAATGGTAGTGGTCGGGTTAAACAGCATCATGGTTCCGAAATTTCTCGCTAGTCAGCGACACTTGTTGGAACACGTGTGCTAGTCGGAGCGTTATTATAAAGTCGCACTTTTTTGAACACACCGCGTACATATGAAAACTATTAATACTAATGGGGGCAATATGAGCAGTAAAAGGAAAACTCGGCAGTACGGAAGTAAACTCTCTCAGATTCTGAATGACTCTGCAACGGTATTCCTCGTCGCCGCTACTGCTATATTGCCCTCAGAATGAAACGTTAGAGTATAGAAACTCAATTATTTATTTCACAATTCTTACATTAAGTAATAATACATTTTTCCTATTCTCTGAATTCTCATTTTTTTTTAATATTTCTCTTGGGCTACAATAGGCTACTATTTTATTTTTTTATTCCATCCTCCTTAACAATGGAGAATGAATTTTGGCTTTCATTGCTAAACATACAACCTTCTTCTACGCTTTCTTATTTTTCTTCAGTACTGATTAGTCCCGGTCCAAGTGGACCGAAACTGTTGAATGAAATAATGTTCCACAAGCGTGGACAGGAAGTGTTAATTAATTGGGCCCAAGTGGGCTAAATGTATTCTTCTTGAATTAAATATTCTGTTGGCTGGTCTTCCATAGTGATTGAGATGATGTGTAAAATGAATTAATTCTGCATTAAGAAATAATAAGAAGTGGACTGTATACGAATAATTTTAATATTTTGAATAATCACATTACAGCTGTAAATTTGAGTGAGGCTGGCTAATACTGCATGTTGCGAATTAGTATGAATTTAGCTAATCATGAAGAGGGCCTAGTCGGCCATAATCGAGAATACAAAGGCCTAAAGCCTACACTTAATGTCGACACTAATTGACAGCGAAGGATTCGGCGAACCGAACGCCGAGATAGCTAGCTAAGCACTGTGCAAGGTACAACCACGCGAAAATTGATGCGCGATATAAATCAGATTAGCCAACCTAGAAAATAAAATCATTGCGCTACCGTCCATAAGCTGCCCGTCAAAAATCAAAAAGATTTTTTAATACATTTTTTATTAAATTAGAATACATTTACAATTTAATTTAAAAGAGTGCAGTTCTTACTAACGATGGTTAGCTTCAAGGCTAAGTTGAACCTTGAGTTGAGATTAGATAACGGCAGTCTGCCGCTAGTTTAGAGATAAGCATGCATAAGATAAGCCTGTAGACAGGCGATTGTAGGCCAAGGTTGGCGAACAGCTGTTTCACATACGAATAAGTCTGGTTAACAATATTTCTGACACAAGTGTGTGCAGTATGTAACATTATAAAGCATGAAAGAAAAATACATAATTATACAATGTTTAATGCATGAACGGAGGTTCATCATGAACAAAATTGTTGTTGAACATGTTGTAGTTGCATGTTCTATTGTATATTCAGCAGGGCGGCATGTATTGACCTAGACATGCTATTCCTGAAGTTTCAGGAATTTACAATATGTAACAATGTATGAGCAAACCAAATGCTGAATGCAGCCCAGCTATGACATGTATGTCATAATTTTAAATAAAGAATTGTGCATGCTTACTTACAAAATGAATAAAATATAAAATACAATATGAATAAATTAGACGAGGCAGTTACATACGGCAGACGCTTACAATAGTTTTTACATAGACACAATTTATGTGAATACAACAACAATAATTTGAATAATTACAAGATAAATAATTGCAATGTCAAAGAACAATACAATACTGAAATTACAGAAACAATTTAACAATTTAAAGACATTCACAGAATAGTACACATTTATCAGCAACAATATAAAGAAATGAATGCATGGTTACTTAACGGCAAAACATGCGAATAATATGTAATAACATTTCATAAATAAGACCACCCAAAGACATGCAATACACCCCATAACATCAATGAAAATGTGAGACATAGTATGCCACAAAAATTAACATACAATACAAATATCAAGATACCACAGAACTGTGATAATTAGAAGCGTGCCACGACGCAAAATTGACAAAAATATTGTGACAATTCATCACAATTATGTTGACCAAATGGTCGTAACAAATAATAAGCCAATGGCTGAATGAAACAGCATTGTGCTATAATCATAATGTCAAATCTCGTCTCGCGCTGTCAACAGACATAATTTATGTATTGGTCTCCGCAAAACACCCGTAGGCGTGCGAATGTACACGACGCGAACCAAGTTATCTGGGCCGGGAAATGTGGCGATGATCACGCCAAATTTCCAGGCTAATGGAGGCAAGTTATCCTCAATAACCAAAGCTAAGTCACCAATGGAAACATTATCTTTGCAAACTTCCACTTGTGACGCTGTTGCAGCTGGTGCAAATAATCGCGAGACCACGCCTTCCAAATGTCCCGGACAAACCTCTGAAGTAGTTGCCAACGACCAAGACGAGAAACAGGAACGTGAGAAAGGTCTGGGTCAGGAATCGCAGTTAGGGGCGCGCAAATCAAAAAATGGCCAGGTGTAAGTGTCACCGGGTCGTTAACATCCGAAGAAATAGCAAATAAAGGTCGAGAGTTCAGACATGCCTCTATCTGAGACAAAACGGTCGTGAACTATTCAAAGTTTAATATAGATTTGCCTACCACGCGCCGCAGATGAAATTTCAAACTCTTTATGCCGCTCTCCCAAAGGCCACCGAAGTGAGGTGAGGAGGGCGGAATAAATGACCATGATATCCCCTGAGAGGATGTGAATGACTTAATCGAGGTGATGGCACTCTTATTGTGCCGAAAGTTGTAAATGTCATGTAAGATGGTGCGGGCCTTCCTGAAGTTCGTGCCGTTGTCGGAGTACAGCTGACTAGGTATACCCCGACGTGCCATAAAACGACGTAAAGCAGCTACAAATGCGCTGGCAGTAAGGTCGGACACCAATTCCAGGTGAATAGCCCTAGTTGCTAAGCAAACAAACAGAGATACGTATGCCTTAGTAAAGGTTCTAGACCTCTGCCCGCCATGACGAATCATGAAGGGACCACCATAATCAAAATAGAAACGGCCTTGAAGGAGTGACTCTAGGGGATGGCAAAATGCCAAGTCTCTGGACCTGCTGTGTGGCACTAAACCTGATACACTTGAGACACTTACGAATAATGGAACGGATGACTAGCCGGGTATTAACAATCCACCAACGTTGACGCAGTGAATGATGCACGAGCTGAGCACCAGCGTGAAGTAAACGAATGTGTTCACGTTCGATGATAAGGCGTGTAATATGCGCCGATGGGGGTAATACGATAGGATGTCTCGAATCGTAAGGTAACTGGGAATGCTGCAAACGTCCGCCCACGCGTATCACTCCAGAGTCGTCAAGAAACGGGTCGAGAGAAGCCAACTTGCTCCTAATGGAAACAGAAGATCCGTTCCGAAGACAATTAATTTCGGCTGCGAAGTGGATCGACTGAGATTGTTTTATGAAGAAATTGAGAGACTGATGAATTTCTACAGGGGTCAGACCGCCCGAAAGTTTATCCGCACATGAGTGCCTAATATTTCTGATGAAACGAAAACAGTAAGCGTATACACGTGTCAGCCGGTGCAACGAGGAAAAGTCCAACGATAAGTCAACAGCCAGGGTAGACATTAGAGACCGGTTGTGAGCAGTTTTCTCTTCCGCGGTGACTTCCGAAGACGATGGAGTGGCCGGTACGAAGGATGGGACAGGATTAGACTCTGACGATTGAGACAGACAGCTAGGACCGTGCCACCAAAGCGAGCAATCGCGCAAAACGTCAGGGAAACACCCCCTAGATATAATATCAGCAGGATTGCGTCGCGAATCAATGTGATGCCAGGTATAAGCTTGCGTGCGACGCTGAATTTCAGCAACCCGATTAGCGACGTATGTCTTCCAACGCGTAGACTGAAGAGCCACCATAGAATCAGAATACAAATTTACATTATCAATAAACGAATAAAGAGCAGGAATAACCTTAGATACGAGTCGCGATAATAACAAACAAGCGCAGAGCTCGATACGAGGTAATGACACTTGGCGTAGGGGAGCCACGCGAGATTTGGAACACAAGAGACGACAGGAAGCAGTAGAATCCTGATAAATGACTCGGATATATATACAACAGCCGAACCCTTTCTCCGAGGCATCCGAAAACCCATGCAACTGAACCGTAACCGCCTCACGGTTGCAACGAATAGATCGCGGGACTACTATTTTACCAATCAGACTCAATTTGTTACACAAGGAATGCCAATCCGAAAGTGACTGACCGGAAATCGGTTCATCCCAACCAAGCTTACAAAGCCAAAGACGCTGCATAAAGTGTTTATACAAAAAGACAACTGGTCCGATTAAACCCAGCGGATCATATATTCCGGCGATAATTGAAAGAATCTTTCTCTTGGATATGCTATGGTCAACCGGAGATAGTTTAACATCAAACAAAATTGAATCGGCAATGTTGTTTCAAAGAATGCCCAGGGTACGCACATTGTCCTGTTTATTTAGGGGTCGTGAAAAGTTGTGATGATTTGCGACCGCTGTGGGTTCATTTGATGCCCATTTGTGCAACGTGAAACCATATTGAGCAAGTAACGCACCTAGGTCGGATTTCAGCTTGGTTAGATCGGGGATAGTGTCCGAACCGGTAAGTAAATCGTCGACATAAAAATCGTTAGTTATGGCTAAAGCCGCTTGGAGAAAGGAAGTTTGATTGTCTCTAGCAATTTGTAGAAGGCACCGAGTGGCCAAAAAAGAGGCGCTAGCCGTGCCGTAGGTTACTGTTTGCAGCGCGAAATGCTTAAGTGGTTCGAGGGGAGAGTCACGCCACAAAATGCGTTGATAGTGACAATCTCCTTCAGCTACGCGAATCTGACGATACATTTTTTCGATGTCGGCAATCAGGACATACTTATGTATGCGAAAACGCAACAGAATAGAGAAGAGATCCTGCTGAACATTGGGGCCTACTAATAATATGTCATTTAACGAAAGATCATTAGTAGTCTTGGACGAACCATCAAACAACGCGCAGTTTTGTGGTCAAGCTAGAATGTTTAAACACTGCATGGTGAGGCAAGTAGTAAATATTTGACGCTCCTGAATTGATAGCGCCATGATCGATGAGTGTCATGTGCCCAAGATCCATATATTCCCTGATAATGTCCGCGTAGTCGCGAGCGAGCTTGGCATCGCGCCTGAATCGACGCTCCAAGCTTAAAAATCTTGATTTGGCACTTGTGTAAGATTCCCCCAAGTGGAGATTATCAGACTTGAATGGGAGCGACACTATAAATCTACCCTCGCGGTTGCGCTGAGTAGAGCGCACAGAATGCTCTTCGCAAGCCGACTCGCCGTCAGGGGTATCGCCAGGGATTGTTTCTGGCTCCCAAAATCTCTCGAGAGATTGCAGAATTTGACTGTCATTGTTCCTTGCCAGGAACGAAACCGCAGGACCCTGGGTGTGGCAGTGTTTGGGCAGATTGCCGGCCAGAATGTAACCCAGTTTTGTTTCCTGAATGATAGGGAAGTTGGGTCCGCGTGTGTATTTATTGGCTAATATTAAATCCAGATAAAATTGTACCCCTAATAGTATGTCGATCTGTGAAGATATATTAAAATCTGGGTCGGCGAGAAAAATTTTGTTTGGAATGTGGAACCGGTTGATGTCAAACGAGATTGAAGGCAGATTATGAGTTAAGTTAGATAGGACGGCACATTTGGCCTCAAAACTATGTCTCTGATAGCGAGAAATAATACGCATAGAAGCAATGTCAGTAGCGCAACACGCTGTATTGTTTATTCCTGTAATTGGAATATTAGATCGGGTTAGTTTAAGGTGCAACCTTTTCGCAAATGATTTCGTACAAAAATTGATCTGGGAACCGGCGTCTAGGAGTGCCCGAGCTTCATGCCTGTTTCCAGCCTGATCAACGACATATACAACCGCTGTGGATAAAAGAACATTGTTTTTACACTGTAATTTAAATGAGCAATAATTGCTGCTGGCAGCTGGTGATTTCGGCACGTAATTAGCGTGCAGCAAGGTGTGGTGACCCTTTGAACAAATTTTACAGACCTGTTTACTTTTACAATTTGTTATCAAATGACCTGCTCTAAGGCAGTTAATACAGCATTTATGATTCGCAACCAATTGACCCCGCTCAGCGGCACTTAATATACGAAAATTGTTACACATGTAAAGCGGGTGGTCATATTTACAACACACGCATAAATAATGCCTTGCCGCCCTGCGTGATAACTCTTAAATGTATTGCTGCCAGCAGTATTTCTTAAGCTATATTTCTCAAATTTATTGTTTGGTTTTACGCTAGGTTTGTTGAATTGCTGTCCGGATTCAATTGGCATTGTATTTTCTAAAAGCTGTCGGCGCAAGTTTAAAAAATGCGTAAAGTCTTGAAAACTGGGCAAGTTGTCAGGGTCTATTGACTCCTTCCAAAGTTTTAAAGTAATAGGGTCAAGTTTGGTGGAGAGCAACTGTATGGTAATAAACTCAAATGAATTTACGGACAGCTTCATTGCCGCCAGTGAATTAACGGAAGACGTTATTGTATTCGTAAACTCCGCCAAGCTTTGGACTGAGTCCTTTATTGTGGACTTAACCTGAAGTAGGTTTCGTACATAATATTTTGCTAATATAAATGGATTATTATACCTTTCGGACAGCAAGTTCAACGCTATTACATAATTTTCTTGACAAATGGGTAATGATTTAATTAAGTCTAATGGTTCACACTTCACCGAGGAATGCAAATAATGCAGTTTCTGTACTGGTGTTAAGTCGGATCTTGAATGCACTAGATCATTGAAAATTGAATAGAAGTGTTGCCACTCAAGTATGTTGCCTGAGAAGCAGGGCAAACTTATCGGCTTTAAATGCATAGGCGTCGATAGTACAGGAGGCACAGTCTGAGTATTAAAAGTGTCAAAAAGTTGTAAAATGTTTGCCTCAGTTGAGTATATCATTTCCTCAACCTCGACTCGGTCTGCCTGAGCAGCGCTCGTGTCTTTACTGATAAGCTCTATCTCAGACTGTACCTCGTCGTACTTCGAGGCTAAGCTCTTAAGACTTTCTAATCTTACAGTCAGAAAATGTTTTGTGCTTAAATTAATATCAAACGAATTTACCGCGGATTGTATCCGCACTATCGCGGACTTTAATCGGCCTCTCTTTCTGGTCAGCACCTTGAGGCCTTCTTCAGACATTTTTTACGCACCTTTTTACTGTTGCTGGTGGTACCTGGTTGGCGACGTCCCACAGCGTCGGCTCCTTGGTGACGATGGTGAACAGCTGGCAGAGATGACCACTTTGAAGCACTGCAGCCGGCAGGAACTTGCTATTACGTTGTCCGAAGATGACGAGCGAAATGGCGACGCAAATCACGCCACGGTCGCATTAGCTGACGCGCTAATCCGCCCGTGATGGCCAGAAACAGATATAAAGATATTAAATGGAAATCCAGGTCCGGAGTGACCAAAAAATGATTAGTCCCGGTCCAAGTGGACCGAAACTGTTGAATGAAATAATGTTCCACAAGCGTGGACAGGAAGTGTTAATTAATTGGGCCCAAGTGGGCTAAATGTATTCTTCTTGAATTAAATATTCTGTTGGCTGGTCTTCCATAGTGATTGAGATGATGTGTAAAATGAATTAATTCTGCATTAAGAAATAATAAGAAGTGGACTGTATACGAATAATTTTAATATTTTGAATAATCACATTACAGCTGTAAATTTGAGAGAGGCTGGCTAATACTGCATGTTGCGAATTAGTATGAATTTAGCTAATCATGAAGAGGGCCTAGTCGGCCATAATCGACAATACAAAGGCCTAAAGCCTACATTTAATGTCGACACTAATTGACAGCGAAGGATTCGGCGAACCGAACGCCGAGATAGCTAGCTAAGCACTGTGCAAGGTACAACCACGCGAAAATTGATGCGCGATATAAATCAGAGTAGCCAACCTAGCAAATAAAATCATTGCGCTACCGTCCAAGTACTTTATGACTACACGTTTCCGCACCTCTTTGGTAGCTAAACTCTCCCCTGTGCTGTCACCACGGATGATTACGCGCCGCAGACTCTTCACGAAAATTACGAATACAGACATGTTCTTCTTTTTTCTTCTCTGTTAATGTTCTTTAGTAGTGATTCATAAATAACGGTGCTGGTAAGTGGTTACGAGTCTCGTCCAGTGGTTTCCATTTGGGCGCTTCACATGTTTTAAAGTGTGGGGAGTTTAAGATTTTTGTCACTTGGTGGAACTATGCTCGAAAAGACATAGCTTCTACTATTTCCGTCTTTCCGATGGTTAGTTTATCAATACTGTATCATCAAAAGCTTAGTACGCTTGTGTACATAATGATCCACAAAACCTAACATTTTTTGGTAAAGAATATTGAGGAGTAGAAGATGTTCTCCTATTCTTTTGTTTAGGCATAGCCCATCAGACTTCGCCTTCTTTTTACCTGAGGCTTCTTATCACTTGCTATTCTTAGCACACGATCCTCTCGCATTCTTCCCATATCCTGATTCCGCTATTGCTTTCTGTCTTTGGTTAATGTATTTGTACACTGCAATGTCTATTACAGATATTCTATTGTTCAACGTTTGGATAGTAGGTTGGAATTGTGAAATTTACAGAGAAACTAACATAACCTAGAATATAGGTTATGTATTGTTGAGAGCACTTTGAGAGCTGTGAAACCTGAGAGTTAAACAACTGTCAAACACTGTCCATCGGTCTCAGCGTGCAAGCAATTTCGTTTCTTCCTTAGAGCGTATAGATATATTATATCACCTTTGTGTTTGTTCCTTGTGATGTTGCACAGATAAAATAGTATAAGAAATAGATTGTATGGTATAACTAGGCGCTGCCTTTGCAGCGTATGGTGATGAACCGGTTGGGACGCGGCACACTTCTGTCGGCTGCCGTGATCGTGATAGTGCATCGACTCGTAGATAATTTTCGGCAAGGAATAGAAAACGTGCAAAGGCAATGAACAAGTATTACTAATGCAGTTCAACATAATTTCGAAGACAGAAATCGACACAGAACGTGAAGTGAGAAAGGTTATAAAGTTTGATGAGAATACACTGAACACAGTAACACAAATCCAATATATGTGGTATGCCACTTCCAGAGAATGGTCAATTAAAGACGACCAGAAATAGTCTGAGTATTAATACCAGATAAAAGGAAGAAAAAGGAACTTGTAGGAAGGCGTGGCGATTTGATTTCCAAGAAACCATGAGAATGACTACATGGGGGAATAGAAGGACTACAAAAGCATGATCGGCGTAAGAAAGTGGAAACGAAATCCGATTAGGTTTGTACAAGCGCGCATGTGTAAATAAAGGGAGAGAGAGGCGCAGAGGTAGAGAGAGAGAGAGAGAGAGAGAGAGAGAGAGAGAGAGAGAGAGAGAGAGAGAGAGAGAGAGAGAGAGAGAGAGAAAGAGTAATTGTTTCCAATATTAACATACACGTTGTTCTTACTAGCGGCTTTTTTTTGTATGTTTCAACCACACTCTCATCTCAGATACATGCAATGTAATTTATCGTACAATTCATTTTTTGTTCTGTTATTCACTACCATTTTTCTTCCAAAATCTAATTGTCGTATAGTCGTGCAGGCCCAAACGTTTGCCTTCAAGTTAATTCTTCCTTAATTAATTTTCTTTCTGATTAAGGCATCACGGCTCCCAGATAGATAAACGATATTTCTTGTTGTATGACAATCCTTTTCTATACCAGTTTGCATCTTGCTAAAATTTCAGCGATTGTCGTACGCTTTAGCTTGTTTTAGATACGTTAGCAACAGGAGGTTTTCGCCATTATTAAGATTCTTGTAATATCCAGATAAGTTGTAATTGGTAAAATTAGGACTGTATTAAAATTTTAGGTATGTTTTGTAATCGAACAAACTTTGAACCTTTATTTCTGTTTCGTTAGGCTTTCTGTCCTTCTTTTGATTGCTACTTTACCAAATATATAGTAAGATAAAATTGGAGTTACGCAAACGAATGAAGTGAAAAGATGTCACCAAATATTCCTAAATACAAATATGTACATAAACTGTAATGGACGTTTTGACGTTAAATTTACGTGGTGCGAGTTGTAATGGTTATTCTAATGTAAAAATGATTGTCATGCAAACTTCTGGAAGAGTAAAAGAATAGAAAATAATATATTTGGAAGATCAAGAGTATATAGTGAAAGAGAAGAATGTAGTCGAAAAGAGACATAACTTCACCATATCCGTCTCCTAACATAATCCAAATAGGAAATCATATACCCTAAACAAAAACCAGTAACCCAAATAAATATTAAAAACTGTAGGATCAAATATTCCAGTCACATTTTTGTATCCACTTTCCTGAAGTAACTGAAACTAGAGCACAAATGGCTGCTTTAAAACAATCATAAATGGGCTGAAGAAGAATACGGTCATTTGTTCGAAACGTAATCTTAGGGAATTAGAGAAAATCGCATTAGTAAGAAAATAACTTATTAATATTATCTTGAACATAATTAATTTTTGGCACGAATTTCTAAAGTGAACCTACGACAAAGTATTTTAAATGTACTAAAATTAAACATGACAAATTTTCTGCAGATAGAGAAGTATTTTGTCGTACACTACGCTGATAAAAACCTCTGCTATCCTCATAATATGTTTAATAATAATAAGATAGTGGTTGAAATAATTTGCTTACGTCAGTGCTTGTATACATAATTCATTTTGGAGCGTTTTTGCAAATTTAAATTCTTGAACAACGATGATCTTATGTGAATCTAAAGTCAAAATTTTTTGAATTCGGCGTGTCACTTTCAAACAACAATAGTGGTAGCCTTAGCTTGCAAATTTTACTCAAGCATAGTGATGTGTAATATAAAATAATTTATATAACAAAATTATTCACATTATTATACGTATAATTAATTTTGGCATAGTTTTCGGAACAAAACTGAGCAGCAGAAATTATAAATGTACTTGGATCTAAAATAAGATAAATTGTTTACGATTACAGATATAATTTACGGTGGAGTCAAGCGGAGAATTAAAAGAAAGGTTACATACATGTACGCGGGGGGCGGCATATACAGTTATCCATGTATAAATATAACTATAAAATAATAGGTTACAGTGTTCGTTTATACTTCGTATGTTACAATGCCAACACTACCCGTCGCTAATGGTAGGACAGCAGTAACGGCGTCGCGGCGCTGCAACAAACTGGACGCTTTACGACGGGTGAAGAGTCAAACTGCAGCTCTTGAAACTCTCCGAGTTTAAAGTTGTTCCGAGTTTACATTGCTCGAGAATCCGTAACTTTTTATTTCCTCGTGTTGTGTTTCTAAAAGAAAATGAAAGAAAATACGAATCTTTTTGAAAAACTGTTGTAACATGAAAACAAGTGTGCAAGAGTAAGTAACGTTTAAAAAAATATTTTACAATGATTTTCCAACTGGTGTGAAGGCAGTGTAATGTATTCATAGTCTCGAAGGTGTCGTAAAGGGCAGTGGGCAGAACCTAACGTATTTTATATCGCGGTTTGTAGGCCGCCTCGAAACTAACCAACTGGTGCTTTCTGTCGGAAGAAATTGCGTTGACTAATGTAAAGCGGTTGTGAAGTGTTATGAAAAAATTATCTTTTCCCTAAAAAATTATATCATTACATCACTCTCCTTTTTCCCGTCTGTCTCTGTGCTGCAATAATTATTGTACTATTTACAAAATTTACAGAATTTAGAACTTGACATTATTTAAAAAAAATATATATATATAAACCGCGCAGACTGTAGTTGGCTTGTAATAATAATAAACCAAGACACGAGCGATAAGTCAAATATTTCAGATTAGTTACTAAGTAAGAAAGAGCTAATTAGTCGTTCTTTCAACTTGGCGGGTGTAAGGGTGTAACGCTTAACTTATCCTTGTGAATATAACAAAATAAACGAAAATATAAAATACTTACTGCTTCGTCTGCATATAATTACATGTTGCACCTGTTGCAACATGAGAATAGCTATCAATAACGAAAAACTCTTCACTTTGCATTTCGCAGACGATCAAGTGATTATGGCTGAGGATGAAGCTGACATCTATTATATTCTTAGAAAGTTAGATGAAGAATACAAGAAATGGGGCTTGATAAAAATAGGACTGAATATATTGTCGTCGGAAATGTATGCTGAGATATATTGTTGGAACGAGGACTTTTGGAGGAAGTAGATTCATACAAATATGTAGGTGTCATGATTACAAAAAAAGGCACAAGTATAACAAAAATAAAAGACCGTATAGGTCAAGAGTAATAAGTGACGAGACAGTTATGTTCCATTCTATGAAGCAATAAAGTAAGGTTCGCAACGAAAACCAAAGTATGTAAGACGATAGTAAAAGTGTTGTAACACATGGAGCTGAAGTGCAGGAAATAAGACATTAGAGGTAGTGCTGTAGACTTTTATTTCTGGATAGAGTGAAGCATTAAAAATTAATAGAAAGATTTTATATGTGTGCCAATATAAATGATACAATTGATGAAATAAGGTGGTACAGGAATGTGTGCCGTATACATAATGATAGATGACCAACAGAATTACTAGACTTGATTCCTCTTTAAAGCAGAGAACAGGGAGCCCGCGAAAGACTTAAGGAGTTGGAGGAATAAGAAACGCAATGGCACAGAGAAATATGAAGGACGATAATTGGAAAGACCGTAAAGTTTAGAAGCTAGGATGCAAAAAACGGCTTTAAATAATGTTCGAACATCGCAAATATTGTAACAATAATTATCAATCAATCAATTATGAATATGTTAATTTTGTTTGTGTAAAAAAAACTTTGTTGTTTTTAATTTTTTTTAAATTTTTAATTAATTAAAATCAATTAATTAATTATGTTCTGTCGTGTTCCGAAACTTTTGTTATTTGTTTTTATTATTTTAATGCCTTTTCAGGCTTTTTGAAATCCTCTCGCCACTTGATACAATTGTCTCCAATAACAATCGATTTTTATATTTTCCTTATTTGGAGGTTATCTTCCTTGGGGTGGTGAGATTCTGGTAGTTGACTCTATTAAATTTACCTATTAAGTTAATTATATTTTAGGAAAGAAGAAATGTTCAATTATGTAATATATAAGAAACTTTATTAACAATTATTTATCATTCGACTCTTTATCGATATGTAAATCGATTCTCAGGGTATCGTTAATTTGTACAGTTATTTATATTAGGATTCTTTTAGCAGTTATTTTAGGTAAAGTCAGAGAAATAAGGGCAAAGTTTATAAAGTATAACATTACAAATATATCACCTTAAAGATTAAAATACAGATATGATAGTTAATATATAATGGTAAGTGAGCAGATTTCAAACCATTCAGTTGTCAAGGTAGTGTTGCGTTGTATTGTGGGTAATAAGTGATGGCTGCCGCTAGTAGTCCAGACGTAAGACGAAGTCACCTCGCTGTTTCAAAGTTCAATAAAAGATGCTTTCCCTCTGAATTTTCGTCCTTGTGACTGCAATTCTTCCTTCTTGTGTTGGTGGAGTGTCTGTGGTTCAGTGTTAGTGTTGTACTTTGAGAAATAGTGTAGTAATAAGTCAATTTCACTTTTGTCTGTTAGGCTGATATTTGCACTTTTGTGTGGTGAAGTGTAATTACTGTTTTAATTGTTTAAATGTTATTTTCACTGGTGTTCCGTTCTGTGTAGTATTAATTGAATGTCTGTAGGTATTTATTTCACTTGGTCTCCGTTTAAAAATGTGTTTTTACCGAAACTCTCGTTTTTGCACTTTATACTTATAAAACATTCGCCATTACGGTAGTAGAAATTAGGTTAAGGTTTACCAAGTACACGCATCGAGTGTATCATTCAACGTTCAATAATCAACTAATTTACATCCTCGGTCTTCGGCTAAAGTCTTAGACAAACCAATCTTATTCAATACATTGTTCCAAATTTATTTGCATCCTGTGCATGTGAGAAAGTTACATTATATAACGGATTATATTTTTGTTATTCTTCAAATTTATTAACTAGTAAATACTTAATCTTCTTCTTCAGTTCATTCTGCGTAATTTGATACCAAATAATGTAGTTTTAATAAGTTTTTGATCTAAAATGGTATTTTTTACTTCATTTTGTAATGGTAAGTTTTAAAATCACTTCCTGTCCTTGTCTTCCAAATGAAGCCATTTTACAAGTTATATTAATGATTATATTAAATCTCAGATTGTAATAAAAGGTTTATCTTCCCTTAATTTCTTGCAATTAGATTAATCGGTTATGTTTTAAAATATTATACAGTAATATATGACTCCCCTCTCTAAATTTTGAGTTTTTACATTTCCATTTTTAACAATAATTCTGGCTATAATTTTGCTGAATCTTCCTTACTTATATTTCCAATTATATTACTTTATTACTGATTTACCTTATATAAATTCCGTCAGTTTAATTGTCTTTCTGTACTTATTTCATCAAATTTAATGCTGTTTAGTTTTTAACATTTGGCCTAGATTTCTAACAGTTTTTACATACAAAGTTTTTTTAAATAATACATATTGATTTATACCCTCTCTGACTTTCATTGCTATTATTACATAAATTAACATTTTCTTATTGTAAACAAAATAACAATTAGTATATGGTTCATACTATTAATACATAACACCTAATTCAAATTAACTTTTGTCTTTCCAAATCGGACATTTAATACTCAATGATTAACATAATAAATATATCATAAATAAAGAATGTTAGTGGTTCTGATATTTTTAAACTTGCTTATTTCTAATACCTTTTTCTATATAAACAAGACATAATTATTATAATTTTATTCTATTTCTTAAACTAGGTTCAAATATCAGTTTGTATCTGTTGCTTTTTGTTATTGGGGTAATGATATTTTGTCACTTCACTTTTATTATGGCCTGCTCTTGTCTTATTTTAGTCATTCTAATGAATGTTATATAAAAAGAGTGGCAGTTATCTAAAAAACACATGTATTATCGGTCATGATAATACTCTATTTACATTATTCATGAACACAACTTAAATCACTTTAAAGTTGTAATATTTCATCATCTACTCAGTTTGTGAACATCAATATTGAAACATAATGTTTATTTTTTATAACACTAAAACTTGCACTGATTTTCATTTTATTCCTTGATTTTATTTCTAAAGAGTTACATAGTTTTGTTAAAATCAAGAAATCTATTTATAGAATATTATGAAGGTTTGTTTTTTAGTATTATATTATTATCTCACATTTGTTCACTTTCAATTCTTACTCTATACACATTTTGGCTTACATCTATTTTACATGTGGTTTTTACCCTTGATATTTTGTTATACCTTTATTTATTATTATTATATTTATTTTGGGGTTTGGGTTTTTTTTATAAGAGCACTCCTTCTTCTTGTGGATGCTGTCTTGTTCTTGTTTCTTCATTGATCCCTTCTGTTCTTCTTGTTTCTTATAAAATCATTTCCTTCATCTTCTTGTGGATGTCATCAGGTTTTGTGTTTCTTCCTCACCTACTCTTCTTGTTTCTTACAACATATTTTGTTTTCTTGTTGTGGGTTTAGTCATTTTCTGGGTTTCTTCCTTACCTACTCCTATCCTATCTGGGTATTACCTTTTTTTTCATATTTAGTTTTTAAATTTATGTTGATGATTCATCACTCGTTGTAACCTTAGTTTTACATGAACTTTTATTTTAATCAATGATTGTATTCCACGGTGGTTCTTAATTAATTCTTTATATTATTTTGCTTTCTCGGATTTAACTATGTTATTATTTTATTTTTATGATCATGTTACCATTCATTTTTATGGGCTTATCTGTCATGCTACAGATTGCTCTCCTCCAGAAGTGATTATTTCAGACTTGATTATGGATGAAACAATATCTTATGACAAAATTTTGTTATTTTTTATTCTTTATTTTCCTCTCCAATTCTATATCGACTTTTTCATATTTGAGCTTATTTGACTTTGATTCTTCTTGGATAGTTAGTGTCTTCTGAGATATATTATTATTATTATTATTATTATTATTATTATTATATATTTTCTTTTCTTATAAACTTCGTGTTTTATCCTTGGGATATTAATTCCCTAACGTTCCCTAACCTGTGAGCTGGGGCAGTCCAGAGAGGCACTGTGGGCAACATACTCTGCTGGCCATACATCACTTCAAATTGAGTCCAGAGGCAAATCATCTCTGCTCAAAAACATAATGCTGCTGGAATTATCTACAGCAGTCATCGAATAAAAATTACCTAAGAATAGTCCACCTTATGACTATTTTTTAAAAATATCTTTGGATTCTTCACTTCGTTGTTTCTCAGATTATCTCACATTTTCTATCTCAATTATTCTTCTTAATATTTATTATTCTCATTATATATATTCTTCTAACTTTTAGCTCGTCTGATATATTCTTTTAATTATAGTTGGAAACTTTTGTTAATATTTTTTGTTACTATTTATAGTGTAACTTTTTCCTTCTTCATCTGAATTCTCATTACATTTTCTTCTGGTTATTTACATTGATAGCATACTTTTTTATATGTATTTTCTCTTTGGTTCTTATTCATTATTTGAATGGTCTTATTTTATGTTATTTAATTTTTTCAATTTGTTTCTTTGTAATTGATATTCAAGTTGTTATTGTGATCATATTATTTAAACATATTTTTCTTTCTTTTCCCTCAGAAAGTTATTAATCCGCCTTTGCATTCATTAAAATTAATTTATTTATATCATATTTCATGTGGTACTTCTTCCCTTTGCGTTTCATATATGTCTTATTATTATTATTTTTTCAAAATCATCTACTCCATATGTTTGGTATGAGTTGTTCTTTGTTTCTTCAGAACTGAGTAATATCATAATCATCTTTCTTGATTATCTGTTTCCATAATTGTTTCATAAGTAGTTAGTCATAGGTCGTTCTTATTATATTATTGTTTTCCTTTTTTAGATTTTTATAATTTTATAATAATGACAGATTCTTCTCTTTGTTTCCAAATTATTGCCTTCTCTTGTATGTCACAGTCTTTTTTGTTTTTCTCCTCTACTCCTTCAAATGTTAGATATTCACATTTATTCTGGATTATTTTTAAATTTTTTTCTTAATTAATTTTATTATTTTCTTCTAAATTTATTTATAAGTGGATCTTATCTATTTTTAGAACTTTGTTAGCTTTATACAAAATTCAAATTATTCTTTTTATTTATTCCCATAACTTTTTCATAAATCATTTGTAATAAGTTGATCTTATTATGTTTTTTTAAATTTTGATGTTTTATCAAAATTCATCGCCTTTTAGTTAGTCACAATATTTTCTTTCCAATTAGTTGATTAAGTTGTTCTTACTATATTTTAGAATTTAGCGGTTTTTTACAAAATTCTTCTGTTTTATTTAATCTCAAATGTTTCCTTTCAAAAATTAGTGGTAAATTGTTCTTACTATATTTTAGAATTTTGATGTTTTTTCTAAATTAATTTTCTTCTTTTTATTTTTCATAAATATTTGGTAGTAAGTTGATCTTATTATGTTTTTAAATTTTGATGTTTTTTACATTCAAAATTTAAATTCTATTTAATGTATTTATTTCTAAAATTTTTGCTTGCTAAATTGTTTGTGTAAGTTGATCTTACTAATCTTTTTGGAAGTTAGATGTTTATTCTAAATTCCTTTTCTTCTTTTTAATTATTCCAAATGTTCTCTTTCAAAAATTTGTGTAAGTTGACCTTATTCATATTTTAGAATTTTGATGTTTTTTACAAAATCCTTTTTTTTTATTTAATCTCAAATGTTTTCTTTCAAAAATTAGTGGTAAGTTGTTCTTACTATATTTTAGAATTTGGATGTTTTTCTAACTTCATTTTCTTCTTTTTATTTTCCATAAAGTTTTTTCATAAATATTTGGTAGTAAGCTGTCCTTACTTCATTTTTGAATTTCATTGTTTTTAACAAAATTCGAATTATTCTTTTTAATTTCCATAAAGTTTTTTCATAAATATTTGGTAGTAAGTTGTCCTTACTTCATTTTAGAATTTATTTGTTTTTAACAAATTCATTCTTCGTAAAAATTTTGTATGGAGGCTTGGTTGTACACTCCTTTAACTCTTCCGGAAACTATTTCTTTCAGATCGTAAGTATTATTATTATTATTATTTTTGACAACGACATATGGTCTAGTATATAGTAACAATAGTTTTTTTGTTATCCCTTCTAGGGTGCTGGGTAGTTCTCGGTTTTTTAACAGAACTTTTTCACCCTCTTTATAAGTTATAATTCGTCCTATTGCCTTTTGATATTTGGCTTTCCGTTTCTCTTGGTCTTCGGCCACCTTGTTATAGAACTTCACCTGGTCAAACTTACGACCATCGTTCGTTGGGAACTCTATTATTTCCTCAATCTCTCGCGGGGTTGGTTTCTCATACATGGCGGAGTAAGGGGTAATTCCTATGGCTGGATGGTGGGCGAAATTTAGGAATTTCTCTGTTGCTGCTAAGTACTCTTGCCACTTTTTCTGTTGATTGTGACAGTACGTTCGCAAGATTCTACCCACTTCTCTCAGTACCCTCTCTGCCGGATTACTATTTGGGTGGTAGACTGACGTCTTATATGTTTTAATCCCAAGTGATAATAATGTGTCCCACCATCTTCTCCCTCTAAACTGAGTACCATGGTCGGTAATGATTGAAGATGGTTTACCTATTTCTGGAACATATAACTCTGTTATGACTCCGAGAACTTTTGCTGTGGTTGCCCGATTAACCGGATATAGCTTTACGTATTTTGAAAAATGGTCCATTATTATGATTAGGTATTTGTACCTGTGTCGACCACCACTACGGGGAAATGGCCCGCAGATGTCTAAAAACACTTTTTCCAGTTTCGCTTTCGATGTTATCGGTATCATTATACCTTCTTTCTTTTCGTTGTTAATTTTAACGCACTGGCAAATATTACATGACTTCACGTAATTTCTTACCTTTCGGTTAATGTTTTGTATTTTACAATTCTCATCTAAAGCCTGTATCACTTCAGCGCTCCCATATGGCCATACCTTACATAGAAATCGATTATAATCTCTTTCTCGATTTGGTTTGGAATAATCACCTTCCATGTTTCTTCATTCAAGGCTGTTTTGACGAATAGTATACCTTTATTAACCTGGTAGTGTTTAGAAACGGTGTCATCGCCGGCTTCCAATCGATTGATAATGTTTTTTAGTTTAGGATCAGATTGTTGGTGGATACGGATGTTTATCAATAAAGCTTCTAAATCGGATCTGGTTTTAATCAGGTTGTAAATTTTCACTAAGCTCTCCTTCTCTCCCTCGAAGGTCTGGTCTTCCAAATTGATCCGTGACAACACATCGGCTACCACATTCTTTTTCCCCGGAATATACTCCCATTGTAAGTTGTATTCTTGTAGGGCGAGTACCCATCTAGCCAATCGGCCGTGACTCAGCTTGCACCTACGTAGAAATGAGATGTATTTATGATCAGTGCGGACGGTAACTGGATACCCAAGAATATATGTCCGGAATTTGCTACATGCGAATACTACGCTAAGCAATTCTTTCTCGGTCACATTATAATACTTTTCGCATTGATTCAGGGTACGACTAGCAAAGCTTATCACCAAATGGTGACCCTCCTCATCTTCCTGATATAATGTTGTTCCTAAGCTGATGTCGCTAGCATCACAATCCAAAAAGAAAGGTTTCTCAAAATCCGGGTGACGAAGTATAACACTCTCTAAGAACTTTTCTTTTATCAGTTGTAAGGTAATATCCTGTTCTTCACCCCAGGTCCATTTGCTTTTTGCAGACAATTGTGGTTGAAACTTGGCTGTCAGCTCGGAATATTTGTGCTGAAACTTTCTGTAATAATTACAGAGTCCGAGGAAAGATTGTAACTGTTTCCTGTTCTTTGGTTTGGGAACTTCTGAATTGCCTCCACTTTTTCTGCTGATGAAGTAATACCTCTATCGTCTAGGTTGAAACCTAAGAACTGTACTTCTCGAGCAATGACCTTGGATTTCTCTAATTTCAGAGTTATATTATTCTGCGCTAACTTTTCGAGTACATATTCTACTCGGTAACAGTGTTCCTCCCAGGTCTCCGAAGTAATGAGCAAATCGTCTACATAGACTGTGGTAAATTGGAGTGCTTCCTGCCCAAGTATTTGGTCCATACAGGCCACAAAGATGGCTACTGAATTTACAAGTCCGAAGGGCAATCTCTTGAACTGGTAATTGCGCCACGTACTGACGACTTTGTGGATGCAATTCCACTTGCCAGTAACCACATACAGTGTCCCATGTACTGATAAACTTGGTGCCGTGAAATCGTTTTAGGATCTCCTCTATTTCACCGGGTGATGTTCGGTCATTAATAATAGTTTTATTTAGCTCGCGCGCATCCAAACAAAGCCGGACTTGTCCGTTTTTCTTGGGAACAGCAATGATTGGACTAGTGTATGGAGATTGACTAATCTCAATTATATCACTGCTGATCATCTTATTAATTTCCGTTCTCACGGCCTCCTTCAGTGAATGCGCAATTGGGTATGACCTCCGGTTAAATTCCACGTTTTCCTTAAACTCAAGTTTACACTGGTAGTTCTTGACTTTACCCGGTTCATCTGAAATTACTGACTTATATCTCTCGTACACTCTTATTAAACGATTTGCTTGGTGTATGGGTATTTTCTCGTTGGTAGTTCCGCACTGGAAGTCTCGTATTTCTTGTATCTTCACTGACCATAAATCCTCTTCTCCATTATTATATATTATTGGTTTATGAAGGGAGCTGTTCTCTACAAAATTTATCTTACGAAGTTGTTGGTGTATTGTATTGGGAGGTATATTCGCGCCTCCTACCAAATCTGCTGTCCACATTATTCCGTCTGGAAATAGTGATACCTTTTCTTGGTTAAGGTCGATAATGGCGGAGTACCTTCTTAAAATATCGCAACCTACCAATATATTGAATGGTAATCCGGTGGCGATCAAAAATTCCATATCCAAAGCTATACCACGGCTAACGACATGTACGGAAACTTGTTTTCGAATAGTTTTGTTCTGGCGGCCAGTTGCACCTATTAAGACAATATTATTTACTGGTAACATAGGCAAAGTTTTACCACACTCTTTCTTGATTCTTTCCAGTTCGTTTACATTTATTATAGAAATATTCGCACCGGTATCAATCATGATTTTGGCGTGGATTCCTTCGACTTCCGCTCTTATATACAATATCTCATTGTTTTGACTATCGAGGCTCGTTTCGTTTTCCTCCAATAGTTCCGTTCGTATGTTCTTTAAATAGTTGTTTCTTATGATGGTGATGCTTTTTAATTCGGTTGCCTCTTGCAACTCGTTTTTATACCCAGGAGATAGGAGCAGTAACGGGTCGTGATAGTTTATCACTGCCTCCTCCCGTTTAAATTATTGTTGTCATCGTTGGCACTCGGATTGACCGAGGCGTCGTTTTGGAAACCTTGCGTCGGTTCCTGCCGCTCTGTATCCTGTTCGAATGTTAGTTCTCTGTTTTTCTGTCGGCCAGGATCCTACAGGCTGGTTCTTCGCTTCTTCGCCGACGATCTCCATCGTGGAAACTATTCCTCCGTTGACGGTTGTATCTTCTCGGCCCTCGATCTTCGGCTCTTATAAAATTAACTCTTGGACGGGAAACTCTATTATTATTATTATAGTTAGTATTGTAATTCCTATTGTTTTGGTAATACCGTTCGTTATTACCGGGGTAGGGGTTTCTCTGACTATATGGGTTGTTAGGGGGTTGATAATAATTATTACGATTAGTTGGGTATTGGTGGTTATTCCTATTACTGTTCTGGTTGCCGTTAAAGTTATTGTTATTGTTCGGCGGGTTATTGTTGCCGTTGTAATTATTTTGCTGGTTGCGGTTTCCTGGATAGTTATTACCGTTACTGGGATACTAGTTAGTTCTCACCTCTGGTCTATCATTCCTCCTCCTACTCTGACGGTAGTATTCTTCGTTTTCGTAGCTTTCCAATAACTCAGTCATGGCCTGCACCGTTTTAATCTGGCTACCTCTCCTCGCTCTGATAATATCCTCATCGTAGTGATAAGATAGCTTGTTCACTAGACATTCTTCGGGTATTGCCGGTTCTAGGTGTTTTGCCACGCACACCTTCCCTAGGAAATAGGCTGTCATGGTGCTGCCTATTTGGGCCCTGTATCGTCCGTGGCAAATGTTATCTCTTATCAGGTTCTGAGTTGTTTCTGACCAGTATTTAGCCTTAAACAGGTTCCTGAACTGTTGGTAGTCCGCAATCTCGCTACGGTTCGCCATCCATCAGTTATCTGTCATCTCCCTGAATGACTCGTCCAGTATCTCCCGGTTATTATTCCATCGACTCCCTCTATGCTTGGCAAAATATTCTTCTATCCGGGCTAGGAACTTCATGGGTTTTCTCTTATACTGCCGGAAATTCAGCCATTCCCGGTTTTCATTGATGGGTATCCCGGTAAAATTAGTGGGTCGGCTTCTCAGGACTTACATTTCTTCTTGGCTCTGCCGTACCTGACCCGTGATATTGGTCATAGCCTCTTCCATCCCGTCACACCGTTCCGCGACTTGGCTCCGTACTCTCCCGAGTTCTTCCTGATTTTCCTTTCGTTGTTCTTCCATTTTTTTGCAGCTATGCTCTTCAATATTAGTAAACTTGATGTTTACCACTTCCTTGAACTCCTGTACTTCCCTTTCGGTTTGGTTACATTTTCCGTCAATTTCCCTGATCTGTTGGTTCATTATTATGGTTTCTTCTTCCAATTTTTTATTTAGAGATTTCTTATTATCGTTGAATTCCTTGTTCATTTCTTCTCTCAACAACTCCATCCTTTCGTCTAACTTGTCCAGATTCTCCTGGTTGACCTCCCTTAATTCTTCTCTTAACATTTGGTTATCCTCTCTCAATTCTTCCAACTTCTCCCCCATCATCTCTTCCATCTTCTTGTTATCTTCCTTCAACTCTTCCTTTAACTGTCGGTTGTCACTTTCCATCTTTTTACTATTTTCTTCAATTCTCTTATTGGTATTCTCAATTTTGTTAATCAATTCTTCCTTAGTCGATTTAAATTCTTCCTTAAAAGATTGGTTGTCTTCCTTTAATTCTTCTAACTTTTCTCCCATCCTCTCTTCCATCTTACTGATTTCTTCGATTTTATTACCCAGTTCTTCCTTTAAAAGACTGGTTGTCTTCCTTCCTTTCTTAATTCAAGTCTTCCTTTGTAGAATCCAATTTCTTCTCCATCTTCTTGCTATTTTCTTCCATTTGTTTACTCATTTCCTTACTCATTTCCTTCTTACTGGATTTGATTTCTTCCATCATCATCCTGAACATCTCTTGTATGTTCCCATGCTCCGTTCGTGTTGGCTTTTCTAATTGTTCCTTCCGGACATTGACTTCCCCTGTTTGTGTGGGAATCTCAGGTTGTTCTTCTGGTCGTGCGGGTTGTTTAGATAATACTGGTGGTAATAAAATTTCTACATCTTCCACTAGCGTCGCCTCTTTGTCTTCCATATTGATTTCAATCTCCTTTTCGGCCTCCGCCGCCCGTTTCTTTGACATTGCTCGTCGTTGAATTTTTCCCTTTTTCTAACTTTATAGCTGCTGCCACGCTCCAATTAGGGATTGGGCAAATTGTAGTGGCCTGTCAATCACTAATTAACGCCCCTCACTTGGTCGCCAATTTGTAACAATAATTATGAATCAATCAATTATGAATATGTTAACTTTGTTTGTGTAAAAAAAAATTTTGTTGTTTATAAATTTTTTTTAAATAATTAATTAAAATCAATTAATTAATTATGTTCTGTCGTGTTCCGAAACTTTTGTTATTTGTTTTTATTATTTTAATGCCTTTTCAGAATTTTTAAAATCCTTTCACCACTTGATACAATTGTCTCCAATAACAATCGATTTGTATATTTTCCTTATTTGGAGGTTATCTTCCTTGTGGTGGTGAGATTCTGGTAGTTAACTCTATTAAATTTACCTATTAAGTTAATTATATTTTAGGAATGAAGAAATGTTCAATTATGTAATATATAAGAAACTTTATTAACAATTATTTATCATTCGACTCTTTATCGATATGTAAATCGATTCTCAGGGTATCGTTAATTTGTACAGTTATTTATATTAGGATTCTGTTAGCAGTTATTTTAGGTAAAGTCAGAGAAATAAGGGCAAAGTTTATAAAGTATAACTTTACAAATATATCACCTTAAAGATTAAAATACAGATATGATAGTTAAAATATAATGGTAAGTGAGCAGATTTCAAACCATTCAGTTGTCAAGGTAGTGTTGCGTTGTATTGTGGGTAATAAGTGATGGCTGCCGCTAGTAGTCCAGACGTAAGACGAAGTCACCTCGCTGTTTCAAAGTTCAATAAAAGATGCTTTCCCTCTGAATTTTCGTCCTTGTGACTGCAATTCTTCCTTCTTGTGTTGGTGGAGTGTCTGTGGTTCAGTGTTAGTGTTGTACTTTGAGAAATAGTGTAGTAATAAGTCAATTTCACTTTTGTCTGTTAGGCTGATATTTGCACTTTTGTGTGGTGAAGTGTAATTACTGTTTTAATTGTTTAAATGTTATTTTCACTGGTGTTCCGTTCTGTGTAGTATTAATTGAATGTCTGTAGGTATTTATTTCACTTGGTCTCCGTTTAAAAATGTGTTTTTACCGAAACTCTCGTTTTTGCACTTTATACTTATAAAACATTCGCCATTACGGTAGTAGAAATTAGGTTAAGGTTTACCAAGTACACGCATCGAGTGCATCATTCAACGTTCAATAATCAACTAATTTACTTCCTCCGTCTTCGGCTAAAGTCTTAGACAAACCAATCTTATTCAATACATTGTTCCAAATTTATTTGCATCCTGTGCATGTGAGAAAAATACATTATATAACTGATTATATTTTTGTTATTCTTCAAATTTATTAAATAGTAAATACTTAATCTTCTTCTTCAGTTCATTCTGCGTAATTTGATACCAAATAATGTAGTTTTAATAAGTTTTTGAACTAAAATGGTATTTTTACTTCATTTTGTAATGGTAAGTTTTAAAATCACTTCCTGTCCTTGTCTTCCAAATGAGGCCATTTTACAAGTTATATTAATGATTATATTAAATCTCAGATTGTAATAAAAGGTTTATCTTCCCTTAATTTCTTGCAATTAGATTAATCGGTTATGTTTTAAAATAGTATACAGTAATATATGACTCCCCTCTCTAAATTTTGAGTTTTTACATTTCTATTTTTTACAATAATTCTGGCTATAATTTTACTGAATCTTCCTTACTTATATTTCCAATTATATGACTTTATTACTGATTTACTTTATATAAATTCCTTCAGTTTAATTGTCTTTCTCTATTTATTTCATCAAATTTGATGCTGTTTAGTTTTTAACATTTGGCCTAGATTTCTAACAGTTTTTACATACAAAGTTTTTTTAAATAATACATATTGATTTATACCCTCTCTGACTTTCATTGCAATTTTGACATGAATTAACATTTTCTTATTGTAAATAAAATAACAATTAGTATATGGTTCATACTATTAATACATAACACCTAATTCAAATTAACATTTGTCTTTCCAAATCAGACATTTAATACTCAATGATTAACATAATAAATATATCATAAATAAAGAATGTTAGTGGTTCTGATATTTTTAAACTTGCTTCTTTCTAATACCTTATTCTACATAAACAAAACATAATTATTATAATCTTATTCTATTTCTTAAACTAGGTTCAAATATCAGTTTTTATCGGTTTCTTTTTGTTTTTGGGGTAATGATATTTTATCACTTCACTTTTATTATGGCCTGCTCTTGTTTTATTTTAGTCATTCTAATGAATGTTATATAAAAAGAGTGGCAGTATTATCTAAAAAACACATGTATTATCGGTCATGATAATACTCTATTTACATTATTCATGAACACAAATTAAATCACTTTAAAGTTGTAATATTTCATCATCTACTCAGTTTGTGAACATTAATATTGAAACATAAGGTTTATTTTTATAACACTAAAACTTGCACTGATTTTCTTTTTATTCCTTGATTTTATTTCTAAATAGTTACATAGTTTGGTTAAAATCAAGAAATCTATTTATAGAATATTATGAAAGTTTGTTTTTTAGTATTATATTATTATCTCACATTGGTTCACTTTCAATTCTTACTCTATACACTTCTTGGCTTACATCTATTTTACATGTGGTTTTTACCCTTGATATTTTGTTATACATTTATTTATTATTATTATTATATTTATTTTGGGGTTTGAGTTTTTTATAAGAGCACTCCTTCTTCTTGCGGATGCTGTCTTGTTCTTGTTTCTTCATTGATCCCTTCTGTTCTTCTTGTTTCTTATAAAATCATTTCTTTCATCTTCTTGTGGATGTCATCAGGTTTTGTGTTTCTTCCTCACCTACTCTGCTTGTTTCTTACAACATATTTTGTTTTCTTGTTGTGGGTTTAGTCATTTTCTGGGTTTCTTCCTTACCTACTCCTATCCTACCTGGGTATTACCTTTTTTTTCATATTTAGTTTTTTAATTTATGTTGATGATTCATCACTCGTTGCAACCTTAGTTTTACATGAACTTTTATTTTAATCAATGATTGTATTCCACGGTGGTTCTTAAAGATTTCTTTATATTATTTTGCTTTCTCGGATTTAACAATGTTATTATTTTATTTTTATGATCATTTTACCATTCATTTTTATGGGCTTATCTGTCATGCTACAATATACATATATAAAATACTAATTACGTAGTTTAATAAGTTAAGGATTTCAAAGTGTATCTTACTCAATTCCACAGTAGAAGACGGAGAAAACTATAAAATTCAACAAAAAAATTTGTCTTCTTTCAAGAAGAATATTTAGATCTTTACTTCCTTAAATATACGCGTAGTCCTATCTCCCATCACCAGCAAGCCTCCATCAATTTTCGATTCCCAAATCAGAAATTCCTAGCTGTTGCGAACCAGACATTTTGCGACAAAAATTGCAAATCTATTCAGTTAGAGGATGTCGCTGCTGCGTTTGTTATCTCTAGCTTTAAAAAGTGGATGCGATGTCTAAATGAAATAACGTAAGTATTGAATAGTTTGCTGGAACTACAGTTCAATAATATCTACCAGTTTTAATCGCGTTCCTCAATAAACTAGCGGTACACACTTCGCGCATACTATTTGCCCAGAAGACGGGCGAATTTCAGTGAATTATGATTGATTTATGATTTTAGTTAGTTCCTGCTAAAAATTGACTACTGTCAATTCTTCAGAACATCAGTAGGTATAGTTTGCAAACCATTCATGAAGCTTTTACCCTTTGAAGCTAAACATACGAAACATATTGTGAATTTCAATTATTTTTGACATCATTTAAATGTATAGTGATTAAAATAGTTACATCAAATTTACAAAAATCTGGCTTTAAACTTTTGATTCCTTTTTGAGGACATGAAAAAATATTTACATTAACTACCGATCTTAATTGTAGGTTCTATAATGAGTCCTATGGCTAAGATATAATTAGTAAACTCACTGAGGCGGAGAACTTGCTTACTCTTTTGAACGAAGTACATTTATCATTACATTTATTATTTAATATCATATAATTTTTCAATCACGAGAGTATTTACAATCATCTTGATTGCTCTACTGTTTTGTTAGTAATATTAAAATTGCATATCAAACAATCATACAACAAACACTAAAAATTTTGGGACATTCGCATTTGGTTAAAATGTGAATTACCCAGCTAGTTTTCCAAATTTTTGATCACGTTTTGGGTTCTGGGATCCTAAAATCTAATTTTTTTTAATTTAACACGTTTAGATGTTAATTAAAATTATACCTTCACATAAATTATTTTGATTTCATCAAAATTTTCACACCCACTTTTTAGGCCCTGACCTCCAAAATCTTTAATTTTCGAAAAAGAACACTATATTCTGACTTTTGGTAAATTCCTTTTAATCTGATACTCCACATAAACTTTTGCGATTTTTTCACATTCTAAAAACAATAGGATTCTGTAGGACAAAACCGTGGGCACACGTGCGAAGGTTCGCAAAAATTGGTTGATGAGTTTCAAAGTTATCGATAGACATACCCCAGACGGATAGATAGACAGACGACAAATGGTAAACGGTCGAGTGGAAACAGAACGTGGTTTACTGTTTCAATAACATTCTGAAGTCGCTAACGTGCATCAGTACGAAGCTATATGTACCTGAACATAAAAATAAGCATATGCGTACATATTACTATTTAAAAATGTATAATTTTTTTAAAAATATACTTCCCTATTTACTTCAATCCCCTTCCCCTTACTATCGTTTTTTCCCTTTTCTTTCTCTGTTTTCCTTGCTTCTTTCCAAAACGCTTACATTTACCCAGAAAACCCTTATTTTATCAAAAATCTCAAGTTACCTGCGGTTTGATAATTAAGCTGAATATCGTTTTACTACCTCTTATGTTGATTAATTGGTTTCGTACAAGGCAACCGATACCCACCATGACGACATAAATAATTGTATTTTCAAACTGTTGTACGTAGTGTAACAGATGTGGTGTGGCAACAATAACGTGGAACAATAACGAGTTTGTTCGCTGTAATAACCAGTTTCCATGTTGTGGTAACCGTATTCAGTGTTAAACGTCATTACAACACGAAACGGTGGGTAATTTTACATTGTTCTGGTTGTCGTACAAGTCACAAGGAGCCCACAACAACACGTTGCGCTCCGGGCCACAGGTGACTTCGGAGGGTAATTTATGCTCGTTTGTAAACCAAAAACCGTCAACACGGTTTCGGGGTCGTTCACTCCCGCACAATAGGGCTAGCTTTATCATCTACCGTTTGTTTTAACATTGACGAATTAATTTTGATTTTCTTTAAAAGCGTGTTTACTTCATGTACGCCTAAGTGGTTCGTTGTCTCTACGTTATTAGCTATTTAAATGAAATCATTTAAGAAGAATTACATGTCAATTATTATATTTTATAAGCTACTGAAATTGAACAATATTTTAAATTTTTACTGTTAAAGACGAAATAAAACGTAATACAAATTGTGTTGAAGAATCAGCGTAATATTATCTCTTGGATTTTGTTGTCCATAATGTATGTCTCCGTTGATTAACTAATTATAAATATAACGAAATCCTTAAATTCGTAGTAACCTCGGCTCTGACTCGTAATTTTTACCAATAAAATTAGTGTTCCGAGTCAGTAGTGTTATATTTATAAGTGAATTTTTCAGTGAAGGATTAGTGAGGATCGGTCAAAAATAACACAAATTTTAACTTATTTGTTCGACGTTTCGACATTGTTTATTGTCATCATCAGGACATGTGTATGAATACAAAGAAATGTCAAACACAAATTTAAACTCCCCTTCTTATAAAAGTACGTGGACGATATTATAACACGTATCTCACATGACCAACAGGACACTAACTTATCGCGGTTCAATTCCAAACCAGTGGGCTTTGAACGAATACAGTTTATAATAGAACGTGAACAGAATAGTTCCATTTCTAAATATCACTATTACATTAACGACTCGGAACACTAGGTTTTTTATAAGTAAAAGCATAAAGTTTTACCTTACAGCCTTAACCGGTTTTCTCCTTTAAAATGCTTCTTCAGAGGCTGCCGCTGGTAGCGCTGTCCGTCTTGTTGTGGGTGACGGAATCGAATTTCGAAAGATCGATCCTGTGTGTGTGGGGTGAGATATGTTCGAATAATGCGTGCGATTTGAATTGTGTCTGTTCGTTTAGGATGTCGTTTTTGTTTGTTTTTGTTTGTTTTTGTGTGTTTGTATGTTTCCAATTGTTCTAGAGTGTCTAGTTTTCGGCCTTTTGTGTATACGTGTAGGATGTTCATGTTATTGTCGATGTTTTTATATGTGTGGTTTGCTTCAATGAGGTGGTTTGCAAAGGTGGATTCTGTAGTGGAGTGGAGTGCCTTTGTGTGTTCGCACGCATTATTCGAACATATCTCACCCCACACACACAGCATCGATCTTTCGAAATTCGATTCCGTCACCCACAACAAGACGGACAGCGCTACCAGCGGCAGCCTCTGAAGAAGCCTTTTAAAGGAGAAAACCGGTTAAGGCTGTAAGGTAAAACTTTATGCTTTTACTTATAAAAAACCTAGTGTTCCGAGTCGTTAATGTAATAGTGATATTTAGTTAAGTAACTGACACGTCATGCACAACGAAATCCAAGAAGTTCCATTTCATTTCTCGATACCAGGGTCATTAGACAGCCTATGGTACTATAGTTACTAATTAGTTCATAAAACCCACGAACTCTGGTAAATATTCCCATTTTAATTCCAATCATCCCATACATCTAAAAACTAACTTAATCCTTGCGGTATATAAGAGAGCCACCGGTCTGAGTGATCAATAATTTCATCAAAAAAACACTGAGTTAATATTCAAGATTTTCAAAAACAATGGTTACCCAGACCACATAATCAAACAGGTAATGAATACACATCGCGCAAATCAGCTTATCCCCAACGTTACATCTGCCCAATCCAATACACCTGAGCCTAATGCCGGCTCGTACTTTTCTACAACTTATGTCAAAAGGCTGTCTGAAAAACTCAAAAAATGCATACTAAAAATTCAAAAAACTTTAACATTCCAAAAACCAACACACTGTACGATCCCTCTTTTCGAGCCTCAAAGACCCGACCCCCAAAGACAAACGATCTAATGTTGTATACACTGTCCAATGCAATGACTGTCCAGCCACTTACACCGGTATTACGTCCCAATATTTACATAAGAGAATTTATCAAACTCTCTCTCTCTCTCTATATATATATATATATATATATATATATATATATATTTATTTATTTATATATACTTTACAGGTTACCACGCCAACACGAGTTGTCACCAATGGTCGCACAGCACTAAAGGCGACGGGATACTCCAACAAACCTGTGACTATACACGACTGACTCAAAATCTATATCCAGCTGTTAAATTGCAGAGTTCCCTGCATCCCATCATTATTCGAGAACGCGAAATATTTTCTTCCTTGTTCTTCGTATACAACAATTTATGAAGAGTTCGAATTTATTTCGTAAACTTGTGGTAATAAAAAAAATACATGTACGATTAACAGTGAGAATTACGAATAGTATACGACATGATTTCTGCTGGTTCTGAAAGTGGTGTAAAACACCTACGTCGCCGTCGCCTCGGAGGTACCGTAAAGAGGCAGGCAATACGCAAAGCGTTTTATAACGTTATCTGCGCGCTCCCTAGGAACCAACTAAGCTACACTTTTGTGCAAGCAGAGAACGGGTTAAGTGTATTTTTCCTTTTACTGCAATATAGAAAAACATTTTTAGTCGTCGCTACAAATTGAACTAGTAGGTCAGAAATTATACTACCGATGTTGGCCATGAACCGGCTAACCGACATCACTCCGTTCGCCGCCTTGTCAACCGTCCGCCTAATCTGCTCAGAAAAGCTCAAATTGGAGTCGATCATCATCCCAGGTATTTCAGCGCTACCTTCGACTTGACCACTTCGTCTCCGATTCGTACCGGAATTACAGTGGGAATCCTTTGCTTAGTCAAGACCACGGCTTCCGTCTCGCCGAGCGCTAAGGTCAGCCCGTGCGATACTATTTAATTGTTAAATAATCGCATCACCTTGCTGAGCTTGATCAGGGCCTGCTCGATGGTACGAGCAACGACGAACGCTGCCACATTATCGGCGTACCCAACCAAACACGACTCTTCCGGCATCTCCTTTCTCAGCAAACTGTCATAAGATGTGTTCCACAGGTCCGGTCCAAGGACTGCACCTGCCCGTGACAGTCACCCTCAGCTGTACTTCCTGCGGTTCATAAAGCTACGCTCCTCCTTTATCTACGATTCCTTCGTTGCAGTTTATGCTTAATTGGCCAAATGTTAATTGTGTTTCTTATTGTTTACTTATGCTAATATAAACTATTACCATAATATAACATTTCCAATGGCTGAAGGAAATAAGTTCCAAATTATGAATAGAGGTACAAGACAAGAGTGTTTATCATCACTCACACTTTTATTGTACACATTGGCCGATTAAAAACAGAATAACAGCGTCTGGCTATCAGAGTAATTAAAATAAGAGAACGCGTATTTGCGTACATACGCGTTCTTATCACAAAACACATATTTGGAATGATCAGGTACTCACCTAATGAAGACGACGAATGAAACAAATGTACTATTTAACTAAAATAATATAAACTATGGTGGAATGATAGCAGCAGAGAGGACAAAAGTAAAGAGAAGCACAGGGGTAAAGAGGCAGTTCAGGAGCCTAAATAACTGTAATAGACAAACTCCTGGAATTTCTTAACAAGCTCGGATGTGAACGTTTCAAACGCATTTGGGAAAATGTTAGCAGCTGGTTATTTGAAGCAGCCGATATTACTGTAGATATATTTTTAAAATTTGAAAATGAGGTTCATATTAAATGTTAGGTGTACATTAAAATTAGGTGTATATAGATATTAAAAATCGTGTTTTCTTTTTAACACCTTTCTAACTCGTCATTGTTGTTTACCTTGTTTATCCAACTCCACTTTGGACCAACACTAAACAGTCCTCTTCAGTGTTGACACAAAACCGCTTTACGTTTGCACTGAGTTATTTTTTATCCTCAGTCGGTAGAGTGGTTTGAACCTGGTGTCAATACGGATTAGTTTAGTGTCTTTCGTTTTATACTGCCATAGGAACTGTAATTTAAACATCTTTGTATTTCATTTATATAACGAATCCTTCGTCCTTCTATGTATCTACTCCTCGATAACAAAGAGTATATTTAGTGTCATCAGTACTCTGATACCTTATGTAGTCACTCTTATCAACTACAGCTCAACAAATCTCCTACCAAGTCGCCTTACCCTTCGACAAGTACATGCACAAGTAAGATATTCAACTTACAACTTTTCCACTGAGAAATCAACGAATTTTCTTCACTCGTCATGCAATACGTCAGAAATCTATTTCTTTCAATGTAGTACCAAATAGGACAATATAAGTCAATATAAAGCTTCTCTTTAATGTAACTTTTAATAAGTTTTCATACTTCCCCCAAACTATATTATGTGAATAATACGTTTGCTTGTTTACGCTAAAATATTTTGTTTCTCGTGTTTGTCTTTCTTCATCTATTCTGTCAGGACTTTCTTCAATGCCGATTCCTTAGATATGGCTTTTTCAATAATTTCTTAAAGTATCAAATGGCTGTAACTAGAGTACTCTCTTCCTCGACTCTTACTAGAATTCAGTACTAGACATAAACTGAAATAAGTACATGCAAAATTCTGTCTACAGACAAAAAATACTGTAAATAATTCATGCTTATTAAAGTTTATTTTGCTTAGCTCTACTGTCTTCTCTTTTGAGTTAGTGTTTATAATAGTCTAAAAGATGCGCAACACGTACAACATGCGTAGACAGATAAACTCAATCGGACGGACATAAATCAAGTGGAGACCGCACACGTCGATAAACAAGAGGGTGTGAGGGAGTCTGTTTGTGTACACGCGTTGACAGATCCGACAGTCTGTATTACCGTCAGTGTGAAAACGATTGTACCATCGACTGTGGTTATATACAATGAACGCAGCTACGTTGTTTATAGTCTTACGGCGGTCGTCCGATCGTCGTGTTGTACAATGGAAACAGAATAACGGACACTAAACGAGGTCGCCAATTACAATTAAAAAAAACAAAGGCAATCAAACACAAGTTTACAAGGTAAAGAATGTCCCAACACACAGGAATAAAACAAACAATAAATATCATTGTATCACAGTATTTCGCTTTTAATACACAATAATCACTTTACAGTAAACCGCAAGTCACAACAACAATCACTCTTGAGAACGCACTTTATCATCGCAGGTCTAAACTAAAGTTGGCCGTCCGTTTGCGCATATGTTTATATTACATTGAGATTCGAGAATAATCTTCCGATTTCCGGGCGACGCGTATTGAATATATTTCTTAGTTACAGACACTGTAACGTTCTAAAACTATGTCAATGTCCAACCTTGTACACAGTGCGCCGACCGAATGGTGATAGGAATAATCAACGTCTGGAATGAGTGCCTGCAAAAATCTCGAGCTTTACGTAATCACAATGCGTGAGAAGTGTCACGTAGCCACGTATGCTACATTTTATTTCAACGTAGCAATAAGCTCTAAAGGATATTATTGGTAACGGTGATGCCGGTGAAGGTCGTAATGACGAAATGATGAGTGCCGTTACTTTACCGCATGGGGCGTAATTCTTAAATGACAAGCAAGTAAATTAAATGATTATTAGGCTGTTTACAGAGTATCGTGTTTCCAAATATTATAAACACAATGGGACTCATTGGAGACAATGTACTTGTAGTCATTTAAGAGAACGGTGTGCCGGAAATTTTGTAAAAATTTTACTTCCCAATGTCTTAAAATTTCAAAAATTACATTTAATTAATAAAAATATGATATTAAGTTTTTCCTACGGAATTGAAAGTTACAAAACCTAATAAATAATAAGAACAAAAGTTCTTCGTTTTTAGCTCTTGTATTTTATATGAGAGAAGAGCAGACGAAGTTGGAAAGAAAATAGACCTAAAAGTCCAAAAGTAAAATAAAAAGGAAAAAGGCAACAAAAAGAACAAAATAAAGAAGACTGACAGGATGGTGCAAGAATATTATAATGTAGATTTGCTTTGTAAGTACGGTGACATTAACAATAAAGTTAAAAAGTTTAACTTAATTTTAAGTTTAACTTAAGGATAAGTTTTCTTAAAAAGAATTTTAGATATTTATATATATTCTTTTTAGCTTATGTAGATGATAAAAATACCACAAAAACAAAATAAAAACATATGCTTTATTCTTGGGCTAATTACAGTGGGCCGATTGAACCTCAGAAACGTTACAAGAAGGTAATTCTAAATTTATAGAAAATTATCAGCTCTTCAAGAAGTATTTATACATATCTTCAAAATAGTTTTTATTAATATTCTAAATAAGTAAAGGTAATTTGTTTTTTGTTACATGTTTAAACGGCCTTGCCAGGATGATATGCTTACCAAGCATTAAATTTTTGCTTTTAATAATTTTCGTAGCAAGTACATAAAGTTGTTTAATTTAAGGTGAGAAAAGAGGACAATAACAATCTCAATAGCTTCACATTTGGTAGTTGCCTTTTACAAGGGTTGAGGCAGAAAACCCAGATAGACCTACTGCCGTTTTACTATGTAAAGCTTTACAATGCCGACTTGATTCTATCACTGCTGTAGCTAGACTGAAACACACACTATTATAAGTAGCACCATGATGAAACATTGTGCGCCAGATCAGACTTTGAAAGATCCCAAAGCAATACATTTCGTGTTCGCTCATAGATCTACAACCTACAGGTTTGTAGTGACATATTTGTTTAGCTAATCTTAAGTTTGAAATTTTTCCTAAATGTTTCTTGCATTCAGATTATAAATAGTAATTTATTTCCTTTATCTTTGCTCTTCAGGTGGTCAAGTTTAGTGCATCATTTAACTCCTCTTAGGAATGTCACTTAGGAAGCCTGTTCACCCTTCTAAGGAAAATGTCATCCTGTAGTGATATAGTGATCTATAGTGATATTTTCATCCTTTTCAGTGGTAGTTCTTTCCTTCCTTACAGAAACCGCTGTAACTTTGCAAAAGTTATATTGTTACGACGGTCTCACTGATCGTCGTATGGTTCAGTGAAAACAAAATACAGACACCAACGAAGTCACTAATTACCAACTTTAATTAATCACAAATAACCATTTGTAATCAACAAGGTGCTCTCGTACAACAATTCAAGTTAAATTTGTCCACACGCAATAATAATACTAACTATTAAGAGTTTCGCACTAATTACAATATAACAATCACTTTTCACTAATTCTCAACAATGACTCGATCCGCACTAAAAGAAATCGCTCACTGTAACTGACTCACAAAACCAGCCGCCAACGGTTATATAGGTAGCGCAGGTGTTCCAGAATAACTTACAATTCTTTTGGTGTGCCAGATTAAATTGCGTATTTACAAGTGCTCTCGAAAAATCTGGAAAGTATACGTGAGTGCTACATGAGTGAACGGGCTTGGCACAGACGAGGCACGCTGGGCTAATCGAGAAGCGGGTAGAACGATACTCTCGCTTTTTTTAGACCGTAATTGCGTAACAATGTAAAACAGGGCTTGGGCTTGAAGGAACTTGTACCTAAACATAAGATTTTTTGCTGTACACATCGTGTGAAACATAACTAACTTAACATCTACGTATTACAAAATCGTTATCATAGCCACTTCACTAACTAAACAGTTCAAGTATTTGATGTGGTCACTTGGATTTTCATTATTTTATTTCTTGGATTGGACAAGACGGAATTACCTTGTTGAATTGTTGGACAAATTACTCACCGATGACCACATTACAAAGTGCATGTTAGCAATTTATCGATAGTGCTTTGGAAGCAGTGAGGTCGACGTTAGGAGCAGCTGATGCAAGAACTTAGTTGCAAACTGCTGTGTGGACTCTTGCTCAACTCCAGTTGCATCCACAATAGATTTATGCGACTTCAACGCGACCTTAAATTACGCTGATTAGTCCCTCGTGCAGGCCACATGCGGCAATGCTAACAATAACTCATTATGTGCTAACAGTATGTTGTTAACATAGCACTAGCCAGTGAAAGAAATTAACCGATCACTGACATTACGAAATCCATCGCTTTTTTCTTTGTTAAAGACTACGAAATTTTATTCAATGCTAAATCTTATACACACCCGCGCGCTCGTGAGTTCAGGTGTATTATCTCGTACGATCTTTAAACCTAAACTTTGATGGTACACTATCGTATTTAATAAAATTTAAAAAGACTTTAAATTTTAAGTAACACAAAGCTTCGATTACTAAAAAGCTGTAAAAGCCTTCAGGTGTTACAAAAAATGAACCTAACTTATTTTTAAAATAAATAAAACCTACCGTATTTAAAACTATAGAATACAGTAGATATAGTTTCGAAAATATTGAAACAAATTGTCAAACAGGAAAAAGTTAACAAAAAATAATTAGGCCCTAATAGTAAAAATCAAAGGAATATAATTAGAAACAAAAATAAATATTGTAAATTTTTAGTTACCCTCAAACCGCGGGTGACAAAGTATCAACCCTGCACATAATTGCAAAACTATTTTACACTGCATATATGCAATTACAGTTGGGAATCGTCACACAAGAGTTAAAAGCAGAAACACAGACAGACAAGCAGATTATTAAAATGTTGGAGTATTAAAAGTCATTTTTGAGACGACGAAAAAGCCTTTTAAAGGGCACCAGGCAGTATGACAGACTGCCTGGTACTGTGGGATTTTTACCTCACTAAAACTGACCTTCATTGTTAACGAAGCCCTCAGTCTGGGACCGCTTCCGCTTTGCTTCAGACTGAGACGTGCTGTTACTAATCATACCCAAAGGCTATCCACCAACTGTACCGTGCTCCTGTCTTTCGTAAGAAATCCATCATCTCTCTTACGACACAGAACGGACGCAACATGCACTGCGATGGTTTCCCAGCTGTCCTCGTCCTCCTCCTCGTCTACAGGTAGGCCTCAGGGACAGGAATCGGGCAATCACTGTCGGCTCCACACGACATGGGAAACCGATTACCTCAAGAATCTCTGTTGAGCGGCACGCTTTTTACTGTAGTCGTCAACAGTATCTTCGAGGATACAGAAACATCAGTTGAGAAGTGTTTGTTCGTCGACGATCTTGCGCTGTGTTACTTGGCTGAAGCAAAACGCAGTCTAAAAGGAATCTTGAATGAAGGCCTACGTTAATGAACAGTTAACTAATTATAAACATCAACATAATAATATTAATAATAATTACTATTATTATTATTGTTGTTGTTGTTAAAATAATTAAATTTAATAACCATCATGATCATCATTATCATTATTATTTTAGACAGATTTTAGTGTTAGGCAAAGATCTATCACAACACAGAAAGTCTGTCGGTAAAATTAAAAACCTGGAAATCATGTCTTTATTAATTAGAACCATTATGACAATGCCATCGCAGGCATGTATTCTACAACGTAACTAATTACCTAGAGTTCTTTAAATAGTACGCATAAAGTAAATTTGATATAAAAGATTATATATTTATTTCGTTCGTTATCAATATTTAAAATGCTGACTTAATGTAAAATCCAAACGCAAAGTCGACTGGCCGATTGATAAATAAACAGCTGACTGTTAAACTGTAATTAATTAAAGAAAATTGAACAACGATATCAATGAAAGCCATCAATTAGGTCAGAAAATCAAGTGGACACATGTGAATAAGGTTACCTGCTTACCAACGAAAGGTTAAGAGGTAATGTTGGAACTTACGCTTTTGTTCCGCCCGTAAAATTTGTTTTGATTACAAGCGCCGTTGGCTCGGCTGGGGTTGAGAAAATTTCCTCATGCCTTTGTACGTTCGACACAAATTTACCTAATGATGTATTTTGCCTTGTTTATGCGGCGTCAACTGCAGAAACTCCGATGTTTTCATTTGGCAGTGTGTGTAATTTGTTTTCAAACGACTAAAGTTATTGTCTACTATTGACTAATAAATGTCTCAACAAGTTTAACTCCTTTTAACGCAAAGTATACAATGTATTTAATATCTCATTTAATGTTAATAAAGTTTATTAAATACTCGTACATAAACGTGGCCTTACATATAGATAAAATTAACGTATACCGTTAACTTTGTTTAAACAATGACTACATGTCTTTATACATCACGTTGAATTGCATATTCCTTTTTTAAGTAATACGATTGTTATTTGAAATTCTGTCAAAATTTAGATGACCACATAGGAAGTTGGTAGCCGAGAACCGTTCCTATGTAAGATCGTGTAGGGCGAAAAAATGGAGTGTGCACCGCCGTTGCCCACACACAGTAAAGGCATCTGAAATGTTTTTGAGATGATTAAGCGGGGTTTCCAAAGGAAAGTCTTAATGTGTATAGTCAGGATCATTTGGTGTGTCAATTATCAAGACTATTTAGTATTTACCTACTAATTTTCAGCGTTTCCATGTTTATCATTTGGCGTCTCCAGTGTACTGCCAACTGTGCTAGCATACAATTGTCAGTTGATTTTTTGTGATCTCGCTTAAACATCAATGAATCAAAGTACCAAAGGCAAGATATATACTCGTCGTCTTTCCGAAATAAGCCTCTCAGGTACTGCAATTTTTTTGCCCATAATCCCAGTCAGTAAGGGTCTACGTTGTGTAAAACCAGATTTTACGCCGTATCTTGTATTTTTTTAAATTTCTATTGATATTCTTTTGATTATACTTTCCACAAAGCTGGATGCGCACGGTAAATTTTGATGAATTCTGTAAGGAACTATTTGCTCACTTGTCTAACATCAATCATCAATCAACTCAAAACAACTGATAGCGAGGTCTATGGAGTGGCGTGTGTGACTGTGAACAACAAAACACTGCCTCACGGGACTTCAGATAAAAGAGTTGAGCCAGTCCATCCCCGTCCTTAGCCTCAGGCCTTAGTGCCTGAGTCGCTTTTTCTAACAAGCGTGATTTTAAATACGATTTAAAACTGTTCCTCACTTCTGTAAGAGAAAGAGGCAGTGTGTGTGTATGGGCCGCTTAAGGAATGGCAGAGATGAGAATTACGTGGCAAGATGAAGTTGTCGTGATCGTTTCAGTATATGAGGAGCAGGGATGACTACAGTTAGTTAATCTAGTCTAGCAGCTGATTGCACAGAGAGAGAAACTTGGCTACATTAGATCATCACCTTCAACAAGGCTTGTTTCGATCCAAAGCAGACAGACTGCAGCTGGACACTCCAATGATTCTTCGGACGCCCCACACCTCGTCGCCCTTTTGGCTTGTAATTTCATACTTCTTTGAGGATGCGGTATTCATCTATTCGGTTAACAATTTTAGCCGATATTGGGGAATTTTATTAATATTGTACTCGTAATATTCAGCTCTTATCGTTCATCGACATTCCTTTTGCGATCTTGAAGAGTATATTCGGCCATGTGCCTGATGAATTTCATTTCGACCTTTTGAATACGACGGGTGTGGGACTTCGTAAAGTCCATTTCTCAGACCCATAGAGAAATGTGGGGAAAGCCATCTGCTTAATGCACGTTTTTCCTCGTTGACTTCAGAGTTCTCCTGACGGTCTCATGCATGTGATGTGGCTGAACTTGTGCAGCTTCTTCGTCACGTGATTGGTTGCAATGTAAGATACATTACAGCCCAGATATTCAAAATTACTGACCTGCTCCAGAACAGTATCATGTACAAAACTTTTCCATTACGACAGACAGACAGACAGACAGGTGGTTATCAGCAAATAACACTGTCAACTACAGAGTTACAAGTTTTGGAAGGTTCATCTGCCAGTTGTGTTTGACATCTTCCGTATATAAATTAAAAAGAAGAGGTGACAAAGGGCACCCTTGTCATACTCCACACTGGGATTTGTGCTTTGTTCCTGTTGCAACTAAGCTTTTGTTTTTTACATAAAAACTTTGAATGGCTCTAATGAGGTGTTGTGGGATCCCTTTCTTAGCCATTATTATCCACAGCCTACCTCTGTTCACTCTATCGAATGGCTTCCCAAAGTCGATAAAAGCTATGCATGTGGGCAACTGATATGCCCTGTGCTAGTCCTGGGCTATTGTGAGGATGCAATCTAAACATGACCTGCTCTTTTGAAACCATGCTGAAACTCTAAGTGTACAGTCCCCATTATAGTGTTCACTCGTCTTCCAACATTAGATGAATACAATTTGTATCGTAGTTATCATCATCATTATCATAGTTATATGCACATTTACGTTAGATATTATAGACGTTACGACCTCCTATTTAGTCTATTACGTGAGGCGTGACAAAGGGCCTATTTGCCGATGTTGAGTCAGTGTCCATGTAATTTTTTGATTCCTTTTACTATCGCTTTCTAAAAGGTTCTAGAACAAAGTTAAGGAAAAATGTTGGCCCGCTCTCACCCCCTAAAGAGTTGAAAACTACCCCTAACTACGACGCAAGGATGCATTTTGAAGCCCTGAAATTAGGTACTTATAGGTTTTTGGGGGTGCTGATTACATTCTGACGTCAGAAATTATACTAGACACAAGGGTAGTTTCTAAAGGGTTGAAGCAGACTATAATCAGGGGGTGTAAGTAGGTATTAAACTTCGTGAGAATGCCGGTCAAAGACTCGGAAGTGAGTACCTACAGATTTTTGGGGGTGCTAATTACGTTTTTGACGTCAAGGGATACATCCGACTCAAGGGCTGAAAACCACCCCTAAAGGGTTGAAAACATTAAACAACGCGAGGGTGTATATTTTAGTCATGAAATTGGGTACCTACAGGTTTCTGGGGGATGTTTAACCTACATTTACTTAAACATCACAACATTAATAATAATTAACAAATATTACAACCCTTGGTCAATAACAAACAACTCCGACGCTCAGCTGATGTTCCAAAAAATACGTGCCAGCTGTAAGCAGTGAGCATCAGGTAGCGCATCAGGCCTCTTGTGGTCTCCGCTAGAGGGTCCGTGTTTTTAGCGGTCATAATTAAAAATTCAGTTAAAAAATATATACATATTCCATCCATGAATATAAAATTTTATCAAAGAAAAGTTGAACCAAACAAAATTTATTTTGTAGGACATTTAAAGAGCTACGACTTATTTCCTATGCACTACAGTCAATAAACCTACTGTACAGTAGATATTTTGCCTAGAAATAAAAAATGTTTTACACGATGTCGGCAAAATACATTTTTAAACTTCTGCAACTTATCGAATTTTAGTCATAAAGGAATGAAAAAAATTTTTAAATGTTTGGTATTTTATAAGCTTTATTTCTGGTCTATATCAATTTCTCGATAAAACGCATCGTTACTGAGATATTTTATAAAAAAGGCGAATTTTGGTGAAAATCCAAAAACTTGAATTTCTTAAAACGTTACGCGTTACTGTACAGCAACACATATATATGCTTCAAAAATTTGAGGACATTGTTAATATAATAGACAACCGAAAAGTTATCTGGGCTTCATATACATATTTAACAAAATGGCGGATATTCCTTTTTAAATTTCTTGGAATAAATTTGAAGATATTATAATACTTTCCTAAAGAAAATTGTTATTTTTCAAGCTAGACAAGTTATTAACCAGCCATTGTTTACAAAATTAACAGAACTTTTATTTGATACTAATTTAATTACGATCTAACAATTTTTAGCCGAGTTATATAAGTTTTAATTATTTGATTTGATCAAAAAACTGTGAATCAAAATCTTGTTTTGGCTGTATCTCAAGAATCATTTGACATAATGAAACCAAAAAAAGTGAAAAATGTTCGCCTGTTAATAAGCTTTAATTTTGATGCAAATTGTATGTAAAATGGCTATTTTTGAGTTATTTGCAGATTAGTGTTAACAAACACGTTTTTTTGGCAAAACTTTGAACCCTTATAACTTGCAAACAACGCATTTTTTCGAAAAAGTGTATACCTCCTTTTTGCTTAGCATTTTATTCTCTATCGGATACCGGGGTTAATTAAATTTTGTTTTTTTAACCCCAGAAATAGGGGTGAAAACAACCCTTAAATTTAAGAGCGGGCCAAAACGTTTCCTTAACTTTATTCTATAAACTTTTATGAAGACATTGCAAAAAAATCAGAAGGATCCATCGACACTGACTCAAAATCGGCAGTCAATTCCTCACGTAATAGACTAATTTTTGAATATGGGAACTACCTTTGCCATCTGCCAATCTTAGGGAATATGACCATTGATCCAGCACAAATTAATAAAGTTTAACAAGCGATTGTTCAGCATGGCTGGCATATTTTATCATCATCATCTTTAAGGTTTAAACCAAGAATGGTTTGTTCCGGTTTCAAATAGGCAAATATTACAGCTGGTCACTCCAGCGCTTTCTCGGACGTCCCATAACTCTCCGTCTCCTCGGCTTGTAGTTCCATAGTTGTTTGGGGATGCGGCAGTCTCCATTCGACAAAGATGTTCCCACCAATTCAGCCGATACTGGGCGATCTTGTTGAGTATCAGTGGCGAAGCTAGTAGTTAATGAATGGGTAGGCAAAAGTCTTACCTTAACATTTTTTGTAGAGTAGTTCAACACGGCGAGTTTTCTTGCTTGCAAAATTATCAACTACAGGGTCTTTGGACAACTGGTCACTCATCAATTCCTTCACAAATTTTTTTCAATAGCAATGGTGCTAAGAGAGTTAAGTCTTTCATTAGTCATCGTATTGCGCAAGTATTTTTTTATTCTTTTCAAAGTACTCATACTCCTTTATGAAGAAGCCGTGGTAACAGGAAACGTTAAAATCAAACGAATTAATTTTGAAACTTCCACGTACACTGGTTCTAAGTCATTAAGAATTATAAAATGTAAAATTCTTTGAGGGAACAAATGTTTTCCAGTATCTGAGTAAATGTTTTTTAATTCATTTTCCAGTCTTTCACTATTGAAATATTATTTATTTATAAGGCTGTTCAGTTTAGAAGAAGGAAAACTCTCTTTGTAAGAAATGAAGTGATTTGGATCCAACAACTCAACAAACTGGATACTTTCGAAATCACTGAACCGTACCTCCAGCTGCATAATCAAAGTGTCAAGAACTTCATAAGTTAACGTTTTCAGCAGTTTCCTGTTACTGTCAGCTACATTTACCTCGCTGCTTATTTGGTGACATTTTTCAATACAAGACGACACAATGTTTTCTGATCTCATGTCCTTGAGGATAGCAGTAGTTTTCTTAATTTCAGTGTTGCACAGAATTATATCGGAGATAGTTTTGTGTTGCAGTAGAGAAAAGAGATGGTCAGTATAAACGAATATTTCCTTATAAAAACAAAGTAAGTAAATGAAATGGGTCTTTTTGAGTATGTTAAGCAATCCAACAGCAGAATTGTACGAATCACTATCCCATCCGTCATCATTCTCTGTAATGTCCTCAAAAAATTGTCTCAAGTCACCATAGTGGGAAAAGATGGTATGAACTGCTCTGGAATGAAAGTTCCAACGGGTAGTGGATGCTTGTGGAAGTTTAAATCCTCTAGATTCTAAAAGCTGTGATCTCTTTGAGGATCTACAAAAAAATGTGTGAAATGCTGTCAGATTGTGAATGAAGAACCTAACCGATTTTATTGTTTTAGTGCAATGAAGAAGTACGAGGTTTAACTTGTGAGCATAGCAATGTAGAAATAATGCTCTTGGGCAAGTCTGTTTTACAAAGTGCTGAACACCTCCATGCTTTCCAGCCATTACAGAGGATCCATCATATGTTTGACAGACTACCTTCTCAGTTACACCCCACTTTTTTTAAAACGTCAACAATTAATTCTGATAAGCCTGATGCAGTCTTATCTACTGAAACATCATAAAACCCAATGAACCTTTCTATTGGACCTTCTTTTGAACAAAATCTAAAAATTATGCTGCCTTGATATCTACTTGATACGTCTAAAGTTTCATCTGCCTGAATTCCAATAAAATCGCAAAAATCTAACTTCGCCTTAATCTTCTTTTGAATTATATCAGTTACAGATTCAACTAATTCATTCTGAATATCGTTTGATGTACCTTTAAATCCTGACGTAGACTGGAGATGATCTCGAATGTACTGCTCCTGCTTAGAAAAAAGATCTAACAATTCTAGATAATTACCCCGGTTGACTGAGTCTTCCCCTTCAAAATTACCTCGAAATCCAAGCTCCTGTTTCCCGAGAAAATATACAATATCAACAAGTCCTTCAACAACAAGCCTATTTTGTTTCACGACTTCATTATGTTTAAAAGCTTGAATTCTAGCCCCTTCAGAGAGAGTATGTTCAATCCTCACGCGTCCCAGCAAACGGTACCGCTCTTCATTTTGAATATGTTTATTTGAATTCTGGTGTTTGTCTGCCTTTCTAAGAAAGTTTTTTGTTACTGTCACTCCATATAAAATCCATTATTTTTCACCAGACAACAAGATACATGTATAACAAAAAAGTCTGTTGGTTTCGGAACAGCCTGTCAACCACGAATATCGCTCGTACCAAGAAAACTGAAATTTTCTAGATACTTTACCATCAAAATGTTTAATTTCTAAATTAGTCGTAAATCTCTTGTTTTTAACACCACATTTTTCTTCGTAACTCCAAGAAGAAAACGGCTTACTTTTTAATAAGTTTAAAAGACCTGACAAAGTATTAAAAGGACCGCGTTCACTCATTTCGGGCGACACACTTATATTCATACACAATAATATAACTAAATGAAATTCCAAATTTATAACTTGATTAGTTTCTACATATATGTTTAATGTCACAAATATTTAAATGACAGTGTTGATCGTCTATTAGTTCACCGGAATCACAGGCACACTTTTAATAACCGCACAAAATAAACACGATTATAAACAACACAGCGCGCTTTAAAACTCGCACAACAGCAGTGAGACATGCCTCAACGCTACAGTGTGTGGAGCGCTGGTCAATCCCCCACTCCACGCACTGCCAAGTATCGGCCAACACATTGCTTACATACGATGTATACAAAAAACGCTGAGGCAGGTTCACGTTGCCTCATTCGCTTTAAACTAACTATGTCGGCTGTCACTTGTCACCGTCTAGCGGTCGCTGAGTAAAGCATGTAATTAGTAAATTCGACAATTACAGTAACAATGTATAATCTTTACGTTACATACTTCATACGTATTTATAATTTTTATTCTACAGAATTGTTTAGGGTAGGCATTGCCTCAATTGCCTCCATGTAACTTCGCCACTGTTGAGTATACTCATAATATTCAGTTCCTGCCGTATATCTGTGTTTCATCTATGATCATGGAGAGTATACCCTGCCACGTGCCTGAGAAATCTCATTTCAGCCGCTTGGATGCGACTGGCCTAGGCTTTCGTTTAAGTCTAATTCTCAGACCCATAAAGAAGTGTGGGAAGCGCCGTTACCTTGTAGAATCTTAGGCGTTTCCTTTACTTGCTGGCGGGTTCGCCTGATGGTCCCATACATAAGGTTGAACTTATGCAACTTATTCACCACGTCGTTGCTTGCATTATAAGACACACTGTAGCCCAAATATTCAAAACCGCTAACTTGTTCCAGGACAGTACCATCTATAACAATTTTTGCCCGTACGGGATTTGTTCCACGAAAACACGGGATCAGTTCGGCATATTTTATAAGCTCGAAATTCAATCCATCAGTGCCCGGCGATTTTCTATTTTTACAGCGTTGTAGAGCAGCTAAGAATTCGTCCAATCCTATCGGATCCACATATTAATTGATGTTTTCAACTATTTTTTCCTCAAGTTGCTCCTGATTCCACAGTCGCTCGTAATATCGAAGCCGTCCCTTCTCTGTGACATCACTGGTCTTCAGGTTATATCTTTCGGTCTGATGTAAATGATGTAATCTTTTATAAGCCTTGTCCTGTCTACTCTGCACATCGTGCTTTGTATCACTTATATATTTGTCGCAACTATTTCTTTTCAATTTCCTTACTTCTCTTCTAGAAATGACATAACTGAGCTCATATTCAGACCTTGCCTAATCAGATTTAAATCTAAGTGTATTAAAGATGACTGTGTCTTAACATCTACTACTTGGGCAGTATCATCGTTCCACATACACACGCCTCCGTTTCCTTATCTTTTACGTTTAGTTCTCAGTATCCCATGAGATATGATAGTTCTGATGTTACACCACTCTTGGTTTATATTACAAGTGATGAGTGTTTGTTGCGCAAACTGACTCAGCCACGTCTGGTACCGGTGCCATATAATATTATCTTGGGGTAGAGACACATAAAAGTTGTTTAGAGTACTGGCGCACTGTGGGTCTACCTACCACAAATACTATCTTTGATATGAGAAAAAAACCGTCAGACTCAACGCCGCATTCCCCCAAAAGTTCTTGTATCCTCTACTAAATTCCACAGTGTTTCATTTACTAAAACGTAATCAATTATTTACTGAGATCCTCTAGCACACCAAGTATATCTGTTTATAGTTTTTAGGGGGGAATGAACGTTCTAGTTATTCTAAAATGGTTGAACGCGGTAAAACCAATAAGCCGTCTTCCATTTTCTGTTCGTTCAACATGATTTCCCATTACAGGTATTATAGGGGAATTTCCGACACGTGCTTTCAAAATCCCCTGCTACTATTATGTGACAGTTTCTGTGTATGTTGTTGGCAACTTTCTGTAGGATCTGATGAAATTTTTCTGTGTCTCCTTTGTGAATATCCTCCGGGATATACGGAGCTACTAATGTTGTGTAAACTAGACTATCGGCTATACCACAACTGTCGGCTTGAGTAAAGTTCAGAACTTACAAGACAATATTTAGACCAACAACAACATACCACTATGAATCGTGATCTCTTGAAAAGAAGGAAATACTAAGAATCCTTAAAAGACACTAAGGACATGCAAGAGAAATTTAATTGGAATGATACTGAAGAAACGGAAAAAGTGATATACGTATGTAATAAAAAACGAGGAGATACAGTTATCCTATATATCTTTTGCAGTCACCAGGAGTAGATATGGTGGTAAAACACTTCAGTGGCCAGATCATACCAAGGGCCTGAGGAAAATGGCAGTGAAAGTGTCCTTTAGTGGATTAGAACACAAGAGAAATAGCCAAAGAGTACGGAGAAGATGCTGGATGCTGTCATGGTAAATTAGAAAGAGACCGATATCAAAAAACTGTAAAGTCTAGGAAAAATATAAAAAGCATTAAAAATAATTCCAGAGCTCTAGCCCGGGTTAAACTGCCAAAAGTAAATAAAAAATAATTTAGGAAAAAGTAAAGCACATATACTGTACCATTATTCTTTTATTGAAATACACTTACGAAAGCGGTGTCAGAATATTACAAATCATAAAATAAATTAAATATTAACAATTTTTAATATTAATTATTAATATTAACGCGGTAAAATATTAAAAATCATAAAATTAAAAATATTAATATTGTAAAGTGAAATAAAAATTAACTCTTGTTCAGTCTTGTCTTAGTTCTCAGCTTTATTTTATTATTATTATTATTTAAATATATATTGTAAGTAAACTGTGTTACGGGGTTTTATTATATAAGCCCGCTTACTTTTTACATTGAAGTTTAAAGTTTATGTTTTATAAGAAAATTTGTTTTAATTTTTCTTTAATTGTTTAATTAAATTCAATTAACGTTTAATTAATTCCATTAATTAATTGGTGAGTGTCTCTTGACGTGGTTTAAAGGAAATATTTAGTGTTGATAATTTAGTTCAATTTGTTTTTCCTCGAAGTTCGTTCAGGTGTGACGTTCTTCTGTCGACTAGGTAATTCTGTGAAGTTGGCTCTCACTGAAAATACATTTAGTTAAATTTACTTACTTGTAGTTGGTCTGGCTGACTTCGCAGTGTTGATGATATAATCTAATTTTAGATTTGATTATCACGATTCAAATTGCCGCTGTCTGTCTTGCCATCCAATGAGAGACGTTCACCTATCCTGCAATGTCCTAGTCTATTGAAATAAGCTGTCTGACTCTAATTTGCTGTATAAAAATTATAATTTATTTTTCTGTTTGTTATCATTTTTCCATCACTTAGTTAACAATTATTACAATTATTACACAATTTTTGATTATCTTTTATTTTACATTAAAGCTGTGCATAATATGTCATTATGCTGTTGTTTACAGCTTCTTATTGTACTAACATTACTGTTACTTTCACTCTCTTGGCTAATATAGGATGCCTTACTCATTTACAATATTAGTGGTTATATATAGGTCATCTAAGTTAGTCAGTTATTGTTTTGTCTACAAGTTTTTATGTCTCTCAGTTAGTGTTTTACTGGTGTTGGCTATCTACTTCACATTAGACTTTCTTATCTCGTTGTCATTGTATTCTTGTGGTTCTTCTTATATCACCATTCTGATTAATGTCATCAGTACTGTTAATTCTTCCTCTTATATGTTTCTTTCTTGTTTATCTGCTTCTTACTGACCGAATCTATTGGGTATATGTTTCTGTTGTATAATCACTATTTAATGTATCTTCTTTCTTCTTATTAATTATTATTACCATTACTTTTATTAACTCCTGCGTTGTGAGTTCATTCTTCTTTGTTAGTTGTTTATGTAGTTTCCATGCTTGGCATTTTGATTGTAATTACTTGATGGGTCTTGTCCCCTCAATTATCATGACATGTGCTTATATTTGATACTTTAAATATCGGGGTAATATGTCTTGTTACAATATATACAAATGATTACTCTTTACTTTTTAACATACATTAAAATTCATTGACATGCAATCCCTTTCTCTTCATCCAGTAGCTCATTTAGATTTAATAAAATAAGAACTTTCTCTCAGGGTTAATAAAAAATTAAAGTCAATGTACAGGCAAAGTCATACATAACAACATGTTAAACATATTATAGAAAATATAAAAATAATAAATCAGTTTCATTAATGTTATGATGGGTATGTGTGTTGTCATGGGTTCTTTGGATTATACAAAAGAAACAACTTAGTCTAATCAGAACAAACTAAAAGAGTACAATAAGAAAATGAAATTTACAAAACTAAAAAATAAAAAAAAATGTGAACACTGAATCTGTTAATACTCATTAATAATTAAAAACAATATAATCTTGTTAAGTGAGTTTATTGCATTCTCCACTATGAGTGCTGCGAGAATCTCACCATCTCACTCGCACTCATTATATATGCATTGGGTCTCACTCCCACTCATTGGTTTGATACAATTTGTAATTCAACACTGCCGCCATGTTGGATCTATCTATAAGAATAGTTCAAAGCTTATTTTCAATCAAATACACAGTTTTACACTTTAGTTAATAGTAAATTAGCGTGTACTTCACTGTTCATAAGGTTTAGAGTGTTTGTGTTATATCAGTTCACTGTTCTAGTTACTTTAAATTTAACAATGAGTGAAGAAATATATGTTTTAGCCTAATCGTATATACACAGAACCCTCTCACCAGATTGCTGTTTAGTTTTACAGATTATTTTCTTGTAATAATTCTTCTGGCCTTCACTTTCAGTGTTTTATATTAAGCCCAGGTACTTTTCGTTATTTCAGGAACTTTCCTTCATTAATATACAGTATAACATTATCTTTTAGTAGAAATGTTAAGCTTCTAATTATATGGGTTCTGGCTTTTTTGGAATTCAACAATCAACTCTCTTCCTTCCTTCTTTTAATCTCTGTAGATTCACTTGGTAAAGCTGTTGGCTTCACAACATGTTTTATGGGTCACAGGGTGGTTTTTACACTTTATAATTAACATGATTTATTCTAACCTTATTTTTTCTTGTCCCTAATGTACATAATTAGTTTCTAGGAATATATTCCACAAGTTATATGTATTGTACACATTGCTTAATCTTATTAGGTTAGTTATATTGTTATTTTATATAAATTACATGTGTTACCCACTGTTTATATTATAACAAAGTCTATTTCCTATGCACTTTCACTCTGAAAACGTATACACTGCTTTTTAACATTAATCATTGTTATTTTCATTATTTTCTCCGTTCTTACATTAAGTAACTACTGGTGAAAATATTAAGTAACTCAACTGGTAATTATGGGTTTAATATTATTTTAATTGTTTTTTTTTATATCACTAATAGTCTGTAGTGAGATTACATACAATAGCTGTTTGGGGTTCGCAGACCTCTATATGTTTTGATAGACTCATACCATAACAAATGTTTTCTTATTTAATTACTAACTTATTAACAGTTATCCACTATATTTCTATTTACATTAACATTTATTTACATTTTTTTTTATCATTTGATCTTCCTTCCTGGGTGTAGTAGTCATAGTCATGTCGTCTGATAGTTTTGTCATTGTCATTAAAATGTAATAGGTTTTTATTTCCTATTCCGTCTGCATGTACTTATATTTCCTTTTTTATTACTTTTTACTCATTGAAGTTATTATTTATTTCCAAATAATTACATCTAATTTTCATTCCTTTATTTGTTAGATTGTTTTATACTTTCTGCATATTATCTATAAGAAAGATTGCGTTTAGGCATAATTCACATCGAATTTTGATGATTTATTTATATTTATTCTAGGGCATAATCTTGTTATGTTACAATATGTAAACTATATCAGTCAGTAAAGAAAACTAAACCAAATTCAGTTTGCAGTTGAACCACAAATAAGTCTAAAAACATTTAATTATTTGCCACTAATATTTTAGTCATTTGAAATTATCTAGTAAACACAATTTTTTTGTTACTTCTTATTTCTCCTAAGTACTTTCGCCTCACTCACGAAGCATTTCTCCATTCTCACAAGAATCTTCCCCACATTTCTCTTGGTCTTGTTTTGTCACATTTCTCTTGACCTTCCAATCAAATCTTCTCTTAGGCGCCAACATCGGTCATTATGTAGACGGCTCACCACAGACTACTACCTGTGCTCTATATACTCCAATATCAGCTGCTCTCCCAAATCATTTCCAATGTTGATATCTAACTCCTATTTCTGACAACAATCGTAAGATAGGTAATGTTTTATATTGCACACTTTTATTTTTATTATTCTTGCAACATAATTTATTTCAAGGTGAGAATTTTTTATGAATAAAAAATGTGGATACTGAAATTTGAAAATATAATATTTTTGTATCTACCTTAGAAACTTTAGATATCTCAGATACCTTAGATTTTTTATAAACCGTAGACAGTCTCTGTAATGTTAAATAACACACACACACACACACACACACACACACACACACACACACACACACAAGTATACCACTTAGAGCTGAAGATTAATTTGCTAGTACGTCGATAAATTTTTTCTTGAGTTGTTTTTCACGAGGCAGATAAGGACACTCAAGATGGATGAGCTCCGCTTATTGTCTCGTCAAGATTGTTAGTTGTATCCGAGAGAATTTACACCGTTAAATCTTTTCTCAAACGATACGACACGCTGGCTCCAGTCCGACAGGACTAAATCCTATCCTTTCAATTAAATGTATTTTTACTGACGGATAAGTACACTTTACTCTTACGTCGTAGTCTCCTAATTCGGTTATCGACAAAATCGCGGACACGCTAACGTTTTTACTAATCAGATTTATGGTATGTTTATAATAATATTATGGCTTATCCGCGTTATTATCAATTCACATTATATAACATGATACTCTTATTATCATTAAAATTCTTTATTATACGTGTGTGTGTGTGTGTGTGTTGCAATGAGTAGAATATGCATTTAAATTAGTATTGGGATTTAAAGCAGTGATAGGATGTTGAAATGAAAATTTGTTTAAGTAACGACTGCAGGCTTGGACATTGTATATTAATCGATAAGAGACTGTTCAAATTGTTAGTTTTAAGTAATTTTAGCCAATAAAAGAACTGAGAAAGTTGCGGAAAGGTCCAAAAAGTTGCGTAGGCTTGTGGTTGGTGCTCATGTGTGAGAACATTTAATTACTTTACGGAATAATAATAAAAACATTTAAAATTAAAAATCTTTTGTTATAAGTTGAGTTTTAAGATGAGACTTGTAGGTCTACCTGAATACGACTAATGAAAAGACCTATCAAATGTCAGTATTTGTTAGTAATTTAAAAACGGAATGTATGATTTTTTTCTAATGAAGAAAGTTTTATGACCCGTTAAGTACGTTGTAAAATTATACTTTTTTTTTTAGCATCGAGCAATCTTATACAAGAATAATTTCATCTTGGCTTGGCGCAGAGAAACGTTACGAATTAACCAATCAACGTACGAGAAATAGGGAAAATTTTCAGTCAAATTCTGATTTCTTGTCAGGCAACAGTTTTTCTGTGAACTCGAAAACGTGCGGACCTATTGCACTAGTATAGACGTTTGGTCTACTAAGGCGTATGAACACAATTTGAAAGGTCACTAGTTGCTGATATTATAAATTTTAAATAGTGCTAATCCGGGAAAGTGGAAGATATTCGTTTAGGGATTAACGACACATGAAATCCGCTAGATAATTGTGTGTAAACCCAATACCCAAAATTGTAGTAAAATTAAATAACGGTGAAAATTAGCTAACGGCAATTTATAGCAGCTGCGCAGTTACCCGACGGAAACATTATCTAACAAATCATAGACTACGTTGCTTTTTACTGGACTAGGTCATTTTTTTAGCTCCAACAGGAATTGGTATTGTGAAATAAAAATGTGTGTTTTATAGTCGTAAAATTATTATTTATATAATATTGTTATATGTTTCATGAAATACTGCATCTTATTTTCTCCTTACTGTGTATGAGATTCTTTTAGTGGACTATATTCTCCATCAAAATCCGCCTACAAACATATCTATTTGGTGACACTCGTTGTCAATAAAAGATAACCAGCAAGTCTGCGGCATTTTTTCTGTTCCTTTCTCGCCACCATATCCGTAGTATTTTCTTATTCCTCATTCCTTGTCCCTTTGTTGCCTTTTTGGTATCCTGTTCTACCCTTCCTATGTAGCCCGCAACTTGAGTTTGTCACGTTGTGGTGCTTATAGGACGGTTTCAGCTAATGATCTAAGCGTATCGTTTTCTTTACATGCGCCCCATATATTTTTTGGAACCCTTCTTTCAAAACCTTCAGTCTTTTTATTTAATATATACAATGATTCGCTAAATTTTCTAGGTAAATATCGGTCCTAATGTTGCCGAACGAGCGATGTGAGTTCTCAGTTTTAACTCGTCAATCTAATATTTGTGTCTATTTGCCTGTCCGTCTTTTAGAGGATATGTTAAAATTGTTTTTTTTTTAAAGCATAAACCAGTTTTTGTAAAACGTATTATGCGTATTCTTACTTTTACTCCATATACCATAGATCTTATTGACATTGATTTCTTTCAACATAAAGAAACCGGAGGCAACAAGTAACGGTTTAAAATATGGGCAAAATCGCAAAAATCAATATACAAAATAAAATTAAATAAAAATTTAATTCAATTAAAAAAAGAACTGTTTAATTAAATAAACTTAACTATTTTAGAACACTAGGTTCTAAAAAGGGGATCAAGATTTTGGAACAATTCTAAAAATCCTTGCTGAGTGTTTCACTAGAAGGAATTTTGACCCACACTCCAATTCTGGTGTAGTATTTACTTTTGAACATTTGTTTTGAACTTCAGAGACAACAGGAGTCAAACGTTGTGAAAGTTCATGTGAGGCATCAAAGTATGAGGAATTCTGAGGAATTATGTGACATAACGTATGAGAAACTAAATAGTTTTGCGTAGATAACTTGCAGTATAAATTGTTTTGTATTATGTAACGCAATATTGTTTTATGTTGTTTGTGTGCCGCCTCGTAAAACTCTGTATCTTTTTTATTAATAGACCTGTATGTCACTGAAAGAACCTATTATCAGGCAGAAGGTTTAACCTTAGGAGATAATCTGGAGATTAGCTTTTTATAAAATTTGGTTTTAATTTCTTAGTGCATCAAGTTAGTTGTAAAGGGAGAGTAATTATTTCTGTTAATCTGTAAGTAAGAAATATATTACGTAGTCGATGAAAATATATTATTACTGTATTATTATTATTATTATTTGAAATGCCAAGGCGTGTTATGTTTGATCCTTACTGGTTCTCCCGGACAGAGTAAGAGGGTAAACACAATTAGTAGCTAGTTTAAAATATATTTTTATTTCATAGCAATTGGTATTTGCTTGATAAATTGTTACTGATGTTTAACAATTTATTTTCAGAGAAAAAGATCTTAGAAGATCGCAGAACGAAGACATGACGAACTCATAGAGGCAAGCTATAAAGCAACAATGGAGGTTGGAAATGGTCTACTTAAAACAATAAATGAGATGTAATTTTAGTCTTAAGGACAAAGTAACGAATTCACACTCAAAGTTCACGTAAAAAATATGAATTTGGCAGCCAAGAGGGAAAATAAAAAAGAGAACGACTAAAACTTTTCATCGGCAAATTGAATAAAGAAAGCATAGAATAGACCGGAAGAAGGCGGAGAAAAAGGTAGAAATGAAAGCTGAAATGCGAGAAACGACGGAAGAGGTTAGACAATTTGCATAGAATAGTATAAAAATTGTTTTTACGAAACTTACAGACGAATACGTTTGTAAGATTCAGCATATTAAAATTATATTGGAATCCTAAAAAACAGATTATAAAACCTTATAAGTGGTGAAAATATAATATTCTAGTGAAGACTAGATGCGATTTATGATAGAAGATCTGCAGTCGACGCCCTGTTGTTACTACAACAGCTTATTGCTAAACATTTAAGTACAATAAGAAAACTTACTTCCTTTTATTGACTTCAAAAACGACTTTGATAGGATTGACAGGCAAACATTGAAATCGGTAATGAATAAAATATGTCTGCTGCATTTAATTCGAGCAATGCAAAGCACAAATGACACTGCAGAAATAACCTTTAAGGTTAATGGTAAATCAATTAATTTTAATATAATCGACAAACGGTAAGGTTTATTATATATTATGGGGTAGGGATTCTGTACATAATTATATAATATTTCCGATATAATCCGTAAGTGAAAATACGTTTTAAAGAAAGGAACAGATATAAATAACATACAGACTTCTTAATGTTTTTATGTATAAGGATGACCTCGCAATAATAGCAGAAATAAAGACAAATTCGAAATGGATATTTTCAAGCTTAGCGAGATAGGTAAATTGTTAGAGATGCACTATGCTTGAAAAAACCAAAACGAAAGAATTTATGGTCAAAGAGTTGGAACGAACCAAAACCATCATTGATTGATAGCAGATCACTAGAGCAAGTCAGCCATTTTAATTATACTTGTCTCCAAAATAAACATTTTTCTTTCACAAGAACAAAAATAGCTGAACCTATGAGTACTTTATATGTTGAGTTTTAATATATTTTCTAATTTTTTCTATCAGGCAGGAGACTCTTGTGATATTTGTTTGAAATGTTATAGAAGTAATTTAGTAGCAATGTAACTGGAAATGATAAATATACCCTTCATTTATGGGTTACATAGACAGTAGCGTATGATAAATTGTGTGCATATTTTATATCTGAGCTACTCTTTTCTTCGTCTAGCAATAGTCAGCCAGCATATTAGGACTCCATTTGCCTCGATACCTCATTTACATTGTAGAAATCTGCTGATGGAAACGCTCTCCGTGCTCATCGCTGATAGCCCAAAAAGGTTTCTAGGATGAAGTCTAGGTGAGAGCCCATGAAATGGATTTTTAAAGGCATGTTGCAAATGTCAGAAGATCAGCCGCTGTATCACTATAGCTTTCTGGTTTATGATCCCCAATAAAATCTCCATAAAAATTCATAACAGATATTATTGACTGACTGCCGGGTTACTTCCTCCAGTGGATTCAACACTCTTTCAAATCTCCACAGACATTCCAGTTATATTTTTCATATTGGATTTTCTCTAACACTACTTTTGTATATCTCTTTCATATCAGCGACTTGCGCTGCAGCTATTTATAGAAATTGAATGCCAGTATGTAAAAACACACCCTTCAACCTAAGTTTTTATGAGTCTTATCTAAGTCATAAAGTAACCTACGCTTAAAGTGAGGTTAATCGAAGAAACTAAATAAATTTACCCATTTTGAAAATTTAAGCAACTTTTTGAAGAAGAAAATAAAGAAAAAAACTACACGTAAATTCTATAAGATGGTTACAATGCCTTTACTCTATGGTAGCGAAGTGTGGGTAACAATGAAGGCGACTGAAAATCGAATGTAGGTTCAAGAAGTAAAATGTCTACGAAGAGTGAAAAGGTTTAGCTGTCGAATCAGATTAAGAAATGGAAGTATAAGGAAACGCTTAAAAATATTGAGTGTTTACAGATACACTCAAAGGAACCAACAACGGTAGAATAAGCACATCAAGATAATGAATGAAAAAAGGTTACCAGTCAAAGCGAAAAAATGTAAACAGAGTCGTATGGTAAATAATGTATGTATCTGCAACATACTCCAGGTCGGTTTAAATAAAAATTTGGAACTTGTAGTACACTTATAAGATCATATGGCAATAATCCTGAATTTAATATTGGCCTGAAGATAATAGGAAGTTACCCCCTGCCGAAGACAAGCCACCCCCCACCTCCACCCACAACCAATGAACAGCTTTTATTTATGCCAGTGATGTGAAGTGTAGATGTTAATATAATTATAATGAAATTACGAGCCAGTATTAACTATTTTTATAAACTAGCTAAAATGTTAAGTAAAATGAAATTTGTAGTCACCTGAAGGTAATTAACAATTACCAAACTTCTTTGACAATTTTACCTAGTAAAAGCGAATGTTTTAGGCTAAATAATGAGAACTCTATAAGCAGGCCAGTGACGTGACATTGTGGATAAATTTATGATTAAAAATATAAAAATAATAATAACATAAATGAAACACTAAATAAATTTTGCCGATAAAAAGATTTAAACATGATGAGACCTTTGTCGAGCAATCAACGGAAGTAGGATTAGTCGTTTGGAAATAAGTTACACACAGTGGCAAATGAAGACACCGGAGTTTCTGCAGTTGACGCGAAGCAAAAAGGGTCAGTTATCATTCGGTAATTTGTATTGAACGCACAAAGGCACAAGGAAATTTTCTCAAACATAACCAAATCAACTGTGGTTGTAATCAAAGCAAATTAACGGACGGCATAAAAGTTTAAATTCAAACATTAAGCCAACCTCATGTAAGGAACGACGTAATTTCCGAAGCCGATAAATCCATCCTATACCCCCTTTTTTCAGATTATTATAATAACGGTTTGATAATTTACTAATATTTTTATTTTATTTGCTGTAATTAATTATAGTTTGGCAGTAAGGTTTTGTCTACGACTGACGATTCCGATCTTGATATTTTGTTTTTTGTCAGTTTGTCAGTTTTTTGACACTTTGTTAAAAATTAAGTAAAAATATTTATTTTCATTATACTACTGATGAATTGTAGATAAATAAGTTTATGTGAAATGACTTGTTTCTGTTATTCCGATATTTAGGATTGGATGTTCGGTTTAAATTTATATTGGCGCGAGCCCTGGCCAAGGTGAAAAAAAATGTATGGGAATGGGAGTTGAAGTTGATGAAAAGTGTATAGGCTATATAATCTACAGTTATATAGATCAGGTGGATGACCAGGATGATCAGGTGGTACTAACACAGTTTAAAGGTGACCTGTAGTATATGAGCAGGAAGATATATGAAGAGTATGGGAAGTATGGTATACAAATCAACACAGATAAGACGAAATATATGTGCATAGGAGGCCCCAGCAGTATGATAGAAATTGAGAATGGGGGAAATATTACATCTTAAATATCGCGGAGTGATAAAGACACAAATGCCATCAAGAGGAGAATACAACAGGGAATAATTCTGGTTAAAAATTAAATGGAATATGATAAAACAAGAACATATAAAACTGAGGATATATACTATGTAAAAGTATTCATGTGCAGATACTTGGTGGCTGAATGAATTGGACAGAACGATGACGAATGTTAGACTTCCGAAAGTAGTTTGCAAGTGGAAGCCATCCAGAAACAATAAAAATGATGACCTAGAAAAACGTGGGCAACAACATCAGGAAGCCCATGAAGGCAAGAGGATTGCTCGAAGACAAGCCTTAAACAGAGACGAACTGCGATCAATTATGGAGGTCGGAAGGCATTGAAGAACCTTTTGAAGGCGACGTATATACATTTGTGTGTGTTCCATATGCCTTGGATGTCTAAATTTGTAAGCAAATATGAATCGCTTTTTCAAGTTCTTGATGCGTACATAATATTATGCTATATTAGTGTAATATTAAGATATGTTTTTCCTTACTTGAGACATGTTTCGACTATTGAACAGGATGCGCATCATCAGCCATCCTGATTTTCTGTCTGGCAAAGTATCTGTTTGTTGGTAAGCTGCAGCTGATGGCTTTTGTTGGTTTGATCGATATTTTGCTTTTGCGGTTATTGTGACGATTTGGTGTATAAATTTGTTTTGTGAGTATTTCCAATACTTAATGTTTTAAAAATTGTGTCAAATTTTTATTGATTTATCAAATCAATGTTTTATTGATACACTTGATCAATCTATTGACCTTGAACAAATGTACCAAGGAACAATACCCTGAGTTTTTTTAATTGCTCCCCCTTAGCCCACAAAATATAGTCATAATAATAATATAGTTATAAGTAGTTATAATCGCACCCGCAAAATTACAACTATAACAAACCCACCTCTCCACTCATACCATAAGCTGCCGTACAAATGTACTTCTGAAGCTGCTGTAACTAGTGAAACAACTGTCAGGATTAACAGAACATTTTTGTTTTATTATTTAAATCGGTATTCCATTACATCGAGTTCAGTTATACATATATCCTTATGGTCTCTTCTTCCAATAGTCAACACTTTCGTTCGTTTTACTAAAACGACAAAGTATTAAACGGAAAATTATGTGATTAAGTAGGAGGTTACTTGATTCAAATGCAGGGTCTCCTTTACTGTACTACATGCGTCAACAATGTCCTACCAGCGTCTGTGTAGTGTGCGGCTGAATGTCTCTAACAGTAATGACCCCAAATAGTATCCAGATCCAGAGCGTGGTGTTGGAATCAATCTACATTTTCCATGAAGAGTATCAGGCTTAAGAAAATGTTAACATTATTATGTAAATTATGTTCAAAAAAAGAAAAGTATCAAAAGACGTGAAATGTCAAAGGAGAAAGGTTTGATCAGACAGCTCAACTTTTTGTTATGAAATGACCACTTAACTAGAAACACCAAAGTAAGACATATAAGGCTCAACTTGAAAATTGTATCTTGTGTGGGGTTAGGATGTAGGTGTCCGGTATGTAGTCAGGCATTAGAGGAAACTCCATAAGGAAATAAGGCTGATCCGTACTAGAAATATGAATGACAATTGAAGTCAAAATCACAGAAAACATGGAAAAATGAAGTTGGCTTTGTACAGGCACGAGGATTGTAGGCCCAATATGCAAAAATAGAGAATTGTATGCAGCATACGATAATTTCAGCTTTGACGCCATCATTAAAATACAAATACTGAAGTTTCTTGGTCATTTCCTGAGGATAGAAGTCTGGAGGACAGTTAAAAAGCTGTACAAGGATTCTACTGGGGGAGTGTGACCTAGAGGACGGCGGAAGAGTCAATGGAAAGTCAGTGTCCCTAGTGATCTGAAACAGTGTATGATATACATCTCCCTTACTCAGGACTGATATGGATGGACGATAGTGGTTGAGCAGGCCGAGGGTGGCCACATGAATATTTCATGTTTTCCGTCCGTAAAGCTACCATATTTTATAAGGACATATATTACATATTATATATTTATATATTACATATGGACATGGTCCAGGAGCCACCATATTTTACAAAATTTATCCTGCGTGTCCTGTCGTGTTTTATATTTAAGCTTTGTTACAGTGTGCCATAAATATTCAGAAATTCGGATACTTTAGTTTTCCATAATAATTAAAACCTATACCCTAATTAAACTCTAATTAATAATTACCGAATTCCTAAATAATTAAAAATATTATCTTCCTGAATTTTATAGACTGTTAAGAATTTTTTTTTCATGCTTTAACGCATCCCCCCTGAAAAGCAGAGATCTTAGTTTTCACGGCTGATAATTTCTATTATAAATAATAACGGCATCGAAGCTTTAGTAGTATCAAAGTGGTTTAGGAGTTAGGCAGGGAAAGGCGCCTTGTTTGAACTATTCGGCATACTAGGAAACTACTGTAGCAACGTTTCGCACTCTACACATTATTACTCAGGGCGTTATCTCAGGTAATCATCTCAACAGGTTGAATCTACCTGGAGGTTGGAAAACACACATTAATCTAAGGGACCTTTAGGTTTTTAGCCATGTACCATACGCACTGGTTCACTAAACCTCTATTCTCTGACTACAGAGGCTAGTAATGTAATATTATCCAAATTTTAAAGCACTTTTTGTGAACAATTCTCGAAATCCGATATTACCACGTGACCGTCTGCGTATAAAAGGGTAGACAAAGAAAACATGTTTTGATTATAATTATTAATGGGCGTTATTTTGTTTATTACAAGTGAGAATTCAGCGAGGACACTCCGCTCGGCAGACGGGCTCTAATAAAGGGTTTCAGCTGGAATAATCGGGAGATATATTGCGAGTGTCTGTACGCGACACTTGTGCAAATTGAAACAATTTATATAAATAGCACAGTGTGCGTGATAACGAATATATTGTGCGTCATGTGGAGGAATGTCGGTCGGACGGCGTCAACAAGTGATAATGAAAATATATATGAATTTTAATTGGAAACAGTATATCATGGACCCAACCCGCGGCGCGCGTATATTGTTTCTGCGACCTTCTCGAATACTAGCTGTGTTTTCCCTGTACTTATATAACTAGTTGCAATTACTGCTGACAATATTTAATAAACTATTTACGGACCTGATATTTCTTGCCTTGTTTCGCTATTACTGTAAAATTCTAAACTTTTCGTTACTCACACTTTATCTATTCCGTTCATAATTTTTAACATTTCGGTTCTCTCCCAATAACCGTATCCACAGTTATTTCCGATATTTCGATCATGCGATTATTGGTATCGATATGTAGGGAAAATCGCATAACATTTTAGTCAGATAATAGAAATTGTGAAAAGTTATTTGTGTATGTTATAAAATAGTTTAATGACGACTGCAATCGCGTTTCAGTGTCACCTTTTTTACGGAAAATGTAACTACAAATGTGTGCCTGTGTAGCGAAAAGTTAACATTCTTAGGTTAACATGTAAACTAGAATTACATATGGAAACCAATATGTCTTTAAAATAATATTCGCGTTTGGAGAAATCCTTGTGACAAAAAAAAAACAACTGGAAGTAAGGCGGGGTGGCACAAGCCTATTACTATACATGTCCCCCTTTTCTATGGCAAAACTCATTATCCACTGATTCTCGAGTTTTTCATTAATAGTTGGTATTTTGCGCAGGTCACTGGAAAAGCAACCAACTCGAAGTAAGGCTGGATGTTATACACGTCTCCCAACTTTTTTGTGTTTTGCACAAAATTTGCTTTCAGTGAAGTTATCAAGATTTTACTGAAAAACAAAAAAAATTGGCCACCTAAAGATTAAGAAATTTTGTTACATTTGTTAAAACTTCTTTGTTTTTTTTTAATCTTACTATTAGCTATAATTGTGTTCTTCACTTTACACTTTTGTTTTTTTTTTAAACGTTATGATCTTTGTATTTAATGTTACTCTCTTTCAAGCATTGTATATACACTTTAAACGCCACATTTTTCCTAATCATGTGTTTTATTTCTTTGAACAGTAAGCTGAATATCAAAAACCATTATCACCTAACTTCACAAATGAAAACAACAAGTATTTTCTCTTTACATAAAGAAATAGAATACTTAACAATTAGTACACTTCTTTTTCACATCGTTGTATATCGATATAATTGGATATTCACAACATCGAAAATGTACTATAGGTACGGATATTGAGAAACTAGCAAAATTTCTTGTCATTCTATACGTTTTAAATAACAGAAGTAAGTTTAATTTGTACTAAATTCAGCTAGGTACGTAAGTAATTCTAGACAGCTGTACATTTAAACAATTTTTAAACTAAACCAATGACTATTATTCTGGAACTTGTGCGGTGCCAAATAATGAGGGGAAAGACATGGAATTCAGTCATTTAGGCATATTAACTCCTGGATAGTTAAAGATTTAGGTAAATAACATAAACGCTTGTAGTATATCTGAGTGAATGAACGAGTGTCCGTGGAACAATAAATTTCTCTTAAAAACAAAAGCAAAGCTATACCTTAGATGACTACAATAAGACCTACTGTCTGTTGACACACAAAACTAAATATACAAAAATTAGTGCACCACAGCCAACAAGACTTATTCAGAAATGTAAAAGCGGGATTATACGTTTGAAGGCAAGGCAAGTTTTACATATCTGGGAATAGATCTGAATAACAGAAACTAAATATAACGAGAAATCGTCAAGATGTTAATTGCTGGGAACCAAGCATACCACTGAAATTGTACTCTCTTCAAATCTCTGCTACCTAATAAAATTGAGCTATACTGAACTCTCATCGAATCAATGATAACATACGAATCGTAAGTCTGGAGTATCACAATTGCTGATATTTCCATTACAAAGGTTTTTTTTTGATAAATAATAAAGGCAATTTATGGACCTGTGAAAGAAAGAGAAATTTGGAAAGTGAGAAACAAATATGATATAGGTCTAGTTGCTATATTGAATGGACATGATATAATAAAATTTAGCCTATATTATTTTTGGAAAAATTGGCTAGTTAGGGCATGTGGAGACAATTGGCTGAGACAGACGGCTATAGAGAATCCTGTACGGAAAAGTGGGAGGAGTGAGTCAGGTAATAAGACTGAGAAGGTGATGACTCCAAGGAGTGGGAGCGGATTTGGGAAAGATGGGAGACGCCTGGCACTTAGAATAATTTATTTAAGGCAAATAGTGGAGATAGCCAAGGTCCACTCAAGTCTGAAGCGGTTTGAAAAAATAAAAATGCTGATTTACTATGCAAGGGGTAAATCAGAAACGTCTAAATAAAAAAATAAAATAAGCTTAAATAACACAATTGTATGACGTTCTCTCAGGGGAGCAAAACGATTCAGAATACTCAATGAGAACGTAAGAGAGAATTTTGTGATATAACAGATATGTACAATGCAAAAGATTGTACAGAATTGTGTGATATACACAGTGCAGTGTACAATGAAAAAGAATGAAGAACATTAAATTGACACATTCTACGAAAGATCAGGACAGATTAGTGAAAACTGTGAATAGTTGTTTAACAAGAGAGAGTTGTGAACCCGCAGAAGAGACGGTGTAAAACGTTCTAGTAAGCCGATAGTATAAAAGCAACACCCGTATACTCGTAGAAGCAACGGCGTAAGATCTGCCGGAACTGCTGTCTTAGCATTCTGTCGCTTCTTGAAGTCTGAAGAAGGTCCGTGAGGGTGGGATACGAAACGTTGCCGACAATGTCGAGAATTTACAGCAACCGACCATGGCCTAACAGTTCGGTGTTTAATAGTTTTGAGGAGGATATTGACACCGCCCGTGCAAGCTTAAGACAAAAATTAACTATAACAGAGTACTTAAGTGATAGCGGATATCCATAAGTCATCAGGTTATCTCAGCTTCTATTTAAATCCAGTGCCAAATAGAACAGAACATGCTCGATCCACCTCAGCGTGGCAAAATACCAATCTGCCTGTCGCAATACGGTGGCCGCGCCAAACGCTCACGCCCGTGCAGTCGAAGTTCCAGTGGCTGAAACCTAAAGGAAACCCTGAAGAAGCCGCACCCCAGAGCAGAGTCAGGGTAGTGCAAGCAAAACTAACCCCCTCGCTCGATCATGTTAAAGATGGATCCGCACCGTAACGCATTGCTTTTGCAACAAACACATATTGGCTCTGCACTTTGTGAAACTGCCGTTCACTGGGCTGAACCCGGATAAAATTCACAAACCAGGGCACTTCGTAAGACTCGTATGCGCACTTCTCTGTGTGTATATTATTTGAAAGTGTCATCTTAGTTTGACCGTCAGTTTTCCTGACCACTTTACATGTTATCACCTAGATTAATATTCTTTAAACAAATGGCTTTATCAAATTTAGGCAAAATTGTACAAGCTACAAATAAACAGAACGTTAAAATTTGTTTATCTCTTCCTTTTAATGCTTCTTCGTCTTCTGCTTCTTCTCTTTTCGTAAAAGGCTTCTGCCATTAGGCCTATAACACTATCGACTTACTAAAAACTTTTACACATTCTCTTCTTAGGCTTCCCAACTCTCTTGTTGAACAGCTATTCGCAGTTTTCACAAATTTGTCTTGATCCTTCGTGGAATGTGTCCATTTAATGTTCTTTTTTGCATTGTACACCACATTGTATTTATTATATCACAAAATTCTCTCTTACGTTCTCATTAAGTATTCTGTCTTATCTTGCTTTCCTGATAGATCTTCATAAAATTCTGTTATTAAAACTTGTTTCCTTTTTTCTTTACTTAGATGTTTCTGATTTAGCCCTTGCACCATACGTCAACATTATTGTTGGTAGTCACAACAGTCAAAAAAAGAATGATTTGGTTGTAGAAATCTGACAATTACGGATGATAAAGGTTCAAATGTTCGAATAAGTCACAAGGAATGAATGAGTTATGAGGCATACCTGAATTCATAAACAGAATTCAAGAACAGTGTAGAGATAGCGTTAAAACTCTACAGAACAACGCAAGAAATAAATCACATAACAACTACATAATATAACTTAGCAACTACCGCTTCATAATTTAGCCAATTTATAGACGAGTTTACTTGATTGTCGTTACTGACAGAAAAACGATAAATATAAATACACACTGCAGGTCTTAACTATTTAAGAAAAGTTATATAATATAATCTATCAGAGGAACATAAAAGATAAAAATTAGAAGAACAATTTAGAGGCACATTTTACAATTAAATTTATAACAGGAAAATGTCTAGCACGAGATTACTCTCGTGGGGACGGCACAACAAATTCTGCGTCTAATATTATTGTGCCTAATCTTCCGCATTGTACCTTTGTTGTCATTCACCGGATAAGTGGTGTGTGCAAATAAGGGGCATGTGTTTTGTACAGTGATAAGAAGTGGGAGTTGTTGGCTTAATGTTCGGTAGTTCCCCGGGGCATTGCTAATTGTTAACTGTCACTGACACTCAATGTAGTAGTCATACGGAATGGTTAAACACGTATCGGTTTCAACTTTCAAATGAGTAGCGTTCAATATTTACAGTTTACAAAGTCGTGATAGGTATAATCTACGTACGAAAGGAAACTTAAACATTGTCGTAGTTTACATTATTACAATTTTCCGGGCTGTGGCCCAGGTTGTTCATATTTATCAACAGACGTTTCTCCCATACCGATGACGGACATATTCATTGGCGCGGGAACATAGATCACAAAACCCGCGAACAATTAGGAACAGTCAAGCGGGAAGATTATTAGTAAAAAAGTAAAGCAATTTCTGTGAACCAAATTAATCTGTAAAGATTTAGAATCGCAGGTGTTATCAAAGTTACACACACACAAAGTATACATAATGTAAATAACCAGGACTTATTTAGCATTTCAAATTGTAATTTTTTTGTGCGTAGTAGGCCTAATTACTAGTAGTAATAGGATTGATATTCATAATTTGTGACAAATTCTAGACTATTATTTTTGTTCGTTGTTTCTATTGACAGAAACAAAAATACAAACTGTTTCCCGCGCGTCTGTTCGTATCTGCTCGTGTATGTTGTGATCTGTGTCCTCGCGCCACTGAAGATGTCCGCCATCGGTGTGGACGAAACGTTCTTCGGTGATAAACAAGAACAACCTAGAGCACGGTCTAACAGACAGGGATAATGTAATCACGGGCCGCGAAAATTTACGTTCATTTGTCGTAGTTTGTTGCTGAACTTGTACCTGCTCCGTCCTGCTGAACGATGTTTTTCGGAGTCACCACCATTATAATTGTATCACTAAACGTGAAATGATACACGTAAGATCATCATCATCCATCTGTCCAGGATTAAGCAGGTTGCCTATTCCGGCTTCACCATCTCCGTCTCGGTCTGCCAACATTTCTTCTTTCGGTTGGCTTATAATTCAGGATTTTCCTTGGTATTCTTTCTGCAATTCGTTGCCGGTATATAAACAACACGTGTAAAATACTGTAGTAATAAGTGTGACTGACGACAATGGAGGGGGTAACGTTCCCCCTTCGTTGTGACGCTGTTGTGGCAGCAGTCCCCACTCCAACTATTTTTTGTCTCTGGTCAATCTATAATTGTTTAATTTTGTTGCTGTCTATTAAAATTATTTCTTTTTGGTGACTTTTATTTTTGTTTGAGTAAGTTACCTATTGGAAAATTTTATTACTAGAACTTCGGTAATAAGTTTTTCATACCAATTTTATACAAACTGGGACTAACAATGTCTTTCGTATCGATAATTCATTCTAAGAGATAACAATACTAACAGTAAGAGATGCTCAATGAGAAGTACTCCTAACCTAAACAAAATCGTCAATAGTATACAGATTAAAATGGCCTAATCAACAGAGGGACTAAAGCGGTAATCAACGGAGAAGAATAAATGAAGTACTAAGGTAAGGGAAGAACAATATGTGCCAGAACGGGGAAAAATAAAGATAAAATTACAAAATTCCGGAGGAAAAATACAGATTTATTTTAAACTTTTTAATACTACAGAAGGAAAAAGATAGCCCTATTACAAGGAACAGAGAAAAAGAGACAAAAGAAAACCAACAACTATAGAGGAATTACTGTTACAGCCGCAAATTTCCAGTTCACTTCAGGAATATTTAAAAAAAAATAAAAATAAAAGAGCAAAAAATATAGTTTCATCTATGAACAGATTTAGTCCTACAGAAACAGGCTACAACTTCCCCACGTTGAAATTGTAATACGTGTTCTAATAATAAGAAAACGTCTCTATTCAGCGAGAGAATGCGCAATATAGAATAATATAGCAAACAATGAGGGGGTATTCTATTAACTTCTGATGTCGAAGGCACAGACAATAATGTGTTTATATAATAAGTACGGAAAATACAGAAAATATTGAAGTCATAACATTATACAGATAACATTATAAATATGGACAATTCCAAGATTTTAGTTCAAGGCCAAAGGATGGTTTTCGGTTGTTTCTGTACGCTACTTTTCCCTAATTTACAAACGGTTTCAAATTTTATTTATATAAAAGGTAAATACCACAAAACTTCTCCTTTACATTCATTTTATTATCATTATCGTATGTGTTGTAGATCGGCCGCTTTGCCATTCGTATGTAACCTTTCCTGCCTCTCTTACACTGGTGGCTGGTGTTACTAAATTAAAAAATAATATAAGAAAACATTAAGCAGCTAAAATTATCAAAAATTTCAACGGAGACCGTATTAGATCCTACGCGGTAATGTTCGCGTACAATTCAAATGTAGCGCGCAGACTGGTGATTGTAGGCCGATTGCAACTTAATATGGCAGAGCTTACGAGTAGCGATGGCTTTATGCCATGAAGTCAGCACAGCCTTCAGGGTTAGTGTTTACGTTCGTTCAAAGTAAACGTTATCCGTTGTTTGAGGTCATAAAATTATAGTAATAATTTTATATAACTGTGATTATGATAGTTTAATGTCTTTTAACCTATCCCCCATCCACTCAGCCAACTACTGCAACTACCAAAATTTGGAACCACCAGCCGCCACTGCTCTCTTATAAAATTTATAATTCCAAAAAAAAAAAACATTTAGGCTTATTATTGTACCTTTATATTACGAATGAAATCATACACCATGTACTAGTTAACGTTGGTTTACGTTTATTCGTGACATACGTATGTTCAGCGTTACACGTGGGCGAGTAACGATTAAAAATATCGGTATGGAGAACCATACATGACTTCCATATTCTAAGATTTATATTTAAAATCATTTTCAGCCAAACAGCCAGGGAAGGAATTTTAACAAAAAAATACTTCTTTGTTGCCAATAACGTAGTACACATATAAAAAAAAATTATCCCCTCCCCCTTCAACTATAATTTTGATTTATAGAAAATTACCCCAGCCCGTTCAACTAGCCTCTTCATTTATAGATATTTCATCTACGTTTCTACAGTGGATTATTAAGATCTTATCAGGATACTTTATCAAAATTAAGTACTTTACTCATGTTACAACAAAAAATGTTTCAGGTAAACTGCCCTTTCCCCGTAACCGATCTTCACCAAAATCAACAGACATTGAGTTCTCTATAGCTCAGGCACATATGTAAAAAATTATTTGATTCTGTTTGAATTTACGGCAGTTATGGTTCGTCATATAAAAAATTACCCATGTTAAAACATAAAACGTGAGATTTATAAAACATATCTAAGATTTATATTTAAAATCATTTTTGAAATAAAATATTTTCATAGAACCTACTAACGCTGGGGAAATCTGAGGAGCCAATCAGAGTTGGGCCTACCTGTCACTCTGCTGAATTTGGTGGAAAGCCCTGTCACTGTCGTCAAAGTATCAGCCTTGACAGGGTCCTCTTTTTCTGCAAAATGGGAGAGGCTTGAGATGGAGTGAGTGACATGGTCCCCACCTCAATGAAGAACCCATTGTTTTATAAAAATATATTTAAATTTTGAAAACTGAAAATTCTTTTCTTGTTGTAAATATTTATATTTTATAATCAAAATGACTTTATTTTTGTTACCTGGCAACAAAATTATTTTATTTTCAACAATTACCATTGTTTCAAAAAGTTTAAATAAATTTTCAAGTACTTTACTCTTGTTAAAACGTAAAAGGCTGCGGGTAAACTACCCCTTCCCCTTCACCGATCTTCACCAAAATCTAAAGGCCTTGAGTCCTCTACAATTCACTGATGTATGCAAAAAATTATTTGATTCTGTTTGAATTTGCGGCAGTTATCGTTTGCCATAGAAAAAAAATCTACAGACACACAGACACACACACACACACACAGACAGACACACACACAGACACTTTTCGGAAAACGACTTTTTTTCATGTTTTGAGTGTAGTAGAATCAGAATCTGCAATAATCTCGAACACGATTTTTTTTGCCATCACCATACTTCCATTCCTTAAGGAATATGGAAGTAAAAAATGTCTCTGAATATATATAGACTCCTACAATGTTAACATTAATATTAATAATTGAATGAATGAAGAAATAAAGTAGGTGCGTACGTGAGTCCATGACCGTGTGTGTGCGCTCTTATTTGCTTGCTCACGTGCTACTACAATGAAATGTACAACGTGAAAATTCAAGGAAGACAGGAATAGGTAGTTAAAAAGCAGAACATCAAAAAGAGACGTCCGAATAATTAAATTTTCCGGTGGACAATTGTGTTCATGTTTAGCGTTTGTAGTGACGACAGGGAAACTGTAGGTTCGTCAAAGGGTCTTCAGATGTGGTGGTCAATTAGCAAGACGCTTGTTTGCCGGGTCGATAACAGCTCACCCTTTGACAGTTCTCGCACACGGTAATTAACGCACTATCAGTTCCCACGTTATTAATTAGGGAACTTAAAACGTGCTTGACATGCGGAATGCGGCCAGAACTATGGTTTTAAAATAAATATTATTTACCAGACGTTGTAAAGTTGATGGGATGCTTTCTTTTCGCAAACTAACTCATATTGCCTATGGTATGGTATGTAAAACAGAAAGATGTGTCTAGCTGGTGAAAAAATACAAGATGCCCAAAGGAGAAGGAGGCGTTTGCTTTAAGCGATCAGTATAGGTATCAGCAGTGTTATGGCATAGAAGAGTAGGTTTATGATTAAAAAACAGAAATACAGTGGGAGAAACAAAGAGAAAGAAATATTTTAAAAAGAAGAATGTAAAAAAAGGGAGAGGCAACAATTGAGGAGATAGAGAGTGAGTAGGAAAAAAATAATGATAGGAAAAGAAGAGATAAAGAGGAAGGCAAGGAGTTAAAGAGAATGGGAGAGGGGATTGAGTGAGAGACTGAGAGAGAAAGACAGAAAAAGTGAGAGAGAAAGAGGTATACAGAAAGGAGAAGAATTACGTTGTTTGTTGGAAAACTAATAGAATTCCATCAGTAAATTTGTCCGGTCGGCGTCATGATTGATCAACACGTTCACGACTCAAGTGGGATGACTAGTTCTACGATTACCGAATTCTTGCACGCCCTTGGCACTGACATTATTATCAATCATTAGTGCGTTACGCTATGACGTTATCTTTGTGCCTCTACGTCCCTAACATGTCTAGTAGACGTGACGATATATAATGTAGTAGTAGTGTCCGTTATGTTTGTTACATAATAGCTTTAGTCTGGTATTCCCGAGTGAAGGTTTACGAGTATACTCAATAATATTACGAGTCATTAAGTAAGTAAGTAACAAGAAAACTGACAACTAGTTACCTAGTTACCATTACAATACCTACACTACAATTATGTACACAATAATTCTACAATTATCTTCTGACGCCAGCAGCAACAAATTTTTCGCTTTAAAGGTTAGAATACATTTTCTATTTGGTTTAAGATCTTTGTTGCCCTCTCTCTGTTTTAAATTCATGGCAACAACGCTAACTTACAACTTTCAATATATCGTCCACTTTTTTCTGTTTTACTTCGATGTTCCGTAAGGAAGTGAAAGTATGGTGATCGCGAAGAAAATCGTGTTCGAGATGAGGGCTCATTCTGATTGTACTACTCCCAAAACATGATGAAAAGTCATTTTACGAAAAGTGTGAGTGTGTTTGTGTGTGTCTGTGTGTAGACGTTTTTAAATAACTCCCGCAAATTTAAACAGAATCAAATCATTTTTTACATATGTGCCTGAGTTTTAGAGGACCCAAGGCATATTGATTTTGGTGAAGACGGTTAAAAGGGAAGGAGTAGTTTACCTGCAACGTTTTTTTAACAAGAGTAAAGTTCTTAATTTTGAAAAATAAAGTATCCCGAAAAGAAGGTCATAATAATCCACTGTAGAAATATAGATGAAATATTTATAAATGAAAAGGGTATTTGAAGTGAGAGGGGATAATTATCTATAAATGAAAATGATAAATGAAGGGGGAGGCGATAATTTGTTATATGTGTACTGTGTTATAGGCAACAAAGAAGTAGTTTGTTGTTAAAATTCCTACCCGGGCTGTTTGGCCGTGGTCCAGTCTTTTCTGCAAAACCAGACGTTTCGGCAGTGGCATCGATTGCCATTATCAATGAAAACCTAGTGCGCTAACGTGAGGTGGTATACGTTAGTGACCACAGTACTGCGGTTAAGGCTGAAGAAAGAAGTAGTTTCAATGGAAATATTTCATTCTGAGAACGATTTAAATATAAATCTTAGAACATAGAAGGCATGTGTGGTTCTCCATACCGATATTTTATTTAACTACGAAGGTGTTTATGCATTTACTTACTGAAGCACGTAGTTCTAGTTTTTCATCCAGTAAGCATAGTTTATTGTTTCCATAGATACTACTCTTTTGTGACTTCTGAATTACTTCTATTTTGATTTATTTCCTAATTACATCATAACATCAGTATCTTCATGCGCGCATCTCCGCAACGTTTTCATAATATGTTATTGTATTATTTGTTCATGCATTAGAATAACACCTAATACACAACAATTTTGTATTTTTGTGTTGTAGTTTCAGGACGTTACATCGACAAGCTTCTGAAAAATTCATATGTAATCTACAGATGTTACAGCATCTTATAGGGAAATCCAGTGGCAGGTTGCAACCTGGGGCCTCCAGACTTTCCCTGAGTTTTTTATAGTCACCCCTCTCGGGTTTCCCGAATATCTGCAGTCGGTAACACGTTACTCTCGTCTCTGAGACTGTTGACCGGTTATCATTTGTTAACCATATGTTAACTACAAAAACCGAAGCGTTCCTCTTCCGCCAGACTGGTTTCTACTTTTTCTCTACCGTTGTCATCTTTGTAGTCAATCAGGGCAAAGAAAAATTGATTTTGAGTCATAATAGCGTTATTAAATTTGCAAGGCGATGGCCGTTCAGCACTCATATACTTTAGCTGGATACGGGTTTTAACAAGTTTAAGTTCATTCAGGATTCAAGCGGTGGCGGAGGTGAAATTTGTAAGTTCAATGCAGAACCGCAGAAGATCAAATAATCAGATGATATTAGAAGAGACTTGACTAGGAAAGCGATCGGCATACTCTCAATAAAAAAATGTAGAAGGAGAATAGACTGAGGTGGTTAGATAATCTATGCAAGATCAAAGTTTTGAAACAAAGACTGTGTTAGTGGTTATAATCACAAACGGAAAATTCACTGTTGCACACCACTATAGAACAATTATTCCGATTACCGCTTTTAAGTGTCTCAGTTCATCGTCAGATCGGAAATAACAACAACCACAGAATGAAACAAACTATTCACACCCACACCCGCCCCGCTGTCCACACACACCGCCGCAAACAAGCTATAAGTAAAATGTCCCTTTCCAACCTCCGAGCCCTGTCACCTCCGTCTATACAATTACATAATTTTCTAGCACATTCTGCGCGCGCGCGCGTGTGTACATTCTTTTCAAAACCTAAAGTTGTAAAGCCTTTCTCATTCACACTTTTGGCCGCGCTCACTCACCCTTATTTCAAAACATCCGTATATGCAATTCAATTCTTAATGTTACCTATCCGTCCTCTACCTTTTACTTATTAATTATATTACAAAGTATTTCTTCATTATCAAATTTAATTTTAGTATTCATTAAATTGTCTAACCCTTGCTCTCTTTATTTCAATATTACTAACTCCTCTCTAAGCTTTCTTTCAACTGTGTTATGTACTACTTATAAAATTTCATAGTCTTCCAAAGGATTAAAGGATTAAGGACAAGAATCATGAAATTCGGAACACAAGAAAGGGTCTAGTGCCGTAAGATTCAAGAAGTTACTTTAGTTCCACTCTGAAATCGTTATCTATACTACAGCCTCCAGGACGTAGGCATTGTGTCCGTACAGCGTTGAAAGTAACTTGCGAGTCACGTGTTAGGCTCATAGTTATGGGAACATCTAGTCTCTGGCCAGTTGAAGATCGTGTACTATCTATCCTGTTTTGTAGGTCGCAGCTCATAGTAAAACGATTTGTTTTCCACATTTTTACGCATATTCCACGTATTTTTAAGGAATTTTATGGTTTTTAAGTAATGCGAAAATGCTTTCAGAACTAATTTATGACCACATAAACGTAAACATGTACTCACGTCTGAAGCAATTACAGCGACTGTCGTCAACAAATATGTACGCTATGTGTAATTATGGAACCGACGCTGAGACTGGGACGCCGCTATTGAGTCTGTTGACGTCATTCTGAACACGTTACACGAGACCAGTTACATATACTGATACGTGATACTGTTATTGAAATAAAAGAAAGTTTTTAACACTATTTGTAAATTTACAATCTAGTCGTAAGTCAATAGATTTGCCCTCAAACATTACCTTCTTTCAACAGTTTCCACTGACGGTATTGTGAAGAGTGCTTAGATACGTTTTCTGACCTCAACATTTTTTCACCTTCTCACCACGGATGTTTGACTGAGCCTTTTATAAGCCCTGTTGGCCTCATGCTTCGTAAGTTTACACTACCCTGCACAGTTTCCATTCATTTGGGCAGTCATCCTGGGGCCTCCAGCCTTTCCCTGAGTTTTTTTCAGTCACCCCTCTCAGGTTTCCCGACTAACTGCAGTTGGTGACACGTTCCCCTTGTCTCTGAGACTGTTGGCCGGTTATCATTTGTTAACCATGTGTTGTATCATCTCTTGTAGCATTTCACACCGGTGCGAAATTGGTCTTCCGCTTCCTTTTATTCTTTGCCATGCCGCCATCCCACGATTCAATTACACAATCGAGTAACGTGAATTCTGGCAACATGACCAGTATAGTTTTATTGTTCTTGTCCTTGTTCTTCTTGTTCTTCTTCTTGTTCTCGTTCTTCTTGTTCTTGTTCTTCTCGTTCTCGTTCACGTTCTCGTTCTTCTTGTTCATGTTCTTCTCGTTCTCGTCCTTATTCTTCTTCTTCTTCTTCTTCTTCTTCTTCTTCTTCTTTTTTTTTCTTCTACTATCAGGGAATAAGCAAATCATCTGTTCCAGTCCCAAAGCAATACATCCACTTCACGAACCCTTCCTATGTCTGCCTACGCTTGTTTAGCCAATTGGCTTATGTTACCAAACTTCCTTAGGCAACCTGCCATCTGGCATCTATTCAGATGAGGAATCCATCTCTCCAATATTCTATATAAAAAACTCACTGCGCGTGTTTTCATTGTAGAGTCTATCTCTTCGTGTGCACCCTTTAACAGATCCCAAGAATCTCATCTACGATGTGTCCTATTCAGAAGTTTCTTCACCAAAACCTGAGTTTCAGAAACATTACCCAATACATTATAAAGTTTTAGTCGAGTATTTCCTTGTTTTCTTTGATAAAAGTTGACGAATTGTTCTACGTATTGACTGAAACTTAGCCAACTTATGATCAACACCATAATCCACATCATAAGTGATATCTCAACAAAGATAGCGGACATGTGACTCTATACTCTTATTATTCAATATAATATTAGTCCACAAAGGGTATTTACCCATAAATACCATAGTTTTGTTTTCTGCACAGAAATTTTTATGTTGTAATTCGAACAGTCTTGCTGCAACTTGAACATCAATCTCTGGAGCTCGCACTCACTGTTTGGGATGATTAAATAATCATCCGCAAACAGCACTGTGTTCACGTACGTTTTATTCTTTATTTTTATTCACGGACCACATGTAATTTCCACTATCTCTGTCTTCAATATAGGTATTAAACAATTTTGGCGATATGCTACAGCCTTGGTGCACTCTTTGAATAATGTAAATCTCTTCTGTCAAATCATCTCATATAGACAGAACTATCCTTTTACAATAGCTTAAGCTCTACATAACGTCTACAAGATGTTCAGGATAACCCCTCTTACACATAACATTTCACAGAATGGATCTATTAACTATATAAAATGCTTTCTCGTAGTCAAGGAAGGGAAGATATGTCTTCAAATTAAATTCTCTTTTTTTCTCTATCAGTATTTTTAAACAGAATGTGTATCAATGCAAGGTAAGCTTTTCAAATAAGTTATTCTGTCTACAACTTTACTAATCGCTGATCATCGTTTAATCCATTTATTCAATTTTGTGTCCATCAATGAACCACTTAATTTTTATCGTTCCCATTGCTCTGCGCGTTGTTTTCAACTTGTGCGCTGTGTTTTGTAACGGACCGCCTATTTGCTCTACAATTTACAACGGACAATACACGCTGATGGAACATTTTTGTTCATACATTAATACTGCAGAATATTTGTTCTGTATGTGTGCAGGTTAACTGAAGGCAGACCATCCTAATCGCCTAAGTTGAAAGACCTAACAACACGAAAGGGAAAGGGGGTATAAGTACGGAAGAAGATGGCTATCCAGCCGTTGTTGTCTTTCAACAGGGTCTTTCAACCGCTACTGGCAGGTAAGAAAGCGTCGCTTTATTTTACATTATTTTGTGGTTTAGTCTTATATTTCTATCCTGATATGTTGTGCCTAATGTTTGTATGACTTATATTATTATGAAAAGTTTTTTAACCGTAGTTATGTATATATTGCTAATATTTTTATAATGATTTATTGTAAGTTGTTTTATGTTGGTTTAGTTTTGATGATGATCCCAGATTCCAGGGATTAAAACTTCAAGCGACAAAAATATTACGATAGAACCAGACCGAATAGAGGGTCATACATCGCTTACAGCTTATAACATTATTTTGGATGATCAAATAGTTATTGCTGATCCTGTGCTCAGTAGTGAGCTAATAATATATGACAGCGTGGGCCCCAATCATAATTTGCACTACTTGTTTTGTCAAAGTAGTCATGCAGAAATTTAATTCTATTAATCAGTGACTGTTTTAATGTGTATTTACTTAATCAACTGTTTTTTCGGTTATATTAGAAATATTTAATGTATATATTTGATTTATTTTAATAAATTTATAATTTTAAATAGATCATTTTGTTTTGTTTTTATTTGGGTTTGCTTTTTTAAATAATAAATTACTGTTATTGTGTTTGAATAAGATTTTCGCAAATATTAATTTTTTTCATGTTTATGGCCATCAGAAAATGTTATATAGCATTAGTATTCCACTTAAATCAACTTCATATTCTGTGTACTATTGCAATATATATATATATATATATATATATAGGCCCTATTACATTTAATATTTATAATGAATATAAATATTCCAAGGAAAAACATATCTTGAGGTGAATTCATTATAAATATTAAATTAATGTATTATATACATTAAGAAACGGACTGTAGCAGAAAGTGATTGAATATATATTGCAACAAATCAAATTTTATTATACTAATAAGGATATAGTGAGTGTGTAAAATTCACAAACAAGTCTCTTATGGAGAAGATGAAAAATTATTTATTATACACACAAATATAGTTTTTAAAGATGTATATAGTAATATAAATTGGCATGTATTGATAATAGAAATAATTGTTTGTATTGTTCGATAATATAAATCGATTTTACTTGGTTCTCCTCCTCTCCTCTCGTCGCTCCGGTCCTGGCGTCCTCTTCTTCCGCGTCACTCCTTCCTGGTGTCCACTTCGTCCTGGCGTCCTCTTCGTCTCGTCGTCCTCTTCTACAGCGTCACTCCTTCCTGGTGTCCTCTTCGTCTTGGCGTCCTCTTCGTTTTGTTGTCCTCTTCTACAGCGTCACTCCAGCGGCGATATTTCAATGAGTCTCGTTGTTATGTTTGACTGCTAACATTAATTAGTTTCTTCATAAATTGTTCACTCACAATGATTATAAATTTCACTCGTACAGTTTGTTATTAATTTATGTTTTATATTTTCTTAATCTCAGGATTAATATGGGTATTAACTAATGCGGTGCGTTTAATGTACACGTTCCACGATATCTTGAAGTGTCTTTAAATTCCCTAAGGGGATATCTTAACTTACACGAAAACAGCACTGTATTATATTTTAAATTTTATCTAAATATTTTACCCACTCGGTTCTTAACGCAAAACTTCGCTAAGAATTACCAAGGTTTATTTTATATATGATATATCTACGTTCGTAAGAGAACAACTCTCTTCACCGGGCACAACTTCCTCATGCAACTTCTACAGACAGACTGTGTCCATCCTAACCCTACAACGAATGAATCACACTGAATTTAGTGTATTCTGATAGGTTAAGCCCAAGTCACATAATTGATGGAACAAACAGATATACAAATTTCATGAAAAACTTTGTATAATTTAGCAAAGGCCTGCATGGAAATTATTTACGAATTTTATTACCCTATCTTTGATAAGAGTTACAAATGAGTTTTCTTCACTTAAAAAACCATATTTCTAAAATAGTTGTGAAGCTCTGAGTATACACAAATTGAAGCTATTTACCTGTATAATTCCTTGTCAAAGTTTCACGTCAATCGGTTAACTACCACTGAAGCTATAGCGATCACACATTATCACACCCGCACACGCGCACAAATTCACATAAGAAATACATGAAAAATAGAACATCTTTTTATGAAGAGTTTGGTATACCCTACAGGCTTATCCATTTCTAAATACAAAACTTACGACTAAAAGACAAAATATTACATAAAACCAATTTAAACAAGAAATGCTCGTCATCCATGTGCTCTGATATAAACAACATGGCTTATCGTCCTGTGTTCTGTTGCAGGATATATATATATACCATCTATTATGTACTTATACCTACAAGCTTGGCGATTGGGCAATTGGCATTGCATTTAGTTGTTTCAGTATTTTATTCCTGATGTTTAATGAAACAGGCTGACAAATTATTTTAAGTAAAAATGAATTAATTTATCTTATTTCTTACAAGCATTTTTAACCATACTCTTACTAAGAGACCTGACAAAAAACTTACCAGCCAGCAGACGTTTGTTCAAGAAATATTTAGAAGCATCTGCATTAGGTAGGTCAACTGCAAGCATTAGAAAACTTTAAGAATGCTGCAATGTGTATGGATAATTACTTTATAGGTATGTGTCAACCGCAACAATGTTTTTGATTATGATTGCGTAAAAATTGTGATGAAGATAAACACAAAGAATAACAAGAAATGGGAAAGGAAATTTTACAGATCCTGTATAAAATATTACAAACTCGGCAGCTTAAAATAAATTTCACACTGTTTTGAAACAAAATAGCATAAAAAAGAAAGAGAATACGGTCAAAAGGGAACACCGAAGGAAGAGAGGTTTTTCACCAAAGGAGTTCTCAACAGTGTTGGAAGAAGTGTTTATGTAATAGCTAATTAAGACAACAAAATGTACAAATTAACACATACGGAATATATATCTTAAATTTAGGTGTGTTTACGATGTAGTATTGTTTAATTGGTTTCTGTACTGAGTCAATGTACATAAAAAGATCATGAAGATGTCGTTGCAAGTTGGAGGGGTGACCTGGTTATACACTGTCCTACAGCTAACTAAGAGATTCTTCAGGAGAGAGATCATTGGGGAAGAATTCGTTTAACAGTGGGAAAATGGTGATGATGATGGTCTTGGAGCGGTGGTGTTGATCGTTGTGATTACGGCGACGAAGTTGATGAAAGCGTTCGAGTATAGAGCTATGAAGATGACAACTTTAATTACGACCATACCTTAAGTACCGCCCACGATAGAGTGATTCGCTGAAAACAAAATTATTATTAGTATTAAGCATTACTAGTATTAATTATTTAAATTAATAATGTCCGTGAGACATTATTAAAGTCCGTGAGATAGAAATGTTTTAAAGGTACATTATCGAGATAAACAAAAGTATTATTTTAGGAAATAATGTGAAAACTGAATATTGAAAATATAATTGAAAACTGAAACTATTTATTCATAATGTAACTATAAATATTACTATTTACTTTAAGACTCGGACAGTTTTAATAAACGTATTATTTTTCAAACAAGAGGTTAAATATAATTAACTAGAACAAGAATGTATGTTGGTTGGAAGACTTCAGAAATAGGGGGCGAATTATTTCTACGTGTCCCAAAACAATTTATATTTGCAATTACCAAACGATATAGAATTTAGACATCACCAAAAGATTGTTATAAAAGCCATAGATATTGCGAATGGGCCAACGTAGTTAGTTTTCTGGAATCAGTCTGGTAGAGTCAGTCGGCCGAAGGAAACTAGTCTATTCAGGTGACACAAGCCTTCCTCGCTTAGAAAGATAACAGTCGGTATCAAAGCAACTGTTTTCAATGGTAACTAATTTTTTTTTCGGATCAGTGTAATTACGTTGTTCACATGTTTCTGCACATGAATGGATCGGGTCCATTGAAGGTGGTAAGCTGCGGTTCATGAATAGTAATTGTGGTAAATTGGCGGTAACGTGGATGCAAAATGGTAATCCCATGATACTAACGGTGCAGTCGGATCGCTGCATCCAGTCCGTGTCGTGAAGTGCAGCGCAATTAAGATATTATCTGCTAAAGGATTCCGATTGTTTTTCTTCTGGCCGAGCGACCTATACAATATTTTTTATGAAGTCGGTTGTCTGCAAACTGCTCTAAGCAATCCTTCGACCCATAAACGGCACTTTCGGAGCAACGAATTTCGACAGGGACATGTGCAACGTGGAAACACGGACGAGGATTCTCGTAAAATCCGGAAATCTTAAAAACAAGTTTATATGAACTTGTCGTAGCACAATCAATTTAAAAATTGGTGTTCACACAATAACACAATTTTTTTACGAAGAAGAGCCGTATTTTCGGTTGGTTTGCATTATAAAAATTGTCTTTTAAACAAAAGATTGTATTTTATTACTTTCAAATTGACTAAAAAAGGAAAAATTGTTTATTTAATATTAAGAAAAAAACGATATTTCTGTATAACGGTTAGAATTAATAAAACTCTCTATCACCATATTGAACTGCGTGTTGAAATTTATTCCATTAGCACAGCATCCAACATATAACACCTGAAGATTTACATTAGTGTACATAGTAATAGTAAAAAATTTACAAGATGATCTCCCCCCCCCCCACACACACACACACACAAGCAAAACTAGAGCATTCATTTGCAAGCTCAAAGAAGAACTTATTTTACATTAGTTTCTGAAACGAAAAGTGTCGTATGATAAACTCAATATGCTAAGATATAAAACAAAAATATGAATTTCCTTTATGCGGGTATTTTCAGATGCCACAGCGGTTTGGTTAGGGCAACTGTCCAGAAACATTATATTTAACTTTAAGAATGGTTGTATCGTCCTGTGTCCCGCTGAGACTGTCTCCGGGCGCATCTTTACAAACAGTGTTTTACTGCTTATTATATTACGCGTTTTAGTTTTCCGTTTTGTGTTTGAGACGAGCCTAACTGGTGTACCGTTAATATAAAGGAAGCAGCTACTTTTTCGTTCTGTATTTATCTTTTGGAATTTTCCCTTCAATTCGGTGTGTATACGAATAGTAGTCTGTTGTGAACATGTAAAGCAGAACAAAAAAGTTAGTATTATCCATAGACAACCTAGCGATAAATACGAAGACAAATTACAAAGAGGCTGTCTCAATAAGAATTCTTCCAAAAGCATTAAAACGTTTGGTCCGTAGCGACTCCATATAGTATGACAGTAAGTAAGTAAGTCTTCCCTGTCAGGAGTACATACTGGTTGTCACCTTGCTGCTTACAAACCAGGTGAAGTACATGTGTGAGGTTTTCTCCCCTACGCATATTGCTTTCTTGTCAGTATACGAGGCCTTTCCTCTCATTTTCTAGGTATAAGAAAGGATTTGGATATGAATCGCGTGAACGAAATAAAGTTGAGTAAGAAAGGGTGATATACTCCCGAAAGGGTGGTAGGACAAACCAGGAGCTAGCGTATATAGATCGCTAACCTTGAAGTAGATCTACCCCTCATCAAGCTTGTGGACGAATGCTCACACGCTACCTACATTACTAATACAAATAAATTACAGGTTGCAATTTTTATATCACATTTTTGTTAACACTCTTTTCCAAGCTATTGGGGCGCGCTCCTTATTTAAGAACACAAGTACTTTGGATTACTTCCGCAGTACTCCAAATCAGTGACCTCATCTTACAAGTTGACCAGATCCGTAGCTTTCTTCTGTCCCGAACTGATTTGTTATTACAACCGGTCTCACAATACGAGATCTTGCAGCATTCAATACCAACGTTAATCAGCCTCAAGATTTTCTCCTGCTTATTGAGTCTGTTACTGTCCTTGTACATCCCAATCGGCTCCTCTCTCAGTGCAGTCTTTTAATATGCAAGAATGGGGACAAGATCTTTGTAACTTCTAAACTTACCACATTCTCGTCGTTAGGAGCAACCCGTCGTCTTTGTCGTGTGCCTCGACTTGCTTCATTCGCCATGTTTCTTTAAGTGTTTCCGCCACCCTCTCTATACGTTTTTACCTTCAATATTTACAATTGTGTCAGTTTATACAGGACTTATCCCATGACAAGAGACTAAGAAATTTTCATTGTATCTACGACAAGCTCGCGCTTACAGGCCTTAACAAAAAAACAAATTATATTACATTTTTATAAAACACTGACAGGTTTCACAAACACATGTATCGTAGTTATTTGTAGATTTGCAAAAAAGAAAAACATACGAGAAACAGAGCAGTTAAACAAGTGGAAAATAGAATACAATCTATGGTAGGCCTACTAGGAAATAGTAAAATTTTGGAAAACTTTGTGTACAGTATAGGCCATAAATTGCTTGACAAAACTGCAAGTATAGTTCTAATGTAGAAATAATGTGTGTGTGTGTGTGTGTGTGTGTGTGTGTGTGTGTGTGTGTGTGTGTGTGTGTGTGTGTGTGTGTGTGTGTGTGTGTGTGTGTGTGTGTGTGTGTGTGTGTGTGTGTGTGTGTGTGTGTGTGTGTGTGTGCATAACGAGTATTAATACGATAAATACTAAAATTATACCATAATGAGAATAATATAAAGTATTAATGTTAAAATAACAATATGCGTTTTATAGTTATTATTATTCTTCACGTAACATGTACACGGATTCACACAAAACACTTATTATATTAATTATAATGAGTGGGCAAAATGGATACATATGTAACATCCACGTACAGAAATTTTATGTAAGACAATAAGAGGAAGAGGAAGAAGATGAGGAAGAACAACATCAACAGCGAGACGAGGAAGACAACAAAGAGGAAAAGAAAGAAAGGCAAAGGAGGAGTAAATGGAAAATAAGACGGAGAAGAAGCAAAATAAGAAGAAATAGTAACAGAAGAAAACAAAGGAGAAGAAAAGAAGAAAGAATATTCTGTTCGGATGTCGTATATTAGTGGCAGGAGAGACTACTTATCATTAACTTAAATAAGCAATTAATTATTCATACATAAACGAGAGTTGTAAAGTTGGTGGAACAAGAACTGAAACACAACGTTTATACAAGTTACAAATTGCTTACGTTAAAGTTGATCGTAATAACTTTGTAACGCCTGTAGTGCTAACATTTATGATAAATTACACAAATAAACTTGATAACTTATTCAAGATACACTTTACAAAAATTTACTTCTTCGGCATTGTAATAAATCTGACGAATAAGTCGTTGCAAATGTCTTTTTTTTACAACTTTTAGATAATTCGAATACTGATCAGTGGTTTCTTGCATTGTTATAGATGTTGTCACTCTGAGTTTATCGTGTCAACACTCGTTCACACGGACTTTTTAATTAAACGCTACGTAATTCTGCTGCTCAAATAGTATGCACATAATCGGAACTTACAACAGCTAACACGTCTTATCGTTTCGATTCGCAGTACGTAACACTCGGCTCTTTGCTGCGGATTACTTTATTTATTGCCTGAAGGTAGCACGTAATTACTTTACAAGAGAGTTCCACAATGTTGATGATGGGGGGAGAGTAATCGGGTAATCCCTAGCAAGGCGCAGAAAGTCAAGAATAATTGAGGGGGATGCGTAATCCTGCTGCTCATAAAACGTTTGCAAGGGAAGACGGAAGCGACGCATGTTGCCTGTTCCCTGACAATATGTATACTTTATGTTTGCGGACTTGTATACACAAGACGATCAGAGTAGTGAACGACTTTGTACATTTTTTTGTGTTTCAAACTGAATTAATATTATGAGGTAACGCAGACATAATTTCAGAAAAGATCTGAAAACGGAACAGATCAACATATTATTATCAAAGTAGATAAAACCATTCTTACCAAAATTAGAGTATACATAATAAAAAATAGTAATAATAATAATAATAATAATGAATCAGCAGTTGAAGAAGGAAACAAGCACCAAAAAATTGATTTTCGTTTTTTTTGCACCAGACGTGTGTTGTATTATAGACGCTCATTGTCAGCTATAAAAAGGGAACGAAATGTAATCGTCCCTGGAAATATACATCAGGTTGAAGAAGGGAACATATCCCGGTTTTGTTTCCTTCTTCAAACTGATACCGAGCTTGTCCGCCATGAGCGCTGTGGTCACGCTCTCTAACAGTTGATATCTGTATCTGTTCAGCTTGTGGTTTATAACCTCATGTTTCGCAGTTCACCAGTTTTGTTTTGTGTTTAACCTATAAAGTTTTATAAATCTCTTTTAAGTACTTTGTCAACCTACAGTAGATGTTTTAAAAGAGTGTTAGTGTGTTCTTTTAAATGTGATATCGTATTATTTGTTATATTGTGACTGTGTAGGCTAGTTTTTAATGTGTTCCGTGTTTAGGTTAGTGCTATAATGTATTTATGTACATCTGAAAGTGATGTTAAAACTACTTCTGTAATGAAGAAGAAAGGGATTCGTCGTCCAGAAACATATAATTATGAAGTTCAGAAAAACAAAGTCTTCGTGGTGAAGAGTATATAAGTATTAGTACAGGTGTCACAGTACCTGATAAGTCAAATATTAATGGTGTTTGCTCTTGTAAACATAAATGTACTGAACGGTTAAGTTTATATGACAAGGAACTTTGTTTGAAAAATCTGGTTGATGGTCGTTCTAAAAATGAGCAAGACACATACTTAATGGGGCTGATTGGTAAAAAATCACCATTACGGAGGCGGTCTAAAAGTGAAGCACCGCTCAAACGAGATAGCATTTTTGTTTATCACGTAATGAAGGGCAATGAACGTACGACTTTTTGTAAGAATGCATTTAGTATTTTCTACTGCATAAAGAATAAAGCAATCATTCGATTAACTTCATTGATAACTGCAGGACAAACTCCCGTGGATAACAGGGGCAAGCACGGACATCGTGGTAATGCAATACCTGACAACATTTGTGCTTTGATAGATGAACACATTAAAGAATTTTCTGTTAAAGAAACACACTACAGTAATAAAAATGTACAGTATTTGAGTGCTGAACTGAACATTAAAACCATGTATGAACTCTTTTGTAAAAAACGCCCTAATTTTGCCAATAAGATAAAATATGACTTTTATAGAAAGTACTATCATCAAAATTATGATTATAGATTTGGACGTCGTCAAATAGATGTATGTAGTACTTGCGAGGAGCTTACTGCAAAGATTAAAAGTCCGCATCTTACCGAGAATGTAAAGAGAGCTGCTGTCGCCGAAAAGGTCATTCATGTTCCCCGCGCTAAGAAGTTTTATAACAAACAGAAAGAAATAAAAACACTTTATTCTAATGACCCGGAGGTTGGAGCCCTTGTCTTCGACTTCATGCAAAACCTCCCGTATAATAATAAAACAAGAACAGACTAGGCTATAGAAGAGATACCCTCTCAATAGATTGTATAGTGTTTGCAGATGAACTGCACTAAAACATCAGCGTCACCATGACCTTTGCAGCCTGTCAGATGCGGACTTTATCTGCTCCCAGCATGTGAGCTTTGTATCCAAACTGACACCCAGATATTTCACAGTCTCCTTTGCGTAAATAGTTTCCGGCCTAGCTTTTACCTCGGTGTTTGTAGGGAATCCGTGTTTAGTGGTCTTCCATTCAATTAGAGTTTTCATAACTTGTTTGAGTCTCCTCTATGCTTTTTCAGTGGCACATGCGACTACCAACGCAGCGATGATGTCTGCATACCAATAAAAAAAGGCGTCTACAAATATTTTTGTGCGGAAGATTGCAATACAGATGGTGGTCGACAGGCCAGATCCCTAAAAAGAACCTTCAACGATCCCTGCTGTCATATTTCTTGCGCGAAGTTTGTCTGTGGTGTCGCAGAGTAACTCAGCTCTCTATCAGGTAATTAAGGATCATCCGATGAGATACTGTGGTAATCTGAAAGTTTGTGCAAGAGAGTAAAGCAGATTTTAAGGCTTAAGGCATTTTTCACATCCAGCACTACTACTACTACTACTACTACTACTACTACTACTACTACTACTACTACTACTACTACTACTACTACGACTACTACTACTACTGCTACTACTACTACTACTACTACTACTAATAATAATAATAATAATAATAATAATAATAACCAAATACAGGTTATTGGTGTTCGAGATGCCCTCTAATTAACAGAAGTTTAATTTTAATATCAAAATACGATTACAACTTTATACATGCTCTTAAGCATAGTCTCTTTTAGATTTCATGTCCAAGTTATAAATCTCTTTAGTGCTAATTTTGTTTTGTACTGGTCTCCGTTTGATAATAATTACCACATCAAACAGACGCTCTGGTTCAGAAGATTAGGGTGTCCTGCAAAACTTTGTAACTTACCAACTTTGAACCTCAAGTTAAGTCGTACTTCCAGCTAATTGCAAAAACAAGATATTCTTTTGTAATTAACATTAAAAATAAAGAAAGGGAAATATATACGTTAAAACTAAACGGTCTTTTACTAATTGCTACGTTTAACATTAATTTGACGTTTTTTCATGATCATCATCATCATTTTCAGATCACGGCGCACGCAAGGTAGCCTGTTACGCCTTCAAAGATCCCCCACCATCTCTTCCTAGGTCTACCTAAACACCTGTATCCTATCCTATAGGTTTATACTGCCGTCCGACTGTGTTCTTTGAAAGTTCTGAGTAAATAAATTTCTCCATTATAGGGTCCCACCCTATAGATGGGTAGGTCATGTAGAGGGGCTGCCCCCTTACGGGGCATGACTTCCGGTAATTCTTACTCAGGGTTGTCGTCTCCTAGTATTTGATGCCCGAACACCTAACTGCAACCAATATAATTGTCTAACAACAGGATGCAGTTCCAGTTGACTAAATCCAACAAGATTCCCGTCTGTAATATTTCAAAGATAAGCAGGTCTAGGATCATTTCCCTTACGCCCTAACTGGTACTGGTGGCTACTGCTGCTCTCCACCAGGAAGGTGTATCTACCTGCCAGTCTAGATCCGTACTGCTCTGTATCAGCAGGGTCACCTATTGTAGGATATCACTTCACCACGCAGTACGGTCTTGGCTGGAGAGAGGCAAAGGCCTCCTTTGGGAGCTAACATCACTTCATGCAATTGTGAGAAATTGTGAGGACCAGTGTCCAGTCAAAACCGGTACAAAGATACTCCCTCTCCAAATTCCCTCGACGCCTGATGTTTTTTAAAATACTATTTTTACATTGCTTTTTGAGTTAGATATGCTATCCAGTGAGTACGATATGATTATATCGAAACAAGAAAGAAAAGTAACTTAACGCCTTTAAAGGGACCAAATCTGTCCGATGTAATATAATCAGATAATGTAACACTATAATTGGTTATCTACTGCAAATATTTTAGGAACGATGTTAAGACTGATATGATATGATAAATATGTCGAAAACAGATCAACAAATTTTGAATAATTTGCGGAACTTTCCTAAACAAATGCAAAATTTTTACGACCAAGATTAGGGAGAACACAAAGCTGAAATTTTATGAGACCATACCCAAATCTATCCTATCGTACGGATGTAAACGTTGGTTATTGAAACGAACGAGGGTAAGATCAATAACTTTTGAGATCAGTATGCTTCAAAGATGTCTTTTATGTGAAATGTTGAAAGTGGTGGTCTATTGGATAGATTTGGAAATGTCGTTGTACGTGAAGACCGGGGAATCAGGATAATCATGGATCATAGCCACTTATGGAGACAACAGGTAGAAAGAACGCCTATGGGACGGATCGCGTAAACGGCGTTGGATTATAAACCTGTAGGGCGAACACGTATTCCGAAACCTCAAAGAGATTATACTAAAATTTTTACCGGAGAGGGACTGACGTTTGTCTGCAAGTGAGTGGGGAAGTGGTGTTTAGCGCGGTCTGATTGGCCGAAACTATACAGCACACTTTTGTCAATTCGTACTTGTTGTTCCGCTGTTTGTATGTTACCACGTGCGCATAGTAAATTAAATAGTAGGCCTAGTGCGTTTACATTTGTTTGATGTGATTGAAATTTAACAGTTTTAAGTTTACAGTATTGTCATATTTTAGTGCGTTTTGCATGATTAAGTGATACTTTTTAAATTTAGTAATTATTAGTCTTATATTCAGAAGTGATTTTGTGGTAAAATTTAAGTACTTTGTGTATTAAGTGATAGTGATTGTTAATATTATCCATTTATCTATGTCTGACGCCAGTACGAGTGCTTAAACTATATGCAAGACAAGAAAAAGGAAAGTATTTAATGGACAGGCAAGAAATCTTATCTGTTCAGTACGTGAATATTTTGAAAAAGAAAAAGCAAACGAGGGGCCGTTAATTTCTGTTAATAAAGTTTTAGAGCGTACAGCTGCTGCATGCGAAGTAGGGAAGAACCTTATAGTACGTATAGGAAAAGAGAAAGACGATCTTCTTACTGATTTTAGTGATACAGAGCCCAAGATTCAAACAACTAATAAAAAAAGAAATATAGACAAAAGAGTTATGAAGTTAGATTCTATCCAAGAAAATGCAATTCGACAGCACATGTACAGCTACTATTGTGAAAAAGAGCACCCAACAATAAATAAACTTCATAAGTCGTTAGGAGCAGCTGATCTTTTTGCCGGTAGTAAATCATCTGTTACGAAAGTAATGCAAAATATCGGTTTTAAGTTTACAAACATTTCGGGCAGAAAAGTTCTTATGGAAAGTGAAAGTGTAGTTGCTTTACGTTGTAGATTTCTACAAGAAATTGAAACTAAATCTATTAAAGACATAGTCTGGTTAGAGGAAACATGGGTAAACATAGGTCACAGTTTACGAAAAGGCTGGAGAAATGATACTGTGGAAGGAACAATGAAAATACCTTTAGGACGAGGAGGTAGATATATTATTGTACATGCTGGGACATCCAAAGGTTTCATACCTAACTGTTTTTATGCCTTTAAGTCAAAGAAAAGGAGTGACTTCCACGAAGAAATGAACTCTGAAAACTTTACCAAGTGGTTCACAGACTCGTTATTAAAAAACCTCATACTGCCGTCAACTATTGTAATGGATAACGCCCCTTATCACTCGGTTATATACGACAAAGCGCCGACATTAGCTACACATAAAGAAGAAATTATTCGCTGGCTTCATGAACATAACATTTCTACCACTGTTAGCATTAAAAAAGCACTGTTAAATCAAAAAATTAAAGATACTGAACTTATGAAGTTATTTAAAAAAACACTGAAGGTAGTTAAGTTATAGTTTATTATCTTCGTAAGAATTCACATTTTTAGTTTATGAATTATCTGTAGTTACAACTGGATAAATATTCGTTCTTAAGTAGGTGAATACATATTTAGTTTGCGCGTACTGGGTTTGTTTTGTTTGCGTGAAGTATGTTTTGAATGAATGCAGTAACGAAACTTACGCTTGGGCGACATTCAACAGAAACACGTGGTTAGGAAGTGGTAACATGGTGATGACATCATTGCAAACGTCAATCCCTCTCGTGTAAACATTTTAGTATAAAAGATAGCCTTTTTGAGTGGGGATAGGCAATGTGCCTAATCCCTGGCTGTGTAGTAGAGCTTTCAGAATTTTGACGTAATTTACACTATGCTACGTGTCTCATCTGCTAATTTAGGTCACTTGGTTCTTTTTATCACCCCTAAACTAAATCGTTACATACAACTGAATCGTTAGTTATGTTTAAATGACTCGATATTTAAGTTTGTATTTATAAATGGTTGGTTTTACTAAGCCTGTTAACTACCAAACACATATATAAACCCTCAGAGAACAACTACTGTACTAGAATAATTATATTATTATGTTGAATAGTAATTTAACCATGGTAGGCCCATGTTAGACTTAATTCACAACAGGTCTTGTGTTCGATTCCCAATTAATTAGCTACTTATTAACTATTATTGTCTTTGAAGTAAACTTCTAAAATTTAAACGAATATATTTTTTTACAATAAAGAAATGTTTTAAATTTCTTCAACTATTTTTAGCATTAATTATACTATTTAAAAATCGGTATGGAGAACCATACATGACTTACATGTTGTAACATTTATGTTTAAAATAATTTACTTGAATTCGGTTCGGTAATTTCTAAAAAAATATCGCCCACCCTCAAACTAATTTTGTTATTATGGGGTAGTCGTTTAATATAATGTTATTTTCAGTCACTTTATCCATAAAAATTAGGTAGGCTTACTTTATTCTTATAAAGAAACCGAACTACGCAGATAAATAATCATTCCTCCTCAGAAGCGCTCTGAAGTCACTCATGGACCCTGAGCATCTTGCAGAGGGTTCATTCCCTAAAGACGAAAAGTCTGTCTATGAACCGTTCCTGTGTAAACACGTGCAGTTACACTGCCCAGCGATCCACAGGAAGCAAATCGCTATCCACGCTGGACACTTTTTCGGCTTGCACGCGTTGTGTTGGTGTGGGTTTCGGCATTTTCCATTTAAAAAGCGTGCAAATGTAAGAAAATAAACATGAGTGAGGCCAGAAATAACGCGAATTCTGTGTGTGTTGTGTGTGTGTGTGTGTGTGTGTGTCTTTTCTGCCTTTTTATTGCGGTAATAATAATAATAAAATGGAAACGTAAACATTACATAATTGAAATATGCTTGCCTGCCACGAACGATATATTTTCTCTCATACATGTTTTAAATTAAAATGACAAAATATAGAATTTTGTTAAAGTGAAATGAAATTTTTCCATAGAAACTACTTTTTTGTTGTCAGTAATGTAGTACACATATAAAACTTATAAAAATTTACCTCCTCCCTCATCAACTACCATTTTAATTTATAAAAAAAATTACCCCCTCCCCCTTCAAACTACCCTTTTCATTTATAGATATTTCATCTACCTTTCTACAGTGGATTATTATGACCTTCTTTTCAGGATACTTTATTTATCAAAATTAAGCACTTTACTCTTGTTAAAACATAAAAAGTTGCAGGTAAACTACCCCTTTTCCTTAACCGATCTTCACCAAAAGCAAAAGAAAAGGCGTTGAGTCCTCTGCAATTCCGAGCTGTATGCAAAAAATTATTTTATTCTGTTTGAATTTGCGGCTGTTATCGTTTGCCATAGGAAAAATTCTACACATAGACACACAGACACGCACACAGACACTTTTCGAAAAATGACTTTTTTTCATGTTTTGATTGTAGTTCAATCAGAATCTGCCGTTAACTCGAACACGATTTTTTTCGGCAAGACCATACTTCCATTTCCTTATGGAACATGGAAGTAAAAATTCAGATAGTGTTTTATTTGAATGTAAAATAATCATAATAATATTAATAATAACCATAATACTAATGACATTTAATGGTGTGTAGTTATTTGAACTTATTTGTGGGCCGTGGTTCTATATTGTTACGACGGTCTACTGATCGTCGTATGGTAGTGTGGAAAACAAAATACAAGACACCAATTACGTCACTAATCACCAGCTTTAATTATCACAATTAATCAGTTTGTAATCAACAAGATAGTCTGTTACAACAATCAAATAAAAATTGTTCACAGGCAATAAAAATGTCTACTAATATAAAACACAATTGTGTGCCGCACAATTATAAAACACATAACACTTCGCCACAATACTACGAACCGCACTCTAACAAATCGTGACTCAAATTGAACTGAGGGTCGCTGGGTACTTTTATTTACACTCCGCCGAAATACCAGAATATTCCATACTGTGCGTCAAGAACGCTACTAGAAAACACCAGAACGTAATTCATTGCGGCCGTGACACAGTCTAGCTAACGCGTTGAGAATCACGTACGCACACTCATTATAGCCGGATTCCACTGGAAAATTCGATAAACACGTAGATTGTTTTGTAATGTCGTAACAATATGTAATATTTAAACTTCGTTCTGGGTCCTATGCATAATATCTAAGACACGTTCTCATTTTAACGCATTTTTAAATTAACCGTACGTAATCTCTTTTGCAAATTACTGCTTTGTATTTAGTAACAATTCACTGTTTATATAAAAAACAATGAGCGCTGAGTGAAGTATGTTTGGGAGTTTGGATTCGTTGGAAGTTTCGTCGACCCTTCTGTGAAAAGATTTAATGGTATAAATTCCGAGATATACCTACGTCTGGTTGAGACAATGAAAGTGCTTATCCGCTTCAAGTGTCCTTAGCTACCTTAAATAAAATTCGAAAGAGGAAAATATATCGAGCTACTTTCTTCTAATGAATTTTCGATAAGAACTGACCGAGTGCTTCTTAATCCTAAAGTTGTTTATGTCATTGTTGGAGTATGCGTTTTCGTGTAAATGTTGGGCTTCTGTTTTCCGTGATTCTGCGTGTCCCTGTTAATAGTAGTCAAGAATTAGTAGTTATTACTTATTTTTAAATTCAAAGCCGTGTCGCTGCACCCCCCCCCTTCAACACTCCTATCTTCTGATGTCCTCTTCATCTGCGTATAAGAGCCACATCCTATCTCAGTAATTACAATTTCCATAACAACCACGACAGTCTCTTCTCGTATATATTATCGTCAAGAACGTTTTGCAGAAAGGGTCATGCCGGAAAATATATCGGAAAAATCTTGCCCTCATAATACACACAGCGTTTAGCGAAGTCCTTTCCACCTTAAATTCATGCATAATCTCCTTGTTCTACTCCTGCCCAACCGAGTAATTTTGGTGGGTCTCGTCCAAAACTACAATCCCGCATCTTCAGACTTCTTCTCACCTTCTCCCCCCCCCCCACGAAAGTTCATGACTCACACCTACAAATCAAGACATTCAAAACAAAGGTTTTAATTTAAAGACGTTCTAGTCTCAATAGTCAAGTATGCATTTTGCACAAACTTGCACAATATGCATTTTCCACATAGTATTATCCTTGTCATATTTGCTGATGATTTGATCAGTACTGTAGACTCATTAGCATATTTTACGTAGCACACAATTAATGTACGGTCATTGCAACTATTAAAAAAAATTAAGCTCAAATTAAGACTTTCCTAGATAATCAAGCAACAAGCAGTGCTCGATAATACACACTTCGTTCTAATAACACAAAAACAAATATTCTTATATACATAGAAAACATTTTATAGCTAAACAATATGTCAGACAATTATCATATATATAAGTAAAAGTTAGGCAACTATCTAATAGGCTTTTAGACAAATTTCGTTGGGCTCTGAGTTTCACAACTGATTTGTTTAACCAAAATGGAGTCAATAATTTAATATTAAACCTATGTCAGTTTGTTTACTCCTAGTGAAAATTTAAATTAGTATTCCCAAAGTGAGAGAGGCCTATAAATTCTCTTGTTTCTTATTTTCTTTAAAGCAGTAACAGTTTAATAAAGTTACAGTGTAAATTAACACTGTTATACTTTCGTTTCAATTTATTTCTTATAACAAATTATATAATACAGGTATATGTATAATAAGTATAAAATAACAGGTAATTGTAAGTGTTATTATTTGGATCGGTTTCCTTCGTACCTGTTATTTTCAAATACTAGTTTAGCACACCGCTAGTTCCAATTACGACTACGTTTTGAATCGGATTCTTCTTGGACGTGTCTGTAACTTGTCTGAATTCAGTCGGCGCTCCAAGGCCAAGCCCACTCGCTCACCTAGAAGCTACTTCACACAGTTTTCGTTCATGACAATGCACGTTGCTTCCGCTCGTGACAGTGTATTTAGATGGCTCATTTAGGTGTTGTGAGAACTCCATAAATAAAACACATAAAGAAATAATTCTAAAATATAATACAATAAAAGGAATCTTTATATTAATCATTGCTACTCTAATCTAGTTTCCATGTAAATAAAATAGGGTCTATAACCCGTAACTACGTTTGTATTAGTTAAAACACAAGCTTATAACGTTTAAGTACCACTATTCTAAATATAAATATTACAAAACGGTATAATAATTTATGTAACTTTCTCACTTACCTTAATGCATTATTTAGCAGGATTATTTACCGTTGTAGTTTACGTATTTCTGGTTTCTATTTATCTTTATTAATTACACATAATTTCCTTTTATGAACTATATTTAATTCTTGTTCTGACTGACCAATTTTGTATTACAACATAACTTTATAAGCATTAGAACAACAAATTCTAAGAACAGAAAAAAGTAAATGTTTACGTTATTTAAGCAAAATTCTTAGCAGTTGACATTATAAACAGCTGATTTGAGACAGTTTGTTATTGAAAGGGAACGTCTTCTGAATATGCCCCCTTTCAACGTTATATCTAGAAAACGAATTCGTATACCGGTAAATACTAATACATACTAGTGACGTGTACCTTTTCTTCAGCATATGCGTTAACGTGAAATGAATTCATTCATCAATAAAACTTGATTTCTAAAAAATAACGAGTTGTCCCCTTTCAATAATAAACGATTCAATTTATTTAGGTTGCCGATTTAGATCTTGTGGTAAAGATAGTGTAGTTTTTTCTTTAAAAGATTTTTATATTTTAGTGTGTTTTATTAATTGTGAGTTGAAATTAAATGATACTTATATTAAATAAATAAAATAAATTATTTTTAAAAATATCTCCTCTGGACATGTTTTGCGATATTGAAGTTTAAATGATTGAAAAATGATGTTGATCTGTTGCTACTTTCGATACGACATTAATAGCTAAGCATCAACAATATCAAATATCGCGCATACAGTACAGAGGTTTAGAATATCTTAATTTAACTGTACCTGTCTGTCGGTTCAACTGTTTGACTCGACTTCCAATAAGAATGTCTACGTTGATATAGCGTATACATTGTTTGTTTCTTTTAATTTTAATTTATAAAATATAATTATACGCCCTTTTTTGTTATCATAACGTTTTTTAAATATGAGTCAAATATTATAGATGAGAAAAATAAATAAAGATAATAAAATAGCCACCAACCAGAATAACGGTTGCGCAGGATAGAAAGGAAGTACAGTGGTGGGGTACACGCTACGAAGCGGGAGGACGCAACTTGACCTTGGAGGCCCGATTACAGGATCATGAAGTCAGATCAATTACAGGAGACATCATGAGTTTTGATTTCTGCCATTTATTATTCTTTCTTTGGCATAACAGTCCTCTGCTGGATTCACGCTTCCTTCAACATCCGCCTCCAGACTTCACGTTACTGAACCACTGTTTGTTCCATTACATTTAGGCATTATTATCTGAACTACATTTATCGTCTTACATCTCACTTGTAATGCAGCCATTGTTGTAGATTTAGTTTTAGCTGTAAAGATCATCATTTTATGTTGTTTTCAAGCGTTGTTATATTTGTACAAATCCTCTGTAGGATATCTTTATATACAAATCGTACAAATAATATCTTTATTTTTTGAGCAGTAAGAACTGCATCGTCAGCCTTTCCCAGAAACTGTTCCGATGTCACATTTCTTTTAACCATTTACGTTCTTAAATCCTTTGTGTCTACCCTGTCCATCTAAATGCTATGTCTACAACTTTACAAAAGTTTCCAATCGGCGGATATTTTATAATTACTTGTATAACTGATCGTGATTAGCTTATATTATTAGGCGTCGTTTCCTTAAACTGGTCCACATTACTTCTTTTGTAAGAACTTTCTTTCAAAATTTTCAGTCATTTTGTCCGAATTTCGACTATTCACATTCCGATAGGTAACTTTGGGTCTTGTTTGTAGCAGACGCTAAGTACCACGTTTCCTCTGTAAACTTGACTCTTATTTCCTATGTGATAACATCAGTATTATCCAATTGACTCTCCAGATCAGTGGTGTAAGTTTTTGAGATCAGCCTGCTTCTTGAAAGGTGACCTTCTATTTTCATCAGGAAAAAGGAGGAATATAGGATTTTTCCATATAATTTTGCTTACACATTTCATGACTGTTTTGAGTCTCAAAATGTTTGTGCAAACCAACGTGAAATATAAGGATTGCAAAAAATTAAAAAGCGTTAATTTCAAAGTAGGCTATTCTACATTTAGTAATTGATATATAAAATAAAGACAATATATCCCATGTTATTAGGAAATTAATTCATTTCTATAATTTTGCTTTTAATAAATCTTGTAAAAAGGAGTCTTTCTGAACGTATTTTGAATAAACCGGTTTTATTACCTTTCCGCATTTAAATTTAAGAATGTTACACTGGCGAGCGATCCACAGGAAGAAAATCGCTGTCCACGCTGGACACCACTTCGGCTTGGACCCGTTGTGTTGGTGTGGGTTCCGGTACTTTCCATTTAAAAAGCGTGCAAACGTAAGAAAATAAAAGTGAGTGAGGCCAGAAATAACGCGAATTCTGTGTGTGTTGTGACCTGCCTGCCTTTTTAATGTAGTAATCACAAAAATAAAACTTTGGAAACGTAAACATTACATAATTGAGATATGCTTGCCTGTCAGGAACGATATATTTTCGCTCATACATAATTTAAATAAAAATTAAAAAATATAATTTTATTGCCTGGTAAAAAAATTATTATATTTTTAACAATTACCATTGTTTGAAAAAGTTTAGATGAATTTTCAAGTACTTTACTCTTGTTAAAACATAAATCGTTGCAGGTAAACTACCCCTTCCCCTTAACCGATATTCACTAAAATCGACAGGCCTTGAGTCCTCTACAATTCAGGGACGAGTACAAAACATTATTTGATTCTGTTTGAATTTGCGGCAGTTATCGTTCGCCATAGAAAAAATTACTCTTGTTAAAACATAAAACGTTGCCGGTAAACTACCCCTTCCCCTTAACCGATCTTCACCTAAATCAATAGACAATGAGTCCTCTACAATTTAGTAATGGATGCAAAAATTTATTTGATTCTGTTTGAATTTGGGGCAGTTATAATTCGCCATAAACAATTCTACACATAGACATACAGACACACACCCAGACACTTTAAAAATATCGGTATGGAGATCCATACTACATGACTTCCATGTTCTAAGATTTAAATTTAAAATCATTTACGAAATGAAATGTTTGCATAGAAACTACTTGTTTCCACTTATTACTTCAGCCTTAACCACAGTACTGTGGTCACTAACGTATACCACCACACATTATCGCACTCAATTTTCACTGATGATGGCAGTCGACGGCACTGCCGAAACGTCTGGTTTTGTAGAAAACATTGGACTACGGCCAAACAGGAATTTTAACAACAAACTACTACTTTGTTGCCGATAATGTAGTTCACATATAAAAATTATCCTCAACCCACTTCAATTGCAATTTTCATTTATAGAAAATTACCCCCACCCCGTTCAACTAGCCTCTTCATTTATAGATATTTCATCTACGTTTCTACAGTGGATTATTAAGATCTTCTTATCAGGATACTTTATTTATCAAAATTAAGTACTTTACTCTTGTTAAAACAAAAAACGTTTCTGGTAAACTACCCTTTCCCCGAAACCGATCTTCACCAAATCAATAGGCTTTGAGTCTTCTACAACTGAGGCATACATGTAAAAACCTATTTGATTCTGTTTGAATTTACGGCAGTTATCGTTCTTCATAGAAAAAATTATTCTTGTTAAAACATTAAAGGTGGCTGGTAAAATACCCCTTTCCCTTAACCTTCAGATCTTCACAATTTAGGAATGTATACAAAAAATTATTTGATTTTCTTTGAATTTACGGCAGTTATTGTTTGTCATAGAAAAAATTGCCCTTGTTAAAACATAAAACGTTGCTGGTAAACTACCCCTTTCCCTTAACCGATCGTCACCAAAATCAACAAACCTTGAGAACATAAAATTTCAGGAACGTATGCAAAACATTATTTGATTCTCTTTGAATACGCGGCAGTTATCATTCGTCATAAAAATAAAATTACCTTTTTAAAACATGAAATGTTGCAGGTAAACTACCCCTTTCCCTTAACCGATCTTCACCAAAATCAATAGGCCATGAGTGCTCTACAACTCAGGGAAATGTGTAAAAAATTATTTGATTCTGTTTGAATTTACGGCAGTTATCGTACATCATGCAAAACTCCTCTTGTTACAACATAAAATGTTGCTGGTAAACTACCCCCTTAACCGATCTTCAAACAAATCAACAGACCTTGAGTTATCTAAAATTGATGAAGGTATGCACAAAATCATTTGATTCTGTTTAAATGTGTATTTATCGTTCGTCACAGCAACAATTACTCTTGTTAAAACAAAAAATTTGGCAATTAAACTACCCCTTTCCCTTAACCGATCTTCACCAAAATCAACAGGCCTTCAGTGTTTTAAAATTAATTAAAGTATGCAAAAAATTATTTGATTTTGTTTGAATGTGCGGCAGTTATCGTTCGTCATAGAAGAAATTACCGTTGTTAAAACATAAATGTTGCTGGTAAACTACCCCTTTCCCTTAACCGAACTTCACCAAAATCAACAGACATTGAGTTCTCTATAGCTCAGAAGGTATGCAAAACAGTATTTGATTCTCATTGAATTTACGGCAGTTTTCATTCGTCATAAAAAATATCGGTATGGAGAACCATACATGACTTCCATGTTCTAAGATTTATATTTAAAATCATTTACGAAATGAAATGTTTCCATAGAAACTACTTCTTTCTACTTACTGCTTCCGCCTTAACCACAGTACTGTGGTCACTAACGTACACCACCTCACGTTATCGCACTCGATTTTCACTGATGATGGCAGTCGACGGCACTGCCGAAACGTCTGGTTTTGCAGAAAACATTGGACTACGGCCAAACAGCCCGGGAAGGAATTTTAACAACAAACTACTACTTTGTTGCCGATAACGTAGTACACATATAAAAATTGTCCCCTCCCCCTTCAACTATAATTTTCATTTAAAGAAAATTACTCCCACCCCGTTCAACTAGTCTATTCATTTATAGATACTTCATCTACGATTCTACAGTGGATTATTAAGATATTCTTATCCCGAAAAACTTTCTCTTGTTACAACATAAAATGTTGCTGGTGAAACTACCCCTTACCCTTAACCGATCTTCACCAAAATCAACAGACATTGAGATCTCTATAGCTCAGGAAGGTATGCAAAACATTATTTGATTCTGATTGCATTTAGGCAGTTATCGTTCGTCATAGAAAAAATTACCCATTTTAAAACATAAAACGTTGCTGGTAAACTACCCCTTTCCTAAACCAATCTTCAACAAAAACAATAGGTCTTGAGAACTCTACAATTCAGGGCTGTATGCAAAACATTATTTGTTTCTGTTTGAATTTGCGGCTGTTATCGTTTGCCATAAAAAATTCCCTTTGTAAAACAAGAAACGTTGCTGTTAAACTACCCCTTTCCCTTAACCGATCTTCACCAAAATCAACAGGCCTTGAGTTATCTACAATTTAGGGATGTATGCAAAAATTTATTTGATTATGTTTCAATTTACGGCAGTTATCGTTCGTAATATAAAAAATTAATCTTGTTATCACATAAAACGTTGCCAGTAAACTACCCCTTTCTACTAACTGATCTTCACCAAAATCAACAGACCTTGAGTACTTAAAACTTCAGGAACGTATGCAAAAAATTATTTGATTCTGTTTTAATTTACGGCAGTTTGAATTCGTCATACAAAAAATTACTCATGTTAAAACATAAAACGTTGCCGGTAAACTACCCCTTTCCCTAACCCGATCTTCAACAAATACAATAAGTCTTGAGAACTCTACAATTCAGGGCTGTAAGCAAAACATTATTTGATTCTCTTTGAATTTGCGGCTGTTATCGTTTGCCATAGAAAATACCCATGTTAAAACAAAAAAAGTTGCTGGTAAACTACCCCTTTCCCTTAACCTAACCTAACTATCTTCACCAAAAACAACAGGCCTTGAGCTATCTACAATTCAGGGCAGCATGCAAAAAATTATTTGATTCTGTTTGAATTTGCGGCTGTTATCGTTTGCCATAGAAAAAAAAATCTATACACACACATACACACACACTTTTCGAAAAACGACTTTTTTTCATGTTTTGAGTGTAGTACAATCAGAATCTGCAATAATCTCGAACACGATTTTGTTTGCCATCACCATACTTCCAGTTCCTGAAGGAACATGGAAGTAAAAATTACCCATGTTAAAACTTAAAACGTTGCTGGTAAACTACCCCTTTCCCTAAACCGATCTTCAAGAAAACAATAGGTCTTGAGAACTCTACAATTCAGGGCTGTATGCAAAAAATTATTTGATTATGTTTGAATTTGCGCCTGTTATCGTTTCTCATAGAAAATACCCTTGTAAGACATAAAACGTTGCTGGTAAACTACCCCTTTCCCATAACCGACATTCACCAAAAACAATAGGTCTTGAGTCCTCTACAATTCAGGGACGCGTACAAAACATTATTTGATTCTGTTTGAATTTGCGGCTGTTATCGTTTGCCATGTAAACTACCCTTGTTAAAACGTAAAACGTTGCAGGTAAACTACCCTTTCCCTTAACCGATCTTCACCAAAAACAATAGGTCTTGAGAACTCTACAATTTAGGGCTGTATGCAAAACAATATTTGATTCTGTTTGAATTTGCGTCTGTTATCGTTTGTCATAGAAAAAAAATCTACAGACACATAGTGACACAGACAGACACACAGACACACACACACTTTTCGAAAAATGACTTTTTTTCATGTTTTGAGGGTTATACAATCAGAATCTGCAATAATCTCGAACACAATTTTTTTTGCCATCACCATACTTCCATTTCTTTATGGAACATGGAAGTAAAAAATCGGTATGGAGAACCATACATGACTTCCATGTTCTCAGGTTTTACACAAAATAATTTGGTACTGCCTTTATGAGAGTGTTCGATAGTTATTTCGATATGCGATTTTTGGGCTTCGATATGTAGTGAATATCGCACATAATTTTATGTAGTGAAAGAATTATACAAATTTTAATTTTGTATGTTGCAAAATAGTTGGCTGGTGATTGCAATTGATTTCGTTTGTCATTTTTTAATGGAAAATGACTTTAGTAGTAATTTATCACCGGGTCGTGGCTGTGACACCAAAAATTTATTATGTTAGGTTAACATGAAAACTGAAATTATACATGGAAACCAATACGTGTGTAATGTAAAACTTTTTTTTTCTAAAGCTACGAAAAACCCAACTCGAAGTAAGGCGCGAGTGGACCAAGGGTCAACCCCTTGCCTATTATTATAGGCCTGCATGTCATTTTTTTGCGGCAGAACTCGTTGTTTTGGTAAAATTCGTTTTCCGACAAGCACTCGTTTTGTGACTAACAAAAAGCAAACATCCATTAGTACAATTTGTAGAGCATATGTTGTCATTCCTTAATACAGTGTTTTTGTTTTTCCATTAACCATAAATATTTGTATTTTTTATTTTGTATTTGCTGTTGTTTTTTCCAATTTGCAAACTTAAAAACTTTAGGTTCTTTATTTTAAATGTTACTCTGTTATAAGCATTGTATTACACGTTTAATATTATGTTTTCTCAACCACAGATTTTATTTATTTTAGCTGTAAACTAAAAACCCAAAACCATTATTACCTAACTACCAAATGAAAACAACACGTATTTTTGCTTTACATTAAGAAATAGGGCAATTTATAATTAGTACACTTCTTCTTTTCCACACCGTAATATATCGATCAATCGCATATTAAAACTATCGAAATGTATTGCGGGTACTCATACAGTTCCAATCATTTACTTGAATTCGTTCGATAATTCCTAAAAAAATATAGAATTTTGTCAAAGTGAAATAAAATGATTCCATAGAAACTATTTCTTTGTTGTCAACAACGTAGTACACATATAAAACTTATAAAAAATTATCTCCTCCTTCATCAACTACCATTTTCATTTATAGAAAATTACCCCCTTCCCTTTCAACTACCCTTTTCGTTTATAGATATTTCATCTACCTTTCTACAGTGGATTATTATGACCTTATTTTAAGGATACTTTGTTTATCAAAATTAAGCACTTTACTCTTGTTAAAACGTAAAAGGTTGCAGGTAAACTACCCTTTCCCCTAAACCGATCTTCACCAAAATCAATAGACCTCGAGTCCTCTACAATTCAGAACGGTATGCAAAACATTATTTGATCCTGTTTTAAGTTACGATAGTTATCGTTTGCCATAGGAAAAATTCTACACACACACAGACACTTACCGAAAAATGACTTTTTTTCATGTTTTGAGGGTAGTAAAATCAGAATCTGCCATTATCTCGTACACGATTTTTTTCGCCATGACCATACTTCCATTTCCTTATGGAACATGGAAGTAAAAAATCGGTATGGAGAACCATACATGACTTCCATGTCCTAAAATTTATATTTAAAATCGTTTAAATATTAATTAAATAAGTGGATGCTTGAGTTCTGAAAAATTACATATCAGCTAAAATGGTACCACCATGTCAGGTGGATTAAGACTATCCTCAACCTTCGTGAGGAAGGACTGTACTTTTGGATAAAATGTCTGTAGGTCGAACGAAGAGCTAGCTAAAGGTAGCTGCGATCTGATTCCTCTAATGAAATTGGACTCTCGCTGCGAGGGGCCGAGGGATGTCTACAGTGTTATCAAAGTCTTTCCTGTCAATACTATACTAGTCATTTTTCTTTTTTAAAATCGAGTCATGATTTATTTCTTTCCATTTGTCTTCTGATTTCCTGAACGACTATTCTGTTCACCCGTATAATTATAAATTTCTCAGCAAAACATTTCTTCCTTAATACGTTTGTGTCTCCTGTTTAACACCCACCATTCTGATCCATGTCATAGCGCTGTATTCCACACAGGCTAGTAAATAACTAGCCATCAGGGTGGTCAAAATATTTTCAAGGAGGGGCAAACAATTTTCCAAATTAGAAAAATATTTATATATTTTTCATACATACACACGTGCACATATTAGTTTATAATTCTAATACCATAATAGAAATAAATACAGATTGTATTAATTGCTTTAATACAACACTGCCCAAGCGATCCACAGGAAGCAAATCGATGTCAACCTTTTCGGCTTGCACGCTTTGTGTTGGTGTGGGTTTCGGCACTTTCCATTTAAAAAGCGTGCAAACATAATAAAATAAACATGAGTGAGGCCAGAAATAACGCGAATTTCGCATGTGTGTGTGTGTCCTGCCGACCTTTTTATTGCGGTAATCACAATAATAAAACTTTGGAAAAATAAACATTACATAACTGAGATATGCTTGCCTGCCAGGAACGATATATTTTCACTCATACGTGATTTAAATTAAAATGAAAAATATAGAATTTTGTTAAAGTAAAATGAAATGTTTCGATAGAAACTACTTCTTTGTTGTCAATAATGTAGTACATATATAAAACTTATAAACATTTACCTCCTCCATCATCAACTACGATTTTAATTTATAAAAAAAATTTCCCCCTCCACCCTTCAACTACCCTTTTCATTTATAGATATTTCATCTACATTTCCACAGTGGATTGTTATGACCTTCTTTTCAGGATACTTTATTTATCAAAATTAAACACTTTACTCTTGTTAAAACGTAAAACGTTGCCGGTAAGCTACTCCTTTTCCTTAACCGATCTTCACCAAAAACAATAGACCTTGAGTCCTCTACAATTCAGGACTGTATGCAAAAAATTACTTGATTCTGTTTGAATTTGCTGCTGTTATCGTTTGCCATAGAAAACATTCTACACACACACACACACATTTCGAATAATGACTTTTTTTCATGTTTTGATGGTAGTACAATCAGAATCTGCCCTTACCTGGAACACGATTTTTTTCGCCATCACCATACTTCCATTTCCATATGGAACGTGGAAGTAAAATGACTTTTCTTCATGTTTTGAGGGTAGTACAGTCAGAATCAGCCCTTACCTGGAACACGATTTTTTTCGCCATCACCATACTTCCATTTTCTTATGGAACGTAGAAGAAATTAGTGATCCGAGTCAGTAGAGATATATTTATAATTAGTTAATCAACGGACACGTCATGGATAACAAAATCCAGGAATTTAAGAATGTTGTTCCAAAAATGTTTCAAACAATTTATACAGGGTCCGCCAGTGAAGCGGGAAAATTAAAAGTACCCAATTTTTTTATGAAACATTTATTATCAGAAATTTTTTTTACAGATTGAGTTGAGTAAAGTATGCCATTATTTTACTTTTTAAAAATAACGCCGCTCAAGTGAGAGCCATTTCTGTGTAAACATTCTTCTAATCTTGACCGAAAATTTTCCATCACTCGACGAAGCAGGTCAGGTTGAATCCGTGCAATTTCTTGTCTGATATTCGTTTTTAATTCCGGTATGGTGTGCGGTCTATCAATGTACACCCTGCTCTTCAGAAATCCCCAAAGAAAAAAGTCGCATGCGGACAAATCTGGGGATCTTACAGGCCACGAGATGTCACCATATCCGGATATGAGTCCGTCCGGGAAGAGTTCTCTTAAAGCAGCCATGGACACACGAGCAGTATGACTTGTGGCCCCATCCTGCTGGAAAAAATTAATTTCCGGAAACCTAAGTCTTGGAAAAAATATGGCCCAATAATGCCAAATGATGAAACTGCACACCACACCGTAAATTTCGGACTATGTAATGGCTTTTCATGCAAATCACCTGGGTTTTCATCATTCCAAAATCGACTATTTTGTTTGGTTACATATCCATTCAAATGAAAATGTCCTTCATCTGACATAAACATGCGGTGAATAAAGTTTTCATCATCATTTACACGTCGCAATATTTCTTCGCGCGAGCCAGCATATCGCCATCTTTCAACTCCTGGATTACTTGAATTTTGTAAGGATGAAAAGATAAGTCTTTATGCAAAATTCGTCGTAACTATGTGTCACTAATGTTTAGTGCGGATGAATGTTTCATTGCAGAACGTTGTGGACTACGCGTCAATGCTACTCGAACTCTTTCAATGTTTTCCTCTGTTCTTACAGACCTTGTTGCTCCTCTATGCTTTAAGTTTAATGTGGAACCAATTTCTTCAAGCTTTTTCACCCATGACATAATTGCATGAGCGGACGGCACTCTTCCATGTCGTGGAATATTGAAATGATTACGAAACAATCGTTGTACAGAAGTCACACAGTCACCATTCTTATAAAACGATTTTACGCAGAAAGCACGCTGTGCACCGGACCACTTCTCCATGTTTAAAAACATATAATAATAAATGGCATTAAATGTAAAACAACAATCGAAAACCTCCACGCCCTCTCGTGAGCAGAAAATGAACTATTGGACTTTCAACATTTCCCGCTTCACTGGCGGACCCTGTAGTTTGTATTAACCTACGATAGTTTTTATGTAAGACCGAGATAAAAAGGTTTCTCATTTTTTCTAATTAAAGTCAAGAAACTGCTAGTGTTACAGACAATCGCGACTAACATTGTTATGAAAAACTCTATCTTTGTTTTATTAATTTACAAATATTGTAATTCCTTTCTTTTCCTTATCGGCCATCTAGGGACCACGTGCCAATTTCAATTCTTTACTATTTGTTCATTTCTTTTTTTACAATACTCTTTTATCTTCTCACTGTATCTCCTCTTCCTGTCTTCAGTCAAATTTGAACCTGGGGTTTTCTCTCTCCTACCCTGGACTCCCTCCATTTTTAACACTTTTGCCCGAAAAACGTCTCCTTCAATTGCTTCTTCTGCGTGTATATTATGTTTTTTTTTAAATCCTTTTAGACTTCTTTAATCCAACTTGATGTTGACTTCTTCCCCCACAGATATCTGAAGATTTGCTTTGTCAATCTATTGTCGTCCATTCTATATAAATGTCCAAAAAATAATAGTCTTCTTTTTCTCATTGTTTCTGTTATACTTTCTATACTTTGATACATTTCATCATTACTTCTTAATATTGTAATTCCTTCTATTTTTACAATTATTATTTATAAGCATTATTTACTACACGCAACTGCCTTTAGAAATAGATGCATGTTAAAGAGTTACGCAATTTTTTCTGAAATTTTTAATAGCTTGGAAGGAGGATTGGTCATCCTGTCTTCCGTAGCTATAGCACTGCTGCAGATACACAAAGCTAATTACTACTACTGTGCTTTTGTTTCCAGATATTACAGTTTTACGTATATCTGTTATTGTTTTAGGTTTCATACCTCAGCTTCATTTCCAGGATAACGTAGTCTAACTCTCATAGTCTGCTGACCATTTCTTTGTTCTTGTCTGCCCTGACAGTGCTACGTAATGGGGCTACATACTATAATATTCCAAAAAGCTATTCAGGTTCTCGCGGTTTGCTAATTTGTTTACGAGGATCGGAACTGAGTAGCAGTGGCTAAGTAACTCAAATCATTAGTAGCCAGTCTCAACTGGCCCATAAATAGCCAGTTTTAATCCTGACGTCTTTGTCTACCTTGTGTCCTTACTTCTGTGTGTCCTTATAACTTTGTGTGTTTATTTCTGTACCATCTGTGTGCTCTCTGCACAGATTAGTTACGGCGTGAGAAACATCAAAGCTGATGGTTAGGGGTCGACTGCGTCCCGTGAGTCACTGTCCGCTGGTCAAACATTTTTTTTATGTAGTAATAGAGAAGTCGACAGCCAACCGGCGATGTCTCGCGTTTTTTTTTTCCGGAAGCGATCACATCAACTTATTGCTCAACTTCATCGTCCCAGTTTGACAATATTGTTCACTTCATTGAAGTACAAAACTGTTTAACATTCTGCAGCAACATATTTTGAAATTTCAATCACAGTAGACGATGACGTGTCGCCGTTTATTGCTTCTAAAGTTTTATTACTTATAGTTTTCAAGTTCCGTAGCGACCCAGTTCCGTTCCATGGTGTAATGCAATTTGTCCGCGCCACAGCTGCCCTTCGCTGCAATCTATCATCCGCGCCAGTTACTGTCATAGCGTTTCCACAGCGTGTACCTAGTCAGTGGCAAAGGTCACCCTACCTCCGATGACATTAATTATCTCTACTGCACATGTGTCACCTATAGTACTCCAAATTACAGACATACATTATGACATTATTTACCTAACATCAACGCTACAGTAGTAGCGTGATCTCAGAACAGGGAATGAATTAGTAATCGCACAGAGAAATCAACGATTGCAACTTCTACTAACTAGTTCATGTAAATAATAAATTAAATACGTCTATATCATTTTATATTAGTATTCTTATTAATATATCGGGATATATGTTTGTTGGAAATGCGACCAGAGAGTTCATATTTGCCGGTAAATTTGTAAACAGTGTCAAATTCTACAAACGTTACGAAGTTATTTGTACAAACTACAGTATAGTCAGGCATGTAAGGCAGTGTCAAGCCAATTAAAATATGTGCTGTGGCTGAAACTCACATTAGAACTGAGATTAACAAGAGAAACAAATTACTTGTGGAAAGTATTCTGACTTGGAGACCGGAGGTTTTGGGTGCAATGGAACAAACAAGGAGGCGGATGAGAGCTATGAGATGAGATACTAGAGGCGCCGATACAGACTTATGTTGCAGGACAAAAAAGTGAATGCCGACATACGTGGCCGGCTGAATGTAGAGACAACTATAATTGACCCCAGTGATGGAAAACTGAGTGAGTGGGTTCGGAAAACTGAGGCGTATGACTGACGGAAGATAGCCCAAGACAACGATGAACTGGGTGCGGCGTAAAAGAAGGAAAGAGATCGGCCTCGAATAGCGTGGAAGGATGAAGTAAGGGATGCGACGGAGGAACGGAATTAAACGGATGAGACTGGCGCAACTAATGTACCTGGCGGATAGGATCCGATAAACGGCCTAGTGCTATATCTCACGGTGTTAACAATACATGTACGCAAATAATCATATTGGTATAATATTTGTTCTCTTTTGTCGTACTGATAGCAAATATGCGCTATTCATAACGGATAACAGCGTCTAAGTTTTTAAATTATAACGCCGAAACGTAATCAATCAATTGATCAATTAAACACTCAACACTTAGACTAATATTTAACTCAGATAACTTTAAATTATAAAAAGTCGCACAACTCACTGGATTGTTTTGTTTTGTTTTCATCTACTTACCTCTCTATATTGCCTGTCTGTGTGTCTGTCCGTCTGTCTATCTATCTGTATGTTATTGTCGTGCGCGCGCTCGCGTGTGTGTGGAAATGTATTCCATTATTCATAAGCATTATTTACTACACGTAACTGCCTTCAGAAATAGATGCATGTTAAAGAGTTACGCAATTTTTTCTGAAATTTTTAATAGCTTGGAAGGAGGATTGGTCATCCTGTCTTCCATAGCTATAGCACAAGACATAGCTGCAGATACACAAAGCTAATTACTAATTACTAATTACTAATTACTAATTACTAAGCTAATTACATAAAGACAATTATTCATATTCTGCTCATCGTCGTCCTTATAGTTTTATATATGAAGAACTGACTATACTTTGGTTTTTACAAAGATTAAACTTACACTTATCCACATTATACTATTAGCAGGGTTTGGTATAAACCGGGCTGCATTATCATAGATGTGAAGTACAAGAGAAAGATAATGTGTCTACAATAGTCTTGACCGCTGTAACTACTGGGGTTAATTTCATGGGCAAAGAGGAAGTGACCTCTCCCGCCATCTACTGTGGCCCCGACTGTAGAACATAAGAACAGTCTGTGGCTGAAGAACATAACATATTTCATAATTTTATAAATGGACACTAGAGGTTTTGGAAATACAATTATCCACATTTCAGGGAATCTAAATACAAATGATGATACATGATCACTTCGAAGTGTAACCTGGCTATAACAAAGCAGGAAGCTTCGGCTCCTCTGCTTCCAGCTTACTTTTCACGTCTTGTCGTTCTTCCAACTAGAGCAACAATATTTTCTGCTGTTCCTGTGTTTCCAGGAAGAGTGCTTTTTGGCGTTCCTCTGTTTCTTGTCGTTCATACCTGCGTTTCTCATTCTGTATTTTTTTTTGCCGCTTATGCTTTCCGCTTGTTTTCTTCTTTTTGTCGTCTTTCTGCTTATCGTTGTTTCTTGCCCTGTCGTTTCGAAAGTTTCGATCATTTGACTGGTATCCACTTTGGTCGATCAATTACCACACACGCTACTCTCCTACGAAGTATCCCCTGTTTCTACTGCTAAAGAACTAATCTTACTTCTGACACAAATTTTATGATGGCCACTCATATCGTCGAGTAGTACAGTGCAAACAGATTAACTGACACCAATGGCTTTATTTACATTAAAGTTTTTAAAGTAGAAACTTTAACTTTAATTAGAAACTTTAATTAGCAAACTTGAATTAGAAACAAGCTACAGATAGAAATCAAGAAAAACATTCGTACACAATAATTCAAGTTAAATGTGTCAAACAAACAACAATAAATTTCATCTTATTACAGTTTCGCATTAATTGACACGATAATCAACGTCCACTGCATCCCATATAATACATAACTTATTATTTTTATCATTTGCCTGTCGGAATCAGGAGTGATGAAATCGGAGACAAATTTTTTTTATCCTCTTTAACCGAATATAATATTCTTACAATATTAATATTTCCTTGTTGCAATAGGCATAATTATTTACTCATTAAAATATAAAGTAGCTCTTCATTTTTTCATAACTCGTAGTGATGAAAAGTTTTATTAGGTTCGATCATAGTTAATTTTAAAACATGTTTGTGAAATTTAGACACTTCGAAAACCTATTATCAACATCGTGACCTGTATACGGGCTTCCTCCTTCAAGCATTAGGACTGCGGCCAATTACTCCCCTCCCTGCCATTGGTACAACTCACATTCCACCGCTCTTAGGGTCTTAGGGAGAAATCAGCTATTTAGTACCACGTACGGTGTCGAGCCACACGCTGAGAAATTAATAATAACATTTATTTATTTATGTCTTAATTAAATAAATTTTGTTAATAATTAAATTTGTTTGTTGGTTGCAAAAACCTTCATGTACAATTATAATAGATAAATAATATACGTATTTAATATTATAGAAGTTGTGAGTGAAAAGTAAACTAAATTAATAAGTTAGTAACACAACGTTTAGGTATCTGTATATATTGCAACGATACAAATTATGACTGCATAGATAAGTTATACTGAAATTACTACAACAGAATCTAATCTGGAGGTAGGAAAATTTTATTATATTAAAACATTAAAATTTACTATTGTCTTATTACTTTATAATATAAAATTGTTTATAAATGAATTGTCTTTCAATAAATGAGTCTATTGGGTTGTTTTACAAGTAAGTTACTTGTGCGAAGAAATTCCAACTGTTTGCGTAGACACCAGGCGCTCCGCTCGCTGCTCGTCTGCACGTTTACCGACCAAAGATCACCCCGTTGAAAAACTACGTCTCGGAGCATACACGCACTACGATATGAAACTGTTATTGTTTATAACTTAAATATTCTTAATCTCAGGGATCAAAGCTGGGTAAAAATAGATCGTGTATTAAGCTTACACAAATTCCGGTTTCTTGAAGTGTTCTCGCGTTAATAATCAAAATATCACGGTATACGTTTTGCCCCTAACCCGGAAATCTTCCACTCTACGCGAAAAAAACTAGAAATGATCTATTTAAAATTATCTGAGTTCTATAAAGTGGCAATGGTAACGAAGAACTCGAACCGTGAACCAACTTCTAAGTCTTATGGAAATCGAATTATTTTGTCACGAAAATCTCGTGACAGCGAGTACGTCTTTCTTTGGCAAGACTTCGGAATAAACTGAACAATGTGCACTCGACAGAGCACAGACTCAAATAATTTTTAGACCTTCTGATTGGAGGAAAATCTAGCAACGTCATAGATTTGCACTCTGATAGACCGAACTCAGGTTAAAACTCTGTCCGATTCTGCAAAAGCTTAGAAAAATAGAACTCTGTCTATTCTGCGGGCTAGATTTAATCTACAAATTTTATTGCTTTCTTGGAGATAACGAAAATAATGAAGAACTGATTTCATTAAAAAACCCATATAAAAATTATAGTTGTGGAGAATTGAGTATAGGCCTATGGGAAATGTAGCTTATAACCATGAGAATACCCTGTCCAAGTTTCAGAACGAAATGTCAATTTTCAATGAAGTTATTAAATAAAATGTAAATCACACACGCACCCGCGCACTTACACACAAATATTTCACAAGACAAAAGAGTACATTATTATGAACATTTTGACATAACATAGTTTTTTAAACATAGCTTGGTTAAAAACTTATGACTACTTTACAAAGAAAAGAACAACATCAATTTTTAACATGTCTACGGCCGTCAGAAAATGTGTTTAGCATTAGTATCCTATTATATGAACTTCTATCCTGTGTTCTATTGGAATATGTATAATTATACATTTTCCAAATACTGAAGCTGATGGTTAATAACGTTTAAATAGCTATGAACATAATTATGAAAAACACAATTTTGCTAGTTAGCATTATAGGCATACATAATTCAATTTTTTAATAAAAGTAAAAACAAATTAGTTGCCAATTTAAATTTCAGATTTTAAGATACAACGAATTTGAAAGGTAAACATTAATAACTTTATTATATTAGTTAAAAGTTGTTTAGTCAAGTTTTACAAATGGCTTAAGCGCTGTTCTCTGTCTTTACGCAGATTTGGTAGTTTGCATGAAGAAATTGTTTCATAAAACCCGTAAATGTACACATGTATCTACGAAATAAAGTTTATTTCTATAGTAGATAATGTATTAATTTCTGTATTTAAAAAAGTACTTTCCTTTTTAGCTTTTGTGTGCTCGACAAGACAACAAATTGCAGATATATCTGTTCTCGCATAGAATATATAAAAGTTAGAACTCGCTTGCACATAGTAGAAGAAGACGAGTTACACCCGGTGCACATCTGACAGCAATCTTGTGCAGTTGCAAAAAATATAACACGTCAGTGCAGACAGTACAGTCCTGCTTTACTCGTCATGGACACTGAGACACCCAAGGGACGTCAAGGCGTCCTTATGTTCTGACTGTTGCATCAACTAGACAAGTAAACTAATCTGTAGGTCTCAACACATGACTGCTTGTAGAACTCTCTCGAAATGTTTTTACAAAGTAAGTAAAACATTAATATTATTCTTGGATTTCGTTGTCCATGACGTGTCCGTTACTTAACTAAACATCACTATAATATTGACGACTCGGAACACTTAAGTTTTTTATAAGTAAAAACGTAAAGTTTTACCTTACAGCCTAAACCGGCTTTCACCTATAGAAGGCTTCATCAGAGGCTGTCGTAGGTAGCGTTGTTCGTCTTGTTGTTGGCGACGAGATATTTTTTCGAAAGATCGAAGCTGTGTGTGTGTGGTGAGATGTGTTCGAATAATACACAACAAGACGAACAACGCTACCTACGACAGCCTCTGATGAAGCCTTCTATAGGTGAAAGCCGGTTTAGGCTGTAAGGTAAAACTTTACGTTTTTACTTATAAAAAACTTAAGTGTTCCGAGTCGTCAATATTATAGTGATATTTAATTAATATTATGTTCTCCGAAACAGAAGGTTCCATCATTGTTTCTACATTACTATTTTACACAGTTTTATTTATATAACTTGGAAAAATTGCAAAAATAAGAGATATTTTACAATTTTGTTTGGATTATAAGGTGTAGATTGTAAAAGCATAGTTTTGAGAGGTTTGAAAACAATTTTGCTTGCCTGATGAAAGGATTATTTTTGTTATAAATTTCATATAAACTTAGTAGTGAAAATAATGATACTTTTAGGAAGAAATATACAATATTATGGATATCAATAAACAAAGTAATTTAAAAAAAATGTATTGTCTTTTAAATTTAATTTCTATTACTAATTTGTTTATTCCTAACAATTTTAATTAACATTATTTTTCTTAAATATTAACAGAATATTTTAATACTCTTATACAGTTTTGTGTTTAATTTTTACAAGAGAATAACCCTTTTAGATAGGGCTACATTTTAGATAGTTCAAATATTTTTCGTAAAGTTTGTTATTGCGGTTGATCACACATCGAAACTCGACGCGAACATTTTTTGTTTGTTCAGGAACTTTTCCAGGAATTCAGTTCCTAATTCTTCTTTAACATACGTTTATTAACTCATTCCCTCCATTTTTCTTTCAGTATTTGTTTGGTTATTAGGAAGATAAGAAGGGATAAGTGTTTTGGGTCCAAGGCTTCCACACGTATAAAACCAAAGTTGCTGACACGTAGATTCCCATATTGGCTTATCCCGACTGTTCTCGCTGTTGGGAGATTCTTGCCTTTTATTACTTTTTTTTCTACTAATGCTACTTTTCGAAGCTTAGCACGGTAAGAGTAAGAACGCAAGTGTTTGGTTTTCAGTTTCTGACACTTGACAGTTTCTTTGTTTTGGAATTTTCTCACGGTCTTACGAATACAGATCTAGTGTAACCTGTCATGTGTCTTGCTCCAAAGCAATCTCTTACGGTTTGAGGCGCGCAGAACATTGGTTCCAATGTTCAGTGACATTGAGCTCACCAATATCTTTGAAGTGGGGCCCACTTGACATGTTCTTACTTGTAACAACATACTTTATGGTATAAAAGTCTGCAATGTACGAATTTGCTACTTATTACTACTTCACTCCAAGAAAAGTATTATTTTTATGGAACTAAAATAGTTACTAAAATGTTATGTAACAATAACGAATAATACTACGTCTGTACGACATAAATAAGATACACAGCGTTCATAATGCTTATTATTGTAGACGCGATATTCCAGAGCCACCAGGCACAGATTATCTGACCCCTGTCGCTGTCGATTATTATCCAATCATTTTGACTTTTCTCTCGTCAAAATTAAACGCCAGAGTAAACTTCATCTGTTTATATGGTGACCCGAGACAACCACAGACAGTTTCAAGTTTAGGAAATTGTACCCAAAGAGTACAGTTAATAGTGTGCGACGTAATTCTGCAGTCTGTTAGGCGTATGGTTACTATGGTTAAACAGATAATTATTTTGGCAAGAGTTGAATGGTATTAATAGAACTAGTAATTTTTGAGGGGGGGGGTTATTATTTGTGCGTGGGGTGAGTATTAGATAACTGAATATATAGCTGTGAAAAATGTAGTACGAGTTTTATTTCATACAACTGTAAATAAAAATTGTGAGTACCGGTTTCCCTGGTGTTAATTAATTCAGGACAATGTTTTAAAATCACTCCCATTATGATCCTAGTAATCGTATTATTTTTCATTATTAAACGAATACAAAAAATAATCTGCATATCTTTAGAGTTTCTATGTTAAAGTTTAACACAACATAAAAACATCCTGCATCCTGTTCATATGCTTTTCAGGATGTCAACATACGAGACCGTCAATAACATGTAACAAAGGAATATTAGGTCGTATACCTGTAGCGAACGTCATTTCTCATCTGCAGTTATTCGAGTCTACGTTGCAACAGTCCCAGTTCTGTCTTACCGGAATATTTACGGTACAAACAATTATTGACAGTTCTTTCATTCGAACATCGAATTCAATTATTTGTGTTATACTTTGACGCTGCAGGGTAACAGTTGTGACACTGTTATTCGTCCTGTGACAGAAACCGCTTCTCTATCGTAACCTACCATTATCCAGCTGCTTCAGCAATTTCACGGTGCAGCCGTTGTTGATAACCTTTAGCAATTAATTTTGGTGTACAGGGTGTTAATTTTAAGTAGAGTAACCTCTCCTTATCCGCGGTTATCAATTTACTTTATTTCTTAATAATGCCTATCTCCAGTGTAAATACATAATGAAATGAAGGGATCGGTTATTGAAACGTGGCAAACAATCTTCAGTGCATTTAGAACAACGTTTACTTGTTGTTCAGTACAATACAGAGATGACGTCCTCGACTTTGTGTAAAACTGAAAATATAGTTTAGATTGCGAAACGTCTTCAAAGTAAGAATGTGGACAACAGCAACCCGATGACGTTAAAGAAGTTTTTAATCTGAATTTAAAGAATTATGAAAAAACAATCTAGCAGATATTACACAATCGGTTTGGACTGAAGACTTCGATTATGACGATTAGAAAAGGAAAACGGAATAGGTGAAGCAGGAAAACGGAAATTTGACGTTATCAAATATTAGTAAAGAAATGATCGCCTACGTGTCACTGATGTTAATTCTAATGCTGAGCGTAATCTAAAGTCGACTAGAGGTTATAAAAATTGCTAAACTTAATAGGAATGCTTAGAAAACAATTTGAGATAATCTGGAACGTTACAAAACAAATAGTTTTTTAAAAAACGAAATTAATTAAAAAAATTTAATCAAAAACTTGGGCAAATTTTAACATTGTTATATTAATTATGTACTAGTATTAATTTGTAGCCTATATATATTGTATTGAGTTTAGTGCAGTTAGGTTTACTGTATATAGTGTTAACGAAAAATAATAAATCAATTTTTATAGCGTTAATAATTAAACTTCCATAATATCAAAATTGAAAGATTCTTTTATGCAGTCAGTACTGTATGCACTTTGCTCAAAGCTCCATCCTTTTTCCTAACCGCCAAGTTTCTTTTCTACGGTTCTGTTAACCATAGTTCTCTTAAAGAACATAACCCCCCGCGGATCGAAGGGATAGCTGTGACCATTCTTCCGAACTTATCACGAGATGTTGAGTACACTCAACAGTAGGCGTTTCCAATACACTCTTCTACAAACGTTGAATGACGTTACGATCCTCCCACATACTGGCCAAATAACCCTTTTCCAAAGTCGTTCACTTTCTGGGACTGTCTGCAGATCTTGTGAATTTCAGATGTAGTCGTGTGTTTGCTCCGAAATTTATTAGTCCTCGATTCACTACACATAGGAGCACCACCAATATTTTTATTTTTGGCTTATAGTCGACAATAACAGTCCATTTTCAATTCACAGCAAATCCATTCTTAAATAACTTCTAGTTTCAATTTTAATAACTTGATAAAATTTAATTTGTATCTCCTGTAACTTACCTTTGTATTTTCTCGTAATAATCTAAGCTTCACAACAGTATATCACAGTTGAAACTGCCATTGTTTATGAAGGTTTCAATTTCGTGTTGCCGTGTTTCATTTTTAAACTTTCTTTGTATTGCACTACATACTGATCAAAATCAGTTCAAATTCGTACAATAACGTTGGCGGTATTTTGTTCTCCACACCCACAGAACTTGATGATACAGATCCCAAAACTTTTCTGGAGCCCTGCGTATACATTATCATTACAGCGACAGTGCTATTTTGAGTAAATCTACAGCGCTCATCGGGCAGAATATAAATATTATATAAAACGTATAACGATAAAAGATAGCTTATTCCTTTTACTAGACTAAGCTTGATAAATTCTAAATTATGGAAAATACGAACCTTCAGGACGAAGACTTATATGGCAGAGACCCGATTTGTCAAGTTTTAAAAAGGAAAAGACAACACTATTTGTACATATCTCACAGACTTTTGCAGATTTCAATGTTAATAACATTATTGTCTTTCGGCTCACGTTTTCTTTTGGCTCACTCCAACCAATTCGCCCATTCTTCGTTAAGGTAGCGTCAACTACGTGACGGGTGAGGCAGTTTCACTCGTGGATAGCTCATCATAGAATGGTCCAAACGTTTGGCGCTAAAAAAATTGAAGCATGCGATAACCAAACAAAACTTATTGCTAACTTTTAAAAATTCTTAGATCTATACAAATACCATTAATTAAATAATTAGATTTGATACCGCAATTGAATACAATCTCTGGCTAAATGAATATTTTACCACAAGAAATTTGACAATTATATATCCTTTGATATTTTTATTAAAAAATAAAACTGACTATAGCAATTAAGAAAATAATAATATAAATTTAAGTCATTAAAAACAGACACAATTATATTATATTATTTGCCTCTTATTACTTAACCCTGTTATCTCGTCAGATTTTCTTGGACAAGGTTTCATTGTAGTTTCCTCTAGAGAATCATTGCCTATTATTCTGGCAACCAGTTGCAATTTATTAGCGATTTATCTTTCTTTAAAAGTTCCAATATATTCTGAATGTGGTTTTGATTGAGGAATATCATAAGTGAGGGCAATGTTATATAAATATCACGATGTACGTAAACTCCCAGTATTGACAAGCTAGGTACTAGGCATTGAAATGTTTTTCCTTATAGGACACATCGGTTTTATTAATGCATTTTAATGGAGTGTCAACGAAACAAAGTGGTACAATTAATAAAAATTGATACTAACGATTTTGATTTTTCTTATTCGGGTGCTACTCATTTTGGGCTGCACTTTAGCTGCGCCAGATTTTTTTATTTCTCTTAAAAAAAAATTAAAGTCAGCGCAACATAAGCAACTAGCATTGACGGCTGCCGTCAAGTTTACGTCACACATGCGATCTTGATAACGACAGCTGGGGCAGGCTGATGTTTCAGTTCAACGATTTGTCTGCAAGTAGTACCGAGACCTGGGTGCTTACTCAGTGTGAAGATACAGTACATTATTGAAAGTGTCAAATTGTTAATATTGTTGTTGAGTGCAGTAACTAAATTTTAATTGTGTACCTTGTGTAGTAGATAATTTTATAACAAACAAAACAATTTTATATTAGAGAATTTTTTTGTTACAGTACAAGATTCAGAGACGTGTTAATGAAATTAGTGACCGTCAATTTCTCTGGCATTATTACGCCGTTCTAAGATCACGTAACAATAGTAGCGTATATCTGATTTTTTCATAAATTATCTCTTCCAGTGTAGCAATTGTTATGCAAATAACATTCTTCTATCTGGATTTCATAGAGCGTAGAAAAAACGCATCTCGCATTTACTACAAAAATAACTCGATGACATTGGCAAGTATTTTAAAAATCGATCAACAAAAGGTGAAATTACAGAACCAGGGTGCAATCAATAGTGTTTCTATTTCGTTGACTTCCGTTGACAATTTTGTCAGTTGTTACAGTGTGTACACAGCTACAAAGCACAATCTCTGGAAACCGATTCTTTCAAGTCGTTACGCAAATTAAAAACTGTCAGGAGATAAACGGTTCAGTCTTTAGTGATTCAGTAATTGCTGTGATTTACAATTAACCACTACCCGAATATTAGGCATATCTGGTAATTAATAAGAGGTAATAAGCGTCCTTTTTACCGTCTGAATGGCGTCCGGGGGGGGGGAGAATGCAAACGTAATCCTTACTCCAAACGAGGAAGGCAGTATGGCCAATGGTATGCTTAAGACAATACTTGAAACTTGAAACAATTACTTTAATTCTTTTTAATTACACTGAACAGATTACTGCATGAATTGGGAAGCTCTTTTTGAAAAGCGTTAGATTGATTCATAACGTCGATAAGAATAATCCATTTCACAAGTTTTTGTATTTAATGTATCCTAAAATAATCAATGTATAATAACAGTGGATAGCGCGCTATGTGGGAGTGAAAGCGCAAAAAATGGTCGGGCGGGAAAACAACAGCCCCTAACCACAAAAAGGCAAGGCGTCACTGAGCATAAGTTTACACATTGTATGCAGCCGTGCTTCAGTGTTTTTTTAATCAGATACTTGTCTTAATTCAGTTCGGAAATTTTTGCCAAAAAATTTTGCCAACAGCCTTTCATACATACACATGTATTATGGCAACAGAAAAATGAACGTGTAAATTGCGGCCCAAACCTATTCGATTCTTGTAATAGCAGCAGGGACTCATTTGGGCAGCATTTGAAACAGCCAATAAAGAAGAAGAATTTAGAAAATTACAATAAAATGTTGGATAATTTTTAAATAGTTAACAAAGTTAAAAATTAAAAATATTTAGGTTCTGCGGCATCCTAGGAAACAATTTGCACTTTGATTTATTTCAAATTAAATAAAGATTCTGTCAAACAAATCATTAAATAATTTACAATTAATTTAAGTGTATTTTGACTTACAAGTTTTCTCAAGATCATTTGGAACTGTTATTTTCCTGCTTAAGATCTCAAGGGGGACATAATAACAATCCTAATGTCAAACAGTTTCAATAGGCCTTGAGGAAACTTATGTTCAGGAGCAGCGTTAAAGCCTATGACAAAAGCAACTGTTTGAGCTTTGACATGACATTTCACAACTTTGTTAAGAGTTTTGCAGAACCAGAAGAAACAGTGGACCTAAACTCACTCAACGTCTACGAAGAAAACATTGAAAACACTAAATGTCTGCTGGAAAATACAAAACTCTTATTATAAAGATATTATTCTTTCCTACTTGTCTGGTTTCATTGTCAGAAAAATTAGTTCTAAGTTGAAATGTGAAGAATGTATAAGACTGCTTACACAAATCTTGTTACACAAATTTTTTTGATTATATTTCAAAAAGAAACTTGGTCAGGGCTTCCTCAGAAGTAATCAGGCTAGTAAAATTTACGTATTCCTTCCTGAACAATAAACAAAACATTGAGAAAAACAATTTAGATACAAAAATGATTATTATATTAGCGTGTACAACCTTTAATAATAATATATTTACATATACTCTAACAATGCTCTAGCAATATTTTGCGTTTTTAAGAACCCAAAGACTTACATAATATCTTTTTGATAATGCGTTTGAACCTTAGAACTCTCAGGCAGTACAGTTCGTACAAGACAGTATTCAAACAATTTATTTGAGAACGTTTTGCACAATTGATCGATAAAATGCATATTCAATCAAGGTTAATTCACAAACCGCTTGCCCGGATGATTCAGTTCTGCCCGTGATTAATTTAGATAAACACAAAGCTCTGTAAATGATCCTGCAGTCATCATCAGCCGTGGCTCTACCACCCTAGGTGTGTTTTGGCCTGCTCTAAGAGTCGATTCCGTTCCTCCCTATTCTTTGCCCTGGCTTTCCAGTTTCATGTGTTCAGCTTTCCGGGGTCCTCCTCTTTCTGGTCTTCGACTCTACATCGGGGTCTTCCCTTTTTCTACTACCCATTGGTTTCTGGTAGAAAATATGTTTCGTAGGCTGTCCTTCCACCATTCCCTCTATGTGTCCAACTCACATTAGCCTCTATATTTATATTATCCTGACAATGTCCGGCTCTTTGTAAAAATGGTACAGTTTATAATTATAGTGCCTGCCCTACATTCCGTTTTCTTCTACTCCTCTAAATATTGTTCTTAGAATCCGTCTTTCACAGCAACCTAGAAGTCTCTAGCTAGTTTTTTCATTGTCCAGGTTTCTAAGCATATGTCATCACTAGCCTGATAAATGTTTTGTAAATTTGCATTTTGTGCTTCTTGATATAAAGCTAGATGTAAGGTGCTTTTTAATCCATAATATGTTTTATTTGCGAGATATATTCTTCTTCTTATTTCAGTGTTGATGTCGTTAGTGCTGTTTATCTGGGATACAAGATATATGAACTCTATTACTGCCTCTATATTTTTTGTGCATATTTAAAGGTTTTGAAGGGTTGGGTTTAATGGCAGTTTGTTGGCAGCATACATATATTTTGTTTTCTCCAAGTTTATCTGCAGTCTTTTACTTGAGGCTTTCTCTAATGCTGTAAAGGCACTAATGAGATCTCGTCCTTGCAATTAGATTATTATCGCCTGCGTATGCTAAAATTGTTATATTTTTTTTTAGGATCGTACCTCTTGTATTTATTTGGGAGTCTCTTTATCGCTTTTCTAGTGCTAGATTAATAAAAATTATGACAGACAATCTCCTTGTCCGAGTACAGTTCGAGTTGTGAACGAACGTGACACGTTTTTCTGCACTTTAACTTTGCATTCTACTTTTGAGAGAGATTCTTGGATTAATTTAATTAAGTGTGTTGGTATCGTAAATGATACTTAAATATTTTTATTTTGTGTTGTTTTAAGTGAATTGTTAAAATGCAATTATACCTAACTGACGCAGGTCTCAAAGAAATGAAGAAATGTAGTGAACACTACAGTTTTATATTGATATTTGTTAAGTGGGCTTTGGCTTGATACATTGAAGTTGACATACTCCTTGTGTGTGTAGCTGTGGGTGTCAATTAGTGCCACAGTTTTTTACTAAACACGTTATTATGTACGCCTCTTCTATAACAGAAATTCTAGATTTAATTTTATCATCTGATCAGATCCGATAGAAAATTATTTTTCTTGTCTTTCTTTACATACGTTGAAACACAAAAAAAAACAAGTTAAAATGATTTCTTTTTAATGTGTGTGAACAGTTTATCGGGAGGAATATTTCAAACAGTACTACGGAGTGATATATTGTAAGATCTTTAATTCCGCTACTATTGAGTCGTCAAATATTTTCCTCCTACATTATGGGACAAATATTCAACAATTGTCTGTCCTTGTCTAAGTTAATGTAAAAGAATAATATACAATTTATATTTTTATTTTATTTTTTGAAAACGTGCATTGCGGACTAAAACTGAGTAGGGTAGAATTAACAGGAGACAGTTTTCCTTATAAGTGAACTGAAAACAAATTGTGTGTTAATACAGCTTATTAATATAGAAGGCCTATCTCATAAAAAGTAATTTTATTAAAAATAAAGACGGCATTAAAACTCCTGTATTGAAGCTTTATATTCAGTAATAACTGGAGTATTGTATGTGTAATTATTAACTTTGTTAGGGCTCCAAAAATTTGTAATCTATTCTTTACCATATAACAGTTAATGTCACTTTGGCTTCAAAAGATTCTTTAAGATTCCAGAAGCCCAGAATACGTTAATCCAATTCATTTCTTCAGTGAAACATTGTAAATTACTCACTAAAATTGTAATCTTGCAAAATCAATATTATTTAGCAGGCCGTTAGAAACGGAATACGTTCGAGTGTCGTTCCATTCTACAGAACATTTACAATTCTTAAAAATAATAGTTTCATGAAACACGAAATTTAAAAAAAAAACTTGTTTATCGTCTAATTAATATTTTGAAAAATATGTTGTAAAACTATAATATTTTATAAAAAATATTTTATAAAAATTTGTTCTCTCTGTAAGGAATTTACAAGCTCACTTACTGTTACTAGACCTGGAAAAAGCATACTATAACGACTAACATTCTACAGAAAAATCCTGTTTTAGTGTTGCATAAGTATATCTAAAAAATGTTTGTATAAGGATCAGTTGTTGGAAAAGAAATCTTTCCATCGTTTCCGAACAAGCAAGAGGATAAAACATAGAAAGAAGGGTTTGCCTGCCTCCGACACACGAAAACACATAAAAACGACATCCCAAAGGAACAGACACAATTCAAATCACACGCATTATTTGAACATATCACACCCCACACACACATCATGGATCCTTAAAAAGTCGATCCGTCGCCAAGAACAATACTCCTAACGGCAATCTCTGAAGAAGGTTTTTAAAAGCAAAAACTGGTTCAGGCTATAAGGTAAAACTTTTACGTTTTTACCTATAAAAAACATTGTGTTCCGAGTCGGTAGTGAATTAATTATATTTAGTTAAGTAACGGACACGTCATGGACAACGAAATCCAAGAATGCAAAAAGTGCATATAGGATGTTTCGAGACATAGAAGTGCAGACTTAGGAGAATTAGAATTTAGTTAGATAAGACTGCTTATATTCTCTTGATTTGTAGAACCATGGCTGTTCAGACTTTGAACTGTTAACCTTGTAATGTAATTACTGCACTGCGACACGCACAGATGACGTCACGTTTTTCTTATCTGCCGCCGACACCAGGTACTGCTGTGCGGCCTGTAGCAAAATTTTCGTTAGTTATAACCAAGACTCCGAGTTGTTCACTCGTATCAGTAACTGGCGCGGCAATTGGCTTTCAAGTTCTTAATTATTATTATCCAGTGCAGCATGCATTAATTATACATAGCAAGCTCGCTTCATTTATCATGTCTTTTGACTTCTATTATTAATCAGATACGGACGTCATGTCGCGTAAACTTCTGCGCGTGTCCGCAACAGTATTCAATTTCAGCTATTTCCAATAAATGATTATTATACAAATTTATACAGTCCACTTCTATTTAATTCAAAACCAGCCCTCCTCATTCAGCGTCTCCTGGAATAACTCGAGAAGACTTCAAGAGCTTCCAGCACGCAACATTTGGTCTTCCTGGCCGGATATCTTGTTTTTGGTCCACAAGCGACCACATTCTTTGTCCACAGTGACAACATTTTTTCATCCACTATTTCAAACATGTCATTTTATTGGGCACAAAGGCCTGTGTCCCAAACAAGCGTCAAAAGTTAAAAAATCTTCAAATTGAGATTGCTGGCAGTGGCATGTCCGTTGTTGCCGCAAAAAACGACTTACAGAAGTTTCACCAGGCTACAACAGGAAACGGCAAGACAGGTGTTCAACAGCAGTAATTCCACAACGGTAAATCACGCTGACATACGACGGCAATCGTCATCCAACCAGCACGAACAGGCGAGGCAACAACATCACAGGATTCACGAACGGGATCCGAGCTGAATCAACAGGACCGAAGCAGTTCGGAACACGCCAGGAACACGCCAGGATTCCATGTGACTATAAACTTTCATTTATCAGTTCATTTATGACTTTCACTTATACTTGTTCACACAACACATGAATATACAAATTGACCAACATTTAAATTCAGTATACTATAATTAATGCCTTATGCACACATATATAATTACAATATGTACACATTGTCATAAATACTTAATGGCTCACTGAGAGTTCAACTGTCCACATAATGCTATACTATTATTGTTCAAATGCATAATTTCAATATCGCTGATGGCTGTTTGTTAATGGAAATAATGAGGATATGTTATATTGAGTAATGTGTTAAATGATGAGATGATCAATGGCTCCGACATTATATTAAGCTTTATCAAAATTACTTCAATTATTAACCTGCTTTGCGCATACATTCTTTCAAATTACTTTTGTCTTCAATCGCAATCATGGCCGATGTCAAGGCCCTGATAAAGAAGCGGGGAATTATTGAAGCTTCCATATCCCGCGTAAACACGTTTGCAGATAATTTTGACCCGGAAAACAGCGATCATCACGCGCTAAGAATAAAGTTGCGACATTTAATGGAGTTATCCACTAAATACGATGACATTCAATCTCAAATTGAATCCGATGACGCTGATTTCGCGCTAGCAAGTGATAGGGTCCAAACTGAGGACGATCTTTGTAGCATTAAATGTAAATCGTTGGATCAAGTGGAACAAGTGAATCAAAAACCGTTGGTTAGTACCGAGAGTACGCCTCTTAAAACCCCCCCTATACAATTGGAACCGATCAAATTACCTCAGTTTTCGGGTAACGTAATTGAGTGGCAGCACTACTATAATATATTTTTTGAATTGGTGCATGGCAGAATCGATCTGACGAATATTCAGAAGCTACATTACTTGCACTCGTCATTAAGTGACGAGGCGCTAAACGTCATAAAATCGCTGCCGATTACTCATGAAAACTATGTCGTAGCTATTGATCTATTAAAAAACAGATATGGCAGTAAGTTGATTGTCTCAGCCCATCATGTGAGGAATGTCCTGGGTGTTCAATCGGTTCGACATGAGTCCAAAATTGATATTTGCAGATTTATCGACGAGATAACAGCTAATAACAATGCATTAAACACATTAAATTTGCCCGTGAATACTTTCGAAATTATTCTTACTCATTATTTGGCCCAACAACTCGATAGGTATACGCTCAGATTGTGGAAGGAAAGTTTGTCAGAAGAACGACTTCCCAACTTCAATAATTTTATAAAATTTCTAAATTCACGGAGACAGCTTTTACAAAATCTCGATAGCGAAACGGCTCCCACAAGCAAGATAAATGGTTGCGATAAGGCTCCTTATCGCCGAGCAATTAAAACGGTGAACACGGCCAAGGCCATATTTCACTCTCATGTTGGAAATAATCTCTGTCAGCTGTGTAAAGATAAACACAGAATTATTAATTGTCCACAATTTACAACGCTTACTATACATGAGAATAAAACGTTATAATTAAAAATAAACTCTGTCTAAATTGCTTTCGCCCAGATCACGATAGCGTCCGCTGCCCATCCAAATTTTCTTGTAGAAAGTGCGCTAAACGTCATCATACCCTGATTCATATGCCTGACAAAACCGAATCGTCCACCAGCAACCTGTGTTCGCTGAAATTACAAACAAATAAATCCATATTATTATCTACAGCGGTCTGCATGACTACTGACCGTTCAGGTAGAAAGCAACTGGTTAGAATTTTGTTGGACTCCGGTTCGCATTCTAACTTTTGTACCATTGATTTCGCCCGCCGTATGGGTTTGAAATTAATCAAATTTCAATTATCCATAACGGGTATAAACAACTCGTTATCCCAAGCGGACTTCAGCGCCCGAGTCAGGTTACAGTCTCGCTATAAAAAATTTGGTTTAAACATACATTGCGCTGTCCTTCCTAGCATCACCAATAATCTCCCGGCGGAATCATTTGATGTCACATCTTTAAATTTACCCAAGGGCATATTTTTAGCCGACCCGCAACTCAACTTCTCGTCCCAAGTCGACTAATTACTTGGTGCCCAATATTATCTGCAGTTAATTGAACCTACTAAATTTATCCGTGGCCCACATTTTCCCGTAATTCAGGAGACAAAACTAGGTTTCATTCTCGCAGGTAACTTACCGTTCAATGTTGACATGACGAAACCAATTTCATCCTTTATGGTACGTGATAATGATAGTGAACTTTCCTCGCAGATAAAGGAATTTGGAAGTTGGAGGAAGTTTCTGTTCGTAGTACCTCCGCTGAGGATTCGGACTGTGAGAATCATTTTGTGTCAAATACCGTCCGCAATGACGATGGCAGATTTGTGGTATCACTGCTTCGAAAGGCAAACAGGTCTCATTTGGGTGATTCTCTACGCGGAGCTATCCGCAGGTTTCAGTCATTAGAACTTAAGTTCAAGCAGAACCCTGACCTTTACAAAGGCTATAGCGAGTTCATGCGTGAATATTTAAATCTTGGTCACATGTCGCCACTTAATGAGTACGATTTGTCGCTTAACCATTCAGACACCTTTTATTTGCCTCACCACCCGGTCTTTAAGGACTCCAGTATAACTACTAAGTTACGGGTTGTTTTCGACGGCTCCGCTAAGACGACAAATAATTTGTCCTTGAACGATACCCTGATGGTCGGTCCCACGATCCAGCAGGACCTGTTCTCTATTATGACTCGATTCCGAACACACCGATACGTCCTTATCGCTGACATTGAAAAAATGTATCGACAAATTCTAGTTAATCCGAAGGATTCTAATTTGCAGCGTATTGTCTGGCGAGAAGCCCCGCATAAGGAGCTCCAACATTACGCTTTGAGGACAGTCACTTACGGGACTGCAAGTGCCTCCTTTTTGGCGACAAGATGTCTGGCTCAAGTAGCCTAAGAAAATAAATCCGAATACCCTATAGCCTGCTTAGCCATAGCCAACGACTTTTACGTGGACGATCTCATGACGGGTTTAGACAACCCGAACGTCCTATCTAAGATGAAATTTGAAATCACAAATTTGCTAAGCCGGTATGGTTTACCCTACATATATGGTTTTCAAATGACCAGACAATTATGGCCTCTCGCGCTCACTTTTCCCATGATTTTAGCAAAAACCAAGATGTGCGCACATTGGGCATTCAATGGAACGTCAATGAAGACAGTTTTCTATATAACGTCCAGAGAAATGTCAACGTCGCGGTGGTAAACAAAAGAAGTGTGTTATCGGTTATTGCAGGGATCTACGACCTTTGGGCCTCATCGGCCCTATTACATTTTGGTGCAAACATTTTGTACAACAATTGTGGTTAGCGGGTACCAGTTGGGACGAACCCTTATCAGGCTCATTGTCTGAGCAATGGCTAGAACTCTATTCTCAATTGGTCGCGGACACTCATTTTAAAATTTTGAGGTAAGTTAAGAGTCTAAATAATTATCGAATCATGTCATTACAGCTTCATGGATTCGCTGACGCGTCAGCAAAGGGTTACGCGTGCTGTATCTATGTGCGGATGGTCTATTCAAACGGCGCTATATCGTCAAACCTGTTGTGTGCAAGGTCCAGGGTCGTTCCGCTGAAACAGATAACGCTTCCCAGGCTTGAACTTTGCGCTTGTTTATTGCTGGCACAGTTAGCTTCTAAAGTAATAGACGCCGTCAACTACAATTTCGACGAATTATATTTTTATACGGACTCGATGATAGCCTTGCATTGGATCCATCAACAATCTTCCCCTTGGAAGGTGTTTGTCGCTAACCGTGTCGCTGAAATACAGCGTCTTACTAACCGGAAAACTTGGCACCATGTAGCATCACTGGGCAATCCCGCCGACATTTTATCGCGCGGTTGCCTCCCTCGCATTTTACATAACCACACTCAATGGTGGCATGGCCCGTCCTGGTTATCACATGAGTCATCATCATGGCCCGTCAGTGCCTTCGATACTCATTCTCCCTGTACTTATCCCGATCTTGATCAAGAACGACGCAAACAGGCCCATACTTCACTAATTGTCGCTTCATCCACCTCTAGTTATGTCGAAAATTACTCATCACTCACAAGACTCATTCGCGTTTTCTCATATTGCCGTAGGTTTATTATTCGTAACTCTAGCTCCCCGTTGCAGACAGGGAAACTTCTTTTCTCTCAGCCCAGGAGTTGCACGATACTCTTTTGACTTTTATTCGTCAGTCTCAACAATTGCATTTTGGTATTGAGGTTAATGAGCTTAAGGAACATCGCTGCATCCCAAACAGCAGTAAGATTCTCTCACTTAACCCCTTCCTTGATGATTCAGGTATATTGCGTGTGGACGTCTGCAGCTCTCCCAGCTTAATTACGGTAGGAAACATCAAATAATTTTACACCCGCATTCTCATCTCACCAAGTTAATCATAGAATATGAACATCTTCGTTTTTTGCACTCTGGCGTACAATAAACCCAGTTTTCTCTGAGACAGAAATATTGGATTGTTAACGATAAGTCCTATATACGCTCGGCAATACATAAATATATTACTTGTTTCCGTTACCGTGCTAGAGGTCCGAACCAATTTACTGGGTCAACTACCTCCTTCTAGGGTCACACCGGCTAGGCGATTTTCCCAAGCTGCAGTGGACTATGCCGGTCCCGTACTTATACGTCATGGCGTATTATTATTCATATCATGTGCACTAAGGCCATTCATTTAGAATTGGTATCTGATCTTACTTCAGACGCCTTTATTGCAGCCTTGAAACGATTCATTGCCCGTAGGGGCATTTCCCAGTCAATTATTTTCGGACAATGGTACGAATTTTCGTCGTGCTAGCAGCACATTGCACGAATTGTACAGACTTTTGAGTTCCAAGGGATTTGAGCAAGCTACACAGGAGTTTATCGGTTCCCAGGGCATAAAGTGGTACTTTATTCCACATTCGGCTCCTCATTTTCGTGGTTTGTGGGAAAGCGGTGTAAAAAGTGTCAAATTTCATTTACGTCGCGTGATTGGCGGCACCGTTTTGAGTTTCGAGGAGTATGCTACCATTCTAAATCAAATTGAGGCTTGCCTTAATTCACGACCTCTATTTTCTATATCAAATGATGTTAGGGACCCTGAACCCTTAACTCCCGCTCATTTCCTGGTCGGCTCTCCACTCACGGCTCTCCCGGAGCCCGACTATACCCAAGTTAGTATTAGTCGTTTGGGCAGATGGCAGCTGCTCCAAAGATTCACACAATCCATCTGGAAACGATGGTCCAAAGACTATTTGCACCAGTTGCAACAACGCAACAAATGGCGCACCACTTTAAGGAATTTAAACGTCGGACAGCTTGTCCTCACTCTAGACGATAATTCCCCCCCCCACTTCAATGGAAGCGAGGGGTAATTACTAATGTTTTTGCGGGTCAGGACTCCATAGTGCGCGTTGCTGAAGTGCGCACCGCACAGGGTATCCTACGTCGACCCATCCATAAGTTGTGACCTCTTCCGGTGGCATCAGATTAGCCGCATGAGTTTTCATACGGCGCGTACCAGGAATGTGAACTTGTCGCATTGCCTTGTATTACTCCCGGGACATTCCCGGGGCGATCATACAATCTACCTTCATTATTATTGTTATTATTATGTTATTGAAGTTTTTGTGACTATTATTATGCTATTATGTACTATGAATCATTGTGTCAATCGTTATGTATTATGTATACTCATATTATGCATTTTTACATCCTGTCGGATATGTCTATCTTACTGCCATGTATCATTGAATTTGATATCATTATATCAACACTATGCGTGTACATTATTATGTTCTTTCTTTATTGTATTTACGATGGTTATGTATCTTTAAATTGTTAGTCTACTATTATTGTATCTGCTACTATGTCGTTATTATTGTATTACTGGATTGAGTCAGTTTTGGAGGATGTTTTCTTTATACAAATTAAGGGATGTCGCTTATTTTCTGTTAAAGACTAAATGTATGTATTTACCAAACCTATATAAAGCTTCAAAGAAGATTATGTTAGTTACATAAGCACTTTTGTTTCTAGCATGAGATTTAGTTTGTATCTTTTCAGTGCAGAGAGTGTTTTGTTTTACTTTAAGTTTGTTCTGATAGCTTAATTAATTTTGTTATTTATAGATTTCTTGTGTCAGAGACTATTTACTTTAAACAAAGGTCAACTTATTCAATGTGTAAAGCTTTCAAGTATTTTATATATTTTCTTTGTATACAACATTTGATGTAATTGTGATTTACGTTTCACACAATAACATAAATTACAAAATTTTGAGCCACGATTTTGAGCGGGCAGTATGTTCAGACTTTGAACTGTTAACCTTGTAATGTAATTACTGCACTGCGACACGCACAGATGACGTCACGTTTTTCTTATCTGCCGCCGACACCAGGTACTGCTGTGCGGCCTGTAGCAAAATTTTCGTTAGTTCTAACCAAGACTCCGAGTTGTTCACTCGTATCAGTAACTGCCGCGGCTACTGGCTTTCAAGTTTTTAATTATTATTATCCAGTGCAGCATGCACTAATTATACATAGCAAGCTCGCTTCATTTATCATGTCTTTTGACTTCTATTATTAATCAGATACGGACGTCATGTCGCGTAAACGACTGCGCGTGTCCGCAACAGTATTCAATTTCAGCTATTCTCAATAAACGATTATTATACAAATTTATACAGTCCACTTCTATTTAATTCAAAACCAGCCCTCCTCATTCAGCGTCTCCTGGAATAACTCGAGAAGACTTCAAGAGCTTCCAGCACGCAACAATGGCTATCAGGCAAACAAAACAGAAATTTAATTTTGGAACTCAAGAGGAATTTTCAGTTAACGGAATCAATAAACAATGTAGTATTCCGGAAGCATTGTCAGTGAGGATGGAGTCTGCGAGGAAGATTAAAGACGTTCGACAAATTTGGTTAAAATTACCGTACGCACACTGCATTCCCTTCTGTGGTTCATGAATGTCAGGCTAAAAATTGAGGTAAGCATTAACAATGTCATTGTAAAATAATTAATGTTGATAGATGAGAATGCTGGACGATAACATTGAGGAACCGACAAATCTTGAAGTTGAAGAAATGGAAATTTCTGAAGCGGGCTTTCAAAGTTCTGCCATTGAATACATGACAGACGGGAAAATAAGAGAACAAAGGAACAGAAAGGAACAATAATTTTACTCATAAAACTAAAACAACTTTAGTGGTATCAAAATATTATGAAAACTCGAGGGAAAAGAATATATGAGTAGTCCGTGTTTAACCAAACGACGGAAGAAGAAAAGGTAGACCGCAACTGAAATGAGTAAAGTAGTTGAAAGAAGAACGTGGTAAGAGATTTTGGGTACTAACATACCCATAACAGACTCCTCGGGAAACTGCGCAGAATTATGATCACGATGATGCCTTTCGCCAAATTAGGTATTTGTACATGACACAGACACCTGGAAATACTTGAACGTTTGACGCTTCCATATACACTTAATCTTAAAAAATTCGGATATGTAGAAAAATGTATGTGTCTGTAACCATAGTTAACGAAAGTTCAGGTACAATACCGCGTTCTCCTACGCTATCAAAGTTGTGAGGTCTTACATGCTGCCTACAACTGTATAAGTCAAATCATTAACAAAACTCGATCGCAGCCGCCAGGTTATAATAGTTACTTTTTACAAATATATAGTAAATTAAATAATAATATTTTAAAGTGTCGATGTAATTTTTATGTTCTATTTTTATTTTGAAGTACTCTCTGTAAGTAAATACGTCTACACCGATGGGTTTGATGCTGATTATAATTTATGAACTGTTTTACGGTACATCAACTAAACCTTGAAGATTACTAGTTGTCTTTATTTAAATTTCTACAAATGTTAAATTCTTAATAGTTAATGATCACCGGTAACCGTTACTTAATAACACAACTTGTTTGAATCATGGTCTTTTTTTAATCTTTTAGTCTTTCTTCACTCACCTTGTGTTGGATTTTAAAGAAAACAGTAATTATAGATTTTAAGCTTATTACACTGATCGAATAGTTGCTCGGTATTTGGTAAAACCTTTTATTAATACTTGAATAAACAAACACTTTATGCAGTTCTATATAACTTTACAGATAATTAAACCAGATAAGTTTTAAGTTTTTGGAGATTTTAAACTTTTGTAATTTCGTGAGATTGATAGTAGTTAACTTTATAAGCTTACATTATGTTGTGAATGAAGGCTGCGTCCCAATTCTACGTAACACAATTTGTCCACGCCAGACTGCTGTTCACCGTCATCGATCATCTCAGCCAGTTACTGTTAGGCTATCTCGCAGCCCACATAACTCATGTGTGTGCAATTTTATTAAAAGACAAATATGGTTTCTGCCCAAAACAATGAATAAAATGAATTTTGAAGTATACAGATACCTCAATACGAGAATTCGAATACGTCAATGACAAGTTTAAAATCAACAATTTACATATTTTTTACTCGAGCAAATATTAAATTACGTGGATAACGAATTATAGGATTTAATGTTTAATATGAATTCAAATCGACGTTAGAATTTGTGGAGTAAAACAGAAATTGCATTTAATGCCTACACTTTATAAATCAAGTCTGTATTTACATGACGTAAACATGAGGACAATTCATACGTAGAAAAGGTAAATTAATTCCATGTTAAAATAGTTTGCTCGGTAAATCATAATAATCGTGATATCTTAATGGGTTACTCCGTTATCTTAAAAAGAGTGGCTCTGTTATGTTAAACAACTTTGGCTCTGAACCTTGGGAGTTAAATGAATTAAACTACCAAATTCTCCAAGGAGTGGAAATGGACTTTTGGACAGGGTCTCTGGGGTGAGTGTCCAGGCTCCAGTGTATTAGAAATAAATATCAGGAGGAGGCGGATTCGGGTATAAAAAATAATTATGTACGCTGTACGAAGCGTTTCATATGGTGTGGGCACGTGGAAGGAGTACCTGATGATCTTGGGGTCAAAAGGTGTAAAATCTTGATTACATTTGGCTCTAGTTGGCATCCTCTAGTTGGATGCCAACTAGAGGCAGACCTAGTAGATTGTGGAAGGAAGACAAGTATGGCGGAATGGAGGAAAGAGGCTTGCAACAGTAAGACTGGAAAGACATAAATGTGTGGGTGTGCAGGACGGCAGTAGCAATATAAGGACTCACGAATCGATGGATTTATAAGTTAAGTAAAAATACTATTTCGCTTAATAATATTAAGTCTCTCAGTTCGACATGAATTTTGGAACAACGAGTAGCTGATTATTGGACCTGAAGGAGCCAATATGCCAGTAGATTTGCAAAATATAAAATATTTTGTAATCTCACTTTATATTTTAGGTATTATGAGGTGACATTATCTAAAAATGGTAAAGCGGTGAAGATATCAAATGCAAAGTAAAACGAGGGACAATGCTGAATTCTGTTTTGAATCGAAAAATAACCCACAAAACCAGAAATATGATTTACTCTGTCATCTGGGAACGTATAGTCACCTGTGGGTTTGAAAATCCTGAATAAATCAATGAAACTCCTGAAGATTCTAATCAGTGGAAATGAACTTCTGGAGGAGATTTTGTGCAGTTTCCAGGCTCCAGGTGTGGAGGTACCAAGATGCAAATTTGTGTTTACAAAACAATTTCAGACACCATAAGTACAAAGCGCTTCGTATGGCGTAGTCACGTGGAGCGGATGCTAAATAATCGTTGGCACCAAGAGGTTGTTTAACCGGATTCCAACTAGACGCGGAAAAGGAGTACACCCAGAGGAGGACAGGACGATGAAAAGAGGACATGGAGTAAGATGAGATGGAGTAAAAAGGCTTGGATCGTGATGATTTTGCCGAAAGTTATATATTCGCGAAGATCTCTTCTGCCCGAACAAGTTACATCATTTGCAAGCGAGTTCAGCATTTGACTTAGACAGGGCATAAAACTTCTTACATCCAATCAATAAAACATAATTAACTAGGAGTGTCACTGACACAAATGGGCGCAGCATTTGATATTCGTAATAATTTATTTATCAATATTTTTACTATCAACAAAATATATACACTTTTATGATACCCACTTTTTAATTGAATACACTACATTATAGTACAATAAACATTAATTGTCATTAGACATATTCCACAACCTTTGCAACTCATCTCTACGATCAACCATTGATGGACTTCTATTAATTTTTAGCAGTCGATCAAAATTAAACGCTGGTTTTAATAATAATCTTTCTAATGTTTTCACTCTTGAAAGAGCAACATACGTTAATATAACCTGAAATTCATTGTCTCCTAAATTAACAATTTCCTTATCTAATGTTATCACTTGCGATCTAGGTATACTAACACCATATGCTAACATTAACGGAAATGGTTTGCGAGTACAAGAAATTTCCTTTTTTCTTGAAAGATGCCACTACTGGTACAATGGGTATTGAGTTCTCGTATAGAACTGGTCCTGTATATTTTTCGAAAGATACAAGTATACACATTGGCATGTGATCGTTGTAATTTTCGCATACAACTGCCGGGTCATAAATAATTTCAGTTACTGTCCCAATTGAACCGTTGGCTAGTCCCTTTGTGACGAAAGATTTCTTCTAAGGATAACTCGAGCACCTTTACATAAACGTAATTGGGCAAATAATCTCTGAGCATCGTCAGATTTTGCTAGAGAGGCTTCTGGGAAATTATGGATTGCATTGATTAGAGCCATGGGTTGTTTATTGCTTTCTAGTTTTTCATAATTAAAGCGTTTGATTTCACCATTTTTCGACATTATACAGACAGTATCTTTGAAATTGTCCCCGATACTTTTTACATAAAATCCTTTAGATAAGAGCTGATAATCTTGTTCAGTGACTCTATTTAAAGTCTCTCTGAAATTTTTTTGATCATCACCTTGCTGTCTCATAATCTCCGTTAAAAAGAAAAGTTTTTTGAACTGTTTATATAAAACATTCGATTGAATGGTCTGAACATTATTACCAATATTGTAAAGACTCCTGTCACAAACCGGTGGAAGTTCGGACCACTCACCGACTAAATACATGCAAAGGCCACCAAAAGGAACAACTGAAGAACGCTGCTTTTCTTGTTTGAGTCGCATATCCACTTTGAAAAACAAATTAAAACTCAACATACTGGCTTCGTCAATAATAACGAACCTCACATCTTTTAATTCTTCTTCAAAAGCAATTTTGGATTCACCTTCTAAATCTTTGAAAGTTCCTCCCCTTTTCTTTGAAGTACTTATTCTTAGAGCTAAATGAATAGTTTGTCCAGCAATATTGTTAGCTGCCACACCATTAGGAGCCATTACAAGAGTTTGCATCGCAGTCAAAATATGAATTAATTGTCCTAACCATTTCAATAATTACACAGCTTTTATCAGTTCCAGCTTTTCCCTGAATAATTGCAATCATCACAGTCATTTAGCTGATATTCTAAGAAAGATAATATCTTATTTTGTTGGTCGTTGAGAATAACATTGTATGATTCATGAAAATCATATTGATTCCCAAATGTTTGTCGATCGCTTTCGATGAAAGAGGTTTTATTCTTTATATCTGGATATCTGTAATAGGCTGCTTCACAATTATGAAGTAAATCTATATCACGATTACCTAGACCAACATGAATTGGTAGTCCATTAGGCATTACTGCTGCTATAGCCATCCAGTCTCTATCTCAAAAATATCAAACTCGTTATTATTATCCTGATCAATTTCAGTTTCTTCTGTAATTTAAGACATGTGTAAATGTTCGTGAAACTGTCCAAAATTTTGTCGGGTATAAGCTATGTACTTTTCATCTGTACTTTTCAAGTCTTCGTCATTACGCCAATGCTTATGTAAAATCAACTTTTGTTTACAATATAATTCAGTATTGACTGCATTGTTATTGTTGTTTACTTTAGGAAAAACTTGTACAATTGTTTCTTTTCTGTTTGTGCTAATTGAATTATTTCTTCCCTTAGAAAATTTTTTAGCAAAATCGAATAATGTTATTTCTTCCATGTCTAGTGGTCTACTACTATAAAACTGAATTAATGAATTACTGTCATTTTCACTGTTGGTTCCATTAATTGCAACATAGTCTTCTATTGTTATGACAAGTATTCTAAAAGTTCTGGTACATTGATACAATGGAATTCCATAGAGTAAATGACATGTTTCGCAAGACCCGATGCCTCTTTCTCCAATCACTCTTATCAAACTTGTATATGCTCGACGAGATTCTTCATCCGGGGTTCTCGATTCAACGATTCAACATTTTCATCAAATTTTTCGAAGCAGGTTCTGACTTTGAAGCATATTTGGATACATATTCAACCACCTGGTATAAGGAGGTGACTACACTAAAATCAGTATTTGCTCTCCATGTTTGTGCGATGACAGGATTATACTGATTCAGGAGTTCATCTTCCTTATTGGTGTATATATCCAAATACCTTTCTCATTTTTCTCTAGAAGAATTGCTCTTTTATTCTTTATGATATTTGAAATTGCAAGTATATTCTTTGCCATTCCACTTAAGACAATATCTTTTGGTAGATCTAGTATGTTTTTTGGAATCGATTCAGTAGTTCTGAAAGATAACGATCGTTGTCGATAACAACATCAGTTGATCTAATCCTTGAAGGATGTGTAGTTGCCGAAGGAGTGAATGGCAAAGGATTGAATGCATTAACCAAATGGTCATAATACATTTTGGAACTCAAAATGTCTTCCCCAGGTGCATTATCAAAAGTTCTTGGATCAGGAGCACCAGAGATCCAAAGAAGACCGTGTACATGACATAAACCACGATGCTGGAATTCGAAACGAAACCAATAATCTGAAACTGAGAATATCTTAAAGACGACATTTTTTATGAATAAAGTTGGACGAAACGAAAAATAATCTTCAGTAATTGAGGGATTCTCATTTATAAACGTTTGCTTTTGCTGAGCGATTCTATATTCATCTAACGTTTCTTCTTGCACGAAATTACAATCCATGAGTCGTGCCAGATCAGGCCACCAAAGATCAGCTGCACTCAAAGTAAAAATACCCGTAGGAAGATTATCACACTACTCAATCATTGATTCAAGTTCACCTCTTCGTTGAAACCAGTAAGATTTTGATCCTCTTATTTTTCCACACCAATAATATAAACTAATTATTATTTGAGGATTACTCGACAGCGTGTTTCTCAGTTGCTGTATTGTTCCATTGAAATGAGATTTTTTAGCAAATATAGTCCCTCGTTGAATAGCTTGATGACGCTGAATAGTGTTCAATGCAAAAAATCTGAACCTAGGATCTTGTGCAAAACGTCGGTCTTTATAATGCATCAAAAACTGAAAATATTCAAGTGCTGTAAGTTTCATACTAATTGCTCGAGTATTATCTTAGATCTACCTCTTGTTCAGCAGATCCGTAAGGTAGTAAAGCGGAAAATTCCCTGCTTACATATCCTTCGCACGAGAATTCATTTATGATATTAGTACCTTGTGGCCATGGAATTACATTATTCACTGCCGATTGCTGTCGATCAACTTCTGTGATTCTAATATTCTCCGGGATCATACTTTCATAAATTTCTTCAGAAACGTTCTCTTCATCTGTATTCACTTCAGGTAAATCAACAGTGGGTATAATTCCATAAACACTATCATTTAATGGAAGTTGAGCTATTTGTTCCATATCAATGATGATATCACTATAGAATGGATTATTATTTTCAAAAAATGAAGTGCTTCTAAAATTTTGTCACGTCTCACATGAAAATCCCGATGTCCATTAACACTTTCCTTTCTTACAACTATAGTGCACAGTGAAGCGGGTGTAGGGGGCAAGGAACTAACAATCTCCGTTATATTTTGACCAATATTTATAATATTTCCCTTACAAGCATATTGACCGGGAAAGCCTCTCGATTTCACCCTATACACACGCATCACTGGTTGTACTCTTGCTATCAAGAGTTGTTCTACATAAGTGAGATTCATCAGTTCTATAGGTACATCTTTAGGATCCATACAATTAATTGCAGTAAACTTATTTAGGTTTCGCTTACACTGCAGCGAAACCCAAATAAAACATATCAAAAAATGTTTGCTGCATCAACCCTCGAGAACAATTTACACATTCATAGAATTCTAGAGATCGCAAATTATCTTCAAATTCATTCTAAAGATTCCTGTATCCTGTGTTGTTTTGTTCTTATAACACATTATTCATGTTATGTTCTGCAGGGCCTTCAACAGTTGCTGCAGCAATATTTTTTCGCTCTCTCATCCGTCTTTGATTTGTAGTTAAACGACCAATATTTGGACCTCTTCTCCGTCGAGGCATACTATAAATAATACGTATATATATAAGTTGATGAAGAAGAATGTATAGAATGTGCGTATAACAGAAAAAAGTACTTAAACAAAAAGTACAAAATTAGTGAAGGGTTAGTGAGTTTCAGTGAAGAGTTAGTGAGGATCGGTCAAAAATCACACAAATTTTAACTTATTTGTGTCGACGTTTCGACAATGTTTATTGTCATCATCACGACCTGCGTATGAATTCAAAAGAAATGTCAAACAAAACAGAACAATTATTTGGGTGAACGTGTTCGTGTATGTGAGTGTGTGTGCGCACACGCTTTTGCGTGCGTATGTATGTATGATTGTATATGTGAAGGAGTTGAGATAATTTGTTTACATCTTCAAATGTTTTCTTTAAGAAAACGAGAAAATTATAATGTCACAGAACTTAATTTATACATTATTACAATTTGATATTAACAATGTACACGTGTTACTTTCGTTTCCTTCAACAGTCAAATAACCTACAAGCGTCATCTGGTTCTGTTTTATAAATAGGGCGGTTGGTCTGGGAAAATTTACAGTTGTGTGTTTGGCGTCAGCAACAATTACAAGTGCCTCACTGATTTATTATTTAGTATCAGCTAGGTAAATATATAGCAATTCTTATAGACATATATTCTGATTAGTTTTAAACTCAGCACATTGGTCATCTGCGTTATGCATAATTTGCACTTAGGTGACAAAAAAGAAGAGAATATAATTGTGTTATACTTAAGTATTGATGCTCGAGTGTGTGGTTGGTGCTTGTGTGTGTGTGTGTGTGTGTTTGTGTGTTGTTCGAGCGTGTGTGTGAGCACCGGCATTTGTGATACAGCAAAAACCATATCTCATCGGGCGACGGCGCCCGACGGGCCACACGCACCGGCATTTGTGATACACCAAATTCTTATCTTATGAGGCGACAGCCAGCGATATGTCTATCTCTCTTCCTCTCACACGTTTAAGCTAAGATTTAAAAAAATAGTAATATCTTTTCAACCAAATAATTTAGAGAAATAAAAATTACATGTGTCCACTCTACAATACAGTCCGGATATGTATGCAAAATTTTATAGCATTCGGGTGAGTAGTTTCGGAGGAGTTCGCGGTCTAAATTGTGCATCGAGTCATGGATAGAGGGCTATGCCTGATTTCGCTACGCTCATTAGGCTCCGCCCAATTATACAGAAGTCAAATTACTTAGCTGTACTAAAATTATAAGCGAGACATCGTGTGGATACAAATGTGTTCACTAACAGCAGCAGGATTTAAAACAAAACGTTTCGCTTTTCTGAGTGATGGAGGCGAATTACGTTTAGTGAGTCCCTGGAGACGGCCGAGAGTAACATTCCCAGCTGGTAACTGTAGCTGTTGCGTGCGAGTTATGGGCAGCAATTTATTCTCATAAGATTTCGGCTAATTTTCTACATTGGAATGTTTCCCAGTGTTTATTGGCAAATCTGCAGCCACTAAGGAATTCTTGATTTACAGACTCGTAGATGCAGAAATTGAACGAATAATTGAAACTGAAACGTAATAATTTCTATAATATTATGCTAAATAATACATAAACAATTTAACAAAAAATAGCACTCGTAGAGTTGTGTTCAAATCTTATGTGTTATGAATTTTAAAATAATAATTAAAATTACGAATTCAAAACGGCATTAGTCAACCAAGTAACACTGAAGGGAAACAATTATTTTTCCTTATCTCCTATAAAACTGTGTATAACCTTTTAATTTTTCAACTTATTATTGCTTACATATAGTTCCCTTAGGCTTATACTTTTAACATAACCGTATAAGTAAAAATGTTCACCTAACATTATTCTGCTAAAAAAGTTTTAATCTTTGTGTTTTTGTTGTTTTGGAAATCATAAGATATTATCTCATAACATTCCTATTAAGCTTATGTCTAGAATGGAACCTGACAACAACTAATGCTTACTAATTTACTCAATGTTCTAAATCTCACGTTGACGGTCTTCATTTGTAGACATTTTGGTGTTTCCGTATTTTGTGTCCAATTTCCAAAGTATTATATAAGAAAACAAAAATGTTTACAAAGTCATTTTTTGTAACTTGATACTGTACAGGTTTCAATAGACTCTATTATCATTAGTTTGTTTCACGGACTGAGTGTTAAATCTGACCAAGTGGAAAAATTCCAAACTGGAGTGTTGCTTGTGTCGTTTTAGAAATTCAACATACTACCACAGCATTATGCTGATGATAGCCAAGACAGCGTCTTCGTGGACAAGTGGTGTTTTGCATGTCATTGTGATTGGAAAGAAGTTAGGAATGGCATCCTTACTGCTCAACTGTCCCGTGGATCGGCATCTCATCGTTCCGGAAACGTTTCATTTCTTTCTTCTCTTTCTACTGAAGATGGCCTTAGGAGGTTTAGCCGAAACATTTAGACACGAAAACCTAAGCAATCGACCACAGCATAACAGCCCGGAATAAAATAGTTTAGCAATTATGAATGAAATGTTTGTATTGTTTTGAATGTCATTAAATAGATCTGAATGTAATGGAAACAAATGTGCTAGTGATTCGTATATTTTTAAATCAGTTTCAGGCTTGGCTTTCAGCACTTGTTAACATTAGTAGTAACCAATCCGCACTCAACATGTGCCATCCACCTCCTCTGTTTCCTCTTTGTGGCCTGCAAAAGTGTTCAGCCTTGTTTGAATCCTTTGAAGTAGCGAAGCCAATGCACTCCTTTATTGAAGGAACAAAGCCAATTCTCAGTTTTGACTCGACGGTTGGCATTTGTTTGTATATACATCTGTCTATTTGGAGTATGTCTCACTATAACCTTTGAACGCATCCTCCAATTTTTGTAAAAGTTGGCATTCATGTCCATACTTTACCCTAGAGAACCCTATTGTTTTTTAGATGGATCCGTCTCTCAAAATAGAGGCAGAAGGCAAAAATAAAATAGTAAAAAAATTTGAAACACCACGTAGAATAAGAAAATAAAGGGTATTTTAACCACAATCTGAATGTACTGCTCGTTTGAAAAAATATAAAAGTTATTCGACACCTGGGACTAAAACATGGGGAAAATGTTGATAGAATTGCAAATTGCAATTCTATCCCATGTGGGATATCAAATTAAAAAGAATTGTAACCAAAACCTGAATGTAACTTTGATAAAGTTTTAAAAATGGGGAAAGAAATGGAAGTCATTTAGAGACTAAGAAGAAGAATTTGTATCTCGGTCATGTAGTGCATGGGCCAAAGTATTCTCTGCTGGAAATACTGTAGGGAAAAAGTGAGAGAAGGACGAATGTTGGAAGAAGGCGGAATTCGTGTTTCCGGAACCTGGGTGATGGTTTGATTGCTCATCAAATGAACTGTACCTGGCAGCAGCATCAAAAGTTAGAAATGATGATTACCAACCTCCAGTGGGGAGACACCAACTGAAGAAGAAGCTACCAACTCACCTCAGCTACAATATACGAGTATTTTTTACTGCATTTTTTCAGGTTAATTACACAAATATCTAGGTTAATTGAATTTCTGGAGTACCAATGTCTTCTCTTATTTCTTACAAACGTCTTACGTCTTACAATTTCTTTATCTGTCTGTATGAGATGAAATATCATCCGTTGTCAACAAAAATTTACCAATTCTAACCGAAACGGTAACACACCTGTCCTTGTTAGACCGTCTACAAAAAGGAAGTATGCGCAGAGAACCAGTAAACATAATTTTATAGCTGAAGAATTGAAATGTTTTGTTTAATTATTGCTTTTAACATTTAAAAAAATACTTGTAAAATTATTTATGAAATTTTTTGCAATTATTTCTTGTAGATAAATATAAATATTTCTTGTAAAATATTTTTTACAAATACTTGTAAAATTATTTGCAAATATTTCAAATGACGACATAAAAATTTTGATTGGCCATACAATTTTCCAAGTACTACTTCAATACTAATATACTTCTGTCTGTGTACTTTAACAGTAGAAGTCAAAGTGTCGATTGTTGTTATGAAGCAAACGATTAAGCAAATTATAGACTTGTCATGATTGAATCATTAGCACTCCTTTGCTGACCTTTCACTTTTTCACTGACGTAGTAAAGTGACTAATTTGAGTTACGCAATTTGTATTTCGAGTGTTATTTTTATCAACACTTAGTCGACTCAAAAATAACCTGCTTAGCAATTTAGTAAAGTGTTTGCTTGATTTCGTTTTCTAAAGTAGTCAGTACTTGGGTAATTTGCTGGATTCATTAACAAGCTATTGAATTAAATTGCTTAGCAATTTGTGCTACTGTCTAATTATTTTACAAAATAAAGTACATTTGAGTTTTATTAGTATGTAACATAAGTCACCAGGAAAGCTAAAAGTTGTTTGTCACTATTTAGTTCTTTTACTTCCATGTTCCATAAGGAAATGGAAGTATGGTCATGGCGAAAAAAATCGTATTCGAGGTAACGGCTGATTCTGATTGTACTACCCTCAAAACATGAAGAAAAGTCATATTTCGAAAAGTGTCTGTGTGTGTGTCTGTCTGTGTCTATGTAGAATTTTTTCTATGGCAAACGATAACAGCCGCAAATTCAAACAGAATCAAATAATGTTTTGCATACAGCCCTGAAGTGTAGAGTACTCAAGGTCTACTGATTTTGGTGAAGATGGGTTAAGATAAAGGGGTAGTTTACCAGCAACGTTTTATGTTTTAACAAGGGTAACTTTTTCTATGACGAACGATAACTGCCGTAAAGTCAAACAGAATCAAATAATTTTTTGCACACGTCCCTAATTTGTAGAGAAATCGAGGTATTTTGATTTTAGTGAAGATCGGTTCAGGGAAAGGGGTAGTTTACTAGCAACGTTTTAGGTTTTAACAAGGGTAATTTTTCCTATGACGAACGATAACTGCCGTAAAGTCAAACATAATCAAATAACTTTTTGGATACGTCCCTAAATTGTAGCGTACTCAAGGTCTTTTGATTTTGGTGAAGATCGGTTAAGAGAAAGGAGTAGTTTACCGGTAACGTTTTATGTTTTAAGAAGTGTATTTTTTTCTATGACGAATGATAAATGCCGCACATTCAAACAGGATCAAATATTTTTTGCATATGTGCCTGAATTGTAGAGGACTCAAGGCCTATTGATTTTGGTGAAGATCGGTTACGAGGAAAGGGCATTTTACCAACTTCCGTCACTTATTTTATGGTAAAATGCCTAACGGAAAAAATATAGACGAAGTTCCCGTAAAGAGCGGTAGCCGTTAAAACAATGAACTCCCTATATGCAAGACTTTAGTAAACTATATAAAAGTGAATTACAAATGAAGAAATATTTTAAATATAGTAAACAATAAATAAAATTAAAACAATAAGAAGAATACACTAAAAATGACGAAGTGTAATTACAGATTACGAAACAGTTATAAGTCAGAAAGTAAAATAATAACATGAAGAAATTAACTGGAGATTCCTAAAACAATTGACGGACGTTGGTAAAATGCGTAACGGAAAAATGTGTACAAAGTTCCCGTGAAGAGCGGCAGCGGCAAGAACCATTAGGAGGGACGATGGCAAAAGGGGAGGGGCCTAAAGTATAAAAGTCTACAACATACAGGGGACAGACGTTGTTCAAGACCTGATGATGTCAGACATGACGAAAAGCTTTGTCTGAACAAAAATTGTAGCAGTTTAGCAACTTCATAAAAGAAATAATAAATTATTTATACTTGAATCGCCCATTAATACAGTGTCTTTTTAATACGGAATTTTTGTGTTTGTTTTACAGTTTATGGATGGTTTAAGATATTAATCTGTTTTCCACTTCTTGTCGTGTCACACGTTTTACTGATCGTGATAAAAGAGACACACATTCTTTTTTCGTGACTAAAAATTCTTCACGTGCGCACAGTATACCGATTTGAAATACCCGGATAGCTTGATCTGCTACAGCAGTAGAAAGTATCGAGGGATTTGATTTGGACGTCCACAATAGTTTATACTATTCTTGTTTTATTGATATAGATGGCAAATTAAACTGTAATAATATATACCATAAATAATTTAAAACCTTCCTTCTCGCTTAAGCATCAACTATGAAACACATTAACACTTGTTTAAAAACAGTGCGCGCGCGTGCGTGTATGTGTGTTCAGTCAAAGTAATTTATCACAGTGTTTTGGCGTTTCCTCAGAGCGATGTGTTGTTGCAGACGACGTATGACTGCAACAACATTTCTTTAAATCTATTGCACACAAACACATTTCATAAAAGAGAAATGCACTATTAAGAAGAGGAATTCAATTAAAATTATTTCCTTTTTACTCTTTACAGTGTTAAGGTCAGGCTACATTATCTTAGCTATGTTTCTTTATTATAACTTTTCAAATTAGCAGGTTTCTTGTATTAAAATATTATGTTATTCACAATATCACATTTCTTCTCCTGGTACGCACACGTTTATAAGCTTTCCTTGGGTACATTTCGCTGAAATAAACTGCATAGTTAGAAGCTATGATATATTTGACAAATTATCGACTTATAATTTGAGATACGTTCAAACACTATGTCACATATAAAGAATAATTTTGTAGAGACCAGAAAGTATCGTCAGATGAAATAATTGAGATAAATATGAAAATATTATAATATCGTTTAATTTAAAATGAAAATGAATATTTAAAAAACGTACGCCCCGACTCATAATTGTGCATATTATAATCATACTATGTAATAATAGATTAATATTATTTATATTAAATCATATTAATACCTTCATAAAAATTTTAATCCAAAAACTTTTTTTGTTAGGATTGGAGTGCAATAAATACGTTAAATTGTTAACAATAGCAAAAAATTGACAAACTAATTTTGCATACAATTTTATTCTCAAAATATAAGCGTGAATAACATTATCTAAAAACAAACTCAAGGCATTCTAAATCAAGACGCTGATGACTGTCACATACGGGTTCAGTATGTAAAGGTGTAAATGTGAAAAAATGTTCACAGATAAAATCGATTGGTCGTATCAATATATAAAACCTGGAAATAGCCCACGCATTACCATTACAGGCGTGAGCCCTCATCTCTTCACCTCTGATAGGCGCAGTCTGTCTGTAGCTGATAAGCCTCTTTTCCACGCAAAGTTGTGCAACAGTCCAACATTGTGCAACTTTGTATTCGTGGAAACACCAGGAAAATGTTGGGAACGTTGCTGGGCAACAAGAATAGTTGGATTCAAAATTTGACGTGAACACTGTAGCACAGCACGATGCAGTGTCTTTTGTTACCAACACGATGGGAACGGTACATGCTGCGGCACATGTTCCCACTGGCCTCACTACAGCGCAGCACGATGCAGTGCCTTTTGTTACCAACACGATGGGAACGGTACACGCTGCGGCACATGTTCCCACTGGCCTCACTACAGCGCACCATTTTCTATTGCTGATCTACTTTAATTTGAGGTTTGCGCTCATAGTTCGTTTAATTAAGGTTTCTGATTTAACGTTTGTTATTAGTTAAACTTATGAAATGGAATAAAGACAAAGTTATTAAGCTAATTCATTTGATTTAAAAATAAATTGGGATGAAGTACATAAACACCAGTAAGTGTAAAAATCCAAACAGTCAAAGCGATGCTCAAATTTAATAATACTAATCCTTCGTCACACTAGTCAGCATTTCAGATGAATTATGGAAGCTCTTCAGGTATTTTTTTAAACCATACACAAAAATTTCTGAATACAAAATACCTTTACCAAAATTTCACTTTCCATTCTTCGTGTACATTTTTGCAACATCCTTCACAATCAAATAATAGCCAGATAAGCCCATCTACTGACCACCAATCAACTCATTCATAGGTTCCACTACAGGAAGTAAATATGAAAGACTAATTATTGAAATTTTAAACTGTTTCCTCTTTAAAAAGTGTTTTCAATGCATTTTTAAAATGTAGAATGTCATAAAAATATACTGTATAAAACAAACCGCATAATTTTTTAGCTTACCTTAATCATGTTTTTTACAGAACTTCTACTAGTACTCAGCAGACAACAGGTATAAATACAGAAATAGCTGATATCATTTGGCCGGGCCGCAATTGACAGGAATCAAATTTTCACCTTGGCAGCAACTAACCATATTTTGTATGGTTGGGCAGCATCTGACCATCGTTGTAGATTTATGACAGATCTCGTTTGCTCAAAATTAAATATTTCACACAAGTCTTTCAGACTGTTTGACGTGGATGTGGTTAAACATCATGTACATTTTTGTTCAATCGTTACCATCAATTCTCTTTTATTTTTTTGTTTCCATTAAAATTGTAACAGAAACCACATCCTTTTTTCGTTGATTTGTGATTCATTTTCTTTACATCTTCTTCAAGACAAACATAAAAGAGACAAAGAAACACATACTAAGATACAAAATAATAACTGTTCCTTAGAGCCGTTGCCATAGTAATCTCATATTGCCAACCGCAAGTACAAAATCTGAAAACAAAATTTGGGGGAAGCGACTTTATTCTCTTAAGTGAATATGTTGACGATAACAAATGCATCAGAAAATTGATTTAAAATGTATATTTTATTATCAATAAAGTTTAATGTAACAGTTAGTTTAATGTAAAGTTTAAGTATACAGGTAGGGACGTTAATTTTCCAGAGCGCCTAAGTTATGAATGTAAAACTATATTATGTCTTCCTGCGTTAACAAGCAGTCACTTCCTGCTTTGCAACATCAAGTACGCTGCTGCTCTACTTCCTTTCTTCTTCCGTTCAAACGCGTCCCACCGTAATTAAATATCCCTTTAATTAAATACCACTTACAAGTTGGAACCTATTGGAGTCTCTTACACTAAGCAATGACAGACGTGACGTATTGACCTACATAGCGTCGCCGTCGGTCGTTTTATCCAATTGGTATCCAATTTTAACAGCCTCCTATCTCCTTTTTTCATTATAAGTATAATCAGCCGTGTGACTCTACTTACTGAAAGGCTATTAGGGGTAAAAAAATTTCCTCTGTTCCACATAAACAAGTTCCTCATTCAGACGGTCTTTGTATGCTACCTTTAAACCTAACTATCAAATATACTGTATTATCATAGTGCGATACTCTTTCGAATCAGTCGTCAACTATGGTATATTTTAAAGACAGACAGTACCTATTGGGAGCAAAAAGCAGTAACATTTTTATTTATAAAAAGTCTTACTTTTTCTGTTTAAAGAAATATATTATTATACTTCATTATAATATATAGCCTACTATTACATAGTTTCTTCAAATTTCTGCATCGGAAAGGAAAATACAAATGTCATCATCATCATCAACATCATCATTTTTCAAGGATTAAACCAAGGATGGTTTGTTTCGGTCTCAAATAGGCAAAACTTAGAGCTGGTCACTCCAGCGCTTCCTCGGAAGACCCACACCTCTCCGTCCCCTCGGCTTATAGTTCCATAGTTTATTTGGGGATGCGGCAGTCATCCATTCGGCAAAGATCTTTCCACCAATTCAGCCGATACTGGGTGATCCTGTCAAGTATCCTCATAATATTCAGTTCCTGCCGTATATCCGTGTTTCTTCTATGATCATGGAGAGTATACCTCCCACGTGCCTGAGACATCTCATTTCAGCCGCTTGAATGCGACTGGTCTGGCCTTTTGTTAAAATCCAATTCTCAGACTCATAAAGAAATGTGGGAAGAGCCACCGACTTGTAGAATTTTAGGTGTGTTCCTTTACTTGAGAATACAAATGTATCAAACTTATGCATAGAAGGTAACTCATTTGATCCGGTTAATAAGTACCTGGGTTACATGAGACATAATGAAGGATAAACACAAAAATACATGACATGTAAACACGACAGTACATGACAAGAAACAAATGGGAAAGGAAAGAGAATTTACTATGCCAATAGTAGAGAAGAAAACTCTTTAGTCACGCAAAAAAAAAAACATAATATGAGAGACACTTATTATACCGGTAGTTGCTTATGGATTTGAGACGTGGATTTTAACGAAAAAGGGAAACGAAACGTTAATTAGGTTTAAAAAAAGGATTGTAGGACTGTTAAGGAAGATGATGAATAAAGAATAAGTCGTCACCAGGAGAAAGACGAGCTTTGGAGCATAAGGACATTGTAGCATTCGTGAAGGTTCAACGAAAAAAATGACTAGGTCAGCTGGAGCGGATGGATAATCAACGCATGCCAAATAAAATCCTGATGGGACAGGTGTATAAAAGGAGAAAGAAGGTTGACCTAGGATAGGATGAAGTACTGGAATATCTCAGAAGAATGGATGCTTTGGGTTACGTGGAGTTGGCAACGGATAGCAGACATTGGAGAAGGTTGGTGTTGGAATCCAGGGCATATGTTGTGCTGTAGGGCTAAATAAAAAGAAAAAGAAGATAATATACTTCAAATTTCATTGTTAAGTTAACAAATAAAAAAGAAGTAATGCGCTCTCTTTAAAACGATGTCACTTTATGCACAATAAAACCAGTTGAACTCACAAAGTATTCATAGAATGTTAGTTTTGTGACGAATTGGGAAGTCAGTTACACGTATGTATCCATCTGAAGCAATAATGGAGAATAAAAAAACACATACAGAAAGTGCTGTCTTATGAAGTCTTCAACAGAAGTGTTGTCTTTTTATTTAAATTGTCTTCACTGAAGAGACGTGTTAGAGCATGAACTAGAGACGTGTTGAATAGTTCTTTTGGTAAAAACCTTTGAAAACTATATTTGGGCTGTAAACATAATTATAGTTGATACGCTTCAATGAGGGTTCTATTCAAAAGAAAAGCATTCTTCGTACCTTTATATCAATTCTGAAATAAATTTGATTGATGATCTTAGATATATCAATACAGAATATATAAGAAGGACCTATTAAGAGCCTCAAAAAAAAAAAAATTGAAAGATTAAGACAAAGACTGCTGAAAGAAAAGAGAAAGAAAGTGAAAAAGAAAGTTATTTGTTGGTAGATTTTGGAAACTTTCAGACATACGTAGAAACGCAAAGACATAGTAACATTTGTGAACCGGAGAAACGCAAAGGCCAAATCAGGCACTGTGAATGGAGTTAAAAACGGTCCTCAAAGCGCTCTGCAATGTAAGAATGTAGGAGAATGTTGGACAAAATGGGAAGCCTATTATTGCATAATTACATGGTCATTTTGCATAATTATGAGCCATGTAAAAATTTTAAAGTTGTTTTATACAATATGATACATGTTATATGTTTGACTACACTACACCATGTTTAGAATATTCATTTTCCAAATTGATTTCTCAGAAAAAAATATTTTAAGGAATATGTCATTTCTCCCCGTTTTATCCAACCGGTATGACAAAACGGAGATCCAATTTCAAAGTAAAAATTAATGTAACTAAATTACTAAATTTTTAGTGTAAATTAGTTATAACAAGTTCATAAGCTGTGTGAGTAGCTGTAAGCAAACCAAATTTTAATTTTAAAAATTACATTATGAACTCGAGACGATATTAAAAATTAAATATATTTGCTTCATAATATTTTAATTTTGATTAAGAACAAATTACAAATTTACTAAAAATATATCACATACCACATGTTTAGAATCATTTTATCTAAATTTTCTGAAAACAGAAACACAACTAATAAACTTATTAAGCAACTGAATTTACCAAACAGTTAAAAAATGTTAAAATTTACTGTAAGACATAAATAAAGATGACCACAGCTTTAATTATTTTAATTTAAAATGTAACATTTAAAATTAATTAAATATAAGAAATTTTAAAAATAAAAACACGGCATAATATTCAGATGCAAAACAATCCCCGTTTTTTCATTTTCAGCTCTACTGCAAAGACTATGTGCTCAGGTTTTGTACCGACAAAAAAAAAACAATTTAACTGTCCGCGTATTTCCAAAAAATGTATTTTTGAAATATACTAAAAATAAATAGGAGTGGTAAATAATTGAAATATTAACAACATTTTTATATTTAGGTAGATAACACAGGTAGGTTGGACATAATCGTGATTATGTCAGGCTCCAGGCTATCCCCGTTTTATCATACCTCGCCATGTTGAATGATTCTAAATGGTATTGAGTCACCAGTCAGTTAAATATTGTTAAAATGTAATCATTTTACTGATAAATAAACGTAGTTTTTCCTACTATATTTACATTTTTGTTTCAAGTAGCACATACGACACAGTTAAGCGTCAAACAAGTCAAAAATCGAAAACGTCCGACAGAATTCACAATTCTGAAAAACGAATTGAGTTTACTGTTAACGTGAAATGATGAACACAGTGCAACCAAATAAACACACCGGCCAGAGTAGTAAGTAGTTTACTATTCATCCGGTAGATTTCGAGGTTAGTTTGCTCAGAACATAAACACTCCCCGTTTTTTCATACCTCCATGTTTTGTCAAACTCTCCCCTACGTTTTTGAAAAAAACTGTATGGAATTAATATATAATTAATCAAGAACCATAAAAATAAGAGTTGTAAAATTGAGTGAAATAATAATTACTAGTAAGCGTCCTAAGCTCCTGAACTCGCTCACTATTTTAAACCAAGCATATTTATTATGAAATTTGATATTACTCAAGTTTCCAATTATCGACGAAATTTCAATAATCCCGAAAATCCGAAACTATAAAAAATCTTTAGTAATATAAAAAAATAGAAAACACAATCATTCAATAAACACTATCATTTCGAGACATTTGGGTTTGGGTTGCAATTCCTTTTAGTCTAACATTTTGATCTCTTTTATAAACCTTAGGGTCCAAACATTTTGAAATTACAAAAATTAACACTATATTCAGGTTGTTGCTAAAATTTTATTTAATTTGATACCTCACATGAGCTTTTGTGACTTTTCACAATTCTTCCCTCTCACATGTTTGCCTCCCGCTCTCCTATTTTTGGGGAATCAATCTCAAAAGCAACGTGGTTCTGTAGGGTAAAAGATGGACACACATGCAGCATTTTACGAAAATTTATTGATGCGTTCAAACGTTATCGTGTATTACTAGACAGGCATACTAGAGATCGTGGAGAGATAGCTAGAGAGACAGATTAGTACCAAACTGTTAACACTGAGAACTCGTTTCTTTCGTTCAATAAAAATTATAATAATTAAATAATTCGTATGGACATCACACAGTAGCTACTGATGGACAAGATTATGGATACGGATTAAACAAAAGAAAAGAAATTAAGAGCTGGTTATAGGATTCCAAGAAGTAGTTTCAAAATGTAATCGCAGACAGCTCCAAGTCTACTCCGGTGTCTAAACCTGTGAACAAATTAATTACAAGAAGACACGCGATCGATAAATATAAAGGTGTGTGTTATTTTTTAGAAATAATTAGATAAGAGTTGCTACTACATGTATTGATTCTTAATGAGTTCAAACAAAGTCCAAAAGCTAGTAATATAAACTAATATACCTATATACGTATAATCAAAGCAGGACAGACATTTTTGGTTAATTTTATACTAACAAAAGCAAGTATACTATAAAATGAACAATTTTCCGGTGTTAATTACATGTTATCGGTTGCCTCTAATGTTTTTAAGAAGAGGATTATAAGGGTCGTCGAGTAACTCTAGAGGGACGCTTTTAACAGAGCGTAACTTCTGAGTAACGACGGGGGAATTCAAATTTACTGGAACTTACACGGTTAGCGAGCGGTGTGAGAATATGTAAACGCGCACAGCTTCCGTCTGCTGTCTTTGTTTACTGTAAATGAAACTATTGCTTTCTATAATGATCTTTAAAGTGGACAGTCAATTACTGCCTTTTCAGTAATACGCTTGCTTTCTTTCTAACTGTCTCCTCGTCTCCCCATATCTTTCCACCTCCATCTGTCTGTGCGTTCTTACCCTCTCCCTCTCTCTCTCTCTCTCTCTCTCTCTCTTTCTACACACGCGCACACGCTCGCACTGTACAGGATGGCTGAAAATAAATTTACTACGCTTGGTTTATAAGAGGATTTACATAATATTATTAGGAAATTAGAATATACGTACTCAGTTCAATACTATGAAGTACCAGTAATCTTGTCTATTTAATAATACACAAAATTATACATTTATAAATTATTATTACATATTAATTTTATATATATTATTGTATTATATATAAATTATGTAATATATAATATTATCATATTATATACATATAAGCTGCAAGTAGAATTTTCTTAATTTTTATCGTTCTATTTCAACTTCAAATTTTATTTTATAAAAAATTCTTTCAGGAAACTAAACAAGTTACTAACAAAAAATGGTGAATATTTATTTTATATTATCTCAATTTTTATTCCAATTTAAATTAATGTTTTTACTTTAATTGAAAACTAAAACAGGAGAAATAGAATTTTCTCCTCTGCTTTTTCAAATTTCAAATTTTGTTAGTTCTAAATTCTAATACAGTTAAGATTTAATTACTTATTTAATAAACAGTCATCTATATTAAACTTGATTTGATGATATATCTATAAACAGGCTGATAAAATGTTAAAAGTGTAGGACAGTGAAAACTGAGAGAGCGTGGATGGTTGATAAACCAAGGGTAAGATGGAACGACCAAGTTATAAAAACTAATGAAATTGGAAATAAAAGAGCACAGAGTAAAATGATAAGTAAATGTTAAATAAATAGACTGCACACATGTATAGCACACAAAGGAAAATGAATACAACGTTGCTGATACTCTGCAAAAATTGGGTCTGAGGAACTTTTAAAAACCAGCTACATCTCCTCCAGTTCATTCTCTTCCGCATGTCAGCTGTAACTCAGCGTTTCGTAGCACACTTATTATTCATAAGCTAAGACTTTATTTAAATGGTGTCAGTGATAAAAACTTCAATACTTGTAAAGGCTCAAAAATCTTTTGTTGCTTTCTAGAACGACGTAGATTTTGTCTTCGCCTAAACCTGCATGTGAGAATATGCTTTCCGAGAGCTCTCCAACCCAACCTGGTTACAAGCTTTATCTAATTTCTGTGCTCCCGTTATCAATTCCTAACTTGCCTCATCTCAGTTCACAGATCAGATTCGTATGAACAATTAACGATTATGTTAATCGGGTAACCGTTGTCAAAGTTAAAATGTCTATGAAATTCTGAGGCGTAGCGCCCACAGTATGCATAAGCCAAGATCGCTTGTTACTAACTCATAAATATAGGCCTACATATGTATATTACAGATTTGCACAATCTCTTCGTTTGTCGTCCTGTTTGACCACTTTACATTTCCATTCTTGTCCAGTGACACATATCAAAGTTCTCAAGGCATTTCTTCTCCTTTTTTACTAGTTCCCATATTTATGTTCCATATACATCAATGTTCTAGCACTTTATCACTTTGCTCCGTAAATCCAAGTTCTAATTGCTGGTCAAAAGTGAAATTTTATTGGATGCAGTCTTGGCTATATTAAACTGTAATCTAATTTCACCGGTAGAGTAGAAGTCTATTGTCAGCCAGACTTCCCAAATTGCCTATATTGTTGTGTTATACCGTCGCCATTTAATGTGTTTAAACAACGTGTTAACTAATCTTGTGAAGCAAATAAAAAAAAACAAGATGAAATGAATCTCTCGCCCAATACCAACAATTCCGGGCCTGACGATCATGTGTACTATATTTGTAACAAGTATTTTATAAATCTCTAACACTCTGATTGTCATAACGTTTTGCACAAATCATAACAAATAAATATGTGTTTCCTGCTTGTGTGGAAAGCCGGATTCGTACGATCAGATAAAAGTCGGCGATAAGCGAGTAATTTTTGGCAGACTAAAAATATTTGTGAAGGTCTTGAAGCGTAACGCCATCTGCATAAACCAAGGTCGCTCGTTAACTTTTGCCTCGCACTTGAACTTGCTCCATTCTCACCGATATATACGACGCTTCGGTATGTGAGAAACTGCTATGGTACGCATATAGAACGCATAATTAGAGAATAGGCTACACGACGTTAGGCGTAATAATTGCTGCGTCCGTCCGTCTGTGTGTGTTTGTGTGTGTGTGTGTTTGTGAGGACGTTTACATAGAATAATTATCTCACGCTCTACAGCTACGTAACTACGCAGACACTCAAATTAACTTACTAAATTTTAATATGTCAGTTTTAATAAAAACTCAACTCTATGGTGTTTCAGTACGTTAGAAATAATAATGTAATGTAAACAACTTATTTACCTTCCGAGAGCGTGTTCCTTAAGGGAGAACAAACACATCCCTTGAACGTTTCCTCCGATGCTTTCGGCCACAAATTTTTAAAAGCTTAGTTTTATGAGGGTTTTATTAAAATTTAGTGATTAAGAAAAGTAGTAAATTTATTTTATGCATCCCTAATTGCATCAACTAGAAAACGTCGGTGTAATAAATAATCACGATTCATGTCAATTAACACTTAGGCCTATTCCTTATTACTCAAAACTATGTTATACTATGAAAGTAAAAGAAACTTCTTAAAAACTCGACTAAGAAGAGACGCTTCTTAAAAACTTAATAGAGACTTACTAAAATTGTATGAGGTACACTGGCTGTGCCACTGTTGTTGAATGGTTATGAAAATGGATTTCAGTAAAGAAACAGTAGAACACAGGCTTGGGAGATAAAATTCTTGATATATGCTAAAAGCAGCAGCTGAAGAAATAGCGTGTTTACAATGAAGACGTACCCAATGAAAATTTTAATTTCAAGGTCGCACAGCGAAAAATAAAGAGAAATTGATTACTCATCTTAATAGGATGGCAGATAACAGTTTGCCCGAAGAAATTTGACAGTACAGGCCTGTTGGACGAAGAAGTATTGAAAGACCTAGGAAACGTTGGTGATGTGGATGTGATTTCTTTGTGACTGAAACAAGCGGTTCGTCTACCCCAAGACGAATAAAGAAGAAGAAGAAGAAAAAGAAGTCAGTACATATTTCATCTATTAAAGCGTCCTATCATCGGCGTATTCTTGACAATCTTTTTCCATTACCTTCGCTTTCGATTTTTTGATTGTAAGTATCTCATCGTTGCTTACTCGATTCCTTCTATGAAAACACTTGTATTCTTCTCCAACATTATGGATAAAAGGCGTTTATTCGCTTCTTTGGGCCTGTGTTCCCTTTTTCCAAAGTTCACGTTTTTCGAATTCATATAGGACCACATTTCATACAAAAGACTTCATGAAGTTTTTTCTGGCCTCCATTCCAGTGTTCTTAGTAGTTACCATATGTTTTTTACTCATGGAGGCCACTTTTTGCTAAAGGTATTCTAGGTAAAATGTCAATAGAAGAGCTTCCGTCGTCTAGAATTTTGTTATACAGGTGCTTGAAAGACCTGACCTGTCTCAATTTTACTCTTCCCAATCGGATATCCATCACTGCTGTGAGATCTCCCAATAAGATTTTTTCAATCTTTTTCCTGTTAGTTTTTATACGTAAAGATTAGTATAGTCTTTTTTCAGTAGTAAGCAGGATCTTATACAGGTCATTTACACTTTCAGCCAGAATTAGGCGTACTATGTCGTCTACAAATTGGAACGTACTAATTTTTTACTGACTTCACCCCTCACTTTTACATCGCTAAAGTCCTTCATGGGAGTATATAAATGTATAATTTTTAAGAACCTACTCATAAAAAAGTATATAAGTGATAATGTCTTAATAAGTGGAGTATTCTAGTTATGAATCGATTGTTAGCAGAAGAATTAATCACCATGTTGAGCTATAATCTAAGTTTACCTAATCTTAACCTAACATGCCTAGACCCATTAGCGTAGCCTATCTGTTTCTAGGTGACATCTAGAAACAGTACAAGCAACATACCTATAATTATTTACTGTACAGGTAAAATAATGTACAGAATAAAGTATACTGAGCTCAAAACTCTCGAAAGGGATCGAAAGTTGCAACTTCGAGATTGCTTTTGGCAACAATACACACCAATGATCTCAGTAACAATCGATATCTCGACGGCAACAGACGAATCATTCGTTGGAATTGTTAGACAGTAACGTATGTAAAGTGTCTTACTAAAGTTTCTGGCGTAAGAAAAGTAAATCATATTTCATTCGTTGCTTTAATTTATAAAACAAAAAACATATATATAAATCGGAAAATACTTGCGATTTGTATACTTACAAGGAAAATTTCATAGAAACTACACAAGTAAGTCTTCTTTTTCTTCTTTTTTCCCTTTTTCTTCTTCTTCTTGTCTTTCTATTTAGGCTTAATTAATCACCAATTTTTCTTTACGCACCAAGAGGATCGATTAGAGATCGATTCCAAATGCCCCGTCCACCTTTCCTGGGGTCAACCAGGATTCAGTTTTCCAAACGGTAGAATCTCTCGCTATTTGTATTAATCTGTCGTCGCTTGCCCTGTCAACATTGCCGTTTCATTCTTTTTTTTGCCTTCTGGGAAATTTGACTACATCCACTATTTGACACTGCACAAAAAGTACGTGCAACTGACATTTCTCTGCTGCTTCTGTAACTCACGTCTTATTGTCTGTTTAATACCTCACTAACTAATTCATTTTATAAAGTTTACGTTAAGGAGTATTCACATTCTTGGATTTCGTTGTCCATGACGTGTCCGTTACTTAACTAAATATCACTATAGTATTGACGACTCGGAACACTAAGTTTTTTATAAGTAAAAACGTAAAGTTTTACCTTACAGCCTAAACCGGCTTTCACCTTTAGAAGGCTTCATCAGAGGCTGCCATAGGTAGCGTTGTCAGTCTTGTTGTTGGCGACGGGATAGATATTCGAAAGATTGAAGCTGTGTGTGTGTGGTGAGATGTGTTCGAATAATGCGTGCGATTTGAATTGTGTCTGTTCGTTTAGGATGTCGTTTTTATTTGTTTTTGTGTGTTTGTATATTTCTAATTGTTCTAGAGTGTCTAGTTTTCGGCCTTTGTGTGTACGTGTAGAATGTTCATGTTATTGTCGTATTCACAACTGTAAAGAAAGTTCCTTCAGCTCTTTACGAAGGTTCAAGTGTTTTTCATAAATCTGCTGTGATACGGTCCAAAGTTCTGTAATTGCGGGCTGATGCTGACTGACCACAAGTTCAATCTAGTGCTTTGGTTCGTTAAGTTTAAAACTGTTTATCGGGTCCACTTGTCTCGTTAAATTGCTCTTCAAGTTTATCTGCATCAGTACAGTATTTTTATTTTATCATTCTGTACAAGCAATATTAGTTTAGATCTCATTTATTACCATTCAAGATACTAGTTCAAACAAACAAAAAGTTTCAGGTGTAAAACGTTTGCTCTTCACAAGGCATTAGGATGAATGAATACGAAGTTTGTTTAAATTAAAGCAGTCTACATAAATTATTTATACCTATGTCAATGTAAATCATTTTCCGTTTTTTAAAACCGTCTTCTCATCTTCTACTTCTACGTAAACCACTACCAGTGTCTGTCACAGCTAAATTTCGCGCCTTCTTCTTCTAGGATGACCTCTACTTGTTTTGGGTGGGGGGGGCAAATTTTCTTAGTACCTGTTTTGACGAGTCGGTCCTTGATCTTCCTCTCTACAAGTGCGGGTAACTCACCCAATCACTTACTTTTGGACGCCTTTATGTCATCATCCCCACCCCCTATCGGTTAGTGTTCCGTTCAGTATTTTTACCTCGGACATTTCTAACATTTGTTTTGTTTCCACCATGTCTGCTCTCGTTTCAACAGCGTAGGTAAATATTGGGCTCGTCGTGGTTTTGTATACGCGCACCTTAGCATTGGTTTCAACCAGATTGTGCTATTCAGCGAGAAACGATATTAAATAAGAGAAGCCAAGTATGTGGTTTCGCTAATGATCTTGTGATAATCGCTAGATTAAGACAACGTCTGGTTGAGGTTTAGAAAGAGCAAAATCAAAAATTCGCTGGAGCGGGACTCGCTGTAAATATCATCAAAACTAAATACACGCTAATTTCTGAATCAGAATGGAGAATAAATCTGTACAATTTATGCGTAATATATATTTCATTTGATGATGTTAATAAGTTCAGATACCTCCACTTAGGTAGTCTATAGATAATGAAGAGTGCATGCACAGGACAATACGTGGCAGGATACAAACAGAGGTATAGGGCATACTATGTTAACACTAGACTGTTGAGAAGCAAGTTCATTAATTACAAACACAAAAATGTAAATATATAAGACACTCATGGAGACTCATGGACATCATGGACATACGGTGAGACGTGGACATTAACGAAAGAGGAACAAGAGGAATAAGAAGGTTTGAAAGAACAATTGTAGGACGTGTTTATGACTCGGTTAAAGAAGATTATGAATGGAGAATAAGAAATAACCAAGATACAGATTAGCTGTTGAAGAATTACGACATTATAAGGCTCGTAAAAGCTCAAGGAATACAATTGCTACGTTGTCTAGAATGAATGGGTAATCAGCGTATGCTAATGAAAATCCTAAGGGTGTAGGTGTATAAGAGCAGAAACAGGGGTCGACCTAAGATAAGGTGACCGGATTATGTGCTGGAAGATCTCAGAAGAAAGGATGTGAGTGGTTATTCTGAAATTACAGCGGACAGAAGACATTGGAGAAGATTGGTGTTAGAGACCAGGGCACATGTTGGGCTATAGTGCTAAAGGAGAAGAAGTTTGCGTAGTACAAGCAATTCCATATTCTTTAAGCTTTAATTGCTTGGAGTTTCACTTCAGCCTCTAAATACTGAAGGCAAGGCATTTGTATGCCAAGCTAACTGAAGAATGAGACCTGATCAATAATTTAGCAGTATAGCAAAATTTTACAACGTAAATTGACAAGTAGGACATCGCGGTTAGTTTTAGGCCTTGATCTGCATTAATTTTACAGTTGAGAGAGAAAGAAAAGTAGTAATTCGGCTGGATTAGTTCATAGCACTTCTGTGCGTTTTTGAATATCGAATTCCTCTTAAACGTACTTCAATCGCTTTGGAGGAGGGTACACTTATAATTGCCATCCGGACTCTCATACATTAGTTAGGTATTTCTCAAATACATTTTCCTGATGAAACTTCTCAAGGAGAATGTGTTGACTGAAAGTACAACCCAATCTGATTCCCAATTTCCTTCTCGTTTTCGATAAATTTTTGTTTACAGATTGAAGTACGAACAAAATTGAAATAAGAAGAAAGATACAAAGGAATACTTTTTGTTGTGACTGTGTGACTTCTTTAAAGTTACACATTTATGTATTCAGTAGCAACATACTGGGTATATTTAGTAGAGTGATTATCATAAATCTATAATAAATATATTGGAAATGTTCATCCATACAGTATATTCAATTATTACTGATTAACTTCAACCTAGATATAATGGGCACTTAATTTGAAAACCACTTATGAGCGGTTCAGAGTCATACTGGCGAAGAGTTCTTGAAATCACTTTATTCTGACGTAGGTTTTTACTTTATAAATTAATGTAATCATTTACTTCAAGAATAATGACAAACTGTAGCGACAATGTCTAAACCAATATTAAATACAGCAATATAGTTATTTGTAAATACTCTTTATTCAGCTGTTTAATGTTTCCTGTTCTCCTTCTTCTTCATCATCATCATTATCTTCTTCTCCTTCTTCTTCTTCTTTTTTGATTTTCATTTATCAAATTACTTGTTCTGACTTTTCATAAAGTTCGTCCTGCTGAATAGTCTTCCATTACATCTCTCTTATCACTTTTTGAATAATAACAATAATAACAATAACGGAGTCTTTTCAAACACCTAAGGCCAGCAGTTAACCAGAATAGACCCGTCCGGCGTACAAGGAAGTTATAGTAGCCAGCATCACGCTTCAAACCTTCAACCGCCTATTATACCCCAGACTGCTATCCCAGGTACTCAAGTTCCATAAGCTGAGTCGAACTGAAAGCTGGAAAACACACTTTGATATTTATGGTTCACCCAACAATTCGACGCAGAACCTCTAGGTTAGTAGCCTAATCTTACACACACACTGGTCTACTAAGCCTCTAGTAACAATTAATCCTAGCAACAATCGGGGTATTCCTTGCTCAGTTTTTCTTGGGCCTCAGTTTTATATTTTCTTACCCATCTACAGTCTGGTTTTTGTTTAATGGACGATATATCTATAGGTCCCCAGCCCTCTAATCTATTTTTCTAATCGATAGTTTGGCTATTGATCCTGTTAGTTCCATTCTTTTCTGTATTTCTATGCCAGTATTTTATTCTCAGGAGGAATCTGCAAGCATCTTCTTACGGAGTCTGAGTCCTCATTGCGCATTTATTCCTTCTTCGCTTCTATATAAGGGCATACATTTTTTCAACAATCTGTGACTAATGAAAGGAATCAATTTAAAAGATGGAAAATGCGTTGCATAAGGTATTGTTTTGTTTCTACTTCACTGAAGTTTCGTAATTAATTTGTATTATAACGCTCTAAAATGCCAGTACGAAAACTCACACGCTCTTTTGCTATTCCGCAAGGGCGCACGCCTACACTTAGTGTATACATAAGCTGATTTTCCGGTATGTTTGCACAGTTACAAACTAGATTAATTGTGTCACGAACAGTATCTGTAATTGTTCAATAAACATTGTGAATAATCCCTGTACTGTAGGCGCATACGTTACAGTATTACTAGCGTATTACACTCGAGACAGTAACATATGATCTATGGAATAGATGGGTGTGTCATTAAGGTGTTGTTATTTCAAAGATAAATAACGTTTAAGCCGGAATTGTTTATAATTAATTAACAAATAAAACATGCAATTATATGCATGCTGAATCTTTCACTTAAGGGCTTTCTATGCAAGTTTAAGTCGTTAATAAACAGTCGTAGTGAAGTGAGTTTGATTTTGCCATACGCGCAGATTGAACTCTGTTTTAGAAGCATACTAGTTCAAAAGCGACCAATTTATAAATAAATATACGTATATTAGCGTTACCAGAAGATGATTTCAAATTTCGGGAAATGATTCTATTATTAAAGGGAAAGAAAATTTCCAAAAAACATATACTGAAAAATGCTTCTATTTTGTTTGAACGTCTTTAAGAGTTTTTTTAATTAAATTTATATAAAATAAAATTTAAAGTTGAAATTTGGTACACGCATTACATCTGCCATTTCTTATAAGAACAAACAAACCGAAGCAATAGCTTAAAAATGTTCAACTTAGAGGCTGATAGAAATTTGTAGTTTTTAATGTCACAAAGATATAAGAAAACTTATTTTATAAAAAATTAGTCTTTTTATTCTTAATCCAGTGGTACCTCTGTTGTGTAATTCGGAAAACAACGCGCCTTGGTATTTACGTTATTTTACCGTGATTAGTTAACTGACTAGTGAGGCGATTTTTTACTTATTTACTATGTTTTAAGAATTTTAAATCTACTGAATAATACTGTATTTAACCGACATATCAATTCATGTTACATTCGGATAGTCACTCATATTTGGTGGTACAGCATACATATGTATAACCTGGTTAATACATTAACAAAGAGAAGTGAATAAATAATTAAATATTCATTTGAATTTACTTCATTTAAAATTTTAGAATTGGAAAAATAACTCAGATTTTTTAAAGTTTTAACAACTCCTAAATAACTTGATTCTTACAGAATGTGTCGAATTTCTTCTTAGCAAAAAAATGTAATATGTCAATTATAATTATCTAAATTCTACAAACATGATACCACTGAATTATGAATAAATGAGCTTAAGTTTTACGTAATAAGGAATGTTTTATTATATACACTCATTCTAATTAAATTTGTAATCCAAACATTCAACAAGTCACTGTTAAAAAAAAGTTGGTTAAGGCAATCCTTTGGTTTGTTTTCAAGTTATAAGAAATAATAAAGGTACTGTATATAGCCTACCTAGTTTCAAATTTACACCTTATTTCATTCAGCAGTGATTATTATTTTTTTAATGGACACACATATAAGCATACAGACAGAAAATGAAGCATTTTCGGCATATATTTGTAGGAAACTTTTCCTTCACTTTAATAAATAGTATCATTTCCCAACTGTTTCCACAAATATTTTGAAAAATTGTGTAAAGTTTGCAGCAGTACCAACTCAAGCAGCAGTAAATCAAGGGGATTTAGATAACCACAAAGGATCAGAAAATTTGTGTACACAGATAGTGATATTTATTACCACTTAACGCAAGGCTTCAGTCTCTCATAACATCAATATATAGCCTATAATTCTGTCATTCATAACATCAATATTTATAACTCAAATTAATCATTTTCGTTTGTACTTTTCTACAGTAGTTAAATAATTCTGAAAACAAAAATGGTTGGTAAGCAAGGTGGAATTCATTTGAGACATGAAGCCTACTGCACTATAAGATGTCAGCACCGCGCGTGTGCTTAGGGATAGTCACTACTTGTCTACGCGTTCAATCCAGAGGGGGTTCAATGTCCATCTCTCTGTCCAGAGAATCCATCGGCACAATAATGTGTATCCGACGTGTTGACGGATTGTTTAACGCAATTACATAGAGTCATCAAGTAGCGCATCTACTCATAAATTATTATCGTGTTCCCGTGCAGATAATTTATTTGTTACTTCCATGTTCCTTAAGAAAATGGAAGTATGGTGATGGCAAAAAAATTGCGTTCGAGATTATTGCAGATTCTGATTGTACTACACTCAAAACATGAAAAAAAGTCATTTTTCGAAAAGTGTGTGGTGTGTGTGTGTGTGTGTGTGTGTGTGTGTGTGTGTCTGTGTCTGTGTGTCTGTAATTTTTTTTTCTATGGCAAACGATAACAGCCGCAAATTCAAACAGAATCAAATAATTTTGGCATACAGCCCTGATTTGTAGAGTACTCAAGACCTATTGTTTTTGGTGAAGATCGTTTAAGGGAAAGGGGTAGTTTACCGGCAACGGTTTTTTTTTAATCAAGGGTAATTTTTTTTTTTTTTTTGGCAAACAATAACAGCCGCAAATTGATAACCTATTGTTTTTGGTCAAGATCGGCTAAGGGAAAGGGGTAGTTTACCTGCAACGTTTTATGTTTTAAAAGGGTATTTCTTATGGCAAACGATAAGAGCCGCAAATTCAAACAAAATCAAACAATTTTTTGCATGCAGCCCTGATTTGTAGAGTACTCAAGACCTATTGTTTTTGGTCAAGATCGGCTAAGGAAAAGGGGTAGTTTACTAGCAACGTTTTATGTTTTAAAAGGGTATTTTCTATGGCAAACGATAAGAGCCGCAAATTCAAACAAAATCAAACAATGTTTTGCATGCAGCTCTGATTTGTTGAGTACTCAAGATCTATTGATTTTGGGGAAGATCGGTTAAGGGAAAGGGGTAGTTTACCGGCAATTTTTTTTTTTAATCAAGGGTACCGTAATTTTCTTCTATGGCAAACGATAACAGCCGCAAATTCAAACAGAATCAACTACTCTTCTGCATACAGTCCTGAATTATAGAGTTCTAAAGACGTATTGGTTTTGGTGAAGATCGGTAAAGGGAAAGGGGTAGTTTACCAGCAACATTTTATATTTTAACAAGGGTATTTTCTATGGCAAACGATAAAAGCCGCAAATTCAAACAAAATCAAATACATTTTTGCATACAGCTTTGATTTGTTGAGTACTCAAGATCTGTTGTTTTTGGTGAAGATCGGTTAAGGGAAAGGGGTTGTTTACCGCCAACATTTGTTTTTATCAAGGGTAATTTTTCCTATGGCAAACGATAACAGCCGCAAATTCAAACAGAATCAACTAGTTTTTTCATACGTTTTTTAATTATACCGAACTCAAGGTGTGTTGATTTTGTTGAAGATCGGTTAAGGGAAAGGGGTAGTTTACCAGCAACTTTTTTTATCAAGGGTAATATTTTTTATATGGCAAACGATAACAGCTGCAAATTAAAACAGAATCAAATAATGTTTTGCATACAGCCCTGAATTGTAGAGGACTAAAGGTCTATTGATTTTGGTGAAGATCGGTTTAGAGAAAGGGGTAGTTTACCTGCAACGTTTTATGTTTTAACAAGGGTAATTTTTTTATGACGAACCATAACTGCCGTAAATTCAAAGAAAATCAAATATTTTTTTGCATACCTTCCTAAATTGTAGAGAGCTCAAGGTCTGTTGATTTTGGTCAAGATTGGTAAAGGGAAAGGGGTAGTTTACCAGAAACATGTTATGTTGTAACAAGAGAAATGTTTTCATGACGAACGATAACTGCCGCAAATTGAAACAGAATCAAATATGTTTTTGCATGCGTCCCTGCATTGTAGAGGACTGAAGGTCTATTGATTTTGGTGAAGATCGGTTAAGATAAACGGGTAGTTTACCAGGAACGTTTTATGTTTTAACAAGAGTAAAGTACATAATTTTGATAAATAAAGTATCTTGATAAGAAGCTCATAATAATCCACTGTAGAAACGTACATGAAATATCTATAAATAAAGAGGCGAGTTGAACGGGGTGGGGGTAATTTTCTATTAACAAAAATTATAGTTGAAGAGGGAGGGGAGAATTTTTTAAATGAGTACTACGTTATCGGCAACAAAGAAGTAGTTTTTTGTTAAAATTCTACAAAGATATTAGGAGTTATTTATTATGCTAACTGTGATTAATTAATTATGTGATTATACTAATTTGCAAAATGAGATCGTGTAATCACTCAATTAGGTTACTCATATCAACTGATTGAAGCTAAGTGATACGTTAGTTCTTTTATGTTAGCATAATTACTGCATGGAGACTCTAATTATTGTATAAATTAATAAAACTACTATAAATCATTCAAGTGCCATTACTTTCTTGTTCTGAGGTAACTTTGACAATAATGAACGCATATATTCTGGATAAAATAAACACTTATTTATTAACATCATTAAATAAAGAGACTTCAATATATAAATACGGATGATTCCCTGTAAATACATTCATAAAAAGAACGTATGTATATATATCAAATTACAATGCGAATCCAATACGTTGTTTGCTGGAAAACATACACATACATATATAATACAATCGATATATAGAAAAACACAAATAGTCAAACAATGAATCTTATACTAATGCGTTCATTGCTTGCCTCAGATGAATAGCGTTAATTATATTTATCATATTCAATTTAAATACTCAAGGGGTGTTTCTTGAAAAGAGACAGGACAGTAGAGTTCTTATGATAAGAATAGCATAAAGATTACTTGTAAAGCGATTTATCCGATATTTCCATCGGTGTAACTCCTTCTCGTTGGTGGTCCATATGTGTGCAGTTGCGTAGCTGTGATGTCACTAACACTCAACACACGCGGATCAGATTCACTCGCGCTGTGTGTATTTTCTGTTGATTCGGCTGTTACTGTTAGAGTCTATGCAATCATGTGTCGTGTGGGTAAGTTCATCATTAACTATGGTGTATATATCTGACTGTCTATTGTTGAACTTCTTGTGTGTACATTAATGTATAGTGTCTTTGATACTGTGGTGTAATTGTTCCAAATTATATTGTATCGCTTCGCACTGTACAACGTTACGATTTCGTTGTCCGGGAAAACATTAACAATAGTTCTGCGCGTCGGTTATTGATGAAACTGCGATTGGTTAGTTCAGTTCTGAATTTAGCGGTAACTGAGTTTAATAAAGAGCTCTAGAGTTATTAAGCACTGGCGTATGTCGCATGATTTAGTCGCTGTAGGTACACTATTACCGGATACTCGCCAATATCGAAATGTTTAAGTCACTTAATTATATACCGCGTAGCAGAGTTTCAAAGTCCCACTGCTGTCCGTATGTTAATCGAACTGTATTAAGACTTAGAAGATTTAGTTCCGTGAAGACTGTTAGATTATACGATTGAGAAATTTATAAGAAGACTCTCGAACTTTGTATTAAGACTGTTAAAATGTATGAAGACTGTTTAAAAGTACGTGATTGAAAAAATATGATGACTGACGAAAATTATATGAAGACTGTCCTCCCGCGTGCTCTGCAAACAGTTTTTATCAAGCATCGTTTACCACAATGCAATCTTCTGGAAGGCACGCCTCAGGTCGAACATGATAGGACAGAAGAACTACTACCCTTATGCGAGACTATCGTTCTTCACTTCTCATTCGACGTTCCCGTTGCCATGATGACGACGGTCCTCTCCACCTGTTCTCTGGGTAGATGCTGGGTTGTGATTGGGTATCCTGTCTCCCCACAAGTTCGCGTCGAAAGCCTCCGTACTCTTTTCCTGGAACAGGAGCAATTTCTCGGCTGTCGATCAGGTCTTTGTCTAAGCTTACTCCGGACCCTGCTGCCGTTCTCACGCGAACAATGTGTCGTATTTCGTTATTGTTTCACTATCCTTGACCCTTTTCCGATAGCTATCCTGACGCAGCGTGTCGTCGTTTCCAAAACGGCAGTCCTTCTCCCTGTCGTAAATATCAGTTGTCGCCAGTAAGACGTTCCCCCGCTGTGCACAAGTTCGATTCCATTCTTTAGATATCGATGTCAGTTCTCATACGGGTAAATACCATTGTATACTTACGCCCTTTTCTTACTACTGGTACACTTCAAATTAACCCTGCAGTGTGTCCGTCACGGTTTCTCCGTAAATTGGTACTTGACATAGTTTCTTTTTATCTTGCATGTTGCAGGCTGTAAATCTCGGTTGAGTCGAGTCTGTCACGGCCAACCTTATTTCCCATTGTAAAGTTATGTGAAGCGTATTCGTATTGTCCGAAGCAAACGTTCAGTTGACACATCGTAAAACTGTTCTTTATTTATTGCTCGTGGCTCGTGTAGGGGTGTCTTGCTGTATGTAACGTCTTTTCGGTCATAATATTAAAAAATTTTAATTCTTGGTTGTTACAATTCCTTCCCGGGCTGTTTAGCCGTAGTCCAATGTTTTCTGCAAAACCAGACTGTTCGCCAGTGCCATCGACTTCCATCTCAGTAAAAATCGAGTACGAAAACGTGAGGTGGTATACGTTAGTGACCACAGTACTGTGGTTTAAGGCTGAAGCAATAAGTAGAAAGAAGTAGTTTCTATGGAAATATTTCATTTCGAATATGATTTTAAATATAAATCTTAGAACATGGAAGTCCTGTATGGTTCTCCATATCCATGTTTAATTAGCTTTATTTACAGTAGTATTATCGTGTCACAGTGTTCTACGATTTTGAGTATTTTTGTGTTTTTTAAATCGGAATATTTTGATTTTTGTTAATTCTTGATTAAAAGGATAAACCTTCCGTGACTAGTATGTACTTGACGAAGCATTTGTATTAACTATCTAATTTATTTATAAAGAAACGTAATTTCTCTATCGGTTACGGAATATTTTTTGGAGGGGAAAGTCATACATGTTTTAATATAACCCACTGATTGGGCTCACTCTCCGCTACTGTTTGGCAGTGTATGGAATATGTTCTTCCGTCTTTACCACGGCTATTGCAGTAAACACAATATATTACGAAATCGATGGTGTTAATAACAAGAAAGTGATATCGGTTGCTCCTAGTGACACATATTTCTAAAGGCAGTTGAAAATGAGACAGGTGTTCCAGCAACGTAAAGGGAATGCTTTCAACAGAGCGTAACTTCACATAAACGGCAAGGGAATAGAAATTTATAGATAGTATGGCCTATATTGGTGGTATCAGGAAGAATACAAACTTGCTTTCCGATTTTGTCATAATGTTAACGCAATTTTCGGTTAGAAATAATCGTCACACCTTACTACTTTTTTTTGTATCAGCCATCTTAGAACTACATGAAAATTTCAGTTCTTTGTTCTTTGTTCTTTTCTTTTTCTCCAATATTCTTTCATCTTTTCACTGTGTCTCTTCTTCCTGTCTTCAGTCCACTTTGATCGTGCCCAAGACTCCTTCCATTTTTAACACTTTTGGCGTCTCTTTCAATTGCTTCTTCTGCGTGTATATTATTTGTTTCTAAATCCTTTTGGACTTTTTTATGTTGACTTCTTCCCCCACAGATATTTGAAGATCTGCAAACTTTCCTACTTATTATTATGCAGTTTCAAGAGCTACGGTAGTAATCGTTTTTAAATACCTCTTCCATAAATCTGACGCTGCAGACGGTGATCGCTGGTATCTTTATACACTCACGGTAAACGTTGGTAAAGGTTTCATTTGGTTTCCTGTTGTTTTTTCTTACATTTATTGTATACTAAACTACAGAACAAATGAATCATTAATAATACTAGTACGTGAATAATTACAGTAATAATGCCAATAAAACAGGAACCATGGGGTTAGCAATAATAATAATAATAATAATAAAGGAAGAATAATAATGTAGTAGTATTGCCAGAGTTTAGCAAATTAATTTATACAGATTTACAAAAAATAATTTTCAAAATAAGACTTTTTAGAAGCTGTTACTGTAAATAAATATCCTTGTAGTTCTCAAATCATAACAAGTTCTTGATTTATTTTCGTGTTTATACCAATTCTTTATTTCTGTTCTTACATCGTCATCATCATCGTAATCATCATCATCATTGTCGTCATCAACACTGCCATTACAAGGATTAGGTCGCTGCACACTCCGGTCTGACAACGAATCTTAAGACACCGATTTTTTGGGCCAATTATTGTCTTATATTTTGGATTTTAAATTCTAACCAATTACCAATGCTTTGTACGTATTTGCGACAATTTGCATTCTTCCACATTGTTTTGATCTTCATCTCTGTACTGATTACCAAATTTAAAGGCCTGAAATCTTTACTGCCATGTTTACGTCTTACAACCATCTACGTCGTTTTGCATCAGCTTCGTACCACACAGCTCTTAGTTAATTTTAATTGAACTTTAGAATTAGATTGGTTGCGGTGCATGCTAGCACTTTGGTAACTTTCTAAATCAGAAGAAACATCAAGGCGATTTGTTTTTTTAAATTTTAAGCTACCGTTAATTCTCTTTTATCCAACTTGTACTTGTTTATGTGTATATCCCAGTTTATTAATGTGGATACATTAAAAGACCTTTATTTTTTACTTATGTTTTTTTTGCCTTAAGTAGTTTAAAAAGTGTAGGCCTATAGTAATTTAAAGTATCATACTACAAGTGGGGCTGTGCGGGACGAAGGGGCTGTGCATGCCCGTCGCCCGCTCGCGTGCTGCGTCCCGAGCTTCAAATAGAGCTCCTGCCGCAGGGACCATAGATGATCTGGATATTAACGGTGAGGCCTAAAGTATCATATACTCCTGTATCGTATAGTCTTTTATTTCAAATTATCATAATTTATATGTTTTTTTTCTCTATATTTATATTAATTGAGTATTTGTCTCAAAAAGCGTACGCGAAGTTATTTTTACTCTTTACACATATACTACACTATATTCAACAACATTTTCATAGTCTAAAATATATAAATTATAAGCCTATGTTGTAAATACTGAAACGTGTTTTATTAGCTAGTAATAAGAAGTGGTATTTAACGTTTAGTACAGTAATATGTTCGTTTATATAAAACGTGATATGACAAACACGTGTTGTTACGTATTTCTTAAAATCTAGAGTCAGCGTCTTTTGCATATTAAATTACTTCGCTTTATACGGAAAACGCAACTTTAGTTTGTTAGCAAACATTACTTTAGATAAAAACGTGTGCTCGTAAACCAATGTTGTGAGTTATTAGTCTGAGCGTTACGTTTCATTATGAATCACATGAAAATTAAACTCCTTAGACAACGTTCTACAGACTGCGAACAATTACATGTGTGTGGTTGCAGTCGCCAACTCCAATTGTACATAAAACTGTGATAACGTAGAACATGAATTATTTACAGAACTTCAACATCAGCTGTGAGACACTTTTACATTTTTTTTTTTTTTAAACACTTTGCACAGACAAAATAATTTATCACGATGTTTGACGTTTCTTCTTTCTTCTGTATTAATTTAAACGCAATTGTATACTTGTGTTATTGTGAAAATTCTTTTTATTTATTAACGTTTGCACAATGTTTGAATTTAGAATTAACATTCATAAGCGACTAGAGATATTATTTTCCTCTTTATATACATACTTCACTATACTAAACAGTATGTAGTCTTCTTCTTCTTTTATTGTACTGCCTAATCAATTGTGTCTATATATTATTCTCCGTCTTGTGTAGAGTCGAATAGTTCTTCAGCAGTTTGGCCTGACCACCGTCGACGGTTACGGGGATAAGACAAGTTTTCCCATACAATCTAATTTTTGCCTTCTACTTTCCATTTAGAATGAGTCTTAGTAGGACATAGCGGAGTTCTCTTTGTATATGCCCCAAGCCAGTATATTTTCATCTTTTGATGTTCGTAAGTAATTAGGGCTTATCCCTCATTCTGTTAAATACGGTGTAATTTCCAGAGTGTCTTGCCCAAGAAATTCTTAAAAGACCTCTACAGAGTCACACTTCAAAAGCTTTAATACGTTCTATAACATTTTGTATAATGTCCGTATTTCATATGCGTATAGGAGGAAGGACCACACATAGCATCTAACAAATAATTCTTCGAGACGGAGGCCCAGTGTTTTGTTAGTAAGAAGTGACTTCAGTTTGAGAAAAACGGACGCAGCCATTTAGATTCCAACTATGTCCTCCTCATCGGGATCCGAGGATTGATTAATCCGGCAGCTAATACATTTTAAATGCTTCTTTCTTTCTACACGTTCATTATCTAGGTGAAGTAATAAGGCTCTACATCCGTTTTACTTATAACCGTAAATTTCGTTTTATTAACGTTAACTTTCATTTCTCACTTTCGGACTTAATAGATCTTGGATGAATTCGGCTAGTACTAGGGAATTTTATTTTATTTATTGTTGCTACAACTACACTATACTATATTATTATCAATAATACTATTTAGTTATAATTGCAATTTATACTATTTAAACATAAAATATAGGCCTAATAATTGTGTATTGTAAACTGAAATATTAAAAGCAGTTTAAGTAAGATATTTATGGTAATAAGGGATATTTAACATTTAGCACAGTAATAGAAATATCACGCCTACTGTAATTTCGTAATCAAATGCAACCATTCACTTTAACATTGAAAATGTTTATAAGTACGTGTCGCACATTTGCGGCCGATCGCTGGTGCGTGATCGAAAATGGGAACCGGTGAGTTTCCATAGAAACTACTTCTTTGTTGTCAATAACGTGGTACACATATAAAACATAGCTTATAAATGCGACTACATTTAACTTATAATCTGTACATTGGTAAATGAAGAATGAATTCATTGACTGGTGAATGAAGAATGAATTCATTGATTGGTGAATGAACATAAATATATATATATATATTAGATTTATTGAAGCATTTTCAATGCCCTTCTCTGTGCATTGCATTTGTGCGATGCCTGTAAATTTGTATTTATTTAATCTCTTATTATCAGAAATAATACTGTTGCACATTACTATAGAAACAATTTTCCCATTAGCGCTTTCGAGCATCACAGTTCATCATCAGATCGGAAACAATGCTGAGCTGTGAAGCTTGAAAGCGCTAATGGGAAATTTTTCTATACTGGTGTGCAACAGTGTTATTTCTGTTTTGATTGTAACCACTACGACAAGTTTCTTAATTAAATAATCTCTTATTATTTAAACTGGACACACAGACACGCACACACACACATTTAACAGAGCTATATATAATAAATCTCTTATTACTTCTAAAATATTAGAAATACACGGAGCAGGTCAAATACAAGTAAAAATTGTGAGCTTATAAGTGGTTCACAAATAACATCAAGATTTTAAACAAATCATCCATTTATTTGCTGCTAACTAATGGGAGCATATTATCTATTTAGTGAGTCCCTGGAGATGGCCGCGAGTAACGTTCCCTACTGGCAACTGTGTGCTAGACGGAATCAGCAGCAATTTATTCTCCTAAGAGTTCAGCTAATTTACGGTTTGGAATGTTTCCCGCCGTTTACTGGCAAACCCTGTTAGTTGAATAAAATATTTGACTTACTGCTTGTTGGACTATTTCTAACGAAATTAAAGATAAAAAAACTGCAACAAAAAATTGCTTAAACAAAATTCGTTGTACAAAGGACTAATGTAAGGATAAACAACACTTTTCCGCTACACAACCACGTTTTGCATATTAAGACCAATGGTGTCGCCTCTTATATGAAGTGGTATCATTCATTAATGGTAAAACTAATATTTTCCTGTCAGCTGTGAAGTTAATGAAGATATTAAGAAAACATTGTTGTAAACCGAGTAAACAAACCTTATTTAGAATTCTGATTAGACAAATAAACTAACAGATTATTTATTTATAACAGAATATATAGTTATATTAAAGGACCGTACTTAATAGAGACAGATAGAAATGTAGGTCTAGGAATTACATAAAATATTTTACTTTAGTCTAATTTATGTTTCTTCCACATAGTAATTTAGTGGTAGAAATAGAGTTTACCAAAACTGCATATGGACAGTTACACAGCAATCTTTATATTTTCCAATAAATAGTTATTTTTGTAATTACAAAGATGCAGCCGACGCAGTGCAAAACACTAAAGAAAACAGGACGGGCGTGCAAAGTAAAGTTGAAAGTCTGGAAGGGAAAACAAAATTATTGTAATTTTTGTACATTAGAGTAGAGGAGGCTCAAGGCTCAAGAATTTTTATTTTTAATTTGTGATTACTGTACTTTCACTTGTGAAAACTTACGTTTCTTATTGTCCTCGAACGTTTCGGATGAACCATCAAAACAACTGTTTTAATTTGTTTGTATTGATATCATTTCTTACTGCTATATTACGTATTTGTTATTACATTTATTAAGATGTAATGTTTACAATCAAATAGTATACTACGGTGTAGCGTATTTACCGTTAACTAATTGTACGCATAGAGTGCAATGCTTTTACAGTTATTTGAAAAAGCTACTCTGATGTCACTGTCGACTTTTTTATGGAAATGTGTTTTGCAAGTGCGTTAATCAACAGAATTAAGTAAGCAACCTTTTAAACTTACAAATTGTGATTGTCAACGTGAAAATATTAAGCCTATATGGCACAACATATCGGTAATGTTGTTATTGGAGGGCTGGAATGAAAAATTCTGATCTAAAAAGCCATCTTGTTTGTATTAAATTTTAAAATTGAAAAGAGATATATATTTTTTAAGTTTAAAGAGGGGAAAAGATAAATAAAATTTTACGTGACTAAAATTTTGGAAGACGTTTGATGGGTCGCCGGAGAAGGAATACGTTTCCAGTTTCCGAAAAACTTTTGAACATGCCTGACTGGCCGCCAATTTATAAGATTTCTCCATCTGGGGGTTTGTGTTATGAAATGGACTTCAAAAATATTTTCAAAGTGCGTGAAGTTAAACGAATGTGATTGAAACTTAGAAGGGAGAAGGTGAAACACAAAGTACCAAGTGCCAGAATATTGAAAACAAACAAGCCTTATCACTTAAATAACCATCATTTTAAGTCGATAAACTTTAAGATTCAAGAGCTCAGATGCTACATACAGCCAATATACGTCTTTTTTTTACAAAGTTTTCGTCTGAGAATGCATTCTTCTCTCACGGGATGGACACTACAAGGGCAATTTTTGCTTTTCAAATTACCAGAATTATACAGGCTTCAACTTTGGTCAAAATTTTAAAGCAAAGTCATCGTAATGATACAGTGGATAACCAATTAATTATGACAGCGTGTACTTGATATACACATCAATTTTGTTATTATGGCATTCAAGTGCTCATAAAATATAAAAATAAACCTAAAACTGCAGGACTAATCCCATGATTACTAGACACTACTTCATCAGATAAGCATGAATTTCTAATATATAGATTCATTTCCTAGTTCTTATGAGTCATTTTCTATTGTTTTGTCTTCTAAGTGATTTGCCTTGATGTCAATTACTACCACGTCGTTGCCTTGAGTTCAACACCGCCATTATTTCCTGAAATCGGTTAATGTGGTGATGTAAAGTCGAGATATTCTTACGCCCCGCCTATAGAAATAAATTTTTCCTCCCTCAGGCATCTTTCCTGTTCTTAACTTTAGTGATCGCATTTCAGTACCGTCAGTGAAGTTACTTCAGTAAAAAAGATTCATTTTCACTTTTAGTCGAATCATTTTTCCACTCGTCGAGCTCGACCTTCCACCCGTTCTCGGCTAGCGGAGCAGGTGCAGCTTCTCGGTCAAGGGCGCACAGTAAACCTAGCTTGTTCGAGTGCTTGTTAACTTGGCAAATTATGTTGGCATGGAAAATTATTCTGCAACATCTGCAGGCTATGTATGAGCAACAGACTTAGTTAGTTACAGTTAGCGCCTTATACAGTGCGGATCAAGTGGTTGTTGTGAAAAGTGATTACTGTGTTATAATTAGTGCGAAACTTTTAATAATTGACAACTTATCTCGTGAGGACAAATGTTACTTGAATTACTGTACGGGAGCATCTTTTTGATTTAAAATTGTTATTTGTGACTCATTAAAGCTGATAATTAGTGATTTAACTGGTGCCTGTATTGTGTTTCCACTGTACCATACGACGATAAGTGAGACCGTCGTAACAATATTTTTTTTACTGACCAGAAAAGTTTTACGTAATAATTTAATAAATGAATGCTTTGCGAATGTCGTGACTACACACGCTTTTGCAGCCATACATTTGTCTGGGGGAAACAACAAAACCTTTTGATAAATCACTTCGTCTCAACACATGTATGGGTAATGTGAAGTGTTAATGTGTATTTCATAGTTGACGCTGAAGGTTAGTAAATTATTGATGGGTTCTTATCGCAGTTTCATCCACCATCGGCGTTGGAAACTTCAATCTCAAATCACAGTCGATTCTTTGTCTGTACTACGTACACAACTTAAGGCCACATAGATGCATTAAGAATTGTAAGCCTGGTACGTTTGTTTTTACTGCACAGAGATCTTACTCTTTGCTACTTATATGTCAGACTTACATGGTAATCGTTTTTCTTGTCACCACGATTCAACCTGGACCTGTGTTGATTGTTGTTCCATGACTTCCAGAAAACTGTTTACGTACGTTGTAACGTTCTACTGTTTTTTGTGTGAGATATAGTAGAGTTTTATTATACACCTCAAGTAGTAAGCGTCACTTTTGAATTATACTAACTGACGTTTTAAACGGTATAAATAAAGGATTTTGTTTATCTTGTTTTACTCAATCTAAAAGAAATTGAGAGTGTGTGATTTGGGGTCAAGGAGGTAATTTGTTCAGCCTTATACAGAAGAGAGAGTAAGTATCATTATTGCCCCTCTGTTGTGACGATTTTTTCTGTATGTTGTGCTGACATTTTCATTAACTACCCACTACAATAAATTATAACACGTTATAATTCAATATTAATTTTCAATAATATTGCTTTATTGATTATTGACTTTTGTCTCCAGCCACCAAAATATAGGTATCACAATTAATCTTTAAAAAAAAACATCATCTCGACTTTACCGAGTAAACATAGATCTGTCTAAGGAACAAAACATATATGTTGTTATTTAACCAATATTACGCTATAATAAAATACATCAGTTATTACATAATTCTTAGTAATTCCCCAGGGTTCAGGGTGAATTCTTTGTGTTATGAGAGTGTCAGAAATGGCTAATTGCTACGCTTTACAAATATCAAAAATTAATAAATAATTTTGTTTATTTTTTCACATATTACGTAGTTTCCGGAATTGCCGTAAGAGAGCAGCATGTATTTGTTTACTTTTGAAAGAAACATATGATAAAATGAATATTTTTGTTCTATTTCACTGTTAAAAAACGAGTTTTCTTCTGTACTTATTACGAAAAATGTTTATATTACCTCGCTCCGTGTTGTCCTTACTGGATTGAAGTTTTATTCTGTGATGAGGTACGTCTTGCGTTATTATTTCCTTTTCGTTTAGAGTATTTTCGGATTGTCTACTAGAAGTAGGCCGAACTATATTGGATCCTCAGAATGGTTTCATCCACTGGTTTTTAATGTATAACACCATTTAATTTGGATTCCTCAGGTATACTTAGTCAGTATTCACTTTGTTTATTACTCTTGCGTGAATTTCGCCTCCTCCAACGTCCAAAAAAGGTTATTTTTTTTATAATTTTTGTCGCATCGTTTCTTCAACTCTCCGGTTTAGTTCAAAATTTTTATATCTTATTAACAATACTTGTTATTTTTCATCACTCTTAGTAACACATAGTATTTTTATTATGTAGGCAGTTTGTGATTATTATAAATTTATATTTTATTTATGGAAAACTAATTCCCTTCCATTCCGGTTTATTTACTAATTTAATTCACATAATATGTTTTGGTTAATTTTTTTATGACATTGTATATAAATATTTTATCATTTTATTATCATTAAATAAATGTATATATTATTTATTTAGTCTCGAATAGTGTTCATACCCGGTACTACTTCCTGTTGTCATTTCCTTCATAGGATTATTTTAATTTTATATTATCTTTGGTAGTTAAAATTTTTATGTCTTTTAAAATTAACCCTGGGTTTTCTTACAATCTAACATAATTATTTGAAACAATATAATATTAACTTGGGTATAACAAATTGTGGTTCATACAATATAAATTACAATAAATAAATAAAATCACAAAAATCAATTAGTATTATTACATACTACTTCCATAGTTTTATCCTATCCAAAACATACAGCACAGTTTAGTAATACATTAATTTCACTTTGGTTTTTCACCTCAATGGGTACACTAGAACTCACTTCGCACTATATACCACTCGAATTGTTTATTATGTGGAGTGATATAATTAAATTTTGAGCGAGCTTTAGTTCTACCCATTTCTGACTTTTTATTTCATGACTTACTTTATTGGGACCGGGTTATGTACCGTTACATAAAGCCCCCCCCACTAGAACAAATTTATTTTAGTTCAACTTGTTGATAGAAATAAATTGTTGATTGGTTCAAGTCTTCTAATGGTCTTGACTTTGTTTTCATAATAGTGTTTCGTTTCTGACTGATTATAAACTCTGGTAATTCAGACTTGTGGTAATTGTCGTTTTCTTACTTAACTCTCTCTCTCTTGGAGGCAAATTCATCAATTATTTCTCGGGGTTAGTGGTACTTCCACATTTTATTTGATAAGGACTGGTCACACTAATCATATTAAAATTGTTTCAACACTCATTTCTATTTACTTTTATATACTCGCTTTATCAATTAAGCTTCGGTCTGCTATCTTCCTTCTATTTTCTTCATTTATACTTTTGGAATCTAATATCACTCCTTTCAGCTATTTTATAATTATTATCCCTTAAATATTCAATTTCCCTATCCTGTGCGGTGGTTCCAGTCGGGTGGCCACTCTGGGTCCATACACCGCTGTCCATCCTTACACCTTCTGAGACCAGGGGAACATCATCCCTGCTCATAAAAATTATTGCCGGAACATTTCTACGGTCAATACATAAAAATAAAAAACTTATAAGTAGTAGTCAATTAGCGACTAGTACCAAACACTTTTGGGATTCTTCATACTGTAGCTGTTTGTATTTATTTATATATTTCTTCTTCTCCTTGATTCCTTCTTCTTTTCCATTGACTAATAGCATATAACATCATTGATAGGCCTTATGTTAAAATTCTTCTGACTTTACTTCTTGTGACATATTTCTCCGTCTCATTTCTTCTTATAAAATCTTCAATTCCGAGAAATTCTAATTATAGTATTAATTATCATCCTCCTTCAGTTTCATTGGAGTCATTAAATTATTCTTGATTCTTCTTATCTGAGCACATTACCATCAATCGTTTATTTATTTATTCTTCTTTTGGTACCATCAAAATATTATTTTTCTTATTAGTTCAGTTTAAATCAGTTCTTTATAAATATTATTTAATCATCTCTTACATTTTCTTAGTGGTTTGTCTTTTTATTTTAAATTATATGGTTTCAAAATAACTTGAGTAAGATGTCCTTACATACTTTTATTAATTCTAATGGTTGCAAAATATCTTAAGTATGTTGTACTTACACACTTTTTGAATTTTGGGGTTTTTTATTTACAATGGGTTGCTTGGTCCTGTATCCATAAAATCCGTCCCTTTTTTCTGGTTTGTTTGGAGTCTGTTTAACCGTGGTCCATTATTTCAGGTACTCCATGTTCTCGGATTGCTGGGGTGTTCGTAATTAATTGTCTCCTTGATAATCTTCTTACCATCCGGCTCTCCCACTTTGCTGCTATAAAACTTTCACTTAAGTACCGGTCTTCCGTTATATTTCGTTCCTTTTTAACTAACCAGTATTGTACCTCCTCAAACATAACATAGTTGCTCATTTTTAATCTCATTTCATTCCCTTTCATCTCTGAATTATTTGCCCAATATTTGCATGTTGTCTTCCATCTTGATAATCTGACTAATATCTTCTGATGCACTTCAATCATCGACACATTTAACTGGGATGTAAACTTAATTAACTCCCTTTGTTCGTTAATTGGAAGGTTGAATACATTAATTAATCCACCTGTAATCATCTCCCATTCTTCCTTGGTATTTATTATTTTCTTTCTACTTGTTTTTATTATTTCCTTGATCTTCTTTTCCACGGTTTGAATATCCTTTTTGTTGTGGCTATTTTTATTTTCAGATGGCATTACACCTTGGTATCCTGTAATTTCTATTTCCTTCCTACTCTCTTCTGTATCTGGACTTACTTTAATACCTTCTGAAGCGCTGTCTGATGGTTCATCCAAATTCTTGACACTATGGTCCATTTGTTTAGTTGTCTCCTCTTGGTATGTATCTGCTTTTTGGATACGCGTATTAACATTTTCAAACTTCTCCCCAAAAGTTTCCCATATCTCCTTATTGAAATTCTCCATTTTACCCTCAAATTGTTTCAAATTCTCATTATTCTCTTCAAATTTTGCATTCATCTCTTCTCTTTGTCCTTCAACAGTTTCTTTCAGTTCCTTGTATTGTTCATTCATGGTTTGTTTGATATTTCCACGAATGGTTTCTATTTTTTCATTTAGTTGTTTGACTAAACTTTCCTGAATGCTATCTATTTTCTCATTGGTTTGTCTATAGTTTTCCTCTTGTTTCTTAAAATTCTCATCTATTTTATCAAATTTCTCGTTCAAGGTTTGCTTTGAAGTTTCCTCCTGCTTTCTAAATTGTTCAGCCATAAATTTCATCATGTCTTGCCAATTAGGTTCTTCTCTGGCTACCGCTTTGTCTGGTTGGTCCCCTTTGGCATCCTCTTCAATTACTTCCGTTTCCATGTCCATAACTACTTCGGTTTCTTCTGTATCACCTGTCTGTTGGTCCATTTCACTGTCCGTGACTAACTCTATTTCTTGTTCCTGTCCACCTTCTTCAGTCTCCTTTTCTTCTGCCCTCTTCTTCGATTTTCCTCGGGTATTAGGCATTTCTTGTTTTCTCATAACTGCCAACGATAATTAGATTTTTAGATATATATTTTTTTTTTTTATTAAATATCAAAATTCTTTTCTAATTACCGCCCTTTTACGTTGAGCGCCATTTTGTAACGTTCTACTGTTTTTTGTGTGAGATATAGTAGAGTTTTATTATACACCTCAAGTAGTATGCGTCACTTTTGAATTATACTAACTGACGTTTTAAACGGTATAAATAAAGGATTTTGTTTATCTTGTTTTACTCAATCTAAAGGAAATCGAGAGTGTGTGATTTGGGTTGAAGGAGGTAATTTGTTCAGCCTTATACAGAAGAGAGAGTAAGTATCATTATTGCCCCTCTGTTGTGACGATTTTTTCTGTATGTTGTGCTGAAATTTTCATTAACTACCCACTACAATAAATTATAACACGTTATAATTCAATATTAATTTTCAATAATATTGCTTTATTGATTATTGACTTTTGTCTCCAGCCACCAAAATATAGGTATCACAATTAATCTTTAAAAAAAAACATCATCTCGACTTTACCGAGTAAACATAGATCTGTCTAAGGAACAAAACATATATGTTGTTATTTAACCAATATTACGCTATAATAAAATACATCAGTTATTACATAATTCTTAGTAATTCCCCAGGGTTCAGGGTGAATTCTTTGTGTTATGAGAGTGTCAGAAATGGCTAATTGCTACGCTTTACAAATATCAAAAATTAATAAATAATTTTGTTTATTTTTTCACATATTACGTAGTTTCCGGAATTGCCGTAAGAGAGCAGCATGTATTTGTTTACTTTTGAAAGAAACATATGATAAAATGAATATTTTTGTTCTATTTCACTGTTAAAAAACGAGTTTTCTTCTGTACTTATTGCGAAAAATGTTTATATTAACTCGCTCCGTGTTGTCCTTACTGGATTGAAGTTTTATTCTGTGATGAGGTACGTCTTGCGTTATTTCCTTTTCGTTTAGAGTATTTTCGGATTGTCTACTAGAAGTAGGCCGAACTATATTGGATCCTCAGAATGGTTTCATCCACTGGTTTTTAATGTATAACACCATTTAATTTGGATTCCTCAGGTATACTTAGTCAGTATTCACTTTGTTTATTACTCTTGCGTGAATTTCGCCTCCTCCAACGTCCAAAAAAGGTTATTTTTTTATAATTTTTGTCGCATCGTTTCTTCAACTCTCCGGTTTAGTTCAAAATTTTTATATCTTATTAACAATACTTGTTATTTTTCATCACTCTTAGTAACACATAGTATTTTTATTATGTAGGCAGTTTGTGATTATTATAAATTTATATTTTATTTATGGAAAACTAATTCCCTTCCATTCCGGTTTATTTACTAATTTAATTCACATAATATGTTTTGGTTAATTTTTTTATGACATTGTATATAAATATTTTATCATTTTATTATCATTAAATAAATGTATATATTATTTATTTAGTCTCGAATAGTGTTCATACCCGGTACTACTTCCTGTTGTCATTTCCTTCATAGGATTATTTTAATTTTATATTATCTTTGGTAGTTAAAATTTTTATGTCTTTTAAAATTAACCCTGGGTTTTCTTACAATCTAACATAATTATTTGAAACAATATAATATTAACTTGGGTATAACAAATTGTGGTTCATACAATATAAATTACAATAAATAAATAAAATCACAAAAATCAATTAGTATTATTACATACTACTTCCATAGTTTTATCCTATCCAAAACATACAGCACAGTTTAGTAATACATTAATTTCACTTTGGTTTTTCACCTCAATGGGTACACTAGAACTCACTTCGCACTATATACCACTCGAATTGTTTATTATGTGGAGTGATATAATTAAATTTTGAGCGAGCTTTAGTTCTACCCATTTCTGACTTTTATTCTCATGACTTACTTTATTGGGACCGGGTTATGTACCGTTACAACGTATAGTACATCTACGCGCGTCTTCCAAATAACCGTACGTAACTACAGACACTTTGACGTGTATGCTTGATTGTGTCTGCGTGAACTCGTGACCCTTTGGCGGTCATCGGGTTCGACTCGGACGCTGTTATCAGGACACTGATCACAAAGACGACCCACTACAATAACCCCAAAACATGTTAAAATAACCTTTCACAGAATCTATTGAAAGAAACAATCTTCAACTTCTACTGTCATTTATGTGTCGTTCGCGTATGGGATTTATTCATTAAATTCAAATTAAAACTGTATTAGGCAAATAGGATTCAAATTCATGAACCTAAAACATGATAAGTAGAAACCTTGGAGGTCTTTAAATAAGTTCCGAAAAATCCAAATTAGTTATTGTAAATAAGCTGATATGAAAACAGATTAAGAGTTTTATTAGCTGGATTAACGATTTAATTATAGAATAGTTAAGTAGATAGATGGATCTTGTGTCACCTTGAATTAGAGTGATTTGGCGGGGCGTAGGGTAGCCGAGTAACACCTGGAAGGAGCATCTCAAATGACCTAGAGCGTTCACGCATCTCTGCCGTGCAGAATGATCTCCAAACAACTGAAACATCGTGTCAAGAATCACATAAGCACTTTTGTATTTTTTAGCTGAACGCAGCAATATTATAAAAATAATGTTTTTTTAAATATTTTGTTACGGTATTGACAGTAGATGGTAGTTGCGATGAGGATATCAGCAAAATGATAAATCAAGGGACGACGGTGACAGGGAGGTGGCTTCAGAGTTTGGAAGTAAAACCTGACCTACAAAACCAAGACGACTTACTCTACTATCTTAGAAGTCATAGTCACTTTGTAGCTATAAAAATATGAACACAAATCAAAGAAACTCCCAAAGAGTTCAAGAGATGGAAGTGGACTTTTGGATAAGTATTGTAAAGTGTTCAAATAACGAATTAAAAATATAAAATTAGAAGGCAAATGGGTCTAGAAAGAACAGTGTTAAACATCATAAGTATGAATCACCTCATACGATATGGTCACGCGGACTTAAAGTTGCTAAACTAGTGATCGTTGACCCAAAGTCGCTAACCTGGATTCTAAACAATAGAATTAAAAGTGCCGGACCGAGGAGATCATGGAAAGAGGAGAGCTGCGACGAGATGTAAAGAGAGGATAGCAACGGGGAGGCAAAAAATCTGTGAACAGGATTGCCAAGAAACGGCAGAAATGAAAAATATTTGTTAATTAATGTATTAAAAGTTTTGTAAACCTTATATTCATCGTTATTCTATAGTGTATGAGAAACATACGCCTGATTTTACGACCATCGTATTTTAAGCCTACCTATTCAGCGTTTCAGTGTTTGGGGCGGTAGGTCTAATTTGTTTAGGAACCCCATGGGTTCATTCACTTCGTATTGGACACTATCGACATACGTACATTGCTGTATATATTCACTTCTTATAAATCAGTAGCGTGGTGAATTAATTGCAAATAATTTATTCAAAATACGATTTTTTCTAGTCGATTTCTACAGTCCTTACCAACTCGTAAAAACTCTGTGTCGGCAGCGTGTACTTTATTTAGTTCTTTGTACCTATTAATTAATCCGTGTCACACAACAGTACGTCGGGAAATAATTGTGCCTGACGCGGATTTCGCTACAGGACATTGCGCTTTGGAAAAAAGTGCGGTGACAACTGAAGCTCCCCGACTCTTCAATATTATTTTTAGAAAATGGAAATCATATAGCCTAACGTTGTCAAATTATTATTACTTTTTTTTTTTTAAGGGGGAGTTTTCAAGCATTGTAAAAATAAATAACAAACAGATGATATAGAGTAAAAATCCTTATCACTTTTTTTCTGAAATCAAGAAGTACCAGACCCATGTTTAACAACCAATTATTGAGATTATCATTTTTAGAAAGGTCAATACTTATCTAAACTTTGCAAGCCTGTTTCGTTACAATCACTCGAAAGTTCAGTGTTAATCGCTTATGTGACACCACAGTTAAAAACTTTGCCAAGGTCGTGAGGCGTGTACCAAGGTCGCTCATTAAATTCTATGTCGTACCAAATTCGCCGCTTTCTCACAGAAACGTACGATACGGCGGGTGTTATGTGTCAGAAATTGCTACGGCCGACGCCGCCGCATATAGAACGTGTAATTAGAGAGTTTGCGACGTTATTATTGTGTACGCGCGCGCGCGCGCGCGCGTGTGTGTGTGTGTGTGTGCGCGCGTGCGTGCGTATAATTATTTCACAGGCGTTGCCACTTAGACGCTATTCAGGGACTCACGGAGGAGGTTAAACGTTATCAGTTTCTACGACACTTTGACAACTATACGTGATTCCTATACAACTCTTGGACTAAGTGAAACTGAAATTAAATTAGTGGTTAATGTTCAGAGTTCGGACCTAAAAATTCTATCGACAGGTCGGTTAGTTTTGGCACGAAAACTAAAAAAGAAACCCGGATTTTTAAAATTATTGATTCTTCTTATCATATTGATGTACAAACATTTTGGCAACTGTGAGTACTGCGAGTACACCACACACACACATTTGTGACTATTATAATGGTTTACTTAGAACCAAAACTATTTACAATAATTTCATAATTATAAGAATAATAGTTTTTAATAATCGGAACTCTCATTTTCAGTCGGCACCAAAAAACATTAATAAAGAAACATGGTACAATAATTATTTAGCTACAATATAAAACAATTAACTGCGTCATCATCATCGTCATCTCCAGTTCATGGATTAGGCTGCATTGCCTGTTCCGGAAACCATCTCGTCCTCGGACGCCCCACACTACGATACCCTGTGGGTTTATAATTCTAGGCAATGCTTAGACCAATTGGCATTATATTCCATAAGTCTATCCTGTAATTTAAAAATTTGTAATTTGTAACTTCTTACTGTGCACTACTTATTCTGTCTCGTAACGTGCAAATTTTAACCAACCTGAGAAAATTCATTTCTGCTGATGTAACCTTTCCTCTGTCTCTCTTTGGAAGAACCCACGTCTCACTCTCATACAGCGCCACCGGTACAGCCATAGACTTATAAAACTTAAGCTTAGTGTCTTTCCTAGTTTTGTATTTTAAGGTTCTCTGGATTTTCCTACATATATGTTTAAATTTACTAAGCTCATTTTCGACATTACAATCAAATGCGGGAGATATTTCGCATCTTGGCTACCTGCTCCAAGATCCTCTATCTTTGTCCTAACTGGATATTTCCTTCTAAAAGTCATTACTTTTGTTTTATGTAGAGATAACATCAAGCCATATTCTTCTGCTAAATTCCTCAAGAATACCACCAAATATTCATCTTGAGGAATTAACTAGGTCTGCAAACAATTTAAATCAGTAATTCTTAACCTAAGAAGCAACTCCCAGGGCGCTTTTGTTAAGAAACAAGAATTAAAAACAATTTTCAAACAACTAAATGACTTATTTTTTAATATAAAGACAATCAAGCGTTAGTGTCAAATCTTCTCTTTAAAAAATACAAAAATGTTAACAAATTAATTTGTTTAAAATATACTACTTTAAAACTATCCCTTTTTATATTTGTTTTGGCAATTCTATAATTAATCTATAAGTAATCAATTGGTTATGAATAATAATATAACATCTTTAAAACAACATCTTTAAAAATCTCAACATAAAATCTTAACATCATACATCAACTGTAGCATTACAGAATAACACTCAAAATTAATTTCATATATTTGACTAGTAAGTAATAGCAGTATGGACCCACACACACACACACCAATAAATGTTAAATTATGATGTGGCGAGTTCGTATAACCGTTTTAGGGTGACGTAAAACTTAAAAAGTTTAGAATACGGTATCCGTTATAAATATTAAAATCGTTGGAAATTTTTAATTGCTTATCTATTTGAAAATAATATTTAAATCTTGGAGTTGGTCTCTAGCAGAACTTTACACGAATTATCATTAAAATGATATTTTAATACAATCTATCATAAAATATATTTTTAAATATCAAAATATTTACGTTTAAACATTTATTAATAATAGACAGTAAAATATATTTGTATAACAATAAAAATTAGAATTTTATTATTTATATATATATGAATACATAAAATTTTTAATTTTACACGTAACGTAATTTTATGTATGCATAGGTATACATACCCATTGTATACGTAAGTTACGTTTAGATTTTAGTAATACATTCAGTGTTTTTGTGTCTCCATGATAATAAATTTCTTGCTACAGAATCAACCTGTATTATGTATTATGTAACTTTTATTAATAGCAGTCAGTTAATGTATTCGTCTGTTTTTGTGTACCCAAGTACAGACTATGGTGCTTATGGAGCTGAAATTAATACGTGAAATTCGATCCGAATGTTACCCACAAAGATGTTTTGCCTTTGGAAATAAAAAAATTTGAAAATCTTTTATTTTCCATACGCAGGAAAGAAAGCGTTCCGAAACCTGTGTTTATACAAACTATTTTTAATTACTTTTTGAGAGAAAAATGCTTATGAAGTTTAGCAGAATCTTTCAGAAACGCTATGTATGCATAGAATGCAAGTAGTACTGAGTTACACGAGTTTCCATCCTGATTGCAACCAGTACCAATTGTAAACACTATGAAATTTGTCTCATTCATAGTCATCCTTATCAAAAGGGCTCTCTTACAGTATCCATTGTCCTACTTAGGAGCATCGTAAAATTAAAACAATGATTGCTTCACGGTACTATTTTAACGATTCTTAAAAATATCACTTAATATACTTGTGTGTGTGTGTGTGTGTGTGTGTGTGTGTGTGTGTGTGTGTGTGTGTGTGTGTGTGTGTGTGTGTGTGTGTGTGTGTGTGTGTGTGTGTGTGTGTGTGTGTGTGTGTGTGTGTGTGTGTGTGTGTGTGTGTGTCAATTCCAAAATACATATTGTGTAGGGATACTAAATCTGTGTGCATGTGTGCGAGCACGCGCGTGTATTATCTACTAAATATTGTTATCATATATTCTTAACAATATTATCTAAACATGTATTGTTAACAAAATAGTAAAGAAAAATAATGTCAAATACAATGAGACCCACAAAAGCCTGAAGCTATTTTTTAAATATTTCGCTACCATCTCCGTCTGTTGTTGAAGCTTACGTACAAAATTACACACATATTAATTGAACTGGATTTCTTATGACTTTATAGAATCTGCCAAAACAGGATAATGGGAGAAGTCTCTAGTCTTTGTAAGTATTAGTCTTTGTAATATGCAGAGGAAAATTCTGAACGTTCAAAGAACCGTGCACAGTATATGTGAGCTTTCATAACCAAGTATGTTTACACAATCACACCTCTCAAAATCTACCGGACTCAAAACATTCGGTTGCGGAACCTGTCACTGTCTAAAATATTATGTCTGTTGGACACACGTAAGTGAACGCATAATTAATCATCTACCGCGACGCCCTTGTCAAGGAAACATCATGAAAGATAATAGAGTATGACTGGTTTGTCAACTAGTTGATTTTTGACACGTTCGCTGACGTGAAGGACTGAGTAGTTCCTCACGTAACTATTGAAATAACGTAGGCATTAGAGGGAACAGCGATTCATTATTGTCTGTTATTATCCGACAAACGATTCGGTGAAAAGCAAATTATATAATGCGACAGGAACTCCCAAACCCAATCTTCAGTGTAACGGTTGAAAGTTAACAGTACTACGGATACTGGTGAACAGAGTACCAGTTACCTTTCAATCGTTACACTGAAGATGGCCTCCAATGGTGGGGCCGAAATGTCTGTTCAAATCAACAGCATTAGACCACGGCCTAATAGCCAAGTATTGAGTCATAGCTTTAACAGAGTCTATCCAAATGTTGTGAGGCAGGTTGTTTTTTAGAGTTCTGCAACGGTAGAAGACAATGCCGCTGGAAAAGAGACGACGACGAAACGAGAAGACTTGCTCACAGACAACCAAAAAGAATTAATAGAAACAAGAAGGAAAGGAGAACCGACAATAATCTAAAATACATAGAGCAGAGGAGAATAGTATCTCAGCGTACGAAAGATAGGCAAGGAGCAGTAGAATGGAATAACCCAAAATACTGGAAGACGTTTTTCCGCCTTTCAGCAAACTAAACATAAAATTTCAATTCTGGAAAACTTTTTGGTTTTAGATAACATGCTACACAATTATTAATGCTACCTAATGTTGTAAAAGTAAAATAGTACATTTTAATAATTTACTAAATTTACTAAAACATAACTGACTAGTAGGATCAGATTTTACAAGTTTACAAATATTTGTTGTCTATTTGAACACGAAAAAAGTAGATCAATATTGTTTCAGTCGCTTACCGCTCATCAGTACATTTGCAAACATTGATTATTCACACTGTGTTACTCGTGGAACTTTCAATACAGCACTGCGCCCATTTCCCCAATCGATAGTAAGTTACTGTACTATTATTTTCCGCTGAGCTTTCGTTTTCACTGTTTCGTTCAGTTCGTAGCGTCTTCAAATTTATTTTTTAATTCTTAAAATTATAATACTTGAATATTTTATGACGTCTAGAACTAGACGATTTATTTATTCCGGCTGTACAATGTTTACACATTTTCCGTAACCAAAGATTACAGAAGTTATTGAAAAACGAACTAGACGATGAATAAGAAAACCTAAATGTAAATAAATTTATCTTATCCAAACTTGAAAAATCGTGAGCGGATATTTGCCACCCAAAATTAAAAACTCTGCTGCTCCGAAATAAAAGACTTGCTGAATGTAGACCTAAAATCTAACCCAAAATCTAAAAGTCTACAATAAACTAAAGATATAATCCAGTTTAAAAGATAAGATATGACCTGGCCACTACCATCCGACTGCATAGATTGCAATGGGCAGGACACATCTTTAGGATGGAAGAGAACCGAATACCTAGGAAGGTACTGTTTAGTCAATCGAAGGCAGAAGGCCTGTCGGAAGACCCATGCACCGCTGGATTAACGCAGTGGCGAGGAATGCACTGATAATTTGCTTAAAATAAAACGATGGACATCGATCTCGAAGGTCAGGGGAAAAAGGAGACGGATGATTATGGTGGCTAAGGTTCGACTCCGAACTATGACGCCATAGAAGAAGAAGATAATAAACTAAAAGGTAACGGAGAACAGCAAGATATAAAAGAGTTTACAAAGAAAATCTCACAATAAAAAAAGCGAAATTAGAGAGAACATTACTTTCTTTATGTAAACAAACTGAAGAAGAATAATGTTCTTGAAAAAATGGTTATAAATTATTAAAACTGAAAACTATCTATTAAAAATATGTATACAACTAAAGACTGCCGTCGATATCAGAATGATTACAAATAAAACTTATTAAAGGATAATCGACTAACGGCGACTTTAAATTCTACAAGTTTATAAACATTTTTAATCTACTTAAACACTAAAGAAGGAGATCGGAACTGCAGAACTAGGCTGTGTAGTTCCGCTCTCTTAGCGCTCATTCATAATTCATCAGCACGTTTGTCAACATTTCTTGCTTACATTGTGTTGCTCCCGTAACTTACAAAACAGTATTGGACCCATTTCCGCAACAGACACTAAGTTACTGTAACGTTATTTTTAACATTGAAAATGTTTATAAGGACGTGTCGCACATTTGCGGCCGATCGCTGGTGCGTGATCGAAAATGGGAACCGGTGAGTTTCCATAGAAACTACTTCTTTGTTGTCAATAACGTAGACAATTTTGAATTTTTTGGTGAGTTTCAGTGCCATATCCCCTTAAATTTATCGTAAGGTAGTACATCAGACAAGAATTTATTACGGAGCGATGGATCAGGAGGAAGCGAGTATACATATATATTATATTTATAATTATATATATATATTTTTTTTAGATTTATTGAAGCATTTTCAATGCCCATCTCTGTGGATTGCATTTGTGCAATGCCTGTAAATTTTATGTTAAACTTCCTCTCTTTCAATGCCTCAGTTGCTTTGAATATGTTCCCAATTTCTTAATTCAGCTACTTACCGCAATGCTTTATGACTGGGCACTGAACATGAAAATTCTAAAACAATAAAAACTTTTATTAAACTTATTAAACGTTATAAAAAAATTAATCAATGTTGGACGGCCAGAAATATAAGGAATTTCTACACTAAAGGTTACACTGTTCCATGTGCACCAAAATCGTTTACACTTGTCTGATAACGTAGCTTTTAAAATATTGTAATATTGTGTGCTTACGTAACGATATCCACTCGGATACAATACGTATAAACGATGTAAACAAATAAGAACTATGAAAGTAATGGATCTGGGTAAAGTAGACAATAAATCAGATTCACTGGGGTACACTGCCCCGGTTCTCGTTTACGTTCGCCCGATTCAGTTTAGGGCAGATTACCTTTTTATTGTTTCCCGTAAACCCAGTTACCGATGTAAGTAGTATAAGCTTAGCCAACGTCGTCTTCTTTGTCCTACCTTAGGATGGCAAATACATAATATGTATGTAGAGAGAACTCTTGCGGACTACACTATAAAACAGTAATATAAATTGAGCAAAATAGGATTGTCTCTTATATAATTGAAGCAGAATCTATTGTAGTTTTGGATAAAGTGTAAGAATATCAACGTACGTAGTAATAATATCAGCTTATAAAAGTATTTTGGGGGGGGAGAGAGAGAGAGAGAGAGAGAGAGAGAGAGAGAGAGAGAGAGAGAGAGAGAGAGAGAGAGAGAGAGAGGGAGCCTTCGATAAATGGTGAGCCTGAGAAAATAAATTGCCAAATCGATTTTTGGATTCCAAGGTCATATCCTGTCGCTGTATATTGGCGGCAATGGAAAAAACCGAACAGAACGACTACAAACGATCAAGACTATTGTCTATTGGGTAACGAGATGATTCATCAGATAAAAATTTTAAGAATAGTAACAGTAATTTGACGACTTTTCAGAGCACCGTCGAAAACTGGCAGGCTTATAGACAGGTGTGTTGTGGTCTTCATTACGTTAGAGATATCCTTAGTCGGGAGTATAACATACGAGGATAGAGTGAAAAGTTCCGGACCTGCACTGAGATAGCGCTACTGTGCTCATGACTTTGACCGTGTTGTATTATTTCATCCTTTGTAGGCTTAGTTTCGATGATTGGAAGTCAACGAGTTGTTTACAACTCGTTACTAGTTTTCTTTTGTCGTTATTAGTGGCACAGTCCACCAGCTGTAAGCGCCTCGGGCACGATTAGATAGACAGAAAAATTCGAGCTGTGAATAATTCCTTTTTAAAGGCTTAACCTTTATAACCAATATAAAGGAGGAGCAGGATTCAACGTTGGGGTACTCTTCTTCATGGAATACAACGGATAATCGCTGAGATGATGAATTTAAAATTGGTCGGACAAGCACAACTGACAACCAAGGTATTGGACGTCCCATTGAAGTGACTACGCCAGCAAAAATAGAAAAATTCCATCAAATCGTTTCGGTAGACCGTAGAATAAATATGAGTGAGGTAGCTGAGACTGTTGGTATATCAAAGGAATGTGTTGCAGTATCTTACACTAATATCTGCATAGTATATTAGACTATTAATAAATATTATTTTCTAATTAAGTTTTAAAATTTAAAAAGTTGCAACTTCTAATGTAATGTAACTTTAATGTAATTACAGTATTTTAGAAGATAATATTATTAAAAGAAGCTTCTAAATTCATATGAACTTCTAAATTGGGCGGTCCATCTTGGATAACCTTTCACTAATAATAGACTCTTCTCTTTTTAAATGAGTAAAACTAATTTTCAATTTCGACTCGACTGTACGTCATTTGTCTGTCTATGTATCTACTGACTGTTTTGGAATGTGTCTCACTTTTGAACGCATCAACCGATTTTTTCGTAAAACTTGACACGCGTGACCATACTTTTACCCTACAGAAACGTCTTGTTTTTTAGATTAATAGTATAACGTTACATAAAGTAGCCCATCTATAAAGAAGAAATTAACATTTAATAGGAAAATGAGTTACAACATAGAAGGAATAAAGAAAGTCAAAGTATGAAAGGATTAATGAACAAGAGTATTAAAATATAACACAATACTGACAAAAAACTAGACAAAGACTGAGACGATGACAAAACCCAAGTGATTGGCAGAGAGAAAGATAAAAATAAATAACTTTATGACCATAACACAACACCTTTTCAAACAATAATAATATAGTAGATGTAAATAATGGAAGTACAAAGCTATAGATGGAAGTATAAGTTGTTCCATGTAAAACTACCAATACATGAATGTAGAGTGAGTAATGATAATTATAAATCGTTATTAGAATATGAAGGGAATAAACCTCTTATATAATAAATACCCAATGTTAATGATAAGGTGAGTTGTGTGGTTAGATCAAAGACAAGGAAAGAAAGAAAAACAGTGAATAATATAATCCTAAAGTGCATAACAGAACCAAGAAAATTATACTAACTGAAAGTCAGCAGTAGTAATAAAGTTTACAATGAATAATAAATAATGCTTGAGTATAAAATGATGAATATATACTGTGAAAAAATTAAGGCATAACAGGCCTATACAAGTGGAATAGGTAGAATTAATGTTCATGTTTCAAAATAAGAAAATAATAGTTAAGTAATAGTTATAGTTATCTGTTTGTGTTAAAAAGAATATATATGAGGGTAAAAAAGCATGTTTAATGAATAATAGTTAATGAGAGTAGGTATATATGTAATGTATTAAAGAATAGCATGTGCATAGCATGTTAGAAACAATAGTATTATGTTTTAAAAATGATTATGAATCATCAAATGTTATATGTTAATTTATTATAGTAATGTTTAAAATAGTTCAGTTTCATGAAACCCAAGAAATATGTTATAATAACTGTATAAAGAAAATCAGTTGGTCTAGGCATAAGGAGCCTATTGTAAAAAACAGTAATTTGTAAAATTTGATATTATAACAGTAGTAAGCAAGGGCAAAATGTAGGTAATACTATTAGAGTTGATAATATAAGTTTAAAGACACATAATGTATATCAAAAGAATCAGTTATAAAATAATTAATATAAAAACAAAATTGTTAAAATAGTAACTTAGTAAATACTGAACAGAAACTATTCATGTTTGGTTTCTAATTAATTTATAAAAGAAATGCAATGCAATAATATCTTGGGAATTCATAGTAGTCTAAGAAGATAATACTAATTTTAAAATATTTGTTAATTTTGTAAAATATCAGTAGTAAAATCTAACAATGTAAACAATTTTTTCAACCAATAGGAGTATTAGGCTTGCTGCCTTGAGAACCAAACATTAACAGAAAAATTCGTTAGTCCATTATTAGATTCAGAGAAGAGCAGATTAAAAAAATCCATGCAGCTCAATATAATAATAAATCAACTAGAAATGAAATTGTAATGAACCGAAATGAGAATATGAATAATAATAGTATGACAAGAAGAAAAATAATAACCAGAATTATTTGAAATTTAAAGAAAAAATATACTTAATAAATTATAAAAGAAAAATGAACTCAGAGAGACAAATCAGATGTAAAGGAATGTGATAAGTATAAATTAACTTAAAAAACTAAATGAAAAAAGACTAGTCTACACAGTGACACTTATTCACTCATTAATAAAATTTAAATAAACACTCAATTAAGGAATAAACTAGTAACAATCAGTTTATATCTTTATTCACTTTTTAATTTATGGTGATCAAATTATTGGACATTGGAATCTTCTCTTAAAACGAACTATTAACCTATTCACCAACTTTGATCCAACACATGTCATACATCCTAAGAATTAATTTATTAAGGAACTGTATAATACTTAAGTATGTTTTATGTGAAGTTTTGTAATTTCTAAAGATCTTTTGTTAATTTTTCCGTAATCACAAGAACCCAACAAACTTAAAAATAACCAAAGAAAACAGCATTGTATTCAACCAAACCCTGAACACTATTACCAACCGCTGAGCAAGTAAAAAACAAGAGCTGGAGCAAACAATATATTATAAAAATATTTCATTTTGTTTAAAAAGAAATAAATAAAAAACACTAAAGAAATAATACCGTATTGACTATTCTCAATTGTATCTTTAATTTATGTTAATACTAGCAAAATACCCGAGCTTCGCTACGGAGTTTCACGGTGTACGTAATTGTACAATTATTGCTCGCTTAATAGTATAGGATTAGATACATTGTACAAATTCTCAACTCTTAGTTTGTTTATTTACATTCATAGCAACAGCTATTTATTATTTATTTTGAGAAAATCGTTAGAGCCGTTTCCGAGAAAAAAGGACATACATTTATTAATTAATTGAACTTCGAAATTTTCTCGACTATAAGAACCTGCAAACAACGAAGTTTTTTTCAATTTAAAACAATGATTAAAAACTCAGAACTAAATGTATTCGGGGTTTCCAATAAACTGAGATGTCAACCACTTCATTTACAAAGTATGCAATTCCCGAACTTATCCACTTTTAAATTCAAACTGAAACAACTCTGAATTCACACACTATTAAGAAGTTTCTTAAGATGCATACACCACCTTTGATATCATAACCTATATCTTTATTTATAAGAACCGTGGACTCTGGCCCCGCCGTCTTTCGCGGGTTCCGACCTAAGACTCGCCGGGTACCGTGGATGAACTCCGGGGAAGGCCCGTCGGACGACTCCCGCGCTTTTTCCTACGCGGGAGACTTCCACCGATGCTATGGTAAACAGAATCTATTCTATTGGGTTGCCATAGTAACCAGATCTAATAGTTTTTAAGACCCAAAGGACCCCCCAAAGATCGTATCGAAAAAACACTTGTCCTATGTTGGTTCTCCCGTAGCGTAAAATATTTGTGCCAAGTTTGGTTGAAATCGGTCCAGTGGTTTAGGAGGAGATGTGGAAGACCCCAAGGGATCGTATCGAAAAAACACCTACCCTATGTTGGTTCTCCTGTTGAGTAAAATATTTGTGCCAAGTTTGGTTGAAATCGGTCCAGTGGTTTAGGAGGAGATGTGGAAGACCCCAAAGGACCCCATCGAAGAAAACACCTATCCTATGTTGGTTCTCTCGTTGCGTAAAATATTTGTGCCAAGTTTGGTTGAAATCGGTCCAGTTTTTTAGGAGGAGATGTGGAAGACACCAAAGAACCCCCCAAAGGACCCCATCGAAAAAAACACCTACCCAATGTTGACTCTCCCGTCGCGTAAAATATTTGTGCCAAGTTTGGTTGAAATCGATCCAGTGGTTTAGGAGGAGATGTGGAAGACCCCAAAGAACCCCCAAAGGATCCCATCGAAAAAACACCTATCCTATATTAGTTCTCCCGTTGCGTAAAATATTTGTGCCAAGTTTGGTTGAAATCGGTCCAGTTTATTAGGAGGAGATGTGGAAGACCCCAAAGAACCCCCCAAAGGACCCCATCAAAAAAAAACACCTACCCAATGTTGACTCTCCCCTCGCATAAAATATTTGTGCCAAGTTTGGTTGAAATCTATCCAGTGGTTTAGGAGGAGATGTGGAAGACCCCAAAGAACCCCCAAAGGACCCCATCGAAAAAACACCTATCCTATATTAGTTCTCCCGTTGCGTAAAATATTTGTGCCAAGTTTGGTTGAAATCGGTCTAGTTTTTTAGGAGGAGATGTGGAAGACCCCAAAGAACCCCCCAAAGGACCCAATCGAAAAAAAACACCTACCCTATGTTGAATCTCCCGTCGCGTAAAATATTTGTGCTAAGTTTGGTTGAAATCGGTCCAGTGGTTTAGGAGGAGATGTGGAAGACCCCAAAGAACCCCCAAAGGACCCCATCGAAAAAACACCTATCCTATATTAGTTCTCCCGTTGCGTAAAATATTTGTGCCAAGTTTGGTTGAAATCGGTCCAGTGGTTTAGGAGGAGATGTGGAAGACCCCAAAGAACCCCCCAAAGGACCCCATCGAAAAAAGCACCTCACCAATGTTGGTTCTCCCGTCGCGTAAAATATTTGTGCCAAGTTTGGTTGAAATTGGTCCAGTGGTTTAGGAGGAGATATGGAAGACCCCAAAGAACCCCCAAAGGTCCCCATCGAAAAAACACCTATCCTATGTTGGTTCTCCCGTTGCGTAAAATATTTGTGCCAAGTTTGGTTGAAATCGGTCCAGTGGTTTAGGAGGAGATGTGGAAGACCCCAAAGAACCCCCCAAAGGACCCCATCGAAAAAAGCACCTCACCTATGTTGGTTCTCCCGTCGCGTAAAATATTTGTGCCAAGTTTGGTTGAAATCGGTCCAGTGGTTTAGGAGGAGATGTGGAACATACGCACATAGATACATACATACAGTGGGGGGGGGGTTTGCCCCTTAGGAGTGAAAGTTTTTAAAACCGTTACTTAGTGAGCACCTAAGACCTATGATGAAGCTATGTTCAAAGTTTCATTGATATCCATTCAGTAGTTTTGCTCTACGTTGATTCTATGTCAGTCAGTCAGGCAAACTTTCCCCCCCTTTTTCCCCCTTTAAAGGTCGAATTTCCAAAAATCCCTTCTTAGCGGATACCTACATCACATAAGGAACCTACATGCCAAATTTCAAGTTTCTAGGTGTTATAGTTTCGGAGATTTCGCGATGAGTCAGTGAGTGAGTCAGTGGTATTTCTCTTATATATATATATATATATATATATATATATATATATATATATTACTATAATACTTATAACTAATTTACCTCAAGATATATTTTTTCCTTTAGGAACATGTTTCGGGAGATCCTGTTCTCCCATCTTCAGCCTTCACCATCTTGCTTCTGGTGCAGTATTTGTGTGTTGGCTTCTGGATGTTATTAAGGTGGTTTGTTGGTCTTCGGTCCTTCAATGTTGCATTATTGTGTGTGGTTGTGGTATCTGTTTTTGTATTTTGTGTATTTTCGATGTTGAGTGCTTTGAATATTGTGTCATGTTTTGTATTTGTTCTGGTATTAATTTGTTTTGTGTTTTATGTTTGTAAATCTGTAAATTTTCCCAAATGTTCATTATGGTGCCTTTGTGTGGTATATGTTTTATTAGTGTTACATTGGTTATGTCTGGGAATTCATGTCCTGTGTTTATTGCATGTGTGGCTAAATTGGATTTATATATATTTGGTTTTTTGTATGCATTTAGGTGTTCAAAATAACGTTTTTTCAGCTGTTTTTTTGTTTGTCCTATATAACATTTATTGCAATCTTGGCATTCAATTTTGTATATACCGTTGGTTGTTGTATTATCTTTGTTGTGTGAGCTATTTAGATTTTGTAATTTATTTTTATTAGTTTTGTATGCTATTTTTATATCTGTGTTTTTAAATAGTTTTGTTAGTTTTGTCATTTTATTATTTATATATGTGAATGTGGCCCATTTTTTGTTGTTATTATTATGTGTTGTTCAGTTTGATTAATTCTTAATTGTTCAGTTTTTATTTTGTATTTGATTTTATTTTCTATTTTGATCATAGTATTTTTATTGTATCCATTTGCATAAACAATTTGGTATATTATTTCTTTCTTTGTCAGTTTCTTGTTTGTTTAGGGGTATTTTGTACATTCTGTTAAATAACGAATAAAATGCTGCCATTTTATGTTGTGGTGGGTGGTCAGAATGGTTAGGTATAACGATGTTAGTGGAAGTTGGTTTTCTATATATTGCATATTGTATGTGTTTGTTGTATCTTGTGATGGTTATGTCTAAATAGTTGATTTTGTTATGTTTTTCTTTTTCTTCTGTGAATTGTATTTTGGGATGTATGTTATTGATTTGTTTCAGTATGTTCTCTGCATTTGTGTTTTTGTTATTTGATACATATAGTCCATCATCTACAGATACGATTTATGTCATAACCACCACAAGATACAACAAACACATACAATATGCAATATATAGAAAACCAACTTCCACTAACATCATTATACCTAACCACTCTGACCGCCCACCACAACATAAAATGGCAGCATTTTATTCGTTATTTAACAGAATGTACAAAATACCCCTAAACAAACAAGAAACTGACAAAGAAAGAAATATAATATACCAAATTGGTTATGCAAATGGATACAATAAAAATACTATGATCAAAATAGAAAATAAAATCAAATACAAAATAAAAACTGAACAATTAAGAATTAATCAAACTGAACAACACATAAATAATAACAACAAAAAATGGGCCACATTCACATATATAAATAATAAAATGACAAAACTAACAAAACTATTTAAAAACACAGATATAAAAATAGCATACAAAACTAATAAAAATAAATTACAAAATCTAAATAGCTCACACAACAAAGATAATACAACAACCAACGGTATATACAAAATTGAATGCCAAGATTGCAATAAATGTTATATAGGACAAACAAAAAAACAGCTGAAAAAACGTTATTTTGAACACCTAAATGCATACAAAAAACCAAACATATATAAATCCAATTTAGCCACACATGCAATAAACACAGGACATGAATTCCCAGACATAACCAATGTAACACTAATAAAACATATACCACACAAAGGCACCATAATGAACATTTGGGAAAATTTACAGATTTACAAACATAAAACACAAAACAAATTAATACCAGAACAAATACAAAACATGACACAATATTCAAAGCACTCAACATCGAAAATACACAAAATACAAAAACAGATACCACAACCACACACAATAATGCAACATTGAAGGACCAAAGACCAACAAACCACCTTAATAACATCCAGAAGCCAACACACAAATACTGCACCAGAAGCAAGATGGCGAAGGCTGAAGATGGGAGAACAGGATCTCCCGAAACATGTTCCTAAAGGAAAAAATATATCTTGAGGTAAATTAGTTATAAGTATTATAGTATTATATACATCAAGAAACGGACTGTAGCAGAAAGTGATTGAAATATATATATATATATATATATATATATATATAGATTACTAACCTTTTATTCCTTAATATAGCCAATGTGGAAATTTTTTACCAAAAAATAGAGGATGGTAACCTCTATTTTTTAAGGAACGAAATTCAAATCAACTACAAGACAAAGGTGAATTGAATTAAACAAAAATAAGGGAGAAGAAGAATTAAATAAGGAGAATAATTTTAATTGTTTTTAAAATAAAACAATTTGGCGCCTTCAATCGGGAAATAAACAACATACATCAGAAATATGACGGGGTCCAAATATTTAAAATCCATGTGGGGACTTTAACCAAATAAATAAAAAGGATAATATAAATCAAGTAAAAAAGAACGTTAATCAAAATATAAATTTAAAGTTTCATTTTATAAAATCTAGAAATATTTGAATGCCGTGGCTAGAGGTGAGTGAAAACTTGGATAAAATCGCAAAAATTTATTTGGCATGTTAAATTAAAACAAATTGTAACTCAACTACAAGTGTAGTGTTCATTTTTGGAAAAAGAAAAAATGTTGTGACATCAGGGCAAAAATTGGGGCAAACGTTTGATAAAACTTTAAACCCCATGTGAAATATCAAATTAAAGTGAATTTTAACCAAAATCGGAATATAGTGTACAGTTTTGGAAATTTCAAAATTCTTTCACCCCAGGGTCCAAAAATGAGATCACAAATTAGAAAAAATCCAGCCGGGCGTCAGATTAAAAGGAATTTTATTAACACTAATGTGGTTATTTGGAATGTTTAACGTTCATTGTATGATTACCCTATAATTGTTACTTTATTAAACAACATGATTTAATATGGTAACATTATTTTCAAAACACTTCTAGTAACTGAAAAATTAAGTTATTGGTCAAAATATCTTTACTAGTCTGTAACATAGAAGTGGTTTACCGTAGGGAAAGATTTTGTACCATAAAGTACGTAAGGTACAATAGGTTCTAAAGGAGGCCCCTTTTGCATTCTAGGCAAGGTTGCTTATGAGGACAGTACGCCATACAAGATGAGTAGTGTATCCACCGGCAGACTTAATAAAAGTTGCCCTAGGTAATGTATACAGTCGACCTAGGAGCTAAAAAATACCATCTGGCTTTCAAAAGTGGAACCCAAAACCACGGTGTCTAGTAATTCCAATTTCACTGGCCTACTAATCACATTTTATTAGCTATCATTTATTTATTAACAGATCCACAAAATCTTGGACTAGAGTGATTGTTTAACTCACTAGTGGTTAACATAATACCGCCCCATTGAACATTGTCATCCCTTAATTTATTCCAGCATAAGTCACCCTCGCTAACTCCTAAGCTTTTTACTGGACCCTGTTTCCATTATGTTTGCCACAAACCACATAAGCTTACACACGATGGCAGGAAAACCCTCGCGACTACGTCAACGAGGGTCTGGATCCCTTTCCTTAGAAAGGAAACTAACGGACTTCAGAGCTGCGGCAGAAAAAAATCTGTTGATATAAGGCATAACGTTGCCTAACCGGAGATCTGAGAGAGGCAGTACTTCGGTACGCACACAGGCGGAAGCGACTCAACAAGAAAAGCAGTCTTCCTGTGCAAAGAAATTTTAAATATTATAACGCCGTTTGGTTTATATTTTTGGAAAGCAAATGTATGCAATACAAAAACGTTTTATCCAATGAATTTTGAAGATATACTTTAATTCTGTATAATTTTAGAACATTGTGGCATCATTTTCGGTACACACAATAGCTTCGTTACAAGACATTATTATTTTGTTATATTAAGTATCCGAGAATGCATGTCCCAAGTGAACTGTGTTTTTAGGGCAGGATTAGATGAGTCACAAGATTCTACTGGGACTTCTCCTTAACAGGCTGTAACTTGTGCCTCAATGGCGAGGGAATTCAAACTCGATTATGTCTAAACAACCACCCAAGAACTCCCAGCGTAACATCACTTTGTTTAATAAAGAAACTTTCCTACTGAATTATCCAATCTAGAAAACACATTATCCTTGGTATTAAGAAACGCTTAAAATACTACTTCTTATACTACTAAAACAAATATGTTTTCTGTTTATGTACGTACGTGCACTGCTTGCGCGTATGTTAGTGTGTGTGCGTGTATGCTGTATATTTGTTTTATGAAATGTTTATTTTGAGATAACGAGTTTCCACTAGAACAATGCGTATTTATTATTTTCTGAATTAGTGTATTTAACAATTATTATAATAATTATACCATTAAATACACATGTATTTAGGGCATTACTTGTTATTTATTTCATTTATATTATGCTGTTTTATTTTGTTTTCTTTATAGTGTTTTGTGTGTCAAAACGTTTATGATGGATGAAAACATAAATTAAATATAAGTTTATATTCCACTTTTTGGGTTGTGTAACTCTTCAACCAGCCATTGTAAGTTCTACGTTAAAAATTAAGATTCCCGTATCATAAAGAAGGAAGGCTTCAATATCAGGCGAAGATCGTACTGTAAACAGTAATCGAGGAAAGTATGGCAAAGAGTTTTATAAAAAGTACAGCATTGTACGGCACAGAAATCTGGGTGTTGAGAAGTGAGATTTGATCAAATTGGAGATACTGGATTTGTTGATAATACATAATACTGAGGAAGATGAGACGAGGAGATAAGGTAAGGAATGAGGAAAAGATTGTGGGGAAAATATAGACTCAGGAGTGTAAGAAGAGAGAAGATAAATTGGCTGGGACACTGATTGAGGCAAGGCCGTCCGATGAAGAAAAAGGCGCTTGAAGGAATGGGGAGTTGTGTAATGAGAGGGGGGAGCTGGAAGAATAAAATCTTAGGACAATATAAAGAGGATGATGTAAAACCAGAATGTATGAAGGGCTTTCATATGAGGACCTGACAGCAAAAGGCAGCACACAGTTGGAAGTCATAAATAATTATTAACAGATTTTAACGTAAAAATGTTATTGAATAATTAAACAGTACATACTGTTCTGTTGGTTCGTTAAATGTGTTACTAGTACGTTCCCTAAGCTGCAGAACTCTCTCACTGTTTTCAACGAAGTAAATTCATTACTGGATAAATTTTAATATTAGATAACTTTTCTATTATAAGAAATATTACAACAATCCCGATTACTGTATTATTCTTTATTTAGTTAAGTAACAATAGTAGAACAATAATAAAATAAATGCAAAATAGGGGTGGTGGTATGCAGGGACCTGCTGAACTGCACACAGAAAGAAGTTGAGACTGCAGGCGAAGAAATTGAAACTGAGCTTGCCCCACAAGGCGTCATAGCATGTAGGAGACTAACGGTGCAAAGGGATGGACACAAGCTCCCATCTGCGTCACATGTCCTAACCTTCAACAGAACAGCTTTGCCAGAAAAGGTAAGGATAAGCATTCACAGGTTAAGTGCGAGAGCCTTTATCCTTCAACCGATGCAATGTTTTCATTCCTTGCTTTTCGGGCACACTGCATCAAGATGTGCTCGGGTAAGGACACGGTTCTGTAGAATGTCGGCTCATGGTGGCGATCCCGTGCTGACCCAACTAAATGTGTCTATTGTGGTGTTCAACATTCATGTAGATCCCGCGATTGCCCCAAAAGAGTAGTCAAGGAAATAAGGACTGTCCGTAGCAACTGATTCTTTAACGTCCAGTATGGAAAACATCCTTCAGTGGAATATCAACTGTTGCACTTCGCATTATTGCAAACTGAAAATGCTGCTGTACAGGCATACACCGATGTGTGTGTGCCTGCAGGAACACATGTGACGTAGCAAGAACATTTTAATATGAGGGGATATGAGTCCTTCCGATGTGATGTGACTCAAACCATCAGAACAAGAGGAGGCGTTCCTTCTCAGCAACACATATCTCGCTTGACGTATCCCGCTCGCTACGCCTCTATATGCAGTAGCAATAAGTTTATTACAGCCACTGAAGGTGAGCTGCTGCGTATACATACCAGATTCTGAGTGGCGAGCAGAAGATCTAAAGGATCTGGTCGAGTAGCTACCATCTCCATTACTCCTTGTCGGGGACTTCAACGCTTATAGTCCTACTTGTAGTTGTGTTAGGACGAACACCTGAATTAACAACTCTGAGGATCTCTTGCTAAACAACGCGCTTGTCTTTATGAATACAGTCGAGAGCACACATTTCAACGTTTAAGTGGTACTTCTCGGCTAGCGATCTTGCGATCTGTAGCCCGGGACTTGCTCCATGTCTGTCGTAGAAAGTGCTCCCCGATCTCCACGGGAGCAACCACTTCTCTGTCCTGATAATGCGAACGCCAAAGAGAGTTATACGCACGCCGAAAAGAGGGCGAGTGGACCGTGTTGATTAGAGGCTTCCAGGCTGCTTGAACACATACGATGTCTGTGGACATACAGAAGAAAACGTACATAGTTTCACAGCTGCTTACACCTCAGCAGTTACGGATCATGCCCCACGGACCGATAATCGTTCATCCAGACCAACGGTACCATGGTAGGACAAAGGTGTAACAGATGCAATAAGAGAGAATAGACTAGCTCTAAACAGATATTAAGAAGCGTCACCGAAGATAATCGCATCGCTTTTAAGCGACTTCGAGTCGCCACTCGTAGAACAATACTCACTGCAAAACTATAGAGCTTGGAAACCTACGTTTGACCATAACACGGTCGACCTCAGTGACAGAAGTATGAAAGAAAATCAGAGCAATTGCTGGCATATTAGTGTTTAAGCCAATCGCATGCAGGGAGAACGATGGTGAATTGATTTGCAACCTCGATGAAATTGCTGACACCTTGCCTGCGAGATATGGCAAGGTCATTAGTAGAAAAAGTTATCTTTGCAATTTCCCTACAACGACAGATGAATTCGAACACGACCTAGACTTCGAATGTGAAGGGTGCAGGAGCTACAACGTTCCTTTCACGTTGAAGAAATTACGGTCCCCTGTATGTGCCGCCGGTGACACTGAGGCGGGATCGGACGATATTCTTTACGGCATCATATGTCAACTGCCAGGTGTAGCTACGGCTACATTACTGGCACTCTATAACGCCATATGGATGCAAGGAAAGTATCCAAAACCATGAAAGGAGGGAATCGTCATCCCGCTTCTGAAGGCCGGAAAGGATTCCCTGAAAGCGGAAAACTATCGTCCAGTATTGCTGAAGTGCTGTCTAGGAAAGTTATAGGAGAAGATAACGCAGGCTCACCTGGTGTTTGGAATAATACGGCCTTCTAACCGCACACCGGTGTAGGTACTGGAGATACCATTCAACTACTGATCAACTGGTTTATCTTGAGAACGCAGTTCAGAACAGTTTTATCGAAAACAAACACATGGTAGCAGTATTCTCCGATTTGGAGAAAGCTTTCGATAAAACGAGAAGATCCAACAATATGTAACAACTACAACTAGAGCTATCATGCAGGTCAGAGGTAACCCGCCCAAATTTATCTCTATCTTTCTCGGAGACAGGAATTTCCGTGTTCGAGCCGGACAACCATTATCGGCTCTTTAAGAGCTTGAAGATGGAGGGATTTCCGTTGAGCGGCACCCTCTTTACCATCGCCATCAAGTGGAGCTTTGCAGATAAAGAAACGTCAGTTGGGAAGTGCTTGTATTTTGACGATCTTGGGCTGTTCTACTCTGCCAAAGCAACGGCGATGGTCAAGCATACAATGCAAGGCACAGACACGTTGACAGAAAATGCTAATAACATATTGTTACGACATCACAGAACAATCTACGTGTTTGTCGAATGTGCCAGGAGAAGCTCGATGTAACCCGTGTGGCGTACGTGCTTGTCGACGCATTTTCGAGAGGTTTCTCGAAGGCGCCAGCCGCGCGGACTGTGTCAAGGCCGCAGTTAATTACGTGCTAAGACGCAATTAGGAACATTCTGGTCTGTGAGCGCAGGTATAAATACATGACGGCAGCGGCCTTAAGTTTCAGTTTAGTGCGATATATTGACAGTACGGTCGAGAGTTATTGTCGGGCGAAATTACTGTGCGGGTTTAAGTGTTGTGTTTTATAGTCGGACGGTAATTGTAATACAATTGTGTTTAATTTTAGTGGACATTTTATTGCGTGTGAACAATTTTTATTTGATTTGTTGTAGAGACTGTGTTGTTAATTACGAACTGTTAACTGTGGAAATTAAAGCTGGTAATTAAGACTTAATTGGTGTCTTGTATTTTGTTTCCACTGTACCTACAACGATCGAGTAGACCGTCGTAACAATATGCTTGTCTTTCTCGGCAACGAAGACGAGCTGTGTCCACTTCTCTCGAAAGCGAGGAAGGCACCCGGACCCTACGGTAACCATAAACGGTGTCTATATGCCCGTCATCAAATTTCTGAGCCTACCTTTTGGTAGACAATGAACATAGATTGCACATGCAGATAATCTGACTGCCAGGTTCAAATCCTTGTCAAACTGAATCAGGTGCATATCCCATATGACCTGGAGAGAAGATATAGAAATTTTATTGCGCCTGTAAGCCGCGCTGGTGTTAGTCAAAATGGATATGGATACGCGGTGTACTCTTCAACCAGGAGGTAGTGATTGAAGTAAAAAAAATAAATATGAAAAAAACCTGTTCATATCGCAGGGGTCCGCAATGCCATAAAGGCTTTCCGCACTAGCGCTGCGCAAAGCTTATATTGTGAAGTAGGAATGACGTGATTAGATCTGCGGCGTCAATTGCTGTTGCTGAGATGTGTGGCAAAAATATTACCACTGCCGAGCCACATATACCACGTGATGCTGTTGAACAACAGTATAGGATCGGCGTCCTATGTTCAACATTTGTCTGCTCGAAGTAGCCAGCCGCTACAACACCGAGGCGCCGGGGGTCCAGGCGTACGCTTCGTGCAAAGTGCCCACTGGTTGGTTCGCAAACCAAATCGCCGGCTGGATGTCACCGGTAGAAGCAAGAAATCGTGCCACCCAACTGAACTGAAACTCCTGTTTAGATAATTCCTTGAAAAATACGTCTAAGAACACACCGTTGTGTACACTGATGGGTCGATGACGGAGAGCGGAGTGGGTAGTGCGTTTGTCATCGAGGGCGCCTCCCACTCCTGGACACTGCCCAAAGCGGCAAGTATATACACCGCCGAACTATAAGCGGTGTGGCAAGGTTTTCATTTCTGTGAACACCAAGGTGACAGGAAATATATTATCTGTACCATTGAGTTTTCTAAATGCCTTGGACAATCCGAGCTCAGAGGATCCGCTACTACACGAAATAATGGCCTCATGCCATGCGTTAGAAGACCTTGGTTAATCTTTTACTTTTGTTTGGTGTCCGGAGAAGGTAACGAGGAAGCTGACGCTGCAGCGATAAACGCTGCGACACCCCACGAGTCGATGCGATTGCCACGCGACACTAGCTACCTCAAGTACCATTATTAATGTGTTGCAGCAGACATGAAACACACGGCAGAGCAAAGTTCCTGCCGTGAAGCAGAGAGTCTGTAAACCAATTAGTAGGTAATCTCAGTCGTCGTGAATAAGTCTGCATCACGACGACTGCCGATTGGGCACACGAACTTGACGTCTTCGTACCTCCTACAAGGACAAGAATGATTCGTCTGCACTTGAGGAGGAACACTTACAGTGAATACATAATCGAAGTCTGTAGTGCTCTAACAGAACTCAGGCAGAGAGACAGAGTAAAAAGTAGCCTGAAAGGAGGCCCTTGAAACAAAGAGTTAGCGGTAGACAGAACTCTATCCTTCCTAAAAGCAGCAAGATTACTGTAAATGCTTTGAAAATGTCGTTTTGCGTCTTAGTGTGAACGAGTTTCCACTGTCATTGGGTCAACTAAAATGTAGGTGAGAAGAATACATCCCGTCGAGCAACACTCCTGGTAGACGTTGTTGTACTAAAGGCCTTAGTTTTCGATCCACAAAACACATTAAAATAAATAAATAAAAATAAATGCTAATAATTCAAAACAATCTGATTTGTTTTAAAATTCCATTTAATTCGACTCCCATAAGGATTTTTACAATTTAAAAATATTTTCTCTCGTTTTTCTTTCAAATTTATAAAACTATACACTACATTCAGATTTTGGTTGTAATAATCTTTAATTTGATATCGCATATGGAATTTGAAATTTTATTTACCTTTCACCCAACTTTTGGTTCTAGCTTTCCAAAATTTTGAAATTTTAAAACTTAACAGTAGATTCAGATTGTAATTAAAATTCCTTTTAATTTGATGTGCCACATGATTTTTGCGATTTTATAAACATTTTTACCATCTTTGTCATCCGGCGTCCAAAGTTTTGAAAGTTTCAAAAACGAACTAAACTCATATTGTGATTAGAATTTTCTTTCATTTGATACACCACATGGACTTTTGCGACTTTCAAATTTTTACCCCTTACATTTTTGTCTTCGACCCGCTCTATTTCGGAAAACAATGTCGAAACAATAGGGTTGTGTAGGATAAAAGTGTGGAAGTGCGTGCCAAATTTTTAAAAATTCTCGGTTGATATGTTCAAAAGCTACCGCGAGACATTATGTAGACAGATATACTGAGACAGACAAATGCAAAACGGTCGAGTTAAAAGTGAGAACTCGCTGAGCTCCTTCAATAAAACAAACAATCTGGAATTGTGGGGTACAACATCTGTATGTGGTTGTCCTGCTTCGCTTTAGTACACAGATTACGGCGAGTGTTGTTTTACTGTTGGTCGTAAAATCAAGTTTACCATTGCACGGAGCACTCAGTTTTTCAATAACGTGTTCTTAGTGGAATTAGGAGAGAGGTAACAAAAAGCCAATTAAATTAAAATCGTGAATTCGAAATAATCTGACATGTTTTCTTAAACTCGCATATATATAATGTAACCATAACCATAATAACCATAATGTATAACCGAAATAAGTTTATTAGACAGTTAAAGTCATATATTTTTTTAAATAATTTAATGTTAAGGGAAAGACTGGATAACAGTGATCTCTCGCACAGTAAGTAAAACTTTGATAATTTATTTAATATTTACAAATATATAATATTATTTACATGAATGTTTTACACACACACACACACACACACACACACACCACATGCGCGTGCGCGCCAGCGTCTGTGTGTAGGCTGTTGGTTGCAGAGTCGCATACAAGCCATTTTAGAGTATTAGGTGTGTAATCCTGTTCTGGATGGATTTTGAGATATTTTCGGTTTTAGAAAAATATTTTTTAAAGGCTTAAAAAGTTAATTGCAAACAGAATTTTTGTATTTTGTGATCGAACATATAATCGTGTACCTAACAAATTAAGTAGCCACTTTTTACCATGCTTTTTACTTTTAAGTATTTTTTTCACTTACACCATTACATATGCTAAACTTTTTGATTGTTTACTTCTTCGTACTTGGTTCACACCGTATTTGTTGAAACTTATATTACCTATAAATAAATATGCTACAACTAACAAATAATAAGTAAAAATAGTAAATGAAATTGTTTAAATTGTATCAAAAAATGTTGTGTAAATTCTAGTAATTCATGTTTTTACTAGTACATAAGTGAATACAGAACAGTATACAATCAACAGAGTCATATATATTAAAAAAGTTAACAATATCCGAGCTTTACTGGCCTCAGTCAGAGGTACGTTCGGCCTACTATACCTTGTCGAGCATTATAAAATCTTTTACTACTGAAGGAGGCCACCGGTGGGTGATCGAAACGTCTATAAAATGCCATCTCAAAGGAATCGATTACGGCCCGTTAGCCCGGAAACTGTAAACTTTTTGAATAATGACTCCGGCCTTGACAGTCTACCAAAGAGTTATATATACACTAAAAGTTAATGTACTTAATATTAAATTATGTGTGTTCTTTTTTTCTTTACTTTCTGAATCAGATTTTTGCTTTAGTAATTATCCTATGTCCGAAGTGTTCTTTCTTGCGATTACACCACCCATATAGAGCAAGTGAATGACTAGTGAAGATAGATTTACATAATTTATGTATAGGATAGAATGAAGACAATGCTAGTTTTTGTGTGGTGGTAACTACAGTCCGCCAAAGTCTGACTTTCACCCCCTAATTATTTTAAGGGCTAAATATAGGTCTAATTATATTTTTAAACATTTAATCATATTCTGAATGTTTTGCGTAACTCAATATCCCATTCGCATTTCAGATGTCATTTATTATCTTCCATGCCTAATCAACTCTATTCGTGCCCGTTACTTATTGATTTCTTGCGTGTTTATTTAAAAGATTATGGAATATATGTATGCTATATTTTGTACTGTGTATTTTATTTATTTAACACCTCCCGTTGTAATAGTCCTCTTGCTCATAGCTTTCTAATAGTGCCTCCATGGCTCCTATGGTTTTGACTTGTCCACAGAGTCTGGCTCGAACTATTCCCTCCTCAAAGTGATAAGACAGCTTGGTTACCAAACATTCCTCTGGTGTACGTGGTTTTAAATTTCTAGCCAGGCATACCTTTCCGAGGAAATACGCCGTCGGTGACTGACCTCTGGTTGCATCAAATATCCCATTCCATAAATTGTCTCTGATTATATTTTGGATTGATTCGGACCAGTATTTTGTCATAAACATTTGTTTAAACTCCTCACAGCTGTTGATCTCGTTTCGGATGGCTGTCCACCAATTATCAGTGATACTTTTGAAACAGTCATCTAGTATATTTTTTATGATGCTCCATCTATTCTCTTTGGTTCGGTTAAGCCATTCATTGACTCTTTCTAGGAACTCCATAGGGTTTCTTTTATATTCCCTAAAGTTTATTGTGTCCCTACTATCTGGTATTGTATTTTGAGTGTAACACAGCGGTCCATTGCGCAGGATTTCTAGCTCTTCTCTTATATTTGTTAACTCTCTACGCTGTACATCGTCGATTCTCTCATTGTTATGGTTTATTTGACTCCTTACCTGACCTATATAATTATCAAGATGTTCCATCTGTTCGGATATGCTTTCTTGTAGCTTGTCCAGCTTTTCTTTAGTATCTTGCTGCACAATTTCTATTCTGATTCTATTATTATCTTCTACATTGTTGATCTGATTAATGATGGCTTCTCTAAATTGTAGAAGCGCTTCGTTGGTATGGTCTAGACGTACATTGGTCTCTGCAATTTGCTGCTTCACAGCTACGTTGATGCTTTCGTTTTTATTTTCAGTTTTTTCGTTAATTGCTTGGCTTAGATTCTTGTTGTTTATGTCTATCTGTTGTTTCAGAGTCTCATTTTGTTTCCTTAAATTTTTATTAGTATTTTCTATTTTTTCATTAATTGTTTGGCTTAAATTTTCATTAGTATTTTCTACTTTTTCATTAATTTGTCTTAACATCTGTCTATTTTGGTTAGCCATGAATTCCATTATGTGCTATAAATTCATACCTCCTCTTGTTTCGTTGTTGTCACCAGCCTGTTGTTCCATGTTGTTATCATTGTCCGGTTCTGTCTCCTGTTCGTGCATATCACCTTATGTTTCTGTGTTTTTTGTCTTTTCTGCGATGTTGCTCGTCGTCGAATTTCGAATAACTTATAACAGTCGCCGCTAAAGTTAGGTTAATTATAGTATTATTTATGACAATCGGGTTATTAATTTTTTATAACTTCAGCCTCACTGGTTGGACGCCAATTTTGTACCGTTACGTTTTATAAACTTTATATCTTTCTAGTTGTGTTGTAATACCAATTTATATTTTTTAAGATAATATTTTATCTCGGGTAATTGGTTCCAGTCACACTTTACGTGAAGTATACGTATTCAGTCCCACGATGCTGGTGTCAATTTTATACCGTGTATTTTATTTATTTAACGCCTCCCGGTGTAAGCGCCAATTTTGTAACGACTTTTTTTTTTAATTTTAACTTTTATTTATTAACGTGGATTACTGTTTGATTGGGACGGGTGTTGGTTTTCGTGTTGAGCTGTCAAGATTTAGGTTACCAGACTCACTTACCGAAGGTTACTCTTGACGGAATTACTTACGTCGTCGTGGTCGGGTTCTATCTTCTTATTCTGAAATAAAATTCTTTATTACTATTTTATTTTTTAATAAAAGACAACTCACATCAATTAGGGAAAAATATTATTATTTATTTTCATAAGTTAATGCCTTCGTTGCTTTAATGTTTATTTGGTGCAATGCACAAGTCGATTGTTAATCTCAGTTCGATTCAGAGTTACACTTTCGATAGTTATATAAACTCCTGGATTCTTTTGACTATTATTAAAAAGTACGAAATGCACACTAAGAAGTACAACATATTACAATTGATATAATTCTTACTTACTAATAACAATAAAATTAAAATCAAGAAAATACAATGAAATAGTTGTTTGGTCTGATGTGAGAACACAATAGTTAGTGTCGACTCAGCGATGGCTTCAGTTAGCCGTGCCAACATGGCGGACTGACGCTAAGCGACTACAGAGTAAATTTACCTCCCAACTATTTAAAACAAGTTTTTTAAAATAAAATAAGTCAATAAATTGTTCACTGAGTGTTGAATTGGTCTTTTCACTTTGGTTCTGATGAATAAGTGTTACTGTGATTTAGTTCTGGTGTTGTATAATTATTACTAATGTTATTATACAAGGTTCAGTCTCACCACTTTTGTAGATAACTTTTATTTATTTTTATAGATATTATTTTCTTCTTTCTTCTTGTTTTATTATTATTTCTTGGTTCTTTTTTGACACTGTGAATTATTTTACTTTCATTCTTCTTCAGACTTGGACTTGACTCTATCATATACTTTTTACACAGAGTGGCATAGATTAGTCTTTATACTTTCGAGTCTAACAATCAAGTGAAGAAATTTCCTTATACCTTCAACGGGCTTGACCAAAATCTCAAAATTTCTCATTGGTCAAAATCGTCGGATTAAGAGGTCACATGACCTTAATTATTTAAGATACAAAGTTTTACATTTCCTAGTTACAATTACTCCCTGTCTATTACATAATAAATCTCAAATTAGTTTACAGTACAATATTCCTTATAACAAGACAAAAATTTAGACACCTCACATGGCATAGGTGTGTGTCCTAATAATTAATTTAACATTTTTTTAAATTTCATCTCATAAGCCATTCCATGTAGTTTTTGACCTTTCAAATTAATTAAATTAAAATGTTTCTTCTGACACTTAAGTAAAGCATATATTTATACCATCATTTACTATTTATTACAGTGCTGTGATGGTTTAATTGTTGGATTTACAATAATTTATAATTGATATTGCCCAATTAATTGGTATTTCTCTATAGTACAAAGTTTAAATTTAATTTTACTGTATGACCTGGTGGCTTCTTACACTATTATTATTACTACATGCACTGAATTATCCATTATGTTATTATTATCCATTGAATAGGTTCTGACAAAGTAAAGAACAACATTACCATAAAACAAACATATTACCATAATGTTAGGCCATTATGGTCAAACTCAAACCAACTTTAAATAATAAAACTTTCTTTTAATAATTTCTTAATATCTACTAGTATAGTTGGTCAATTTATTCTGACCTATTATTAAGTATTATTGACACCTGGTCAATTTAAACAATCTAATTCTTATTATCCTAACTAAGTTATAACACATTAATTTAAACAACATAAATAATTGTATTATTCCCTTCAGTTAACATTAAAAAATAAAATAAGGAACTATTTTATACAATTAAGGTTATTTAGTTAACATCAAAATAAATTAAAATAACAACCTAAATCACCATTTGGTTAACTATAGGTTGAAGTTTTTGGCAAATTGGTAATACACAGGTATATTGAATATCAGATACTTCACACATTAAATATTATTATATGATCACACATTGTCTTTAGTTGTGATTATAAATTTCATTCACAATAAGTTAACACTATTATTAACAGTCCTGTCTGTATAGTTAGTAACCCATATCTTACATTTACATTTTACATTCAATCACTTATTGTTCTTGTTGTAATTACATTTTCTTTTTACAATTAGTTATTATTGCTATGAACAGTCACTTTTAATGGTTTAGAGTACATATTTGTTCTACATTAGCTTAATTGTACTTCTGTTTGCTTACTTTGGGTTTTAACCTTTCTCATTGGTTTAGCAAGCTTAGGTATATTGTTCAGTTTATGTCATATTATATGGGGGTTTATACACTTATTGGGTTATGCTCATTATGTCGCATTACAATATATATATATATATATATAAAATATCCTAGTTGAAACTGAAAACGCTATTAATAATATATAACAAGAAAAACAAGATAAAATAAGAACAGAAGCTTCAATGGAAATAATAACATTTATCAAAAAAATATAATAATCAAAATCGTCATACTAAAAATAAACAAACTGACACTATTAATAACATAAAACACAAAGGAACAACCAATAACCTCACTTTAAGCAAAACTGATAAAAGTAATACTAAAATCATAATTTCTAAAAAAAATATTTAGACGATAAAACAGTAGAATTTATAGTTAATAATAATTGGGTAAAATTGAATAACAAAAATATATATTACAAATAGATCCTACAAAATATGTCAAACAAAAAATAACAGATATACTAAAAAAATAGTACCCAAATCGTAAGTCCTAAAGAATCTTTTAAATATAAAATGGATAATCCTTGTGCACCAAAATTAAATTCTCTAATAAAATTTCACAAAACCAATAAACCTACTAGGCCTTTAATAAACGCCAGAACAGCACCAAATTATAAAATAACAAAATTACTAATACTTTTATAACATAAAATAGAACTTTCAGCAAAATACAATATAAAAAATGTATCGAACTCACGGAACAACTAAAAACCATAAAAGTCAACCAAAATACAAAATTACATTCCTTCGACATATCAAACTTGTATACAAACATTCTCATTGTTTTGAGATCCCAGTATACAGGATACCTTCTCAAACTGCTTTAGTAATACCAAATAATTCTAACCATTCTCCCCAACATGACATTATGGGATAGTCTTCCGGTACCTTTCTTCAACAATGCTGTGTGAGACTTTGATTGATGTCTGAGAAGGTTCAACGCTACTTAAAAATTATTTCCATGTACCCTTGTAAAGTAACACATGCTGCTCGTGTATTTTTGTATTCTTAGTTAAAACTTTTCACTTGCGATACATTATTTTGTGTTTTTTATATTAAAGGAAAAAATAAATGGAAAAGTCTAGTTTTGTTGGACCAATCAGAACAACGGGCAGAAAAAGAGGATGAAAACTAGGATGATTTGAAAACGAGGTTGGTCAAGATACCGGATTAGATGAACAGGGCTAGTGTCAAAACATTATAATAAAACTTAGTCATTTTTAAATTGAAAGGGCCAATTACCAACTTAGATCCGGATAGAAAGTTGTAAAAGCTCAACTTTATCCAGCACAACCGATAACCCCCCCCCCCACACAAACAGAATTAAGTAAATAAATTTAAAAAAATTTATTTAACCAATTTTGTTTTTAATTCTTAAGAAAATGTACTTGATATATTTAATTTTCAAAATATGTTTGCAGAAAGAATTAGGTGAAATCAAATAAACTTTATTTAATTTATTTTATGTCCTCAGTAAATTATTTTCATTGTTCTCATTCAGGAATTATTTTCTTATACAATTTTGGATTCTTTCCAAAACTCTAGAAATTGTATCCAGGATTTAATTTTTAAAATTTTTGTATTCGCTGTCATATTTAATATTTTCTATTGGGGAAAATTTTCTGTTATATAAAAATGAGTATCAGTCCTCGACGACGTTTATCGGTTTTTGACACAGCCCTGGGTTTGTTGAGATAACTGGATTTTCTGTGACAGTGAACAGAATGCAGTATAACGCTTGATTTCACAATGTCAACCACTGACCGCTGAAATTGGTGTTCTTTTTAGCGACGAAAATTTTACTTACTTTGTTGATGAACGTTCGTTACAATACTAAAATACTTCAAGACCACTAAAATCCCTGTTTAAATTTAAAAAAATGTGTTGTAAGTATATGATATAAAATTAAATGCTTCAATTCTTAATGGATAAAACATTAATTTACTACCAAAAGAAGTTAACTTTTTTGACAAACAAATTTGTTTCTTTCTGTGTTCGCACAGAATGTGTACGGTTGGACCGATTTTTGTAAGTCGGCTATGAAACAATCCATTTGTACCTGACGACTGTCACTGACTGCGAATTTTTAATTTTTTTGTGTGTGCTAACTTCGTTTAAAGAAACTCGACAAAAATTTTATAAGACAGTGGTTGAGCTAGTGTTGTATTGTTCCTGTGAAGAAACATCATAGTAGAACACAGACGTAGGGGATGAAATTATTGCGATCTCTTTGTTAAATGCTGCATACAAAGAGAGAGATACTTTACAATAAAGGCTTATAAAAAGTGTTAAAAATTTTTAATACCGAAGATCGCATTGCAGAAAACAAAGAGCGACGAATTGCTCATCTGATTAGGATGCCGGATGGCAGGTTACCTAAGGATGTTTGGCAATATAAGACTAGTGGACAAAGAAATGTAGGAAGATATAGGAAACTTTGGTAAAGTGGATGTATTCTTTTTGGGGCCGGAACAGGAGATTCGTCTATCCCTGATAGAAGAAGAAGATGAAGAAGAAGAAGAAGAAGAAGGAGGAGGAGGAGGAGGAGGAGGAGGAGGAGGAGGAGGAGGAGGAGGAGGAGGAGGAGGAGGAGGAGGAGGAGCAGAAGAAGAAGAAGAAGAAGAAGAAGAAGAAGAAGAAGAAGAAGAAGAAGAAGAAGAAGAAGAAGAAGAAGAAGAAGAAGAAGAAGAAGAAGAAGAAGAAGAAGAAGACTTCGTTCACACAAGGATAATGCTATCTGGTCTGGGAATGTTTTCAAAACTGCAACATTTTCAAACCACTTGATCACTTTTAATTTAACAGAAAATTATTGTCTTTATGTAAAAAGCAATCCGAATACACATCTTTCTTATAATACATATCTCAAAAAAAGTTGGTGTGGAGTTTGTTTTATTCAAATTGACTTAGCTGTTAGGAGTCTACAAGACTACAAACATATTGACTTTTTAATTGAAGTATGATTAAAACACTCTATTACCTTTGGAAATATTTAAACAACTTTCATTTATTTAATAAACTAAAATTCATTTCACAGATTAACATATAATGTACAAGTTAATAATGTAATACACACTTTACATTTAAAATAATATCGACTACTTAATTTGATAGTATTCTTGATGAATGCTGTTGTAGAAACGTACAAGGATCCTTTGGTGCTCTAAGTATTTGTTCTAATAATTATGTCTATGGTAGTATTGTTTACTTTTCCAATAAAAATAATGATCGAGCGTTTGTGCAAAGTACATGTTTAAATTAGTTTGATAATTAATTACACTTGTGAACAAACGTACAAAAATAATTCACATATAAGTACATAGCATAGCATTAGCACTGAAAGCAGTTTTTAATTGGGTGTCTATTTTCATTGTAAAACTCTGATTAACTGCTAATTGTTAATTGACTTTAAAAATAAAGTAAGTCGTATACTCTTATACACTGGCTACATTGCCAATAGATTTTGAGATTTTTACAAAACACTTACACTCCTACATCGTGTTTAACTCGTCGAAACCAACTACGTGTGCGACATCAAAACCTTACTGTTTGCCAGAAACAACTAACGCAAATCCGCTCAACCAACACGTACTACACGAAAACATATCTGTCCACAAGTAATAATCAGTATCACATCTTTACCAGTAAGCACTGAAATTGAATATATTGGAAACTGTGTCGATATACTGTGTCGATATACTTGGCAGAAGTATTTTCAAATTAAATGAAGGCTGCTGACAATGATGTAGAATCCATTGGCTCCTTAGACGGAAACTAAAAAGTATATTATTACTTTATGAAACCACGTTAAAAACTGTAGTCCAACGGACTCAAACTATCGGGATGTGCTGAACCACAAGTTTAAAAATTATTCAAAAATTCCAGACAAAAGTGATTAGAGGTTGTGCAAATAAATGTCATTAAACAGGCAATTCTGTAAGCCGATGTGAAAGTACAATTCTTAAAAGACGAAAACTATAATATTAAAACTGGTATCACGCAAATTTGATGAGCCATAATGCGTAGCTAATTAATTAAGAGTAAATTGCTGATCCATACTTAGTAAATAAAAAAGTATTAAAAGTAATAGAATTAAACATTTTTAATTCAACATATATAAACTTTCACTCGTAACCTTATTTTAAGAGGAATTTTAATAACAACACATTTATTTATTGTTTGGCAGCCACTCTTATCGATATTAATATTACTTACACTAAACGTTTGGCCCATTCATATATGGAATACTTAGTTTGATGTTAAAAATTTACTCAGAAACAACACATGGTTACCAGAGAAAACAAGTTTTTTGTATTCATAAATTTTAAATGTAACAATAATATTTAAAGTATATTTGACCTGCGATTGGTCGGATCCACTTTACCGTAATGTCAAATTCAATTTTGTAGATTTAAGTGTGTTACTAATTTTAATGTCTTAACGCATAGATATTCTTCGCGTTTTGAATTAGAACAGATTTGCACGAAGGAAGAGAAACAGGTTTCTTAATGCGCTGAAAAGTCGTTAGTTAATAGTTGAAGTCTGATACTTACATAAGCGTAACACGATTAAGGCAAGATTTTATGGCTCCTGCGATCGAACTAGAAACAGCTGTACAATCTCTCTAGCAAGTATTTAGAATTATCTCTAATACCGTTTTTGTAATAAACGTACATATGAACTATAATTTGTGATATTAAATAAATTTATATAATTTAATTATACAAATTTGAAAATTACAAAAAATAATTTTAAAATATTTGGCGTATATTTTACAGTTGTGCTGTAAGTTAAAAATGTTCGGCGTATATTTTACAGTTGTGTTGTATGCTAGATTTGAGGAAAATAGCAGGATGATCGTGTAGAGATCGCGGAATTCAGATATTTCTCATTACGATCTTTTTGGGGCCGGAACAGGAGATTCGTCTATCCCTGATAGAAGAAGAAGATGAAGAAGAAGAAGAAGAAGAAACTTGTAGTTTGAAAAAACCGGCTGAACACCTGTATTATATTACTATTACTAGTATCTTTCTAAATACGTGCGATGTTATTATTATAAAACAAACAAAATATGACCTAAAAGGGAGTACTATTTTTGAAAAATATAACAGAAGAATAGGGATACATTATACATTATATATTGACATAAAACAAAATTAATGACTTTCAATGGGAAAGTACCCGTTAAGAACTAAAGTGTGATACTTTAGTAGAATGACATTCGATGTGTGTGTGTGTGTGTGTGTGTGTGTGTGTGTGTGTGTGTGTGTGTGTGTGTGTGTGTGTGTGTGTGTGTGTGTGTGTGTGTGTGTGTGTGTGTTGTAATAAAACTTTTTTGAGACCGTCTCTTGTTATCGATCGTTATTTATTTCTTATACTATTTGTTAGTTGTTTTGTTTAAATAGTGTTAAAAGAGTTGATTTGATTAACGCAAGTTAAATTAACAGTGACTTGTTTATAAAAAAAATCAAATACTTCGTAATCGCCAAGCGGAACTAGGCCTAGCCGTTGCCCTCGAATAGTGGCGGTAGGATCTTATAATTTACCTAACACCTCTTGTTAGACACGATGTTTATATTTCCTGTTTCGTTCCACTTTATTGCAATTATGGAAATGGATTAAAATACTTTCAGTTACCCCCTTAGGTAATAGTATCTTGCTATAGCCGAGTTCTTAAGGGGTTAGTCAACTTACCGTAACTTTCTTGGAGTTAGGTTTTATTTAAGTTGTCGTAATTGTTCGACTCTTCCTTTACTGTAATTAAAATTCTTCTTATCTTAGTTTTATTTCAATAAAAGCCAATTTAACGTGAATTAGGAAAATTGTTTTTTATTTGTTTTGAATAATTACAATTCTGTTTACGAGAATATCGATGTTACACAACAGCGGTATCGATTCTTGTTTCCAATTCTGATTCTATTTTATTTTAATATAATTTCTCAGTTCGGGGTTCTTGAGACTGATAATAAAGTTCAAAATGTCCACAACGAAGTACTACACTTTACAATTGTTTAATCCTTATAGATTAATTATAACTAATTTAAATTAAATACAGTATGACAAAATAATAATTCAGTTTAATTTGCCACAGCAATATGTCATGGCGGCTCGCAGAGTTCAAACTAACAAAAGAGACAATATGGCCGCTTGTTGTTCAACTAACTATATGTGAAAATGTCTTCACCTTCAGTTTTTACAAATAAAATAAGCTACATGAAATATGTTCACTGTATTTATATTAGATATTGTTTTATTTTCACTAGTGTTATTGAAGAAAAGTGTTAGTTGATGTATCTTGGTTTTGTGAAGTTGAAACTGTGATATTACTAAATGTTTAAACCTCACCCAATTTGAGATTCATTTATTCACTTTTGGTTTCTTCTTTAATATATTATTATTATTGTTTTCTCTTCTTTTAAATTATTATTATTTTATTGTATCTTCATTTCTTCCACATCATTTAGATTTTAGGTGTTATAATTATTCACTTTTTTTTTCTTCCACTCAGATCTGATTCCTTTATACTGTGTTAATCTGGATTGCACAGAGATTACCTGTACACCTTTATGTCCAACAATAGAATAATCGTTTTTTTTCTTTTTCCTTCAACTGGCTTGACCAAAATTAGCCAAATTCCCATTGGTCAATACAGTTGAGTTTAAGTGTCATGTGACCCATATTATTTAAAATTTACAATTTTTACTGTTCTACTCCAACTTACTCCCTACTTAATATTTACTAAACTTTAAATTAGTTAACACCATGATATTCCTAATAAAAATACAAATATTTTAACATCTCACAAGATATATGTGAGTGCCCTAATAGTTAATTTAGAAATTTACAAAATTCTATCTCATAATCATTTATATTAGTTGTGGCACTTCCCAAATTATATTAAACTATTAAAACGTTGTAGTTAACATTTCATTGAGGCCTATTTTAGTATTTCTATCATTTGTTATTAATTTACATAAATGTGACTGTTTACTCTTGACTTACAATAATTTTCTGTAGTCATAGGGCTATTACATTATACTTCATCATAGTATTATGTTTCAATTTCTAATATTATGTAGCCTTTTGGCCTTTTACATTTTTGGCTAATTATAATTATTTCATTATATTACATATAAATATTAACATGAGACAAACATTGAAACCATCTCATGCCCATATGGCTAAAACTCTAATTCACTAAACCATAACAAATTATTGTATAAAAACATTTTACTTAACTTATACATCACTAACCATCTGTTTTGTATAAATTGTTGAGCTATTTTGTTTAGTTACTTCTTATTACTATCAACAATTTGGGACTTATTATTTATAATGGACACAAACTCTAGCATTTTCCCTTTAATAAGCCTTAGTGACAAAATAGGTAATTGCTATTAACAAATGGTTAAAACTTAAAAGTATTCTTTAAACATTAAACATTTTATTTACATCTTACCACTTTTAATTAAGTGGTTATTTCTAAGGTATATTGAATACCAGTCCCTTCACACTTTACCTTGTCTTTTCCTTTAATTACACTTTGTTTTTGATTTGTGAATATATTTTGGTTCACTGGCACTGACACTAATACTAACAGTCCTATCTGTATATTTAGTGACTATTATTTCACCATTATCTCTGTATTTCATTACAGGTCGTCTTTATAACATTTAAACATTACGAATATAATTAGTTCTTTCTTAGTAGTTTAATTTACATTTTATTTCATACTAACTTGTATTGCACTTATTGTGGTCATTTGTCATTTTAAGTTTAATAACTACGTGGGACAGTTTATTCAGGGTGGTTTTAAATTGTAATTTGGAGTCTTCCATTTCGTCGCGTTACAGTAGACTATATATATTGCAACGATACAGCCATATGCTGTATTGAGCATTATTTTAAATAAATATAAAATTTGTAAAATTAATATAAGTTTGGGGTAAATGGACAGGTCTGGGATTGTAAAAATGTTTCATTGTTATAGTAGGGGAGAAATTAACCTGTTTCAACAGGCAAGGAACACCTGCTCGATTGTATGTGTGTTACGCGTGTATCGTGTGTGTGGTAGGATGCATGTACAGACAGCTACCCTCCCCAAGTAATTAATAAAATAATTATTTTATTTCACTGTGTGAAAACTAATTAGTGTATAAACAAACAAAAGGCACCAAAGTGTGTGTAAATTTTATAGTTATCCACAGTATGAAAATGACGTTAATAGGACACACGACGCGAAGACAGTGCGAAATAAACGTGCCAAAAATACGCAAATTACCCTAAGACGCTCAAATTAATACAGTGAGTGCTTAATCAAATTAGCTATGATTTGTGCTATCTCGATTCCGTGCAAAACATTGCCATTTGCAAAAAATTGCAAATACATGAAAAGGTTCGGGAGTGGGGGCTAGCATGTGATCTGCAGGTCTCGACAAGATGATTTCGGAACCAACAGGTGCGGAATCTCGAGAGGGTATAAATTAAGGGTTCGACTGAAAACCCTTCTCTTCATTTCAAGACACAGTTGCAGTCGGACACGCTGTCCGTCGGCAGAACAGTTTTATTTTATTATAAGTCTCATCTATGAACGAATAAAGACGTTCAGTAATTATGTTTACGATAGTTCGGGAAACGTAAAGTACCGGGACCGTTTAAGTCAGCAGAGTATCTACGGAGAAGCTACAAGAGCGACGCGGGATGCTGGACGTTAGGAGATGCTTTAGGAGACTCCTAACCGACGACTGATATCCACCTTGCAGCAGAGAGTAATTCTCTGGGACGGACCACACACTGCTGGAGAACGACTCTGGACATATCCAGGACCACGCCCAGCCAGGAGTAACAGAAACCCAACTCTGGACAACGCTGGACCCCGTCAATAAGTCGTAAGGTCATCAAAACTCGAGGTGACATGCATAATGCATTTATAAATGATTTTTTAAAAGAGCTCATAAAGACTATATAAAAAGACAATAAATTAAAACAAAACAAAAAAAGTTTATAATTAGAAATAATATATTAGAGTCTTAGATAAATGTTTTAGTCGTAAGAATGAGCGATCGCATAAAAAGAAATATAGAAAAAAAAGAGTTTAAATTTGAGATAGTATATTTTTGGTTATCAAAGTAAATAATTGAAATGATTTAATATTGGCATTTTGTAGAAGAAAAGAATAATTTAAATTCTGAATATTAAACAAATTCCAGTCTAAGAGTAATGAATATAATTTTTTTTTTTTTTTTTTTGAAACATTTTATAGACTGAGCAAGCTGAGGTCTGATCTGAATTTAAGTGAATTCAATTAAAATTACATTTAAATTTTATTTTGTTTTAGTAAATCAAATTGAATAAATGTCTAGATTAAGATTATTAACATGTCTAGGTGTAAGAGTGTTTTAAATGTGTGTAACACCGTATAGTTTAAGAGATAAACACTTAATAATGAGTGATATCTTGATCGAAGATTATTAACAATGTTTTATTATTTATAATGCTTCATAAAACAATAAACATGAATTTTTAACTACTCATAAATCTACTACTCTTATTATAGTTACACCTGGTATTGTTAAAATTACTTACAACCTGCATATATAATTGAGTTGTTATATAATTTTGTTGCCCGTTAACTTGGGGCTCGACCCGCTTACATTTAATCATAATGTATCGTTGTATAGAATTGGCGCTCCAAGATCGTGGGGCTCCACAGGTTAAATTATATTAAATAATTGTATTTGTTACGTTGTAGAATTGTCGTCCCAAAGAACGTGGGGCTATACAAATTAAAATACATTTAAATTTGTTCACAATTTATGTATATGTTACGTTGTAATATATATATATATATATATTTATATATATTGTAACGTGACGTTCTTTCCCATTACATAAAGAAAATAAATACCATATAATCAAAATAATATAGAAAAGAGTAAAACCCATTATAAAATAACCAAAAATTACAATACTATTAAAGACTATGTAACTAAACCACATCAGTGAAATATTAACTAGTGATAACACAAGAAACTAAGTGTTTTTCCTTTTCCTTTGATATCACCAGTAAAATGCAAATATAAAGCATGTGAGAAACTAGTGTTATAATGGGAATTTATATTCCAAGTCCCCAAAACCTATAGGCCAATAACTACGTACAAGGTAAGGGGATGCCATAAGTGAGAACAAAACAATAATGAAAAATGATACAAAAACAATGTGAACTGAATAAAATATTCTTATTTAATGCTAATTAATAGTATAGTTTAATAAGATTTGTGTTTTAGCTACTTGTATGTTCAATCAAACTTAGAGCCATGTAGGCCTGAAGGTACCACTAATAGGATAAGATATAATTTGTTCTCTTAATCTATTGTTATATAACATTAAGTTGGTTCTCATAGTTATTAAGGTTATTAACGTAACAACTTAAGTGTTAAAGGGTACTTAGTAAATCAGTCAGAAAGGGTAACTTTAATTAGAAATGATGGTAAACTTGTTCATGAAACTAATACCAGTACATATGCCAATATCAAAACTCATAACTATTGTAAATAAATAGTAAACAAGGGGATAAAATAATGTAAATCCATGCAATATTATATAATAACTACAACTTAGTAGACAATTAAAGAAATTTAGAATAATTCTATATAAGTAAAATGACTAAAAAAGCCTATAAGCAGTCTTTTGTAAAAGGGGTAAATCACTTAATATTGAGGCTAATGATATAATGTCTAGTATCAAATTGTTCAGAATAAAATAAGGAATTTAACTAAGTAGACTAAATTAAGTAAAATTATATTATAACTAGAGAGTAAGTTAGACTGGGAGGTGAAGGGTCACTTTATTTAGTACAAACACAGTTCCATGACTCAGATTTCATCCCATGAACCAATCAGAATTTGACAAAAAGCTGGTCAAATCCATTTGAATGATGAAGAAAGGAAGAGAGTTGATTGTTAGACATAAAGACGAGCGGGTCAGCTCTGTACAGCAAAAAGCTAAAATGTCAAAGTATCAGATCTAAGTGAAATAAAAAAAATATATGTTGAGGAGAAACCAGCCAAAAAATAAGAAAAAACAAGACTAATATGAATTTGAAGATACAATAATTCCTTAAATCAAGAACGCAAAAAACCAATAAAGTACGATTTGAAAGTGAACATTCCTACATACATTTGGTAAGCAGAACTGTCTAACCTAAAGCACTGTTAACATAACACCACACTATAATAAACTCACAACCCCGTTTCAATTACAATACAACGAAGAAAAAGTGATTAACAACTATTATAACTGTGGACACTCAATTTAAGAATCATTTATTTAAGGAAAAGTGACAAAAACCATTAACAGAAAATTTGAGGTGTGACCTGGCGGCCATTTTCTCAACTGATCGAGTTGTTCCACTGACGCCATCTTTAAGCTTTGGTCATATAAACGTATAATTACTGTTGTATATCTCCTAACAAAAAAATCAAATATTTATGTGTTAATAATTAAGAATTTAATTGTAAGTATTGTACTTTTTAGAAAAATTCCTTTCTGACTTTTTAGTAACAGTTCACAGAACCCGAATCAATTATATTAATTTTATTTAAATTACATTTGTTTGCAATCGACCTGAGATTGAGGAGTCGAGCCGGGAATCACAATATAGACCCAAGTGTAGATTAATTGCTCAATTTGCATTAAATGAGATTAATTATCAATTAATTGCGTTTTATTTATAAAAATAAGTAAGTTAGAAGAATTTCAGGTATAGAGGAAGGAACACTTGCGAAGAATAACATCAGCTGGGCGAAACGAAGAAGTAGGTAATTCTTAGATTACGAATCGATTGTCAAATCGAATCAGCTAACGCAAACATTTCTTCAATTTAAATTCTACTACAGGATTGAGGTTAAGAGGAGAGTAAGAAATAATTAAATGTGGATGGTTATAAATTTTTAACCCGAAACCTAATTAAAATTAAATAAAAAAATATAAAAAAATTTAAAATATAAATTAACCAAATAAAGACGAAGTTAATTAACGGTAATACACTCGTCTGGTTACAAATTGACGCAAACAACGTGTAGCTTTAAACCCATACGACACGCATTAGGTTACAATATATAAAATGCAATTACTTAGAAATTAAACCTTACTTGAATTTAATGCCTGACCATTCACCTATTTTGTCTCTGTTAGCACTAAAATCGTACTAAGGCCAAAATACGTTATGAACAAGACATATGTAGAATGACAAGACACTGGAGGCACTTCTAACAATTTTAACTATCTTGGATGTAAAAAATCCCGCAGAGTAGATTGTGATGGCGAAAATAAACTTAATTGGCTTCCTGATGTAAGACTCCCAAGACATCCATATCTTAATTTTAAGGTAAAAACAACAATCCTAATATCTGTAAAACGTTTGATTCATTAAAAGAATTGTAGGCCTATATTACGTTAATGAGGGCAGTTTCAGAAATTTTGATATTAGGAACAGGTTAATGTCAGCACTGAATTATGACCAATGATTATAAATAACAGAGGAGGTCAAACCTCACACAGAGCTAAAGATCCAAAGAGAGAGAACTATTAACAATAAAATAAAGAAGAAGGTATCACGATGCACATTAAAACGATGCTGAGAACACGACGTTCAATTATTAAAAACGCCCGTTATATGAAATCTAAATAACGACTTACCATGCCGATGTATTTCTACAGTGACACGTCATTTGCTGAACATTACATTTCATTTTCCGAGTTGAGGATACGCTTACTTGCAACACAATTCATTTGATCCCGTCGCATCCAAAGGGAATAAGACGTGGAAAAGAAGCGCGCATTGAATATTACTGCGTCGACTTCCGCCAACATTACTTAGGTCGGCGTCTGATGCTGCTGCTCATGTCATTTTTAATTTTATACGTAATTTCCCAAAGGAGTGTCATCCGGCCTCACGTTAGACGTTCTGTCCTTGTCTCTCTGACACGTTAGGATGTAAATCTTAATCTTTTGCTTACGTATAATATAAATCGTTGTAAACGAAATGATCTGCAGTTTTATAATTTTCGTCGAATTTTTAAGGTGAAAAGAATTACTGGAAGAAAAAATTTACAGGCATTGCACAAATGCAATGCACAGAGAAGGGCATTGAAAATGCTTCAATAAATCTAAAAGAAAAAATATATATATATATTTATGTTCATTCACCAATCAATGAATTCAGTCTTCATTCACCAATCAATGAAATCATTCTTCATTTACCAATGTACAGATTATAAATTAAATGTAGTCGCATTCATAAGCAAGTTCATATGTGTACTACGTTATTGACAACAAAGAAGTTGTTTCTATGGAAACTCACCGGTTCCCATTTTCAATCACGCACCAGCGATCGGCCGCAAATGTGCGACACGTCCTTATAAACATTTTCAATGTTAATACACAATTTATTTACAGTTATATGTACAATTAATATGAATATGAACATTATGTTGCCGTATTATATAATATTTAAATAACACAGTCTTGGGATTAAGTATTGTATAAATTATAATTTTTCGTTACTCGATAGACAGAAATGAAATAATCACATCAATTTTTTCATCTCAGGATTTTAATTTTAGTAGAAATGTTCAATTAAATTCTACCAAATTTTTGTAACTATACGCAATGTTTAGTTAAAGGAAAATTTAGCTGCTACATACAGAACAGAGTGACGAATATTGAAATCCGAGATCCAATGTGGAATCAGGAATACGATTAAGCTAAAATGTAAGTTAAGCTTGACTTTTAACTTTGTTAATACACAAAGAAAAGAATTTTCTACAGTGTAAGTGAAACCACTTATATTTGAGCAGCATGATTTTAGCCTATAGCAGTATGACACAGTAACGCTATAGCAGTACAGCTTAGTACCGAGGTTAAATAACAGTAAAATACTTCTAAAAAAGAATAAAGAAGAAACAATATTAAAATTATTAGGTTAGAGAACCAAACGTTATAGTAATAGTATCATATTAAAACCCAAAAAAACGAAATACATTAAATTAAAAAAATTACACAGAAAAGTCTCTTCTTCCATCATACATTTACCGAGCAATGTATACACTAGAAGAAGGTGGTTGGGCTAACCATGAGTTTTGCAAGGAAAAAATCTCTGACTTTCAAAAACATACACCAAAATATTAGAAAAAAGGTTTGAGCAGCCCGTGGTAAGACGCTGTTTCGGATTATAAATAGCTGGAGAAGAATATACACCCATAGAGTCCATTCAGAGCACGACATAATTTACACTGACTGTATTTCAATGTATATCGCATCATCACGTCGTCAATTTTCCGACAAACCTGCAGCATAAACATAACAAATAAACACTATATGAGACGGTATACAATCTCTAAGGCACTGATTGATACCAATCAGGTCTAAAGGACGTAGGTTCAGACCAAAAAAAAAACATAAACCTGTTCATACATTGGACACCTCAAAATTCACTATTATTCTCTTAGAATAAGTTACTGCGAAAGGAAGAGATGATGAAGGGCATATTAGTAATTTTAAAAGAAGACAATTACGGCCATGTGGAGAGGATGGAAGTGGAAGATTATCAAAGGCACTGAAGCTCTGGGAGCCAGATGGAAGGAGGAAAACAGGTAGGCTGGCTGATACCAGGTTGTATGGAGTGAGACAAAGCATGAACGATGAAACTATAATGGACAGACAAAACTGGAAGAGTAGAATTAATAAAAAATTTAAATAGGTAATGTGCCTTTAGCATGTTTGTTAATTATAAGAGTTATATATTTTTTGAATGAGGGAAACAGCAGCTTCGTGGGCAACTCTGAAGAAATTATTGTGCTTTAATATATATTATGTAGTACCTTTTCTTTGTAGGCCTGCCAACGATAATCTCTAACGATGCGTACGAAACAATGTTTACTTGTGCAATGTGTTTGTTTCAATATTGTCACTTTACACTGATCGATTCATTTATCGATTGAAAGCTAAACTAAGTTTCGCTTCTTCACTTTGTTTTTGCCGTACCTAGTTTTCCGTAAATTTTTAGTCAAAATTAATGTTTCTTTCGATTTCAGCATTTTTTGGTCTCTCTCTCTCTCTCTCTCTCTCTCTCTCTGTGATTTTTCTTGTACCCCGACACGGTGAACTGTACTATTAACTCCAGAGCTCAAATATTATTCGTACGATCACACTCTCTGCGGACCACTACGATCTTATTAGTGCGGACCACTCTCTGAGTGTTGGTTATGTTTAATGCACTTGATATTCAACCAAACCGCATTCAAAGAAACTAAAGATAACTATTTTTCCATTATTTCTTTATTCAGTTTTAGCTTATGTTTCAAACTAGGCTCCCTTCCTAGTGTTTTAATGTATTTTTCGTTGTATAAGTGATACAAAACTTATTTTATACTCTATGGTTATTAAAAGTATCCGAAATAAATAAATATTATAAAAGTTTTCGTTGAGCACTTGTATTTTTAAGATAGAGGCTTTTAGATTTTTTGTTTTTTTTTTCATTTCTTAGGGCAGGTAAGGTATGAAAATTAGAAAGTTAAAAAATGTTATTTTTTAATATTTTTAATATTTTTTATTTAATTATTTTTATTTATTTTATTTAAATATTTTTAGTATATTGTTTATATCGGAAATCGTTATTTCCTATCTGACGATGAGCTGTGAAGCTTGAAAGCGCTAATCGGAATAATTTTTCTATAGTGGTGTGCAAAAGTGATAATTCTGTTTGTGATTATAACCACTAACACAACTTTCTTAATTAAATGTAAAAAAATGAGAAAAAATACAAACCCTGAAGAAAATTATGAATAACTTCAGTCCGATGTAACTGGACTGTTCTGAAGTAACTTTGTTGTGTTACTATGTTGACATCATCGATGTATAATAACACTGGATTGCCGGCTGCGTGTACTGAATTCGGTCCGCTCAACTCTACGCTCGCCCCACCACATCAAGGCAAGAGCCACTTCGCCTGCATACTCACAGTGTTATCTTAACATTAGTTTAATCGATTTGATCGTCCCATAAAAAGGCTTGTTATGAAAATTGTGTATTTCATATTAATCAGATTAAATGGAACACTTGATACTAATTTAAAATAATGTAAATATAAATTTAATTTCTGTTATTCATAATAGAAGTTAGTACATTTTTTGTTTTCATCGGTTCTGATCTATGAACAACAAACAAGTTACCGGTAATATTAAAATTATGCATATACATTTTTGCTAACTACACCGGTTTGTTAGGGTATAATAATTATATCTTTTTTCTAATAGTTTTTTCACTAAAACAAAGGAAACTGACTACACAAGAATAGTAATGAAAACGAAATTGTTTATTACATAGTTTTACATTTTTTTACGTTGATGATTGTTTACCAAAAAAATCTGAGTGTACACCCTATCTGCATTTAATTACAATATATCTTACTATTCCCAATCAAAATATATTACATTTGTTATAAAACTTCAGGATCTTAGATTAGGAATAGCACATTGCAATGCTGGGCTAAACATTGCTAAGTAAAACAAACTTATTTAATTTTTGACCCACACCATGTTTCGAAAACATAGCTGATGATGTCCTTTCTTTAGCTATACTAAAACATACATAAACTACCTACCTAGTTTTGTAAAATAAACTACCTATTAACATTACTAACCTAATTTCATGAGTGTCTTCACCATAAACATTGCTCGAAGATTATGGTGTACAACTTTTACAACCTTTACAGCCTTTAAATATGTTATTAGTAAAGGTTGTACACGCTAATATAATAATCTTTTTTGTATCTAAATTGTTTTTGTCAAACTTTTGTTTATTGTTAAAAAGGGAGTACATACATTTTACTACCCTGATTACATCTGAGGAAGCCCTGTCGAAATTTCCTTTTGAAATATAATCAACAAAATAGATGTAAGGGCTAATGTTGCTTCTGCAATCTTGTATCACCAGTCTTATACATTCTTCACATTTCAACTTAGAACTAATTTTTCTGACAATGAGACCAGACAAGTAGAAAAGAATATTATCTTTATAATAAGAGTTTTTATTTTCCAGCAGACATTTAATGTTTTCAATGTCTTCTTCATAGACGTTGACTGAGTTTAGGTCCACTGTTTTTTCTGCTTTTGCAAGACTCACAACAGTTTTGGAATGTCATGTCAAAGCTCAAACAGTTTCTTTTGTCAGAGGCTTTAACGCTGTTCCTGAACATAAGTTTCCTCAAGGCCCATTGAAACTGCTTGACATTAGGATTGTTATTATGTCCCTCTCGAGATCGTAAACAGGAAAATAACAGGTCCAAATGATCTTAAGAAAACTTGTAAGTCAAAATATACTTGAATTGAAAATCATTTAATAATCTGTTTGATAGAATTTTTATTTGCTTTTGTAATAAATCCACGTGCCAAAATGTTTTCCTAGCGTGCCGCAGAAGCTGAATATTTTTAAATTTTAACGTCATTAAATATGCCAAGAAATTATGTAACATTTTATTGTCATTTTCTAAATTCTTGTTCTTTATTTGCTGTTTGAAGTGTTGCTCAAATGGGTCCCTGCTATTAAAATAATCGAATAGTCTGTCTATAACTATAACTGTAACAACAATCAAAATTACTTCGCTAACAAACACGGAAAAAATTTCTGAATTAAGTATGTAGTTAACAAAATACGGAAGCACGGCTGCATAAATGTGTAAACTTGTGCTCAGTGATGCCTTCTTGGCTTGTTGTGGTGGGGGGCCTCTGCTTTCCGCCGGACCGTTTTTTGCGTTTTCACTCCCACCTAGCGAGCTATCCAGTGTTATTATACATCGATTGTTGACACTGACAATACAGCGAGTTTTCTCAAACATGACCTTTTATAATTTTAAGTAACTTTTGCCGCGTTCTGTAAAAATAACTGACTTTTTTATGTTGTAGGACTAATTACAATCGCAACTTTGTCGTGTTTACTTCCTGAACTTCTACATGTCACGTTCCGGACTACATAGTATAAAAACTACATGGTCCAAAACCATGTAGCAGTTCAGCAAGTAAACACGACAAAGTTGGAATTACAGAGACTGCTAATTCAAATAACATGACGAATACTTACAATCTGCCTACTGAGCCTGTAAAACATTAGAAAAGTAATCAAATATTATAAACAGTTAATAACTATTTAAAAATTGAATTTTTTTAAACGTTTTACTTCAAAATTTATAAATAGAAAGTAATTTTTAGGTAGAAATGATTAAAATATATTTGCGTAATATACTGCTCAAACGTCAAAATTGGTACCCTTGCCGGTTTCTGAGATATAGGAACACAAAGTTGATTAATATAGCATCGGAATTATAGGCGGGTACGCGGTACCTTAAATTACGTGCAAATTACTAAACAATGAAACATTAATCAAGCTACCGTTGACAAGGTTGTAGTAACGACCTTCTTGTTTATATCGCTACTTCGTCAGTGAACAATGGTATGACAAGATAACGTATAGGATTACAAGACGTCGATTATACTCAATGTTCGTTGAACCGTTACAGACAAAGCTCGTAATGTCCTCAATTCTGTTCGTAATGCTGCAAATACACTGGAAGATGAGGGGGAGTTAATTGTACAGCGAGTGTGTGAGTGCTGTGCACGGGTTACCAAGTGCTGTATACCAACAGAGTGAAGAACACGTGTTACATATTACCGTTACACCTGTGTCCGAAAAATGATCCGGATCAGGATTTGTCGAGATCTGTTTTCAAATGTCTGTAAAAAATTACAAAATAGTTACACGTAATTTTCGTTCTTTGTTCAGTAATCCATACTAAATATTATTTTAAAATAAAATTACTCTTATTCATCACTAAAATGATTCTGCTGACTCTTCTTCTTCTTCTTCTTCTTCTTCTTCTTCTTCTTCTTCTTCTTCTTCTTCTTCTTCTTCTTCTTCTTCTTCTTCTTCTTCTTCTTCTTCTTTGACACGGCTTAGACTGTTTATTCTGTTCCGGTCGGACCATCTCTTCTTGGGTCTCCCCAGTTATCTTTCCCTTTTGGCTGCCTTAGTGAATCTGTCACTGCCCATTCTGCTAATGTGTTGTTTCCAGCTTTTTCTATACTTACTGATGATTCCACTTATTTCTTCAACTTTCAGTTCCTCTCTTATCTGAGTATTTCTTTTTATCTGATTATTTTTTTGTGTACCCAGCTATGGAACACAAAAATTTCATTTCTCTAGCCCGAATTCTTGTTATTTGTCTAGCAGACATTGTCCATGTTTCTGAGCCATAAGTAAAGGTAGGAACTGATATGGATTTGCATAATTTTGTTATGGACCCTTTCCTTGCCTTGTATCTTAGAACACGTCGGAGAACTCCTATTACCTGGTAAAATTTATTAATTTTCCCATTAGTAGCTTCTTCGTTTTTATATGAGCGCTTACAGTCAAAATAGTTAAATTCTGAGACTTTCTCTATAATTTTACCATCCAAAACTATTGTATATCTAACTATATGTTCCTTTAAAAGCCATAAATTTTGTTTCTTTTGTCACATGTTTACATATTAAATTCTTTTGCAATGTTATTTAAGGAGTGGAGCATCCTTTGCAAGTCGTCTTCATTTGTGGTCAATAAAATTTGATCATCTGATCATCACACATCAGTCTTAAGCCTTTTTCTGCAACTCGATTTGCATTGTTAAGCCAAATCCTAACAATTTTATCCAAAAATAGGTTAAAAAGAGCGGTTGATGAAGGGCAACCTTGTATAACGTCTCCAAAATTATGACAGAGTATGAAAAACTACCAGTGCTAAAGGTACCGTTTGTGGAAGAAAGATCTTAAATGTGGTATGAATGTGTAATTACTGAGTAAAAATAAAACGAACAAACGGAGCAATCTTTTATCCGAAAATTAAAAGATGGAAACAGGTTTCTCAAACAAATTAAAAATGGTAGTAAAATATTATTATGTATTTCATAAATTGATATTGAAGACAAAAAATATTTTTTCTTTTATGTTCGGAATTTACTATGGGTATAAGAATTTAGGCTGTAATGTTTTGTGAGGCACTGTCTTCGAATTTCAAAATAAATGTCCGCTGATAAATATTATAACAATGACTGTTAATACTTGTCGTACATTAATACTCTGTAGAATGAACAAATAATAACTGGCCGATACGTTTACGTATGGTGGTAGAGAATTTTTAAATTACAAAGTGAGTTCAAAACAACGGAAACGGCATCATTGACTTAAACGACAAATGCAGTGGAACATATTTGAACAAAAGGAATAGATGCTGAGCAATCTGAATGGACCAAACCAAAATTGAATTATCACTGTTGCACACCACTATAGAAAAATTATTCCGATTAGCGCTTTCAAGGTTCTCAGCTCATCGTCAGATCGTAAATAACAAGAAGAGAATAAAACCAAACTCTTCACACCCCCATCCGCCACAATGACCACACATACCCCCGCAAACAAGCTATAAGTCAAATGTCCTTTCCCAACCTCCGAACCCTGTCACTCCCGTCTGTACAGTTACATATTTTTCTAGCACATTCTTTGTATTTGTGTGTGTGTGCATTCTTTTTAAAACCTAACGTTGTTAAGCCTTTCTCATTCACACTTGTGGGCGCGGTCACTCACCCTTATTTCAAAAACACCCATATATGCAATTTAATTCTTAATGTTATCTACCCGTCCTCTACATTTACTTCTTAATTATATTATAAAATATTTCTTCATTATCAAATTTAGTTTTAGTATTCATTAAATTGTCTAACTCTTTTTATCGTTCTTTCAGTATTCCTAACTCCTTCCTTTCAACTGTGTTATTTACTACTTTTAAAATTTCATAGTCTTCCAAAGGATTATCAAACTTATGGTTCTGTTCTATGAAATGTCTTGCATATAAAGAATTTGTTATTCTATTACCTTCTCCACGTTTGTGGGCAGACAACCTGCATACGAATTTCCCTCCTGTCTCACCTAGGTACACTTTGTTGCATTCTTTACATTTTAATTTATAAATGCCGCTTCTCTGTAATACTGGGATTTTTTCTATATTTTTATTCCTTATCTTATCAAATACTTTTCATATTTTTAATAGATATATCTACTCAGTATTTATTAAAACATTTAATAATTTTTCTGGTATGTGATCCTATGTATGTCAATGACCCTGCATAATTCTTTTGTTCTGGTTCTATTTTATCTTTTTGTATGTTAATACTTTTCATAACTTTATCGACTATGTGTTATAGTTGTTATTCCTTACAATTCCCTTTATCGTTTTTATCCCCCTATCTTTTGTTTCTGTCTCTTTTAAACACTTCTGAGCTCTATTAACAAAATGAATTGATTGCCGCCATTTTATGTCTATAAGGGTGGTAAGACTCTCTCGGTATAATTATATCAGAATACGATACTTTCCTAAATATCCTAAATTGTAATTTTTCATTATTTTTAATTTCTGTGTTTAAAACTAAGTAATTTTTTTTTTACCTCCTGTCTCTTCTTTAAACTGTAAGTTTTTACCCTTATTATTTACCTCATTTATAAACGCATGCACTTCTTCTATGCTTCCTTCCCAAATTACTAATACATCGTCAACGTATCTAGTCCATAATTTTATATTGTCTTTATACTTAGTGTAACTTATTAATTGCTTTTCAAAATCATTCATGTATATTTCTGCAAGAATATGGGATAATGAAAACCCCATAGGTAATCCTTTTTCTGTATATAAAACTTGTTATTAAACCTAAAATATTTCTGATTTACACATTCTTTAATTACTTTAACCGATTGTTTTTATACTTGTATTCTCCAATATTATTATCGTTTATTAACTTAATAATTTTATTTACTGTAATTTTGGTGAGTATGTCCTTAACTTCCAGTGATATCAATTTTGTATTTTCATTAATTCTAATATTTTCTACTTTTTCTATCAATTTTAGATTATTTTCTATGTTGTATTTTGTCCCAAATTCATATTTCTATTTCAATATTCTGCTAACTTCCTCTGGTAATTTATAAATAGGTGCATTAATAAAAAAAAACAATCGTTTTAACTGGTTTTCCTTCTTTATGTATTTTAACCTGACTTTTAAAAGTTGGTGCTGTTGGATTACTTTCCATTAAATATTTTTTCTTATTTTCTTCTATAAATGTTATTTGTTTTGCGGCTTGGTTTCGGGGGTGTGTGTGGCCAGTGGGGGTGGGGGTGTGAACAGTTCGGTTTCATTCTCTTTTTGTTATTCCCGATCTGACGATGAGCTGACAAGCTTGAAAGTGCTAATCGGAATATCTTTTCTATAGTGGTGTGCAACAGTGATAATTATATTTGTGATTATAACCACTAACACAACTTTATTAACAAAACAAAATTGAATAGTAGACTTTACAGTATAGGCGAAAACAAATTGAGGCAACGTTAATAAAGAAAGTTGGAAATCGAGAGAAAAGAGAAGTACACCAAATACACAGGACCACTTTAGAATTAATTAGTTTGATATTTAGGCGGGTAACGGGACTTAGCGTTCCTTCATAACAAACGCCAGTGCCAGTGACATAGTTACCTTACAATACTGTACATAACCATGCAATGAGATGCACAATAACAAAAGTGGCTACGTGATACTTCGTAGTGTTGAGATTACGTAACGCTCGAGATTGTTCCAGACCCACATTCCATACGCTTGTCGATTATACTACCGGCATTCGACCTCCGCAATGCGTACAAGGTCAGACATCGACGTTATTTCCTCAGTGTTCCAGTGGCTGTAACTACCCAATTTATTCTCGACGTATAGTCCGGAAAATGGTTGATTTTTCTCGAACCTCCGGGGAACATAATTGCCATCAGCCGGCAAAGTTAATTTTGGGATCTGTGATTTTAGAGTGTGTTTCGGAATGATCGTTATTGTGACTTGTAGTGTAAGGCATGTGACATTGTGACATTTATTGTTAATTACATTGCTGTGTTGAAAATCTGTAATTTGAAGAGTCGAATTTGAGTGCCTCTGTTTATTTTCAACTGTAACGGGAGTGTAATTAGCAATTTCGTGTGGTTAAAGTTATTCTGTTTCCACTGTTTACACGATGATCCGTGCGATCATCGTAACAACACACACACACACTGCTCTCGCCATCTTCAATGAAGCGGATACATTAGGTTGTCATTCGTGGGTGAGTGGTTGTGGGTTAGATCTTGTGGTCGTCGGTTAGGTCAGTTGTCATCCTGTTATGTCTCTCCTGAAAATGTCAGAATCGCAGTTACTGCACGTAAAAAGACAAAAAGTTAATTACTGTTGATAAAACTAGCTGTGACAGCCTACGTTAGCGATTAAATGATGTAGTAATACCACAAACAATGCTTTTTTAATTGATCAAGACAGAAATGGTGAACAATGCCTCACCATTTACTGTACGTTAACGCAGTAAAACGTTTATAGTTCGTCTTATCCATCATCGCGAATCATTATAAGTTTAAAAATTTTAATAAGCCATCCTAATCATCAAACGTTTCAACCACAATGTCGGTTTTCGACTGTAATCTCAATTTTCAGCTTTGGTCGTGTTGTTATGCTAATGATGAAGACAATAATGGCTGCGTTTATTTCTGTATGTATTTATTGCTCGTTAGCGTAGTACACAAACGCCGGTAAAAGCAATTCGGCGTCGTGTCAGTGTCAGTGAAATGCGGCGTTGCCACATTTACGAAAACATAATAACGCTATTTAGGGCCGAGCGAAGCGTTAAAGATAATGCCTCGGCTGGTATTAATCACGTCTGTAATTGCGTAAACATTCCACCGTACTCGTATAGGTGGGGGGAGGGGGAGTTATGGTCGTGATGGAGAACGGTTTAAATTATTTACACAGCCAAACATGAATGGCTTTGTCTCGTATTCACAAGCAATCGTTTCCTCTGTGTACTGTCAGTCGTTTCTCCTAGGGTAGGTGAGTACACACGTGCTGTTCGACAGTATAGACATACAACATGCACATAATATTCATACTGTGTTTTTAATGTCAACATACATACACTATACATTGTTAATGCAGTATGTAGAGAATGCCCGTACGTAATCACAACATGTCTACCAAACTGCATTATACTACCATTGTCGTCCTAACTTTACAAGGAAATGTTGGACATCATATCCTTTGTTTTACATGTCACGGCATGTTTTCGTGAGTTTTGCGTCTACCTAACAAGCCATTTTCCATATTTTTGAGTACATATTTTTGAAGATGTTACAAAATTTCTTCCAGTTTAATTACATATTTTATTATTCAAAAGAGAATTTCTCTGCACATGACGTAGCATGAATACAATTAGGCTTCCGAGTTCTGGGTACAAAGAAACTTCTCCGAATGTCGTGAATGTCGAGAGTGTGCAGTAGTGTAAAGACTTACGCATGGTTATCGAAGAAAGGGAACTGATCAGTGTTTGGGAATGAAAGTTGAATACTTTTTGGTACCTGTGTACGTAGCTATTTTCGGGGGAGGTGACACTAGCCTAAATGTTGGAAACCCTATATTCCTCAGGAAGAATGAGAAATATATGATTTATTCCCTACGACTTTATAAATATATATTTTTATTAATTTATTGTCTGTCAAAGTTACTGAGTAAAGCAACGTATAGTAGCCTATAATAGTTGGAAAAAATTGGAAAAGCGGCGATTTCTAAATATTCTATCTTTATTAATCGTTATTGAGATTAATGTTTATAAATCTAATCTCATTATAAATCACATTTATTCTAAATATGTTTATTCTCTGTATTCTTAATCAGTATTCTAAAAATAAGTATTTCTGAAGATATTTTAGAAATCTCGGTTGTATTAGCTTTCTGCACTTTAATTTGAAGATGTTGTCCCAAGAATATTTAAAAAATTTATGGTTCGTGTTAAAGTACGTTATTTTTTACTTTAAATCCTGCTACAAATTTCTTCTCATTTTTCGAATAAAAGTCAACAAACTGGTAGTGTACATGTGCACATACAACCGTTCAAACAAACAGAGATATTAGATAGAACAGAGGAGTCATAGTACAGACAACCCTCTAAAGGAAAGTGTGGACGAAAAAATAAGGTAGTTGAATATATGCTTTTTCTGGCATTTGGGTAATTGTTTTCTAATGTAGCAAATAGGTACTTTATTTACCGAATGTTGAGTGGTTGTAATTCTTTTAAAAAACACTAAATTTATGTTATTAAGTTAGAAATATTTAAATTCGTTTTGTTTCTACAGTGACTGTAACACACAAAACTGCCTATAAATAGATATACGTAACGTGATTACAAAATTTCTGATTACAAAAGTCACTGACTTTGGGCATATTTTGCGACGACCTAAGGAATAAGTTTTGCAACTCGTTTTCCAGGGTAAAATTGAGGACAGAAGATCATTAATACCTAGGAGAATTTTGCGGATACGAATCCTACTAGAATGGTTACATTATGCATCAACAGACTTGTTCCGGGCGTCTGTATCAGAGTTCACTAGTTTGCGAACTTTCTACACAAGATACACTACTACAAGTACTTATTGCAGTTGACCGTAGCCTGCATTCTTATATCTCATACGCCCCTGCAGTATTCAAACCTGAACATGCCTCAGAAATATCATGTCACAGACGTAAATTTTAACTCAGGAGTTTTCTTTTAAACGTCAAATTGATTCCTGAGATAAATGCACTGATGTAGTTTCATAATATTTTACATGTCTGTTTTTTTCCTATTATGTGTGTGCAGCTTCCCTATTTTGATGACACGGCCATAGACGTTTCCATAAATCTTAACAAATATTACCACCTTTACACTGAAGAATCGATACTTAGTACAATATATTAAAATATTCAGATCTATTTAATAAACACGTGGTGTAGTTCTGCAAATGTTTTATTATTCCTGGAAATTGTTCCACCAGGTACGGTAGCAGCAGAGCTTACGTTTTGATTCAAAATGTTAAATCAGTTCAAATTCATTCTTACCTAACTTTCAATTCTTAAATTCTTAGTTCAACTTCAGTTCATACTTAGAAGTTGCCACAACTGTCGAAACAATTGCCAGGACCAATCCAAGTATTTATTAATTAGATTTAAATATTAGGCTTATAAGTATTTGTAAAACCTTCATAAATATACCTTAATGTAGTTAAAATTCCTTACCGGGTTGTTTGGCCGAGGTCCATTGTTTTCTACAAAACAGACGTTTCGGCAGTGTCAATGTAAAATCGAGTTACGCTAACGTAAGATGATAGTCACAGTCACTAACTCGGACTCACAACTCATAGTCACTACGTTAGCGTAACTTTATTTTACACTGATGATGGCAGTCGATGGCACTGCCGAAACATCTGTTTTTGTAGAAAATAATGGACCACGGCCAAACAGCCCGGTAAGGAATTGTAACAACATTGACTTCGGCTGTGTAAGCCTACGAAGTACAATACCTTAATGTAGCACTCTTCACCTTCTTCATCTTTCATCACGTATGAAGCTTACAGTCTGTTATAATTGCTACCTTGTTACTGGATATCGTCTCTCTGTCAATTAGTGTCCGCCCCAAAAGTCTTTACCATCTTAGTTTAATGGTGATATACCATTTTAGGAATACGAACAGTGCCCGTTCTTCCTAGACGGTTTGTCTAATTTATACTGTATCCTGTGAATGTCCATGTTTCACGGTTATGCAGTAAAATCGGAACAGCAATAGTTTTATAAAATTTCACTAATATATCTTTCCCTACTTTATTCTTCAGACTTGCATATATTGTACACTTGATGTAGTTGAATCGTTCTACCTTTTTGCCTACATCTATTTTACCCTTGTATGGTACATAGTTACGTAGGAAACTGAATTCATTTAGTCCCTCTACATTAACAATTATTTTGCCATTAATACGTTCTTCTCTTTAATGCCATTATTTTTGTATTTTTGCGACGATATTTGTTAGCGATTATATTTGCTATTTTATACAATTCATAGCCTATACTCCTTTCTGAAAAGAATATTCTCTGTCTGCAATTATCGCTTGGTCATCTGTAAAGAGTATAGTCATTACAAATATTCTACGGCATAAGTTAATGTAACCATAAGACATAATAACTTATGTCTTGTGTGCAATTTTCTATTTTATTAATCATCTGCGGAATACGCCATCTCCATAAATATTAAAAAGTACCGAGGAAAGGCTACACACCCTTGTTTTAAACTTAAATTTACTGATTCTCTTATATATTCATTTACGCCAATGCGTATCTTCATGCTGGCATACACGCTTTTAATAACTTCTACTAAACGTCGGATGCGGTTAGTAGTTAATAAAATTTTAAATGTTTCTCTCTTCAGGTCAATTAAATTTTGCTTTACGGAAAAAGTATCAAAATCGTTACCCTCTCGTTAGTCAGTCTATAGGAGAATGATGAAAATTTATTTTCAAATAAATTCGTTTTAACAAGCATATACTTGTTAGTGTGACGATGATTTTTACTTATTTTTTACGCTTTCTTTAGGCAGAGATAGAAAATCATTGTGGCGCCTTTCAGCTATTAGTTATTGAATAACTATGACCAGATATTGTATATGGGTTTTGTGTAATATCTTATCATTATTTTATGCCATCTGTTTTGTCATAATAATTAGGACTTTTTTGTACCACTATAGGAGTTAAGCAAGGTAGGCGTTCGTCTACAAGGAAAGCAGAATGGTCAGCACTACGTTTTTGCCGTCCATAGTTATCGCAGGAATTGAATAACCACAGGTTTAGTCGACCTAGTCCAAAAAAAACTCCTTTATTGTACGAAGCTCCTTGTACTGAACCCTTAGGAACTGAACCAGGATTATCACTGAACCTTCAGATTATCACCCAGACGTCATACCCTCCAAGCACCAGCTCTTTCTTCATTCTTGTTGTAAATAATTTGTATCGTAACAGGTTAACTTAACATCTTCGAATTTGTTTAATTTGTAACTAATTTCTATTTAATTTATTTAATTAAATACTTCTTTTTTAATTAAAAATTTAAATTAGGTCGAAAGAAATATTTTAATAAGCTTTACAGTCCAATATTTCTTTTGTCTCTGTTCCGTAATATAAAAATGCTTCGTTGGAATTAAATATTAAAAGCACAATTAGCTTTTGTCTCGTGTTCCTTTGTGCAGCCACGTTTTTCACTCCTTCGTTCCAGGCCAATGAACAAAGTTTCAGATCTACACTTCAATGCTTTGCTGTGTATGTATACAGTTTCTACATAGATATCCTCGTTTTACCGACATCCGATAAGAATTTGACAGCCGGTAACGGGAGATAACCGTTTCAAGAAAGTCAGTTCAAGTTAACAGTCGTTAAAGTTGTCAAATAACTAACGGGAAATATTTAGCCTATTAGTTAACTAGTGATTTGTTAAATTATCCCTATTAGGTAACTAACTTTGTTAAATCGACAAGAGACGGTTGGTTAAAATTACGTTTGGTATCACTTAATGTACTTTCTTTTTTGTTAAGCGGTCGTTAGTGTAGGATAACAATATTTGTTTTGTCTGAACTTTCTGCTTTTTTATTGAAATAATTCATGTTATTTTCAAATTTTTGAATATGCGTATATAATACAAATATTATATAATTATATTTATTATACAACAAACTTGACAACAAAAGTGAATCAGAGAAATATATTGACGCTGAAATAATATAGACTTACTTAGAAAATTATCCAAAGACGAAGTACTACCGTTCAATAACTGGGTCAAGCGGTCGTTGCTTAAACGGCTATTAAGTTAACGGCCGGAAAAGTAGATATTGCTAGTTAACAAACGATCCGTTAAGAAAAAAAGGTAAAAGATGTTCGTCAAATGGGTCATAAGTCTTTTAAACAAAAGTGTAGGATCAAAAAAGTTTCAAACAAATACGTATAGAGATAAATAAAAATTAGACAAAAAAGTTGTATTGGTAAACAAAAGTCAACTCTTAAGTGAGGATAAAAAATTGTAATTTAATTCACATCTAAAATAAGCTGAAATCCTTTGTGCTAAAAACCAGTAACGGGCAAAGCAATATTAGCCTAATGGGCCATCAAATTCGTGCCCAATAACTGCATACGATATAATAAATAACGTATTAGCATATTGTGCCATATTTAGCGAAAGTTGAAAATAATCATAAACCAACTAAACAGTTGTCATAACATTTTCTCAGTGTAGTGTTGTTATGTCTAAACGCATCGCGTAACTCATTTTCTGTCTCCATACATTTCAACATTGCGGTGAAATATAAGAAAATATGCTTTTTACAGTCAGAATTAATCATTTTTTTTTAATTCTGTGTTCTTTAAGAAATTTAGTCTGGTATGCCACAAATAATCTTTAATATATGAAGTCGTCATCATCATCATCATCATCATCATCGTCGTCGTCTTCTTCTTCGTCGATCTATTATCATCGTCATCGTCTGTGTCATCCATTACTTCTTCCATGCGACTGTCTGTCGTACCAGGCAGCACCAAATCATCTATGGAGTTTAATCGTCCCAATCCACTGTCTCGTCGTCTTCTTCTTCTTCTTCTTCTTCTTCTTCTTCTTCTTCTTCTTCTTCTTCTTCTTCTTCTTCTTCTTCTTCTTGTATTTGTTTCTCTTTTTCCTCTTATTGTTTTATCCGTTGCAACAGATTGTTCGGTCGATTTTCTTTTCGGCTGCAAATATTTCTTTTCGCTACGTGTCTATAGAATAGAATTTGTTTTGTCATTGTCTTGTCATTCTTCCTTTCTACCCTTGTCTCTTCCTTTGACCTTTGTCCTTTCGGAATTACAAATTTTAAAGCTGTCTATACCCGACTGACTTATTTTCAAGTCTACCCATTCTTGTCACCCTCAGAACTGATCTTAAAAACCTCATCGCAGCCGACTAGGTTCTACTATAAGTACCGTTGTATAGGGCTTAGTTTCGCTTCCATAAAGTCTTCACAGTATACCCATAACTGTATAAAACATTATGACTGAAGGACTCAAAATAAGTAATAGTAAAACTAAATACATCGAAATAAAATCATATAATAGACAAACTCTACAAATTTAAAATCGTGAATTTGAACACGCAAGTGAATTTTCTACCTAGGTTTACAAATAAACTACACTAACAACAACAGCAATGATATCCAGACCAGAATCCTTAGTGGTAACCGCTGTTACTACGCCTACTCAGAATTAATGAAGTTGAAAGTATTGAACAAACCATCAAAATTAAAAATATACAAAAGCATAATTAGACCAGTTGTTATATGAACGTGAAACCTGGATATTAACACAAAAGCGAGCAGTATTTATTAATATTTTAGGGAAAGATACTAGGACAAATTTTTGGACTAGTGCGAAGTAACATCGGCTTGTGGAGAATAGAAAGGAATCATGAAATAAATAATCTAATACACGGAGCTGACATAGTAACGTTTATGTAGAGTTCAAGAATAGCCTGGTTGAGACACACAATGAGGATGGAACAATACAGAATTACTAATGGAGAAAACTACGCAAGAGATTAAGAGGAAAGCCAAGGATTAGATGGATGGATCTGAGGATTATGGCGATAAGAAAATGGAAAAACTATGAATGAGAGTTACACACCGGGTTTTAACTAGTAATAGTAGTGTAGTAGTAGTAGTAGTAGTAGTAGTAGTAGTAGTAGTAGTAGTAGTAGTAGTAGTAGTAGTAGTAGTAGTAGAAGAAGGAGACGGAGAAGAGGAAGGATAGAACTATAAGGTTGAGTTTTTTCCTGTTTTACCCTCACGAGATCTTTCGATTGTGCCGTACCAGACGTTGAATTTTTCTGTTTTTTCTTCATCAACTTCCCTATTGTAGGATATTGATATCCTACTGGCAGTTGATTTTGTGTAATTTTATTAAAGAATTTAATTTTGGTGCACAAATGTTTCAAATATTGTGTATGATGAGGTAGAAATAGAAATAGAAATCTTGACTTATGAATCTTTTCAAGATATTTGAGAAATTGGAGAAGAAATCGATTTTTGAATATATTTTTCATTATAAAAATAATTGTTATAATTAAATTTTATAAATAAATAATAAATGTACTAAAAAGTTAATTTCCACCTTGATAATTGTGAAAAATTCCGAAAAATTGAAGAAGAAAACGATATTTTAATAATTTTGTAAATCATAATAAGTTATAAGTAAATAATTTATAATTTGTATAAATAAGAAATCTTCAATGATTGGAAGAAAAACTATTTTTGAATGTATTTATAAAATCCATGGTTTAATAACATTTTTATTATAATGCATAATAAATAAGTAAAAATTATACATAATAATATATACATAAATGAATAATAATGAGTTTCTAAACTTATATTCCTGAAAAAATTGCATCTCTATTAAATTTTCACATGTATTTTATGTGAAAATCCACCTTGTCAAAAATTTGGCCAACTTTGAATTGTTTCTATTAAAAGTATCGCCCTGACAAAAAAAAATGTTAATAGCCTTTTTTATGCAAACGTTTATGCACTTTCTTTTTGGTATTTTGTATTTTTCTCATAAATTTAATATTTTCTAAGATAATTACGAAAAATGAATTTTTGTACCTTCCCCCTTCCTTTTTTCGAAAACCTGCGACTGAAATTTTGTAATTTTTTTTTAAATTCTTTCTTACCTTTTTATCTAACACTATGCAAAAAATCTCGTAGAAGCCACTTATTTTCCAATTTCTATTTTTTTTCGGCTTCAGTGACTGTACTATATGTTATAGTAGAAGAATCTAAACGTATTGACTCTATTCTATTACTTTGAATTCTATTACGAGCTTACAGCTGAAAATATGGAAGCTTTACCATTGGTTTTGTTTGTCGATATCTGCAGGTTATAAAGTTTTGCTATTTTATGTGATTCATATAAAGCTGTAAGTAAGTCGACTTTATTGTCACCAACTAAAAAGTGATGTTTTGCAAAGATAAGGGTTTGATAAACTTTATCCCTTTCAATGTGTCTTAAATATTACAATTTACAATCTGACTTCAATTCTCTTGCAACATTGTCTGAATGTGTGCTAAAATGTACGGATGAGATACGAAACTCAAGTCGTGATCAAACCATCAACAAATACGGAACGTCCTGTTGATGGTTAAAGTCATTTACCTTTTGTATTTTACGATTTCTCTGCTCACATGATCCAATGTGTGACTTTGTCTCGTGCAGCTCCCACTCATTCTTCCGCATTTACTTTGGCCAGTTATAAAAACGTTTATTTATATTCATCTACTCTCAACTGTCAGTAAATAAGATATGGGTCTAATGGGCCCATCCTTCTTATGAGATACGCTAGTCGTAATAATCCCAACCTTCAGTATTCTCTGTCTAAACACTAGCATTATTCAAAGTCTGATTTTTTACTTGTGTATATGAAGAAGTTTACCTCCATGTCATCATTTATCCTTCACCTATCCAACTCTATCATCATCAATTTCCACCGCCATTTCCACAACGACAGTCTCCACTGAAGAACATGTATAAATGGGCATCCTTCCTCTAATCTTTTACATGACTTTTCTCTTATCTCGTGTGTTTTTGTTTTTAGAGGATTTCTCAATTTTCTTCATTTTGGTATCTTCTCGGCTCTTGAAATAATTTGCAGGAAAATGCCAAAGGTCCACATCTGTGAAATTAGTAGTTTTTCTATCTGCCTTAACTTGGCCATACCTCTATGTAACAGTACTATTTATTTTGATACTTTTTTACTGTGTACTTTTTTCTTATTTTCTCCCAAATTGCAAATCACTCCTTGCGTTTGTTATAAAATTATTATTATTCGTACCGTCACAATTATAACAATGACTCTCGTTTCCAATTCGATGATATAACATTACAATATTACTGCAATTAATTCTGTACTGTGACAATTAACATAACCACTATGCAAGTTGGCCAATCACACGCTTGTTATCGTATACTGTACCCTTGGGTGTGTACATAATTACACCCAATTATATGTAAGCAAACCCGATTGGTTAACATTATCTTGCCAACAGATTAACATCAGTAGTAATTAACTATCTTTGCACGCTCAATCATCATAAATTTGTATTTGATATAATACAAAAGAAGTGTGCCAAATATATTAAAAAGGAAATTTCTAAAAAAAATACTTCTAGATCTACGTAGGCAAAAACATTACTGCAGTTGAATCGGCTGTCAAAATTAATGTTTGTATAACAGTAATTGTCTTTATTCTAATGTTTGTAGAGAGACATGGATTTAAGTATAAAAGTGGAGTGTTTAAGGGAAATGGCAGAACCAATGTTGAAAAAAGATAATATGTGACTATAAAGTAAACAAAATTGCTCCATCAATTAATTATAGATGAATAAAACTACTCTCCACCGCACATAAGATATTATCCTGTAGTCCTATCTTGCTGAAAAGATCGGAACGCTAGGCGGAAGAAAATTGTGATGGGGTACCAGCCTGGCTTCAGAAAAGGACACTGCACTCATTGCAATATTTTGTGTATTACGCAGTTACTTGTAGATTTTCAGCATAGATATTATGGCAGATAACGAAGGAGTTCGGATTCCCGTAAAAACTAATTACTGTTACAATATGTGCGTAATGGAGTCAAGATGTAGAATTAGATTTGGGACTAGAATATCGGGACCTAATTTTTATAAGAGAAGAGAGGTGACAGCTCCGTTTTCTGCTATGAGCGACGCCATTGAGCAGACAGACTCAGAGCTAGCGAACAGAAAAATAAATATATGAAAGTAATTCGATAAAATGCGGTCCAACAAAATGAACAAACCCTGGCAGTTAAAAAGTGTAATTAAAAATATTTTAAGTGTTATAAAAATCTAAGCTTCCTGGTAACAGATACAAATGACACAGACAACGAAATCACTTCCAGTATTATTGCTTAAATTAGAGCTCTTACACTTGAATTTGAATCTGACGGACTTTTCCCATTTCAGAAATAATATAATTACAACGTTACGGCCACCCAAACAACTCTATCAACGAGTGATAGTCAACAAAATAATAGTAACAAAAGTTCACATAAGATATAACCAAAAACATAAATAGTGCAAATAAATACTTACTAGGAAAAAACACACAGCACTCACGAAACATAAGCACGGTGCATGCTGCTACGACAGTTACGTAACGCTCTCGAAAAGTCGCAGTCTAGAAAAACGAGTTCTACACGTTTGTCGGCTAGCCAAGCAGGTGCAGTGTCTCTGTTAAGGCCGTGGTATTACTGTTACAACGAGTTCTACACGTTTGTCGGCTAGACAAGCAGGTGCAGTGTCTCTGTCAAGGCCGTGGTACTACTGTTACAACGAGTTCTACACGTTTGTCGGCTAGCCAAGCAGGTGCAGTGTCTCTGTCAAGGCCGTGGTACTACTGTTACAACGAGTTCTACACGTTTGTCGGCTAGCCAAGCAGCTGCAGTGTCTCTGTCAAGGCCGTGGTATTACTGTTACAACGAGTTCTACACGTTTGTCGGCTAGCCAAGCAGGTGCAGTGTCTCTGTCAAGGCCGTGATATTACTGTTACAACGAGTTCTACACGTTTGTCGGCTAGCCAAGCAGGTGCAGTGTCTCTGTCAAGGCCGTGGTATTACTGTTACAACGAGTTCTACACGTTTGTCGGCTAGCCAAGCAGGTGCAGTGTCTCTGTCAAGGCCGTGGTATTACTGTTACAACGAGTTCTACACGTTTGTCGGCTAGCCAAGCAGGTGCAGTGTCTCTGTCAAGGCCGTGGTATTACTGTTACAACGAGTTCTACACGTTTGTCGGCTAGCCAAGCAGGTGCAGTGTCTCTGTCAAGGCCGTGGTATTACTGTTACAACGAGTTCTACACGTTTGTCGGCTAGCCAAGCAGGTGCAGTGTCTCTGTCAAGGCCGTGGTATTACTGTTACAACGAGTTCTACACGTATGTCGGCTAGCCAAGCAGGTGCAGTGTCTCTGTCAAGGCCGTGGTATTACTGTTACAACGAGTTCTACACGTTTGTCGGCTAGCGAAGCAGGTGCAGTGTCTCTGTCAAGGCCGTGGTACTACTGTTACAACGAGTTCTACACGTTTGTCGGCTAGCGAAGCAGGTGCAGTGTCTCTGTCAAGGCCGTGGTACTACTGTTACAACGAGTTCTACACGTTTGTTGGCTAGCCAAGCAGGTGCAGTGTCTCTGTCAAGGCCGTGGTATTACTGTTGCGTGCATAGGTGCAAACGAGTTCTACACGTTTGTCGGCTACCCAAGCAGGTGCAGTGTCTCTGTCAGGGCCGTGGCACTACTGTTACGTGGGATAGGTAACATTAATATCGAGTGAAGACAATGTATGGGAGTACCTTGTTGATAACACATTGTAATTTGTGACTAATTAAATTTGGTGATCAGAACAGTGGGTCAGAAGTGCCATAGAACTTCGCATGGTTATCGAAGAAAGGGAACTTATCAGTGTTTGGGAATGAAAGTTGAATACTTTTTGGTACCTGTGTACGTAGCTATTTTCGGGGGAGGTGACACTAGCCTAAATGTTGGAAACCCTATATTCCTCAGGAAGAATGAGAAATATATGATTTATTCCCTACGACTTTATAAATATATATTTTTATTAATTTATTGTCTGTCAAAGTTACTGAGTAAAGCAACGTATAGTAGCCTATAATAGTTGGAAAAAATTGGAAAAGCGGCGATTTCTAAATATTCTATCTTTATTAATCGTTATTGAGATTAATGTTTATAAATCTAATCTCATTATAAATCACATTTATTCTAAATATGTTTATTCTCTGTATTCTTAATCAGTATTCTAAAAATAAGTATTTCTGAAGATATTTTAGAAATCTCGGTTGTATTAGCTTTCTGCACTTTAATTTGAAGATGTTGTCCCAAGAATATTTAAAAAATTTATGGTTCGTGTTAAAGTACGTTATTTTTTACTTTAAATCCTGCTACAAATTTCTTCTCATTTTTCGAATAAAAGTCAACAAACTGGTAGTGTACATGTGCACATACAACCGTTCAAACAAACAGAGATATTAGATAGAACAGAGGAGTCATAGTACAGACAACCCTCTAAAGGAAAGTGTGGACGAAAAAATAAGGTAGTTGAATATATGCTTTTTCTGGCATTTGGGTAATTGTTTTCTAATGTAGCAAATAGGTACTTTATTTACCGAATGTTGAGTGGTTGTAATTCTTTTAAAAAACACTAAATTTATGTTATTAAGTTAGAAATATTTAAATTCGTTTTGTTTCTACAGTGACTGTAACACACAAAACTGCCTATAAATAGATATACGTAACGTGATTACAAAATTTCTGATTACAAAAGTCACTGACTTTGGGCATATTTTGCGACGACCTAAGGAATAAGTTTTGCAACTCGTTTTCCAGGGTAAAATTGAGGACAGAAGATCATTAATACCTAGGAGAATTTTGCGGATACGAATCCTACTAGAATGGTTACATTATGCATCAACAGACTTGTTCCGGGCGTCTGTATCAGAGTTCACTAGTTTGCGAACTTTCTACACAAGATACACTACTACAAGTACTTATTGCAGTTGACCGTAGCCTGCATTCTTATATCTCATACGCCCCTGCAGTATTCAAACCTGAACATGCCTCAGAAATATCATGTCACAGACGTAAATTTTAACTCAGGAGTTTTCTTTTAAACGTCAAATTGATTCCTGAGATAAATGCACTGATGTAGTTTCATAATATTTTACATGTCTGTTTTTTTCCTATTATGTGTGTGCAGCTTCCCTATTTTGATGACACGGCCATAGACGTTTCCATAAATCTTAACAAATATTACCACCTTTACACTGAAGAATCGATACTTAGTACAATATATTAAAATATTCAGATCTATTTAATAAACACGTGGTGTAGTTCTGCAAATGTTTTATTATTCCTGGAAATTGTTCCACCAGGTACGGTAGCAGCAGAGCTTACGTTTTGATTCAAAATGTTAAATCAGTTCAAATTCATTCTTACCTAACTTTCAATTCTTAAATTCTTAGTTCAACTTCAGTTCATACTTAGAAGTTGCCACAACTGTCGAAACAATTGCCAGGACCAATCCAAGTATTTATTAATTAGATTTAAATATTAGGCTTATAAGTATTTGTAAAACCTTCATAAATATACCTTAATGTAGTTAAAATTCCTTACCGGGTTGTTTGGCCGAGGTCCATTGTTTTCTACAAAACAGACGTTTCGGCAGTGTCAATGTAAAATCGAGTTACGCTAACGTAAGATGATAGTCACAGTCACTAACTCGGACTCACAACTCATAGTCACTACGTTAGCGTAACTTTATTTTACACTGATGATGGCAGTCGATGGCACTGCCGAAACATCTGTTTTTGTAGAAAATAATGGACCACGGCCAAACAGCCCGGTAAGGAATTGTAACAACATTGACTTCGGCTGTGTAAGCCTACGAAGTACAATACCTTAATGTAGCACTCTTCACCTTCTTCATCTTTCATCACGTATGAAGCTTACAGTCTGTTATAATTGCTACCTTGTTACTGGATATCGTCTCTCTGTCAATTAGTGTCCGCCCCAAAAGTCTTTACCATCTTAGTTTAATGGTGATATACCATTTTAGGAATACGAACAGTGCCCGTTCTTCCTAGACGGTTTGTCTAATTTATACTGTATCCTGTGAATGTCCATGTTTCACGGTTATGCAGTAAAATCGGAACAGCAATAGTTTTATAAAATTTCACTAATATATCTTTCCCTACTTTATTCTTCAGACTTGCATATATTGTACACTTGATGTAGTTGAATCGTTCTACCTTTTTGCCTACATCTATTTTACCCTTGTATGGTACATAGTTACGTAGGAAACTGAATTCATTTAGTCCCTCTACATTAACAATTATTTTGCCATTAATACGTTCTTCTCTTTAATGCCATTATTTTTGTATTTTTGCGACGATATTTGTTAGCGATTATATTTGCTATTTTATACAATTCATAGCCTATACTCCTTTCTGAAAAGAATATTCTCTGTCTGCAATTATCGCTTGGTCATCTGTAAAGAGTATAGTCATTACAAATATTCTACGGCATAAGTTAATGTAACCATAAGACATAATAACTTATGTCTTGTGTGCAATTTTCTATTTTATTAATCATCTGCGGAATACGCCATCTCCATAAATATTAAAAAGTACCGAGGAAAGGCTACACACCCTTGTTTTAAACTTAAATTTACTGATTCTCTTATATATTCATTTACGCCAATGCGTATCTTCATGCTGGCATACACGCTTTTAATAACTTCTACTAAACGTCGGATGCGGTTAGTAGTTAATAAAATTTTAAATGTTTCTCTCTTCAGGTCAATTAAATTTTGCTTTACGGAAAAAGTATCAAAATCGTTACCCTCTCGTTAGTCAGTCTATAGGAGAATGATGAAAATTTATTTTCAAATAAATTCGTTTTAACAAGCATATACTTGTTAGTGTGACGATGATTTTTACTTATTTTTTACGCTTTCTTTAGGCAGAGATAGAAAATCATTGTGGCGCCTTTCAGCTATTAGTTATTGAATAACTATGACCAGATATTGTATATGGGTTTTGTGTAATATCTTATCATTATTTTATGCCATCTGTTTTGTCATAATAATTAGGACTTTTTTGTACCACTATAGGAGTTAAGCAAGGTAGGCGTTCGTCTACAAGGAAAGCAGAATGGTCAGCACTACGTTTTTGCCGTCCATAGTTATCGCAGGAATTGAATAACCACAGGTTTAGTCGACCTAGTCCAAAAAAAACTCCTTTATTGTACGAAGCTCCTTGTACTGAACCCTTAGGAACTGAACCAGGATTATCACTGAACCTTCAGATTATCACCCAGACGTCATACCCTCCAAGCACCAGCTCTTTCTTCATTCTTGTTGTAAATAATCTGTATCGTAACAGGTTAACTTAACATCTTCGAATTTGTTTAATTTGTAACTAATTTCTATTTAATTTATTTAATTAAATACTTCTTTTTTAATTAAAAATTTAAATTAGGTCGAAAGAAATATTTTAATAAGCTTTACAGTCCAATATTTCTTTTGTCTCTGTTCCGTAATATAAAAATGCTTCGTTGGAATTAAATATTAAAAGCACAATTAGCTTTTGTCTCGTGTTCCTTTGTGCAGCCACGTTTTTCACTCCTTCGTTCCAGGCCAATGAACAAAGTTTCAGATCTACACTTCAATGCTTTGCTGTGTATGTATACAGTTTCTACATAGATATCCTCGTTTTACCGACATCCGATAAGAATTTGACAGCCGGTAACGGGAGATAACCGTTTCAAGAAAGTCAGTTCAAGTTAACAGTCGTTAAAGTTGTCAAATAACTAACGGGAAATATTTAGCCTATTAGTTAACTAGTGATTTGTTAAATTATCCCTATTAGGTAACTAACTTTGTTAAATCGACAAGAGACGGTTGGTTAAAATTACGTTTGGTATCACTTAATGTACTTTCTTTTTTGTTAAGCGGTCGTTAGTGTAGGATAACAATATTTGTTTTGTCTGAACTTTCTGCTTTTTTATTGAAATAATTCATGTTATTTTCAAATTTTTGAATATGCGTATATAATACAAATATTATATAATTATATTTATTATACAACAAACTTGACAACAAAAGTGAATCAGAGAAATATATTGACGCTGAAATAATATAGACTTACTTAGAAAATTATCCAAAGACGAAGTACTACCGTTCAATAACTGGGTCAAGCGGTCGTTGCTTAAACGGCTATTAAGTTAACGGCCGGAAAAGTAGATATTGCTAGTTAACAAACGATCCGTTAAGAAAAAAAGGTAAAAGATGTTCGTCAAATGGGTCATAAGTCTTTTAAACAAAAGTGTAGGATCAAAAAAGTTTCAAACAAATACGTATAGAGATAAATAAAAATTAGACAAAAAAGTTGTATTGGTAAACAAAAGTCAACTCTTAAGTGAGGATAAAAAATTGTAATTTAATTCACATCTAAAATAAGCTGAAATCCTTTGTGCTAAAAACCAGTAACGGGCAAAGCAATATTAGCCTAATGGGCCATCAAATTCGTGCCCAATAACTGCATACGATATAATAAATAACGTATTAGCATATTGTGCCATATTTAGCGAAAGTTGAAAATAATCATAAACCAACTAAACAGTTGTCATAACATTTTCTCAGTGTAGTGTTGTTATGTCTAAACGCATCGCGTAACTCATTTTCTGTCTCCATACATTTCAACATTGCGGTGAAATATAAGAAAATATGCTTTTTACAGTCAGAATTAATCATTTTTTTTTAATTCTGTGTTCTTTAAGAAATTTAGTCTGGTATGCCACAAATAATCTTTAATATATGAAGTCGTCATCATCATCATCATCATCATCATCGTCGTCGTCTTCTTCTTCGTCGATCTATTATCATCGTCATCGTCTGTGTCATCCATTACTTCTTCCATGCGACTGTCTGTCGTACCAGGCAGCACCAAATCATCTATGGAGTTTAATCGTCCCAATCCACTGTCTCGTCGTCTTCTTCTTCTTCTTCTTCTTCTTCTTCTTCTTCTTCTTCTTCTTCTTCTTCTTCTTCTTCTTCTTCTTCTTCTTCTTCTTGTATTTGTTTCTCTTTTTCCTCTTATTGTTTTATCCGTTGCAACAGATTGTTCGGTCGATTTTCTTTTCGGCTGCAAATATTTCTTTTCGCTACGTGTCTATAGAATAGAATTTGTTTTGTCATTGTCTTGTCATTCTTCCTTTCTACCCTTGTCTCTTCCTTTGACCTTTGTCCTTTCGGAATTACAAATTTTAAAGCTGTCTATACCCGACTGACTTATTTTCAAGTCTACCCATTCTTGTCACCCTCAGAACTGATCTTAAAAACCTCATCGCAGCCGACTAGGTTCTACTATAAGTACCGTTGTATAGGGCTTAGTTTCGCTTCCATAAAGTCTTCACAGTATACCCATAACTGTATAAAACATTATGACTGAAGGACTCAAAATAAGTAATAGTAAAACTAAATACATCGAAATAAAATCATATAATAGACAAACTCTACAAATTTAAAATCGTGAATTTGAACACGCAAGTGAATTTTCTACCTAGGTTTACAAATAAACTACACTAACAACAACAGCAATGATATCCAGACCAGAATCCTTAGTGGTAACCGCTGTTACTACGCCTACTCAGAATTAATGAAGTTGAAAGTATTGAACAAACCATCAAAATTAAAAATATACAAAAGCATAATTAGACCAGTTGTTATATGAACGTGAAACCTGGATATTAACACAAAAGCGAGCAGTATTTATTAATATTTTAGGGAAAGATACTAGGACAAATTTTTGGACTAGTGCGAAGTAACATCGGCTTGTGGAGAATAGAAAGGAATCATGAAATAAATAATCTAATACACGGAGCTGACATAGTAACGTTTATGTAGAGTTCAAGAATAGCCTGGTTGAGACACACAATGAGGATGGAACAATACAGAATTACTAATGGAGAAAACTACGCAAGAGATTAAGAGGAAAGCCAAGGATTAGATGGATGGATCTGAGGATTATGGCGATAAGAAAATGGAAAAACTATGAATGAGAGTTACACACCGGGTTTTAACTAGTAATAGTAGTGTAGTAGTAGTAGTAGTAGTAGTAGTAGTAGTAGTAGTAGTAGTAGTAGTAGTAGTAGTAGTAGTAGTAGTAGAAGAAGGAGACGGAGAAGAGGAAGGATAGAACTATAAGGTTGAGTTTTTTCCTGTTTTACCCTCACGAGATCTTTCGATTGTGCCGTACCAGACGTTGAATTTTTCTGTTTTTTCTTCATCAACTTCCCTATTGTAGGATATTGATATCCTACTGGCAGTTGATTTTGTGTAATTTTATTAAAGAATTTAATTTTGGTGCACAAATGTTTCAAATATTGTGTATGATGAGGTAGAAATAGAAATAGAAATCTTGACTTATGAATCTTTTCAAGATATTTGAGAAATTGGAGAAGAAATCGATTTTTGAATATATTTTTCATTATAAAAATAATTGTTATAATTAAATTTTATAAATAAATAATAAATGTACTAAAAAGTTAATTTCCACCTTGATAATTGTGAAAAATTCCGAAAAATTGAAGAAGAAAACGATATTTTAATAATTTTGTAAATCATAATAAGTTATAAGTAAATAATTTATAATTTGTATAAATAAGAAATCTTCAATGATTGGAAGAAAAACTATTTTTGAATGTATTTATAAAATCCATGGTTTAATAACATTTTTATTATAATGCATAATAAATAAGTAAAAATTATACATAATAATATATACATAAATGAATAATAATGAGTTTCTAAACTTATATTCCTGAAAAAATTGCATCTCTATTAAATTTTCACATGTATTTTATGTGAAAATCCACCTTGTCAAAAATTTGGCCAACTTTGAATTGTTTCTATTAAAAGTATCGCCCTGACAAAAAAAAATGTTAATAGCCTTTTTTATGCAAACGTTTATGCACTTTCTTTTTGGTATTTTGTATTTTTCTCATAAATTTAATATTTTCTAAGATAATTACGAAAAATGAATTTTTGTACCTTCCCCCTTCCTTTTTTCGAAAACCTGCGACTGAAATTTTGTAATTTTTTTTTAAATTCTTTCTTACCTTTTTATCTAACACTATGCAAAAAATCTCGTAGAAGCCACTTATTTTCCAATTTCTATTTTTTTTCGGCTTCAGTGACTGTACTATATGTTATAGTAGAAGAATCTAAACGTATTGACTCTATTCTATTACTTTGAATTCTATTACGAGCTTACAGCTGAAAATATGGAAGCTTTACCATTGGTTTTGTTTGTCGATATCTGCAGGTTATAAAGTTTTGCTATTTTATGTGATTCATATAAAGCTGTAAGTAAGTCGTCTTTATTGTCACCAACTAAAAAGTGATGTTTTGCAAAGATAAGGGTTTGATAAACTTTATCCCTTTCAATGTGTCTTAAATATTACAATTTACAATCTGACTTCAATTCTCTTGCAACATTGTCTGAATGTGTGCTAAAATGTACGGATGAGATACGAAACTCAAGTCGTGATCAAACCATCAACAAATACGGAACGTCCTGTTGATGGTTAAAGTCATTTACCTTTTGTATTTTACGATTTCTCTGCTCACATGATCCAATGTGTGACTTTGTCTCGTGCAGCTCCCACTCATTCTTCCGCATTTACTTTGGCCAGTTATAAAAACGTTTATTTATATTCATCTACTCTCAACTGTCAGTAAATAAGATATGGGTCTAATGGGCCCATCCTTCTTATGAGATACGCTAGTCGTAATAATCCCAACCTTCAGTATTCTCTGTCTAAACACTAGCATTATTCAAAGTCTGATTTTTTACTTGTGTATATGAAGAAGTTTACCTCCATGTCATCATTTATCCTTCACCTATCCAACTCTATCATCATCAATTTCCACCGCCATTTCCACAACGACAGTCTCCACTGAAGAACATGTATAAATGGGCATCCTTCCTCTAATCTTTTACATGACTTTTCTCTTATCTCGTGTGTTTTTGTTTTTAGAGGATTTCTCAATTTTCTTCATTTTGGTATCTTCTCGGCTCTTGAAATAATTTGCAGGAAAATGCCAAAGGTCCACATCTGTGAAATTAGTAGTTTTTCTATCTGCCTTAACTTGGCCATACCTCTATGTAACAGTACTATTTATTTTGATACTTTTTTACTGTGTACTTTTTTCTTATTTTCTCCCAAATTGCAAATCACTCCTTGCGTTTGTTATAAAATTATTATTATTCGTACCGTCACAATTATAACAATGACTCTCGTTTCCAATTCGATGATATAACATTACAATATTACTGCAATTAATTCTGTACTGTGACAATTAACATAACCACTATGCAAGTTGGCCAATCACACGCTTGTTATCGTATACTGTACCCTTGGGTGTGTACATAATTACACCCAATTATATGTAAGCAAACCCGATTGGTTAACATTATCTTGCCAACAGATTAACATCAGTAGTAATTAACTATCTTTGCACGCTCAATCATCATAAATTTGTATTTGATATAATACAAAAGAAGTGTGCCAAATATATTAAAAAGGAAATTTCTAAAAAAAATACTTCTAGATCTACGTAGGCAAAAACATTACTGCAGTTGAATCGGCTGTCAAAATTAATGTTTGTATAACAGTAATTGTCTTTATTCTAATGTTTGTAGAGAGACATGGATTTAAGTATAAAAGTGGAGTGTTTAAGGGAAATGGCAGAACCAATGTTGAAAAAAGATAATATGTGACTATAAAGTAAACAAAATTGCTCCATCAATTAATTATAGATGAATAAAACTACTCTCCACCGCACATAAGATATTATCCTGTAGTCCTATCTTGCTGAAAAGATCGGAACGCTAGGCGGAAGAAAATTGTGATGGGGTACCAGCCTGGCTTCAGAAAAGGACACTGCACTCATTGCAATATTTTGTGTATTACGCAGTTACTTGTAGATTTTCAGCATAGATATTATGGCAGATAACGAAGGAGTTCGGATTCCCGTAAAAACTAATTACTGTTACAATATGTGCGTAATGGAGTCAAGATGTAGAATTAGATTTGGGACTAGAATATCGGGACCTAATTTTTATAAGAGAAGAGAGGTGACAGCTCCGTTTTCTGCTATGAGCGACGCCATTGAGCAGACAGACTCAGAGCTAGCGAACAGAAAAATAAATATATGAAAGTAATTCGATAAAATGCGGTCCAACAAAATGAACAAACCCTGGCAGTTAAAAAGTGTAATTAAAAATATTTTAAGTGTTATAAAAATCTAAGCTTCCTGGTAACAGATACAAATGACACAGACAACGAAATCACTTCCAGTATTATTGCTTAAATTAGAGCTCTTACACTTGAATTTGAATCTGACGGACTTTTCCCATTTCAGAAATAATATAATTACAACGTTACGGCCACCCAAACAACTCTATCAACGAGTGATAGTCAACAAAATAATAGTAACAAAAGTTCACATAAGATATAACCAAAAACATAAATAGTGCAAATAAATACTTACTAGGAAAAAACACACAGCACTCACGAAACATAAGCACGGTGCATGCTGCTACGACAGTTACGTAACGCTCTCGAAAAGTCGCAGTCTAGACAAACGAGTTCTACACGTTTGTCGGCTAGCCAAGCAGGTGCAGTGTCTCTGTTAAGGCCGTGGTATTACTGTTACAACGAGTTCTACACGTTTGTCGGCTAGCCAAGCAGGTGCAGTGTCTCTGTCAAGGCCGTGGTACTACTGTTACAACGAGTTCTACACGTTTGTCGGCTAGCCAAGCAGGTGCAGTGTCTCTGTCAAGGCCGTGGTATTACTGTTACAACGAGTTCTACACGTTTGTCGGCTAGCCAAGCAGGTGCAGTGTCTCTGTCAAGGCCGTGATATTACTGTTACAACGAGTTCTACACGTTTGTCGGCTAGCCAAGCAGGTGCAGTGTCTCTGTCAAGGCCGTGGTATTACTGTTACAACGAGTTCTACACGTTTGTCGGCTAGCCAAGCAGGTGCAGTGTCTCTGTCAAGGCCGTGGTATTACTGTTACAACGAGTTCTACACGTTTGTCGGCTAGCCAAGCAGGTGCAGTGTCTCTGTCAAGGCCGTGGTATTACTGTTACAACGAGTTCTACACGTTTGTCGGCTAGCCAAGCAGGTGCAGTGTCTCTGTCAAGGCCGTGGTATTACTGTTACAACGAGTTCTACACGTATGTCGGCTAGCCAAGCAGGTGCAGTGTCTCTGTCAAGGCCGTGGTATTACTGTTACAACGAGTTCTACACGTTTGTCGGCTAGCCAAGCAGGTACAGTGTCTCTGTCAAGGCCGTGGTATTACTGTTACAACGAGTTCTACACGTTTGTCGGCTAGCCAAGCAGGTGCAGTGTCTCTGTCAAGGCCGTGGTATTACTGTTACAACGAGTTCTACACGTATGTCGGCTAGCCAAGCAGGTGCAGTGTCTCTGTCAAGGCCGTGGTAATACTGTTACAACGAGTTCTACACGTTTGTCGGCTAGCGAAGCAGGTCCAGTGTCTCTGTCAAGGCCGTGGTACTACTGTTACAACGAGTTCTACACGTTTGTCGGCTAGCGAAGCAGGTGCAGTGTCTCTGTCAAGGCCGTGGTACTACTGTTACAACGAGTTCTACACGTTTGTTGGCTAGCCAAGCAGGTGCAGTGTCTCTGTCAAGGCCGTGGTATTACTGTTGCGTGCATAGGTGCAAACGAGTTCTACACGTTTGTCGGCTACCCAAGCAGGTGCAGTGTCTCTGTCAGGGCCGTGGCACTACTGTTACGTGGGATAGGTAACATTATTATCGAGTGAAGACAATGTATGGGAGTACCTTGTTGATAACACATTGTAATTTGTGACTAATTAAATTTGGTGATCAGAACAGTGGGTCAGAAGTGCCATAGAACTTGTATCGATGAAAACAGAGGATACATCATAGAAGAGTGGTGTACGTTGTAATCAATCCGTAAACATTGATAGCAGTCTCACGATGGAACCATTCCAAGCGCTGCTACGCAAACACAGGAACAATAAAAAGCAGAATGACGACAAGAGGCACAAGAGACAGAGAAATGACTACGGCAGGAGGCAGAAAAAACAGAGGAAAGACGCCGACAAGAGACGAGAGAAGCATAAAAACGAACGATGGGCTGAGAAACGCAGACAGGAAAGGGAGGAGCCAGAAGGACGGCAAAAAGTACTCTTTCTTGAGTCAGAAGAACGGCAAGGAGAGAAACGTAAGCGTGGAAAAGGTGACACCAAAGGGTTGATATAGAAGCAAAAGCTGACACACGAACATATCCTGTAGAGGTGGGTCTCTTACGAACTGAGTTTAATAACTAAATTACTAGAATATCTGACGTAGAAGAATCAATGTCTAATAAAATATCTGAAATAGAGAAGGAAAGCGCGTCCAAATTGAGATCTATTCCTTCGAAAAATTAATAACTTTGTTTATTTAGGATGCCAAGTTAACTCCGACAGGGAAACGACAGAAGAAATAAAACGAAGGATCACCTCAGCTAATAGGTGCTTCTTTGATTTCAGACCCCTCTTCCAGAGTAGAACAATTGCCAGGAACATCAATACACTGTTCTGTATAAAACACCGATCCCCCTAGTTTTCACCGATAGTTCTGAGACCTGGACCATTTCTAGAAAGAGTGAGTCAAGCCTGCTGGTTCATGAACGCAAAATCCTCCGTAGTATTTTTGGTCCAATATGTGTGGGAAGGAATGAAGGATAAGGAGCAACCAAGAACTAAACACTCTTCTGAATGTACCAGATATTGTGAAAATTATAAAACTTGGTTGACTCAGGTGGGCTGGACATGTGATCAGAATGGGGCGGAATGATGTACCCAGGATGGCACTCACAAAACAGATCTATGGCACCAGAGAGTTGATATACCCAAACTACGTTGGGAAGGCTGAACTATGATGCGCGGCCATATCCTTGGGACCCGGAACAGGAGAGCAGCTGCACTTGACCGGGAAAACTGGCGGAGCCTGTTAAAGGAGGCCTTGACTCAGTAATGGTTTGTCGCGCCGCTGAAGAAGAAGAAGAATAAGAAGAAGAAGAAGAAGAAGAAAAGGAATGGAAACGAGTTTTAGGATAACATAAAAATGGAGTGTCTGAGGGAGATTGTTGAGGATTTTGTAGATATATACGGAAATGAAACAATTTTCTCAGGGAAGAAAGAAGTCCTGGAGGACAAGAATCAATACAGTCAAGGAACTGCTGAGAGAGGGAAGGAGGGAGAGAGAGAGAGAGAGAGAGAGAGAGAGAGAGAGAGAGAGAGAGAGAGAGAGAGAGAGAGAGAGAGAATGAGTGGGTGTAAATTAACACTATAAGCTTATTATAAAAAAAACTATCAAAATATTTGACTGACTGACTCTCTGGCGCTACAGCCTACGATAAGCCTTGAGCTCTCCGATTAGTCGCCTACAAACACATCGGTCCTCCAGCCTCCGCCTCCAATCCTAAATATCCATCCTCCTGAGGTAATCTTCTACGTCCTGTAGCCACCTTCTTCTTCGTCTTCCTTTCCTTCTTTGCTCCTCTTTTCTCCATCTAAGAATAGCTTTGGGCATTCTGTCGTCCTCCATGAGCATACATGTTCCAAGCAGCTGATCCTCATAGATTTGATGGACCACACTATGTCCTCACCATCTATCAATTCCTCCAGTTCCCTATTGTTCCGTATGCACCATTCTTCATCTTCCTTCAGTAGTCTAAAGATTTTTCTTAAAATTGTTGTTTCAAGGACTCTTAAATGAAGTATGTCACTATTACGTAGTATCCAGGTGTACGCAGCATACGTCACAACTGGTCTTTCAAAAGTCTTTATCCAGATACTTACTACATTTTAATTTAATACACGCTAAATATTATGCCTGGTATACTCTGATTTTCAATAAATTCCTCAAGAATCGTCACAACGATTTGTTCACAGGTGTATGTGACTCACGCCTGTTAAGTGTAGATGAATATACCGGTAATATATCTGTTTTTTCCGTGACAGGTGTAGCCGAAGTATAATATAAACCGATGTTGAAATTGGAGAAATTATGAGTTGATAGGCCGTCAATGGAGATAAGAATCAATCCCCGGGTCTCAATTGGTTCCCTAACAGAGGACGAAATGTGCCCAACGATTGTGTCCAAGGGAAGAAAAATAAAATTGTCTCGTCTTTCCAAAGTAAAGTTTTGTTTTATTCAAGGGATTAATCAACCCACTAAAGACCTCTCCTAGTAGACCGCACTGACGCACACTCACTTACAATCATGCACGTGTGTAGGCAAGGGTTTAACGAGTGTGATACGGTAAGCTGCTTAGTAAAGTCCTAGTGAAGAATTCCCCCAAAATTGTTAGTTTTTTAGAAACAAGTAATCACACTGTCTGCGCTAAATCTTATTTTAATTTTAATTTCGCAGATAATTGAACAGATTAAGTTTCAGACATTTTCTTGCTTTAGTTATTAACTTAAAAATCGTTATATGATTTGAGGCTATTGTAAATTTAATTATAGTAATAGCAACTTCAATACCGTAATAATTTTAATATTAATAATTTAATTTGAATAAAAGCATAATACATTTATACGTTTTAACATATGAAACGGTAAGCGCTTTTACAATGGGCGACCTTAGATGGGCGAGCTTTAAAAATAAATAATATTTCCTTGAACAAATTATTTTTAAGAAGAAGATAAATTTTGTTTCTTCTGTTAATTTTCCTATAGAGTATTCAGATGATTTCCTCCACTTTTCTACTGTCTGTCGGAGGTGAAACATATGAACGTTAAAAGTATTTTAAAGATATACTTTAATACAAGTTGTTCCCATAGATAATCAAACTCCCTAAACATGGTACAGTTATTATATAACAACATATAGTTGGCTATTATGCATTCAGGAAAATAAAGAAATTTATTAACACTGAACTTTAGTTTTATACTTACCAGGTTATATTCTTGTCATGAACCCAATTGAAAATCTTTCAAGAACTTGTCAAGGACGAGGTGAGAAAATTTGACTGTACCGCAGAAACAAAACTTATTTCAGGTACCATCCGTCTACAGTTTCGTGATTGTATAACATACATATTTTTTAAATTAATTTAATCAACGCGTAATATTAATAAATAAAGGCTGAAGGAGGTACGGAAAATGTTAATGTTGTTTTGTGAGTTTTAAAACATTTCGTTACTCAACGGACTTTACTTAAAATTCTTTCTCGTTCACATTAAATTTGTAAGGACATATTACCAAGTTAGGTTAAAATTAAACAGATAATTGATGTAATATTAGACATTAAGTAATAATGTCATTAGTTGTAGTAAGTTATATGTACAAGTATAGATAATATATAATTTTGACGATAACCTTTAATGATTAGGAATGACCATATGGAGTAGTGTGACATTTCTTCCAGAAGCAAACACTCATCAGTCTGTCATCTTAGTTGTCTGTTATTCTTCACTGAAGATTGTGTCTTGTCTTATAACTTAGAATATTTTGTCTTTTTTTAACAACTGTTAACACTATTCCCTTTAATAATTTCTGCTCGAAGAGAATTTCCTCATACACAGGGAAACAGTGAACGTTGAATATTACCACAACTTTCTCAGTGTACTGGCAAACAGTATTTTTCAACATGAATTCTAAGCTTTACAGCACTTTAACGTTTACTTGCGGTTTATCAAAGGCATTACGTCAGTCTTTCTGTTTCTGTGCCTAAAAGTAACACCTGAAGAAGCTCTTGTTATCTCCATGCATATCTAAATAAGTCTAGCATTCACTCCAAAATAAAAATTAATGAACTCCTTCAAACCAGCAATTTAGAGGTCATAAGCTATTGGATTGTTAATTGTGAAACACTGGCTCAAAATAAAAATATCTACTTCGTCACTCAGCAGTTGACACTTTGTTTTTGGTCGATGACCAGGCTATCCTGTCGATCTCGGAAGGCAACTTGCAAATGACTGTACAGGTGGCTGCAGATTACGCAGAATCTCCAAGAATTGGGATTGCAGACTTCACATTGAAGACCAAGGTATTGCCTTTCCATGGAGCTGGTACCACACGACCAAAAGATTGTTTTAATGGTACTGTTCTGGGGCAGGTCAACAATGTTGAATATCCGGTCCATTACATGGCTTATATTGAAACAATGACGTGGTGAATAAGTGTAATAATACAAAATGACATGAAACCAGTTACAAAAGGCAACATTTATTCTCAGTAACATTCTATGACGCTATAGGCTAAAAACCTCTGCTCCAAAATTACAAACTATAGCATTTAAAAATAAACATCCAATTAGAACAAAGATAATTACAGACAATAGAATTTCACGGATAAATTCTATCCGTCTAATACTGCTTAATCTATTCGGATTACTTTCATGGTAATATTTTTCTTGCTTGACGTTTTGATCCCTGGAATCTGCCATCGTTTTCAGAATCTAAAGAACATAAAACAAAATATTGACAAAATATACATAACTACGATTAAAATCTTTTCATAACAATATAAATCTTACAAACATTACTCACAACACATAAGAATAGAAATATAAGAATAAACTACAAAATAATGTAAAATAAAATAAACCTTTCTTACTATTTCTTTTATGAATTTGCTAACTGCTATAATTTTTTATTGTTCGACTAAGCTTTTCGTCATTACTGTCATCTTCAGGTCTTAAAACAACCATTAAAAAATCAAAGGTTGTTTAAGACCTGAAGATGTCAGTAATGACGAAAAGCTTAGTCGAACAATAAAAAATTATAGCAGTTAGCAAATTCATAAAAGAAATAGTAAGGATGGCTGCTAATTTAAACAATACGAAGAATGAAACCTTTCTTACCTGTGAGTGGCGGTTGAAAGACCATGATGAAATACCCAACAACGGCTGGGCAGCTCTCTTCTTTTGTACTTTTACCTCCTCTTTTTTGGCTCATTTTAATTACATAGGATGTGACATATACATAAGTGGCACTGATTGGGAAGATAAGTTTGCAAAGCTCAGCGGCATATGTGGAACGATCCTTAGATGCTTCAAATATACAACGAGGAAAGATGCCGTATACAATTTTTTGAAACAATAGCAATCCCAACGTTTCTATATAACAGTGAGGCTTGGGTTCTTGGGTAAAGCAAGAAAATAAAATTCAATTGGCAGAAATGAAATTTTAAGGAGCACACAGGGATATTTTTTGTTGAATAAGAAGAGGAATTAAAATGTTAGGTAGGAACAAAAAATCGAATCTTTGCACAAGAAGGTCAAAGACAATAAGAGATGGTGCCAACCAACTGGTGAATCGCATACCAAATAACAAATTACTAGCCACAGCCTTGAAATATGAACCTAATGGTAAAAGGGATGTTGGTAGGCGGAAGAGAAGATGGATTCCGGAACAGATCGGCTAGGGCTAGTACGTACAGCGAATAATGAAAATAAAAATAGTATTAATAGTTATCTCTTAGACCAGAACCCTCTCAGTTTGATAATTCCACGGGCCTGAAATAATCCCAGACGAAATAAAATCACCAATAAATACAATGAAAGACGGTAAAGCCCCCGGTCCGGATAATGTGCGGATAGAGTTTCTTAAACTTCTTGATGACGACAGTATAAAATGGTTGACTGCGGTATTCAACTATATACATATGACACAGGAAGATCCCACTTGATTGGCTTAAATGTGAATTCGTTACATTACCCAAAAAACCAGGAGCAAAACAATGTGATGAATGTAGAACTATTAGCTTAATGAGTCACCTTTTCTAAAGCTCATCCTCAAGATCATTCACAAGAGAATATACAAATTCTGTGAAGAACAAGTATCAGCCACACAGTTTGGTTTCAGAGATGCAGTAGGTACACGAGAGGCGCTATCCAATATTCAGGTGCTACTCCAACTATGTAGAGATGTAATCTGTGATGTTTTTGCATGTTTCATCCATTACCAGAAGGCCTTTGGTCGAGTCCAACATCAGAAAATAATGGATATACTGAAAAATATTGGATTAGATGGAAAAGACCTAAGGATAATAGCTACATTGTACTGGAATCAATCTGCAGTGGTTAGAGTAGATAAGGAGAAAAATGAAGCGATACAAATTCTGCGTGGAGTAATACAAGGATGTATACTATCTCTGCTTTTGTTCAACACCTACTCGGAAGGTATTTTTGGAGAAGATTTAGATGAATGTGATGTGGTAATCTCTCTGAACGGTGAAAGAATAAATATCATACTGTTACGACGGTCTACTGATCGTCGTATGGCACAGTGGAAAACAAAATACAAGAACCAGTTACGTCACTAATCACCAGCTTTAACTATCACAATTAAACGGTTTGTAATCAACAAGATAATCTCTTACAAGAAATCGATTAAAAATTGTTGACACGCAATAAATATGTCTACTAATATAAAACACAATTGTATTACAATTGTCCCACACGATTATAAAACACGTAACACTTCGCCACAATAATTACTTTTCACTAATAACCACTTGAACGCACAGAGTAATCGCCCGACAATAACTGAACTAAAATACTACGAACCACATTCCAATAAATCGCAACTCAAACTGACTGAGGGTCGCTGAGTACTTGTACTTGTACTCCGCCAAAATACCAGAATATTCCATACTGCGCGTCAAACATGCTACTACAAAACACCAGAATATAATTGGTTGCGGCCTTGCACACAGCAGGCGCGGACCGGTGAGTCCGGAACAATCTCGCAACGCATGTTGAGAATCACGTACGCACATAACATTACAGCCGGATTCCACTGGATCGTTCGAGAAATACGTAGATTGTTCCGTAATGTCGTAACATACGTTATGCGGATGATACCGTCGTATTCGCAGAAAGCTTAGAGGGGCTGCAACAACTAATGAATAGAGTGACAAAGCAGCCGTAGATATGGTCTAGACATCAATGTTAATAAAGCGAAATATTGGGGATCCAGTTTTAACTTGTAACTCTGGTTATTTAGGAAGTACTACAAGATCTTACTGGTGATACGGCGTCAAACTCTGTTGTTGGACTAAAAGTCCTCGACGAGCGATGGGCTCCGAATAGCAGATAGACAAGCTGAAGTAGTATTGAAAAGGGCAAGAATGGTTCAAAAAAAGAAAAAGAAGCTGGAAGGAAATGAAGAAAAGGAGAAAGCTTATGGGTCCGGAATTGATAAGTCTGTCTAAAGTAAATAGTGACCGAAATTTATTATGTTTTTCTCAGAATTAACTTTTCCATGTTTAAGTACACGTTTCTCCAAAACCGTTCAAGACAGAGATTTAAAACTTCGTACACATATATGTTACACCACTCTGATTAATGTTATAGAGTTTGAAAGTAGTATAAAAATATTGTCACAAAAAACCTATTGCAAACTGATCTGTGTTTCTCATAAGGATTGTTTAAAAAATTAATAAATTAATGCATATACTTTAAAATGGGCCAAAATTTGGTCTTCTTTAAAGGTAAACGTTATGTCTGTTAGCTGTAAAAATTTGAATATTTTACCTCACACGGTGTCCGAGAAAATTCAAAATTTATCGTTGTTTACAAATGGGACGTCGGACTCTCCTTAAACTACTGCAATATTCTCTACACGCCATTAATTAATTTTCAAAACACTTACTAAATCATTTTTAGGATTTAAACGTAACTATAATAAGAAAATTAGTTTACGGTAGATACTCTGAACAAAATGAACTAGTAGTGCACCACAAATTTAATCAGAATACCGATACACGTGTCGCCACCGTCATTGTTTGTAACGCAGTTGTGCAAACTTTTGTATCCACGTGTCGTTTTGAGATATGACTATACAATATTTTACGATCACGAAAGAAACAGACGTACGCTAATGCTAGCGTAAAGAGTTGTATTATTTACCTCCGCAACGAAGCGGTGAGACGTTCAAAGCGTACGCCTACGCTACAACAAAACTCCCATTTCTCATTACTGCTACCCTCTTTGTGTTAACGCCAACGTAGTTGCATACTAAAGGGACGAATGAAACGAATACTCGGAAAATATTCCTAAGTTGAGTTCTCCTCGTTTCTCTTTTTGTTTAGCGAATCGCAAAACAATAATGCCATTTTGTTAAAATAAATGTGCAAATATTTCCATTTACCCAAAAATCTACTATTTATTTTATTATAATTAATGTAACGCCACATTGGATTAAAACAAAATTATATTTGAACAACTTCGCTGTAGAACCACTCGCGTGTGTGTGTGTGTGTGTGTGTGTGTGTTCATTTGAAACAAAATAAATACTTATATATTTTGTCAGTGATTGTGTGTGTCCCAGAAGCGTTAGTTAAAAAGTAAATAACTGTGCAGTAAAGAAGAAAGCATTTGTGAGGGAACTACATTGTTTCTTATTAGTAAATAATGATAATAAGTTTATTTAAATAACCATTATTATTCAAATAATAACGTTTCCTTTTTAACCTCTTAAGCGTTCTAGAGGCTAGACAGGGTAGGCTGCCTTATGTATATACAAGGATGGTCGGGTACTCACTCTTAGCCACCATTATTATCCTTAGGATGTTGTCCCAGATAGTCCTTTCCACCTTTCCACAGGATGAGTCGATCTGGGTTTTTACAAACGCACCTTGATTTTAATGGTGCGTCCGGGAATTGACCTGCGATCTCTAGTTTAGTAGCCAGGCTACATACCCACTGGTCTACTAGACCCCTTTATTAATATTATCATCTCCGACAAGAATTAAACTAAATATGGTTTGTTCCGGTTTCAAAAAGTAGACTAGAGCTGGTCACACCTACGCTTCTTCGGACGTCCACGTCTCCGTCCTTTCGCCTTATAATTCTGTAGTAGTTTGGGATCCGGCGCTCATCCATTCGGGCAATGAATTTTACAATCATTTTAGATGATATTGGGCAATCGTGTCGATATACTTATAATATTCGGTTCCTGCAGTGTATCTGCATTTGTTCTGCGATCTTGAAGAGTATATCCTGCCACGTACCTGAGAAATATCACTTTGACCGCTTCAATACGACTGTGATTTTGTTAAAGTCCAATTCTCAGACCTATATACAAGTCTACGGAGGACCATCACCTTGTATAACTTCAGGCATGTGCCTTTACCCGCTGACCTTAGGTTTCTCATGATGATTCACACGTATGGAACTTGTACAGTTCTTCACCTTCATTGTTAGTGACGTAAGCCATATTATAGGTCAGATATTCAAAATTGCTTACCTGCTCCAGAACAGTACCATCAACAACAATGTTTACCAAATTTTACTCGTGCGGAATCAACTCCCTGAAAATCCGTTACCTTGGTCTTCAATGTGGAGATCTGTAAACCGAAATCCTTCCAGATTCAATCCAGTAAGTGTACGTCCATTTGCAAGCCGTTTTCCGCGTACAACAGGATAACCTGGTCATCACCAAATAACGTGCTAACTGCAGACTTTATGTTCATAAAATGCTCAGGATGGTTTATCTGTCATTAGTGTATCACATCGTCTATAAATAAATTAAAAAGTGAAAGTGATAATGGTCACCCTTGTCGTACTCAATTAATCAGGCCCATACTAGGAGTTGTGTTGTCTTCCCGCCTTAAGGAAGATTTTGTGCCCCACATAAAAAACTTTTACGACTGTAGTAAGGTGCTCAATTCTATTAAATTAATATATTAATCATAACGGCTTACTGCTCTCAAGCAGTCTGCTACTTCTTCTACACTAATATCCCTACATTGCCATGTGCGAGTGAGGTGCCGGTCATGACGAAAAGGAATGTGGCAAGATTTAGAGTGCTGAAATGCAGTTTCTTCGGAATACTTCCAAGCGGTAGGTAGGCCTACTAATCATACTGGTAGTTTTCAAGCATTGTCTATCAAAGAGTTTTTAAAAATATATAAACACTTGGTACATTACACAGTTTTTTTATTTAACTCTGACAGCTGTTTCGGCTTCTTAAGCCATTGTCAAAGAGCTGAGTGAACACTAAACAGAGTTTGTAAGGTTAGTGGTTTTAAAAAGCCTTTGTATTAATATGTTTCACCAAGTGCCCAACGAGTCATCAATTAAATCGTGAAAAATTGTTTATCATGAAATTAAGTTACGTGTAGGGGAGCTTACGACTCCCAAGTGATACTAATACTTGTCTCTTCTAAAAATAGCAAACGATTCCAGTGATCCAGTCACGTAGTAAATAAATACCGAAATTAATTTTTTTAGGGGGTTTAATATAAGGTACGAATCTAGGAGTCCTGAGTTTGATCCCGTGAGGGAAGCCCCAACACGCTCAATTCTAGGGGCCCCTATTTTGTTTTGTCACTCTATTGTGTTTGTAATACTGTGAAAAAATGAAGATTAAAAAAAATTAAGAAGATAAACTGAAACACAAGCTGAAAAGCACTGTATGTGAAGCAAATCAACAGCCGTCAGTTGCACCAATGACGTCACTGTCGCGACTTGCTACTGCACAATCAACTCTTGATGCCTTTGCTTTTCCTATTTTTTGCCTTCCATTTTTCAATGTAAATTACAAATTACATGCAGTTTGCTTCAATTTTCATGTACTCTGTCGATGTTTCACGCCTGGATTTACCAAAATCCGGTCTGTTTGTGTACTAATGACTGTTGAACGTTCTCAAAGGAGACAATTCCAGGAAACAATTTTTATTGCTGTATACAACGCAAAACACTCGTTTATTCTGTGTAAGACAAATAGCCGTGCGCTTAATAATTACCGTGTCATTCCGGGATTTACAGCGACGACTACAACGTTTGCCTCGTCATTGACCGTGAAATTTGTCGGTACCGGATCCGTCTGTGAGAATCTCAACAACAGCAGCAAACACAAACATATACCAAAGATGTTCTCGTAACCGACACGTGTCCATTGTATGTAAAACCGGTATCAAGGTACCGATGGTCTCTAGAAAAAAACATTGCGGCTAGTATCATAGGTTTAGTGTAAAAACATTATTGTTAGTAATGTTTAGAATAGTGTCATTGCTTACAGTCTCCTTGACATATTTTAATCCCCTTGTGTCAGGAAACTGTAATACATTTTGAACACCTAATTTTGAGAATACCTTATATTATCCACCACATTTCTGAATTTTAAAATCTCAGCTGCTCATGTGGTAGTATTTGGACAGTTAACTGCCGTATCTCGCTTTCCGTACACCACAGCATTCTGCAGTTCCAATCACCATGTTGCAAACCTCTTTTCTCCATCTTTCGTGAATGTCCACCTTCCACCACGATCTGATGTGTATGGTTGGATCCCCGTTTTCGTCGTCCAGTTAGAACCCAGTCCGGCAACGTTTTGAGCCAAACTTCGTACAGCATCCGACCACGTGGCCATAACATACAAGATGCTTTGCATTTATGATAACTAAAATTGATTTCTCAGCACGAATTGGCTACCTGATAACTTCATTTCTAATGCACTGGAGTCTGGAGGTCCCATAAAACCTTTTCCATAAGTGAATTTCTACTCTTTGAGCCTTCGGGCGTTTCTTCGATATCTCCCCTTCCCAAGTTTTAGAACCTTGCTTTCTAAGATGATAGATTAAGTGATTATGTTATTTGTTACATGAGTAATTTACCTACCACAAAGTACAGAATTCAACTCCGTTATTACCACATTCCCTTGTTTTATTTTCAAGCAAATATCTTTATCAATTCTGCTATTTTCAGATAACACCACACCAAGGTAAAAAGCACTATTTTTTATCGTATCGAAACATCAGTCACACTAACTCCTTCAGCTCTAATAAGCAGGTGATACGTCTTTCTAAGGCCCGTTCGAGGCGCCAAAATCTGTACCATTCATGGAGTTTATGGATTAATGATCACGAGTCCTGTTCGTCCAATGTTACCGCCACTAGATCATTCCCGAACAGAAGGGTGTATAGATAGGTAGAAATAGTCGACAACCCGTATCTATATCCCCATTTCACGACAGCGTCTTTTCCCCTTTCACTAAGGCTGTGTTAATGTACATTTTGAATAAAACAAGTGGTACTGAACACTCTTACATTACACGTTTTGTTACTGCAAAGTATCGGGACCCCTCATAAAAGTTACATACTGCAGTAATGTAACAGCCCTAACCTCAACTTGATTGATACGTGACTGCTACTAGAACAGTCATGTACCTACATTACATGATCGCCAGCTTTGGTAATGGATCGCTATCATACACTTTAAAAAACTCAATAAATATTAGATACAAAACCATTTTACGACTGACAGCCTTTTCACAAACCTGTTTCAAGCAAAACACCTTCTCCCAAGAAAACCACTTTGATTTCTACGTCATGTACTGCATCTTCTATTCGATTTTTTAGAATAATAGTAGATTTTCTAGTCGAATCTACCAACAATTTCAAATATATCGCCTTCCTTTTTTATTTATCATTCTTTCAAGTTCAGGAGCTTTGCAGTTCTTTATTGTCTTTAATTCTGTCATCAGATGTTACGTCCTCAACTTACTCATTTTCGTTATGTACGTCTCACTGCGTTGTTATAAATTCTACTTTGCCTTCTGAAAAAAGTTTTCAATGATAATTTGTCCATTTTGTCAACGTAACCAGTGTTAATCTGTTAGTTTCCTTTATAATTGTTTTTAGTTTCTTCAAAGTCCCAAAGCTTCGTTTGACCGTGCTCCTCTATAGCCGTGTGAATTTACCTGAAGGCATTTTTGCTCCCAGTTTACATCCTTTCCTTTTTGATGTCCTCGTTTACTTCTTTTCTAAAATTATGTCATCAGTTATGTAAGCAATGTCACAAATTGTATTCTTTGTAACAATTCAAAAGGTTTCTTCTTTCTTTTAATTGAACTCTCAATTTTTTGTTCTATACATTAGTTTCTGTCTTTTTCGTTTTTTCGTTCTCACTTCTTAAAAAATCATGTTAATTATTTAAAAGGCAACGAAAATATTAAAAGTATATTAATTCAGCAGGACAGAGTATGGTTTAAATGTTTAAATACGAGTTTCAACAAAATTGAAACTGTAAGGTAAAATTTATTTAAAATGTTCATTTATTAAAAACAAATCAGCGTTAAGTTAAGCATCGGTTCTGCAAAATGTCAATTTAAATAAAATTCTAATGTGTTTATCTTGTCTAAATTACGACTCCATCAACATTTAGGTCTTGTCTTTGTTCATGTATAACCATTAATTACAATTTCTGAATGTTTAAAACCATTTCCAAATCATACTTCCTACATTTATATATTAACTTTATTGTCACAGATTCAGTTTAATGCCAATTTCCTGCAAGAGCAACTTGATCAGCTGCAAATAAGAGTGTAATTAGGCAGTCCTTTGCAGTAGCTACGTTTATCCTATTTAGAATCATGAGTTAATTAATATTTGGTCTTTTACACAGGTTTAAATTTTTAAAAATTTCTCTCGCAGGAAGTTGAGACACGCCCAAACATATTCTAGTTATTAAATTACCCAACACAGTACAAAACGTAACCATTCAGAATCCTGTAACTTGTTGTTTTCACGCAGCTTTAAGGTTATTTTTAATTACATTGTTTAGTGAAAATTTATTGCCACTCTGTATCAGACGCTGTCGTTAAGTTTCGACCATATATTTAGTGTTCTCAGATACGTTAAAAAATTGTGTTTCCACCTTTACACACAATGGGTATATTTAGCTTTTCCGTTCGTTCGTCTGATTCATATCACTGCGCCACCCGTTCTCACGTGCTCGTCGCAGAACGTAAACAAAACAACACGGATATGATTCACGGTCAGTGATAATTATATGACGGGAAACAAAGCGATTTGGAATTCGCATTAACGCGCACGCGGCGGCACATATTTTCTAGCAAATATTAAGTAATTGTTTCCCAGACTAGACGGCATTCTTAAGTAAGCAAGTAAAGGAACACGCCTAAAATTCTACAAGGTGATGGCTCATCCCACACTTCTTTATGGGTCTGAGAATTGGACTTTAACGAAAGGCCAGACTAGTCGCATCCAAGCGGCTGAAATGAGATTTCTCAGGCACGTGGCAGGGTATACTCTCCATGATAATAGAAGAAACACAGATATACGGCAAGAACTGAATATTATGAGTATACCCAACAGGAACGCCCAGTATCGGCTGAAGTGGTGGGAACATCTTTGCGAAATGGATGACTGCCGCATCCCCAAGCAACTGTAGAACTATAAGCCGAGGGGACGGAGAGGTGTGGGACGTCCGAGGAAGCGCTGGAGTGACCAGCTCTAATCTTTGCCTATTTGAGACCGGAACAAACCGTGAAGATGTTTTTGGTTTAATCCGTGAAGATGATGATTTATTTATTGTTTATCGTGTTCAATAATCTTAAAACTTGTCGATTACAAAAAGGAAGCGCAAATAATTGTAGTTCGTAAATTTGTGAAGCCCAGATGGGAGTATGTAAATACTTGTGAAATTGAAACAGATAAAAATTCTAAAGAATACACATAGAGATTGTTGCTGAAAATGATTTAAAACGATTCCGATGAAAGGCAGGAGTACGACGAAATTTAATTTTGATATTTTACCACGTATCTATTGCAAACAAAGATGTTGGATATTGTAATTAATATTGCATTAATATTTATTACCGTTTCAAAAGTAATTGTATATTAATACTCATTACTCTAATACCAAAAAATAAAAAGAAATAAAAATTTTAATTGTTATTAAAAAATAATTTATTACATTTGGTTGACGTAAACGTCATAACAAAACTGATTAATTATTAATTTATTTAATCATTATAAGTGTTAACTTACGTATCTCTTTACTTTAAATAAATGTTTTCTTATTCATCTATTAACTTATGTCTTGTTCATTCCTGTCTCCGTCGCTTTCTTGCAGATTAACGACAATGCATTTCATACTATCGTTGTGGAGACTTTCTTTTACGAAATCGTTTTCTTGCAGTTGATCACGGTGTACACACACTTTATCCAGTCTTCAATGGTGACATGGCTAAAAGCCCCTGCCACAAGTCTTCTTCTTTTTTATTTTGAACATGGTATTTTTTTGGACCACCTCTCCTTTCACTTGTGCTCATATGATTTTGATTGGGTTCTATTGGCAATGATAGACAATAGGCGAACAACTTCGTGGCCCATCTCCAGAGAAATTCTATTAGAAATGGTCTCTGTGCCGTCCCGCGATATACAGCAGCTCTGGAACCGTATGGCTTGTTTTGAGAGGTTAATCTTTACTGCTCAGCCATTCTACAATATCTATTATTTTTCTAAGTTGAAATTTGGATGTTGATTTCCTTCTGGGTTTGTATACACTAAACACTTCGAATGAGCAAAGAACAAGTCCCTGCTATTGCTTTATGAATGTCGGTAAAGTACTTCTTCTCTTAAGATAAAGTTTGTCGGTTTGTTAAAAGATCTTTAAGATGACTATACACTGAAACTGACTTTCTTTTCAACAGACTTGTAATATCCAGAAATTGCTATTTTAAACGAGTGGCAATTAAAAAACACTAAAATAAAAAAAAATTATAAAACACAAACCTACACAATATCCACATCATAAAATAATGAATTAGGACTGAATAAAGTACAGCTTGGCGAGGTAAAGATTATGCAGAAGCGGACGAAGCTATGCTTGATCTTGGGGCGTCAGAACGACTCTAGTTCTGTTTGGTCAAAGGTTTTGTGATATTTTTTCATTGACTTGACACAATTTTATAATAATTTTATAAACTCTTTGAAAAAACTTTTTTTTATCAGCAAGACTTGTACACGTATGGCATAGAAATAATTCTAAGTGTTGACATTTTGGGAATAATATATTTTATTAACATTAAAATTAAAATAATTTTGTAATAGTTATTATTATTTTTAACGTAACTATACACTCTTTTACATAAAACGAAATGATATTCAAAGTCACTTGAGAAGCATATGACACATCTAGACAAAAGACTTATTAGACAAAGCAGCCCTATTTAGCCCACTGTTGTTTAGTAGTAGGCGAAGCAGTAAAGGAAGTTAAAGACGATAAAGATTATGCAATGTAGGATACAGAAATAAAAAACCTTATACGAACAATGCAATATGACAACGCAAAATCATTTGAAAAATTTAACAAAGTAACAAAACCCTGCTTTAAATATGACATGAAAGATCAGAAAAATTATACAGAAACTTTACTGATAGCTTCGTTAACCGGTGCTCCAGTGATCCGTTCTTTTTGTTATTTACATTTAAATCTTACGTATGTATTCTATTCTTATTTTATTGCAGGATCCAAATTTAGTTTTCCCTTATCTCCGTATTTCTAATCCGGTCTCCCTCATTTTATATTTGATTTCTTTACAAATTTCATTTCCGCTACAGTTTTTTTCAGCTACACACCCCATATTCAAACTCATTGCAGAATAATTACAACCTTTTGTGAGTAGGACATCGTCGTTTATTAAGGATTCAGCGGACTTTATTAAAAAATACAATTTTTAACGTTGGGTCAAGGAGACAATTTGGTCAGCTTTGACGTTGCCCCACTTTTCACAAATATTCCTGTATACTGTAGATGACGCTTTAAAAGTTATTGAACCTCAATTGTCGCCTGATTTGTACCGTTTAGCTTCAGAGTGTCTCAAGTCATGTTTTTAATGGGATGACAAATATTACGAAAAAATTACAGGGAGCAGCTATAGAATCGCCATCGTCGGCAGTTGTACCCAATATTTACTTAAAGGAATTTGAAAACGTGCGTTGAATTCAGCGAGACTAAAACCTACGCACTTATACAGATAACGGGACGATACTTTTGTTATCTGGTCACACGGACACGAAGAATTAAAGGCTTTCTGCTAGCATCTATGGTCACATAGACTTGAGGATACTCATTGTAATATGAGTGGAACGTTGTTATACAAGACTTTTTTGATGCTGTCCATACCAGAAGAAAACTTTAAAACATAATGGTAACACCGGCCGCGGAAGGCTACGTGAGAATATGACATTAATGCAGTATTTATTCCGGCAGAATAGTAATTTCAAAAATAGAAGAAGATCTGAAAATATAAATTAAACACTTTTGTATTCTTACTATCAAACAGTGCAACAACAGCAGACAAAAACTGAAGCAGAAAATAAAATTCAGAAATTACGTAAAACAGCTAAATTCAAATGCATGAATCAACCACTGAAACTAGACAACGATGTGACAAACTAGTCAGGCCAGGAAGAAGGTAGCAACAGTTATTGAGATCCATATGCAAAAAAACACGCGCGCGAGCGTTCAGTTCTTCTTCTTCTTCATCTTGGAATAGGCCAATCCCCTGTTCCGGTCCCACAGAAAATACACACACTTAACCAACCCTTTCTAGGTCTTGCTATGCTTGCATTGACAACATTTCTTATACAACGTGCCATTTGTCATCCTATTCGGTGATCAGTGATTCTTTTTTCGTTTTTGTTTTCTGCAATATAATAATGGATATTTAAAATGTTCAACTCTTTGCGTCTGTTTTCACTGTAGAGTCTGTCTCTTCGTGTGCAGCCAAGTTAAACACGTGTGGCCGGTATCCTACGGCAGCCAAGTTTCAACAACCAAAACTGGCGCAGCTAACAAATTTTAGTAGAGTCTCTTTCCTTGTTTTCCTCGATGACACTTGACGAATTGTGCCACATGTTGACTGAAACCTATGACCAACATCCACATCACAAGTGATGTCAGAGCCAAGGTCTTTACTCTTATTATCCAATACAATCTTAGTTCGCAAGGTGTGTTTGCAAATAAACGCCATATTTTTAGTCTTATTCATAGAAATTTCATGTTGTAAATTGAACAGACTGCTAACTGAAACACCGATCCCTGGATAATGATTACTTAATCATCCACAGACTCATTGTATTCATGTACATTCTATTATTCATTTGTATTCCCAGATTGTAATGTCCACTCTCTATCTATACCAGCAATATAGATATTAAAACGATGTTGCAGATATACGACAGCCTTGACGCGCTCCCTGATTAATGTAAATTTCCTCCGGTCGAATCCTCTCTTATGAACAATACTATTCTTGTTCAAAACTGTAAGCTCTTTCTAACGTAAATACGATGTTTACGATAATCCCTCTTACACATAATGTAAAATAGAATGACTATAACTCTATCAAACGCTTTTTCATGTTCAATGTAAGTGTCTCCAAACTAAATTCCTTTCTTTCCTCAATCAATATTTTCAAAGAGAGATTTTCAAATATATTTATCAATAAAAGATCGGCTCTTACGAAATCCTACCAATTTGCCAATAGGAAAATATCCAAGATAGAGCAATGTCTTTCAATAATAATTTTTCCAAATAACTTGTCAGTTGTGGTTATCAAGCTTAAAACTCTGCAATCTTATGGCGCAGTTCTATCACTTTTCTTAAAAATAGAAGTAACTTTAGCTCTGTTTAATAATAAATATTCTTCGTCGTATGATGGGTAAAAGTTATGGTTTAAATAATATTAAACGATATTTCTTTAACGAAAAACATAACGCGTATTGTTAAATTCTCGGCTTAAAATCAACACTATACAGGAAAACTATAAACGAGAATAAAAAATATCCTATACATGATAAAAGTACTAAAATAAGTGTAAGGTGAATAGAGAAAGAACTAATTTTAGGCCTAATATTAAAATGTAGGCCTGCAATAATCAAATACAGCTTGTTTGGTTTTTTCGTGAGTAGAAGTAAGGAATTTTTAAAACAAGCAGACAAAGTGTCAGTCAGAGAAAGTAAATTAGATGTGACATATCCTGTCCCAGCTTAAAATTAATGGCCAGGCGGCATCAGCTCTTTGTAATAACTGTTAAGTAGTGTATGGTAATTTATCACGGTCTTCTAAAAAACTGTGTATTTACAATTATAGGAAAAGTTCAATTAATAATAAATAAAGGTCATGAGGAAGTGATGTATTGTTTGCTAAAATGTCAAGGTACTTTATTCAAATAAATGTGTTGATTATTTAAGTAACACGTTAAATAAATGCTTACCTTGGAGAGGAAAGGAAGTGTTTGTATCTTATGGTACGTTACTCCGGTGTTTGAAAACTAAAGTTGCTGTATCATGAAAGATAAACTAATGAACTTTAAAAACAACAATATAAAATTTACAACATTCACACAATATCAATAGTTCTGTAATTATTCTCTGTCTGTCTAATTCATTTCCTCTCATCTATAACCTGGATCAAAAACTCCAAAAATAGAATTTCTCGTAATTATTACTCCTTTTCCCGTAAGAAATACTCGTGCATCGCTCTTAGCAGCGGCTTCCTCTATAAATCGGCCAACCAGAAACACCGTGCATCCACCTCCCTCATCAGCATTTTGTTAGAGTTAACTAACCTTTCTAACCTTTCCTCCACATTATCACTCGTCAGTTGGGACGAGTGCCGGCAAAACAATCTAATCCCGTCTGTTTGTATCTCCATTGTCCTCTCCTTCTTGTCTTAACCATCGAGTTCCTTGACACCATCCCCTAAAGTTAAATAATATATTTAGCGTCCTTAATATTAGACGGCTCTTCAGTTACACAATTATCTCTAGTGCCTACACCACAATCTGCTCGCCCTTGTTTACCAGTTCTACATAAAACACACACGCATACCACATTCACTCTTCCTTTTACTTTATATATTTGTGGCCTCCTCCTTCAAGACTCGCATAGAAGAAGGAGGCACTGGCATTGGCATAGGTCTTCCTTCACTGTCTTTATCCTTTAGCTGAGGAGGGTTTTTTCACCGCCCGGGACTCGTCTTTGTACGGGTTTGAAACAGAACGAGAATGGAAATATAAATCTCTAGAGGAAATAAAATTGATGCAAAAGGCAAAGTTCAAAATAAGGTGGTTTGGACTCGTGCGATTAGGAAAAATTTTCTCCGTCGAACGATCATTAGCCTGGGACCGTTTATCGCACTACTTCAGACTAGGCTAATGGGTTTACATCTATTTTGATACGCTCTATAAACGCTCTAAGGTCTACCTTTTTCACCCGGAGGATGCCGTCAGCGTAATGTGCTACATGATTCCAGGCGTTCTCCCTTCTAAGCATGGCTCCGACAGCCCACCTATCACAGTTGAGGAAGGTGTGCTCAGTGTTATATTCTATACCACGGAGGTAGGATCGGACGTATCCATGACCGCTAAGAAGTTGCATCAGTTAGAAGCCGGCCTTCCTACGCTTTCTCTCGATCCACGCCCTTCCGTGTTTGATCAGATCGCAGTCCAGCGCGCACTCTTCTCCTCGTCACCTTTCAACCGTCCCACCATTCATGCGTATAGAGGCTCTCTTGGTATTATGCCTTCTTCTAGCCGACTTCATCTTTCCTAAGGTGCATAACTCTCCGCTCCTCGGTAAGCGCATCAATAGGGATATCTCCCAGCGATCACCATAACAGCTGGTTCAGAGACAGCGGGTAAGCAGACGCTACGCTCAGAGCTCCCCTAGTCTGCATCTGGGCCAGTTTCTTTCGGTATACCTTTTTGTTCAGGGCATCCGCGCACACTTCTGCCCCGTACAAGATAATTGACTGGACCCCCGTCATAATCAGACGATGCTTACACGGTCTTGGTCATAAACTGTTGAGCGGCGTGAGAGTTTTAGCAGCTTTATCTGCCGTATGCCGTATCTGGTGGAAGAAACTCATATTCGAGTAGACTAAAACCCCGAGGTATTTGGCCACAGATTGCCACTGAACGACTACGTCTCCGACTCGAAAAGGTAAAAACACCCCCCAGTAATAATAATAACAATAATGATAATAATAATAATAATAATAATCATAATAATAAATTTTCTTGTGTTCGCCTGTATGTATTCAGAAGTTAAATAATTGCTTACATCATTTATATACAAAAGAGTTTAAATCTGTGGAAGTTCTCTTGTTTCAGTACAAGTCTTTATTGCAAACGATACTTTATACTTTCGTTATCTGTTAGCTTTATGTTGCTTGTTCAAATTTGTAAGCCACTTATTTTCTTAAATCGTTTTGACAGGGAAATATCAACAAGGGGAAGGAACAAACTACAAGGATTGGAAGAGAATCCAGAAAATTGGAAGACAGTAAAAATAAGAGAAGTGAGAGTACAAAAAATAAATTTTGTATGAATAGGAAGATATAAGGAGTACAATGAATATGGAGAATTTGTTTACACACTCCAGACACGTTTGAAACTAAACTCAATATTAGAAAAAATATTAAACAAATATTTTATTTTATTTTATTTTACAATTGCACCAGAAATAACTGCCAAAACTGCAAGGATTTTTTTAACAATGAGCAGACAAGCGATATTAATGATAACGAACAAATATTACCTTTCTAACAAACAACTCACTTTAGTATTGAACTAGCGATACCCCGAGCTCCACGAAGTGAAACAGATTTTATACAAGAGAACACAAACAGCTTTCCACTGTACGGCAGAGTTACTTAATGTAGTTAAAGTTTGGAACTTACATAAGTGTAATACGATTAAATAGGATTTTATGGCGCCAATGAGAGAATCGGAAACAGCTGTAGCGTATCCTCCCTCTTCCCATACGACTACCACGTGGAAACGACGGTTTAGGATTCTACACAACAGCGTCTGTAAAACACGCACACACTTTGCGTTAAGTTTTAAAGTTTGAAGAAACACTACTTTGTAAATTGTTAACGTAAACTCTGGCTGACATTAAGCGTAAAGATATGTTCACATTTTTACTATAGATTTTAAATGTATTTACATACAGAAATTATTAATAGAGAAGAGTATAGCGTTGTAGTTGTGCCTAAGTGTTGTTGATAGATAAAATGTTGTATAAACGTCCAAAAAGAGAAAATGAAAACAGGTAAGAGTTCTTCTTTTACTGGCTCTAGAACGCCTATCCTAGAACGTCTTTTACTGGCCTGGTAGGCCTTGGTCTCCGCAAAAATCCTCCTCCACTCCCCTCTATAATTCGTCAATCTCTTGCAGCAAACTCTCAAGTGATGTCGACGATATATATTTTCCTTGGTTGAACCCTCCTTCTTTTTCCATATAACCCTCACTTCCAGTTACACTTAACCATTCTTGTATCCTGCGTTCTTTCAACGTGCCCCAGCCAACTTATTCTTTGTGATTTGATGAAACTTACTATATCTTTCCCTTCAATTAGTGGGTTTCATTCTTCAGTTTTCCTTAACACAAGCATTAAAGTTAGAAATTGAGTGTCCTAGAAGTAGAAGAAAAAATAGGCCCACAAGATACATGGATTAGCATTCCTATCCTTTCAGGTAGGAGGGATAGGAATTTTACTAAAAATCGCAGAAAAATTACAATAAGTATCGGGGCAATGGTAACATAATCATGTGTCCGATAGTTTCAGTCGACCACTCGTCTAAATCGCATTTAACACTTTCAAATTATTTGTATGAGTACACTTAGTTTTGTTCCTCCTGGGGAGGAGGGTAATTAATGATATCCGTAGTTTTTTCGACACGACCGAGACCACTTTCTTCCTTTGAATACTAAAGCAATTATAATGTTTGATACATTCATAACTTCTCTACACATACGGAATTCTTAAAGTCGTCATTTCTACGGCGTGATGAGCTTTATAAGAATTCACTCTGTTACAGTGTAATACAATCCATAATACTTGATGTATTTATCAACAAGAACAGTTTGTTTGTCCAGAAACATTAAAACATGCCTTGCTTGTTGAAGAAAAGGACGTAAAAGTATTGTAACAACTCGCTATTACAGGATTTTCGTGTTTTACAGGAGGTGTTATGTTTTCCTTGAGGGGTTCGTAAATATTAAAAGATGTCTTGCAACGATATTTTGCAACATGCTGCAAGACTTTCCACACTTGGTATCGTGTATGTTTTTATAAGGCAAAGGCCAACTCTCGAGCTATCTATCTTGTGATCGCTTTTACCATTTCACTTGTGATTAACTTTATTGATGAGGCACTCAAAATGAAAAGTAACTACGCTAGCAAAATTCGTGAAACTACTCTTAAATCTCTGTTCTTATGTAAGTGAATCAGTGTCGTCATTATTTAGGTCTCCTAAATGACATGAGTATCACTGTACGTTTACTGATTGTCGTGACTGGCGAATAAAGGTTCTTCGTCTGGACACGATCCTGACCAGAACCACGTACGTTGCTGCCATTAGAATGGCATCTTAATCCTGCAAAGCTATTTTATTAAACGTTCAAGAACGTCGGGTCTTACAACACGCTGCAAATTAAACTACAATTTCTTGTAACAAATTTATTTTACATAAAATATGGACGTTGACGCTGGCTTGTATTTTGGTTTCCTAACACGTAATACAGCTACTACAATGGTGATAAAGCTTTTCTCTTCAAAACCAGTGATTATGACGTTATTGTGACGTAACTGCCCCACCATTCGAGTACAATAGCAGAGGATATTGTCTACGTACAGAGCACAGAGTGCATATTGTTTACATACAGAGGATATTGTCGCAGAGGACATGGGTCAAGTTCAAGCGAAATTGTCGAGGGAGACGTAAAGAAACCAACTTAATCCAGTTCAGTCCGGGAGTATAGTGACGTCAAATGGTACTTACGCGCGCGCTTACTCACACACTTATTCAGAATGCGTAATAATTACTGTGTGAACATACCACAGCAAGGGCACTATAATGATAATAATTGTTGCGTGAGTAAGTTAGAACGCACGCGCGCGCTCACATGTGTGTGTTACAACATCGTGTAGTAATGAGTTTGTTTTCCTTCACAGGCGTTCCTTAGCTGTCAACTTAATTTACCACACTGTATAATTGCACTGCTTCACAGAACATACAAGTTCAGTGCCAAATTGATTCGTTTGCTCTTGAATTAAAGATCTTTAGACCGTTTTCATTTGTCTTCGTCATCCATGTCCTTTTTAAATTAGAAAAGTGCTCTAAACGGATATAAAAGCTGTGCTTGAAACTCAATTAATAGCCCTACGCATCGTGCACACAGTCAACTGTACATCACTATTAAAAAGTCACTGTAGAGGAGACAATTGTGAGCCTCTAGACGTAACAAGCTGTGGACATAGTTGACATGTTTATTACTGCGATTCTCTACAGTCAGTCTTGTAACTATGAGATGGGGGTTCAAATCCTCCCCATATATATTAAAAATTTTAGCAAAATTCTATGATCACTTAACGTAGGCCTATTTCTAAGCCAACTTAGAGTGTTGAAATAACGATTATAAAATGTGTAGAAATAAAAGTAATTACAATATGTGTAAAACAACTATATAGAATTTTGTTCAGAACAGTTATTACTCAACATTTGGTAAATAATGTACGTATTTCAGCCTTAAAACAACAATTAAGCACTCTCCAAAAAAACGAAGGCACAGCCTATTTATCTACCTTTATTCTTTTACATTCTAATTCACTTTTTAGGAGGTTCCCTTTGTCATGACTTCTCTAGTCTGACGTCTCTATGGTTCGAACCCTCATCTTTGCACTGGTAAACTAGAAATTTATGACTTTAATTCGGTAAAATGAGACTATTTTAATACAGGATTTTATATAAAAGATGACGAATTTAAACACAAACTATATGTCGTTTTAAATATTGTTGGGACATATTCCTAAATTAAAGTGCGAAGAAGTGATAAAACCGGGTTTATCAAAATATCTTCAGAAAGACTCGTTTAACAGATTTATTAAGCATACAAATTTAGAATTAAATTGTTTCCAAATAACATATGATGTATTACTTTTAATTTGAATTACAATTCAATCAGAATAGGATATTCTGCAGTCAGCACTTTTAGTATTATCTTAAACGTTAATACTTAAAAGCTTTGAGACGGAAAATTTTTTAAAATTGTATGAGAAGTAATGCTGGATTTCTCACTTGGCCTGAGGAAAAGGGAGGGGCGAGTTATACTTTTAAGCTAGTCTGATCCTCCGCAGAACCTGCAACTAGTTACACCACAGTCAGAGGCGGATCCAGCAAGAAATTTTAGGTGGGGAAAAGTTGAGTTAGGGTAGGAGGATTATGGACCATTATTTAAAGCCCTAAAGTATAAATTATAGGAATGAGTGAAGATCACAAATAGAGTGTTTTATTATCAACACAATAAGTTTATTGACCTTTTATGATCTTCACTTAAAATTTAAAATACAGGCCTACTACTATGGTATACACACTACTGCTTTTTCTATAACTATTTCTATGATATGTATCAAACAAAAATTAACATGCTGGTAACTAAGGTACAGTAAATATGTGACGTAGTTGTAGAGTAAAACCACAAAGCTACATAACGTGATATGAATTTTTTTATATTGACAATGATAAAACAAAGAAAAACATTTCGTCTGAAGTGGACATTTGGGAGGGGAAATTTCCCCCTTTTCCCCCTCCGTGGATCCGCGCCTGCTACAATCGACATTTATTCTGCAAGCCGCGACTTGGCACGTCGAGTCTATTGCAATCCTGTTACTGCGGGTACTTTTTGTTGATTTGTATACGTATTCTGATTTTCCCAGACCGAATCTAGACATCAGCATACATTATGTTTTGGTGAATGTAAAACATCTGACGCGATTCCCTCCGCGTCCGCTAGAGGTCTTCATGTTTGACGAATGTTCCCAATGTGTATCTCCCTATTCCAAATTTCCCTCGTGATGCGATTGAGCTGAAAATAGAAGGTTCTAAAACCTTGACAAACCTTCTGTACAATCAAGACAACTCATGGAAACGATTCTGTCACAGGGAGATTTTTTCGTAATATTTGAGTCGTCTGAAGATGAGTCCTAGATGATCTGGAGACAAACCACTAACAGATAATAGGGTACAGATAATGAGAGGAGACCGAGCGTTGAGAAGAGACAGAGGGGGAGAGAGAGATGCAGATAGATAGACAGACTGACAGATAGGGTGACAGGAATAAATGAGTGAATGTGGTGTGTATGTGTGTGTGCGCGCGCGCGCGCGTTATATTACACTAGGAAAGGGCAAGCGAGCGATCGGTGGGGATGCTGCAGGTGATTGTGTAACTGACAAGGCATCTGATTTTAAGACGCTACAATGACATTTTACGTCAGGGGTTCTTGTCAAAGAGCACCGCGAATAGGACAAGAAGGAGAGCACCGTAGAGAATGAGTATATAGAAGTAGTAGCAAGAAATAAATAACACTTTTTGATGGCTGCCATTTTAACTGACCACTGATTATGAGAGAGAATGGTAAGGAAGTTTAGTAATTGCAGTAGACGGTTGTTGAGGAATGTGACACGATTAGTGTTAATGGTTGGCCAGTTTCTAATAGAAGTCGTACATAGGAGCAAAGGGCGCAAATTTACCTTCAAGGCGTACCTGTTGGTTAAGCTTATGGTGGTAAGGAAGTGTTCTACTTAGGTAGTACATTACAGCGTTCGTGTGGGTAATACGTGGGTGGAGGTAAATTATACTGCGCGATGGATGACTACCCTCTATACCCTCTACCCTTGACTACCCTCTATTAAAACGGAGACGCTCTCAGCCGTCTTCACTTAGATGCTGATCGGTTTCAAAGCGAGTTGTGCCTTGAACGCATTGTTGCTTTTGTGTTGTATAGAAAATAGCTGTCTACTTTGACAAAGATTGTATTAGGCTTGTACATGGTAGTTACAGAATATGACATGAGAATGTCTAGTAGGAAAACCAAGATGATGTCCTGTTTAGGGAGCTATCCAGTGAGAACGAAGTTTGTGGTTAGACATGAAATTATAAAAAGGAAGTGTTTCATTGCAGCACTTAAATGTGATATCTCTGACGAGGATGACAAAGTCAGCCTAAATGCGTGAAATATAAATCAACGAATAAGTGACACCATACAAACCACATTAAGAGACAAACAACCAAGGAAACGCAGATAAAAGTTTTCCAAGTGGGCAATTTATTGTACGAATCCAGCTCCTGGGCAGCAGGAATAAAAGGTACGAGGCAGGCCGAAACATCAGAGACCAAAGTTCTTAAATCTGTCACAGTGTGTACTTGGGAAATGAAAATCGTATTTACGTCCAGTGATCATAATTTCAAAGCTTAAACAGTCAAGTCGAGAGTTCATGTTAAAGGAATGAGCTAGAGAAGAATTCCCCAGCTGGCAGTAAACTATCGGCTAGAACGGTGGTAGATCAAGCTGAAGTAGTCATATATATATATATATATATATATATATATATATATATATATATATAAATCGGTTCATAACGTTATCCTACGTCTTCCGATCCCTAGTCTCCATTGGTCTCGATCCAAAGATTCTTCTTCCAATTCCCGGTCTTTCATTGCCCGATTGATGCCTTCTCTCCAACTCAACCTAGGTCTTCCTCTTCGCCTACGACCATATGGTGTCCATCCCAAAATTTGTTTGGGGAGTCGATTATCCGGCATTGTTTGCACATGTCCAAACCATCTTAGCTGTTTTGTTTTTATGTCGTCAACAATAGAGCACTGTACCCCCATTATCTCCCGGATTCTGACATTTCTTACTTTTTCCAGTTTTGACCTCCCTGCCGCTCTTCGCCAATAATCCATCTCAGTAGCCTCCAACAACTTTTCTGTTATTTGTGTTATTGGCCATATTTCACACCCGTATGACGTAATTGGTTTCACAATTGCATTGTATATACGATGTTTATTTTGTTTTGATATTTGTTGGTCCCACAATATGTTGTTCAGCAATGCTATTGATTTTCTTCCCAAGTTATTTCTTTCTCTTATCGCTTTATCTAGACTACCATCTTGTGTAACTGCCGTTCCTAGATATTTATACCTACTGCAATTTATTATTTCTTGTTCGTCTTCTAAACTTAAATTCTTCTGTTCTCCACCAATGCACATATACTCCGTTTTCTTTGTGTTTACTTAAAGGCCCCATAGCTTATATTCCTCTATAGGTTTTCGTGTCATGTATTCCATGTTATGATAGTCCTGAGCTACCACGACTTGGTCGTCAGCGAAACACAGTGTGTACATTATGTTATCAATTAGAGGTATCCCCATTTTGTGGCATTTCTTTTCCCAGGTTTTGAGGGCTTGTTCCAAGTATATCTTAAAAAGCGTCGGTGAGAGACAACATCCCTGCTTCAGGCCCTTACTAAAATTAAATCCTTTTGAGACTTACTTCCAATTTTTACGTGCGCTTTCCGTTATATAAAGTCTTAACCGCTTCGATTAAAGTGGAGGCGATGTTTGTTCGTTGAAGTGCCAGCCAAAGTTTGGTGTGCGGATTACTACCCTACGCTTTCTTAAGGTCAACATATAGACAGTGCACTTCTTGGTTTACAGCAGTTTTCTTTTCTATGATTTGCGTCAATCAAAATAAGTGATCTATGGTTGATCTCCTCGCCCGAAAACCAGCTTGTTCCTCTGCTTCCATGTCCTAGTATTGATAGTATTGATGTTCAATTTTTTTCTTCAGAAGTTTTCCATACACTCTACTGATTGAACTCGTCGCCGCAATCCCACGGTAATTGCCGCATTCAGTTGTTTTACCTTTTTTGTGAATGGTTGATACAAAAGATGTTTTCCATTCTTGCGGTATTTTTTTATCATTTATGCATCTATGGAATAGTTTCGTGATGTTCATATAATTTTGTTGTGCCATATTGAGCAGTTCCGCCAGAATGTTGCCGGGTCCGCGGGCTGTTTACCATTTTTCAGATGTCGACATATTTTCTTTATCTCTTCCGTGGTTAACCTTACAGGCGATGAAGTCGTTCTAATATTGTCGAATTCATAATCGGTGTTATTTTGAAATTCTGGTCTGCTTTCTCTTAGGAGGTTACTAAAATATTCGTCCCATTTCTATAGAGATATTGGCGATATTAAATCTTTCTTTTTTCCCGTCTTATCGACTTTAGGAATTTCCAACTTTCAGTACATTGCCTGCCTCCTATATTAGTATTCAGTCGGGCGCAATTCTTATCCCACATTTCATTTTTTCTTTGCGTTATCATTCTCCGCACCGCTGCTTGTGCTTCCTTGTATGTTATTTTGTCCTCAACACTGAAGTAGTTATACGATTTAAAATTTTAGGGACGAAAGAACTAGAAGATAGCTGTGTGTTGCAATTATTACTAGGTTTATTAAGTTATATTGTTTTAGCGACGTTTTAATAAACCGTTTATTTGTTTCTGTGAACATTACATAATGGGTTATTAAATTTGTGTAAGAAATCACTGGTTTAAGCGTAATTTGAAAATATTAAACAAAACACTCCACGTGTCACTGTCTCAGGTGTCTCTTTATTTCTATCACACAAAGATTTAATCGCGTAACAATATAATGTGTTTTAATTATTGAAGGGTGACCGCAATACTAACGGTGTCTGAAACCGTATTGCTTCAGATATGCTTTCAGTTTATTCTTTACTATTAATTACAAGTATATAAACCGTTAATGACAACGTACGTTTCCTATAAACGTGATTCAAATTTAACAGTCCTGCAAGATTTGTACAAAGAGGGTCAATTAGGTGAATCGAGTACGGTCGATATTAATGTATTCACGGACAGAAGGTGAAAAGCTGATACACGTAATGGACTAACTAGTCATTTGGGGAAAGTGAGGTGCTCACAATACGCTTGGCATTTGGGGTACGTATTAAACACCCTCAACCTGGCCGCTCTCCAACACAGTGCAATCAAACACTTAGTGATTATCTTCTGACGAAGCTCCCATTATGGCTTTACCGTCCGGTCACCTTTAGCAACTCCTTATTTTGTAGCACTGTAAAGTACACTATAAAATATCCATTAACTATTGTACACATGAGCATTTTATTTCTATTTTTGTTATTTGTTACAAATTACGTTAAGCAGAACTTATGACATACGGGAAATAAAAAGCCTTAATAAACAAGAACCATTTACTTACTAAGTACTTAGTACAAGTCTTTACTTAAGATCATCACACATCCAAAATGATTTCCGCCTAAAAAATTTTTAAATTCAAAAACAAGTTGAAATCACTGCTGGTCACTGCAGGGTAGTATGTGAGGGCTCGAAAATATTCCAAGAAATTTCTCGATCAGTAGTTGAGTTGTTTCAACTGAGTGTGTGTAATAAAACCCACACCGTTTTAACTGAGAGTTATCATGAATGAAAACAACACCGTTTGAGGAAAGACCGCGTTCTTGTTTTGAATTGCTCAACAATTGTACTAAATGTATTACAGTAAGGCACTAAGACTCACCATTCATCGTTATTCCACGCGGCATGAAAAAATGAGTAGAACGTTTTCCAGGTCTCAGAGAATCAAATTCTGTGTGCTCTCAAACGTACTCCGTTTTGTTTGAATTTCATCAGTCTTGATGGAGATCCTGAACGATGCCATTCCATTGATTATTGCTTAATTTTAAAGAGTTTTGTGGGAGATACATGTGGTACTGCCAGTAACAATATTATTGAGGATTTCGCCACCTTCTTGGTTATATCGAATTTCGGACTTGGGGAGATTTTTAATTTTGCCAGTCGTTTTAAACTTTTTGTTACAAGAGTTGACAAAAACTGAGTTAGAGCAACAATGAATAAATTAGACTTATATTATTGCCTTAAATTGTTCTGCGTCTTTTTTAGATTCAGAGCCTTGGGTTTCTTGATCGTCTAAGCTGGACACCTAATTTTATTCGCCTAGCGTTTTTTGGTCTATCTAGACCTTTTATAAGTTTAAGTGTGTAAGCCACTATTTCCTTCGTGTCGTGATTGGTATACATCTTACCTACATGTTCAAGCAACTGTCCTCGATAATGATTGATTTTTTTAATGTTATAAAGTAAATAGAAAGAAATGTTATCAAACGATGGCGTAAGTATTCTTTGACACACCTGCGCTCAGTTATAGAAACAAATATTGCTCACGTAGTCGCGAGAAATATTTAAGAGAATTTGATCGGCTAGAGCGAGATGTATCCAAGGTGAAAACTACTAACGTCTACCGGAAAAATTTGTTAGCCAAGAGAGACATGAAAGCCAGGAATTTGTAGTCCTTTAGACGTAAAGGTTAGCCAACATGAGATTCCGTGTTAATTGTCATTCTAATATTATTGTTAATATCATTATTAGAGTAGAAATCATATGTTTCCGAGCCTGGGGAATTTCGTCTGACGTGTACGACGTGGCTAAACGTTACTGAGCGTTAAATTATACGCCATGTAATATAACAGGAATGGCATCATTGTAATGTTTGAAGGTCATAGACAAATTGAAAACACACCGCGACCAGTGTTGCCTTGTCAGATTTTTCAAGCGTAAGTCTGTCACGATGATGTGTGTCAGGGTAGTTCCGTTTTCTCGCTTGTAATTTAAACTTTTTAATAACTACTAAACGGACTCTAATCGTTATTAATTTATTGTTCTTTAGTGTAAACTTATGGGTCTGTGCTTAGTTTATTTTGTGTGTAGTTACTGAATTTCTTGTATAATTAGTGAGTAAATTATAATGATGTTACGAGCGACGATTGTGTTGTAAATATATACATGAGTCGCCCTGGATCCTCAGCGCTTGATAAATAAAGTTATGGCACTTAGATCAAAAGGAAAAGGAATCTGTGACTACCATAATAAGTATGCCAAAATTCACAAATAATTATGCTTATATGCGGACGTGTAAACAACAATGTGTGTAGTTTATATTAATCTGTTATATTGTTGGTATGCACATGTACAGCCGTATACATTGGAGAATCCGCTAACAATAAACAGCGGATTACGAGGCATAGCTGTTTATGTTTGGCTTTAAATAATTTAAACTTTCAGCATCATGGCCATAACTCTCCACTCACACACATTCACTGGTATGTTTGCAGATATTGCATATGTTGCTTCGTTCACCCCAGTTTCTCCTAAATCGTGTTACGTATTATGTTTAGGTTAATGTACAAATGCCGCTTGCCATACACGCGCTACGATACATACAGCTTGTTACCCAGCTTTGTATTCAGCCGGCTCAGAGGTCGCAATCAAGGAAAGTATACTCTTCGTTGTTCTTTACATCTGGACAGTACAGGCAGTTGGGATGATCCTGTATTTTCTATCCTATACAGATAGAATTGAATATGATATGCCGCCTTTCGGTCCATGATCGAGCACCTAAAATCAATCTTGCGGTCCACCGCCTCCTCGGCTTAGATTCCAAAGACGTTTGTCGGCATGCGCGCGGATCCTGTCCTCTTTCCCGAACGCTTCCTTCCGACCTCAGCTCACCTCCGATAGATTACCTGGGGCTCCCTGGGCAGGAAAAATTTGGAATCATCCTGACGATTACCATGACTGCCGGCTCGGAAACAGTACTATATGCGGAGGCGATTCGAAGTGAAGCACGCCTTTGCACCTGGCCGAGCCGCTTCCAGTATTCCTCCTTTCTCAAGGAGTCCGCCACTCCTCCGCCACATAGAGAGGAGAACCGAGCCTCAGTTATCAAGAACCTTCGCTTACTACATCTTGGCTCGCAGACAGGTAGGATGAGACTGCTCAGGGCTGTCACACAACTTCACAGCGTAATTTAACATGCTTCCATAAGTTCAGAATACTGTATATCATGATACCGAGGTATTTTCTGCTGGTTTAGTGTGCACCAATACCCCACCGTCTTGAATAGGGAGTATAGTAGAATCTTTTGCTTCGTTAGGACCACAGTGTCTCTCTTGTTCATTACCAACGACTGTCCTTCCTCCACCATCATCCTTTTACATGCCGCATGACCTGGTTCAGTTTTATGCGAACCTGTTCTACTTCATGTGTTGTAACAAGTGCGAAACCGACTACAGCATATACTCGGGCACATCCAATCTTAACAGACCATCGTATCCAGCATTCCAGAGATCAGGACCGAATATAGATCCCTGCCCGCCCCAGCCGTTACCGCCACTACATGCTGTCCTTCCTCGGTCTGGTAGAGAAGGGTACAACTCTTAAGATATTCACCGACTTTTACTAAGAGGTACATTGGAACGCGGAGAGGAGTTTCTGGTGCGCGAAGTATGTCACTCTACTTTGGAGAGTTATACACGTTTACCACGTCGAATGTTACAAATAGCACGATCCATTAGGAAACAGCTCTGTGGATCGCCTCGGTACCCCCCTGAATCGCATCGGTTGTTGACCGTCGCTTTCTGAAACCGTACTGCTTCGGCGAAAAATCTCTAGCAGTATGGATTTCCGACAGCAGCTTCGACCTTACCATCTTTTCCGAAAGTTTCCCCGACTGTTCAATATGCACAAGGTCCGGTAGGTCAAGAGCAGCCCAGGATCCTCTTTACCCTTACTTATGAACGTTAAACAAGCTATCTTCTGGCAGGCAGGAAAATAGGCGGTGTACATCCTCATTAGCAAACACGGAATCAGCTCACTAACAACCTTGAGTATCTTACTAGCTGTCCAGTCAGTAACTGGTGCCTTTCTATCATGCAAAGATAAAACTGTGTTTTCCAAGTCTTCTACGCAGAAGGGAAGAATGACTTCGATATCACAAAAGACTGTCTCCTCTCGCTTTGGGTGGTTGGAGAAGTGATTTGACCCAATACCGTTCACCGTGGTCGCGTTCATGACGCTAGGTGGTCTGTTGGCCCAAGCTTTTGAGCTACACTTTCGTAAGACTGCTATTTCGGCAGTCCACCTGTAAGCCAGTCGTTTCTGTGACGAGACTCCTTATTCGGGATAGAAGATCCGCAAACTCCGGTGATCATCCTTATATTTAGGTAACAAGTATTAACACCTAATCTATGCAACCAATTAATCCTTGTACCATATAGCAGAGAAACGGTATATGAATCCAAGAAGAAATTCTTAAAATTCGCTTAAATTTATTTTTAATTTCATCATTGTTCAACGATTACCATATTTATACCCCCGTATTACATAATTCCCTATTCCACTGTTGTCGACTAAGTACTTACTACGAGACTATAAAAATATTATTTCAATTGTGCAATTCAAATCTGGATGTGGTATTGAATTTTTATTATCACTCTTGGCAATACCGCATCTCACTCCATATGCGTATAATTTATTTAACGCCATGAGCTGGAAGAGGGAAGACGGCGTTGGCTAAGCGAATACTGCGTACATCGGTAACTGGGTTTACGGTGAACGATAAAACGGTAATCTGTCCTAAACTGAATCCGGGCGATCGTAAACGACGGTCTGACTCAACGTTTCTGTACCTTACCCAGACCCATTGTGTTTGTTGTACTTACTCCGTCCCTGTAGTTATATTACGTAAGCATACAATAAAAGAAACGTAATTTAAATAATAAGTTAATATGCGTCTCTACATAATACTTCGGGCGATCACTACAGTATCTAATATTCTTCCAGATAGTTTTGAACATAATGGAGAAATAAGAAAATCGTAATAAAGTAGAAGTATTTTGGAGTATCTAAATATTATTTATCAAAACACCCAGTTGACTGTGGAGACGGATACACACCGGTCGCTTTCATTCTTAGATGTGAGGTCAACAAGGAACCTTTGGGCACGTTATTTATATAAGACCTGTCCTCACAAATCGTCAGCTAAATGTAGAGTCACATCACCATCCGGCATAAAAAAGGGAGTCCTAAATATGTTAATAAATAGGGGAATACATATGACACACACACACACACACACACACACACACACACACATGCGATTATAAATACATACAGGACAAGAAATACTGAATTACTGACCTACGTTGAAGATCTGCGCAGGAGTGATTACAACGAAGTAGAAATCAGGCGAGCTTTCACAAACCATTTACGCAAAACTAATAATGTCTCCTGCAGGAAGTGAAGTGGATCATGTACGCATTCAGGCCGGGTAGAAACTCGACGCGCTTACTGCTGTATGTACGTATGATCGACCGGATTGTCAATAAATCCATACAGCTTATGTTAAAGCCGATTAGGACGATAGGCCAAATGTTACCGTTTGCAAATAACAAGATACCTCTTTCCACACCTAGCGTCTACAAGGTCTCCTGAGTTGTGGAGATGTGGCGATACGTAGGTGAAACACAGAAAACATGAGACACACGAAGAAAGGAGATACGGAGAATAGACATTCTGCCGCCCCTTGGCAAGACAACACAAAAATCGGGAACTAGTTTAATTCTTTACCAGTAAACCAAACCAGCTGCCGTTGTTAGTAAAACGCTTACTAACAAATTACAAAACAAGTATGATATAGGAAACTGACAAGGTTTGCATAAACTTATTCACTCACTAGGTATTAGCTAAAACATCTCTTTATTGCTATTGAAATATTAATCAAACATTATTCCTGATTTTAAAGAAAGTTATTTTAGTAAATAGCGCTTTTACTGCTTCAAAGATCTTAATTATATTATTCTTGTTATATCAAAATTTATTCATATAACTGTTGCTTTTAATACCACGGATCCGGGTCTCAATTTTCTCAAAATTATTAATTTATCAATATATACATTACGGTTACTATTACTTCTTACAAAATTACAAAATATACAAATCTGATAATTTGTTCATTACATTGCGAAAGTTCTTTAAAGTTCTTTGTTACTTCTTATTAAGGGGAAATTTACAAAAGTTGTGGTTTGATATCACCTGAGGTTGTTGTTGTATTCTTGGGACATCTCCAGTTGTCTTCTACGGGTTGAGTACGTTGTTCTTGGTGTATCTACATCGGGTTGATTTTTTAGTTTACTTGAAGCTCTCGAAGATAGGTTGTTTACTTGAAGTTCCACATGTTGTAATTTCACTTTTCTTAGTGCAGATTCTTGTAGTTCACATTTTCTTTATTTTAATTACAGTTATAGTTCTCACTTTCCAGTACTACAGTCTAGTAGTTAACTATGTTACACTTACATTTGATTTTGTTTTTAAGAGATGTGTTGGCTACCTTTTTTTATTTTATTTATATATTTTCTCACAAACTCTAGACACTACATTATTCACAATAACAAGATTTCACGCTGGATATGCTTCTAGAGAACTTACACATACGTATATGTGTACAACACCAAAACTCACGTCTACTCATTGCGACGTTCTACGGCCGAATGCGCGTACGGTTTAGGGGAGAGGGCACAGTAAGCTAGGGCGTATTTATGCACTAAGAAAATAGTTCGTACTTTTCCTATTATTATTTATTCATTAATTAGAAGATAAATACTTTATGTTTATTTTATTATGACTTAGGGATTTCTTTATTTCTCTAGTCGCATTTGTAATTATTTAAGTAATTATTATTATTATTTACTACTTAATACTTTTCTTAGCGGGTTGGTACTGGAAGGTTTCAAGTTGATACAGGAATCTGGGTATAGGTAAGGGTGTATGATACTCTTACATATTAAAATTAAAAAATTGTAATCTGTGAGATTTTTAATACATTTAAAATCGTCACATCCTCCTGCACTTAACTATGAAAAACGGGGGGGTGTAATAATATAATTCAAATAAGCAATTATATTTCATACTGAAATTTCTCTCTCTCAGCTTATTTCTATTCATCAATCGATTATCTTATACTTATGTCACATCTAAATTCTACTACATCTACTATATAAAATACACAAAACGTAAATCTACCTTATTTTAATTCTTATATCTACTACCGGTTTTTTCTTGAATTGCTCACTCGTTTTACGGAGTTATACTCATGAGTATTTTACTAATAATAATACCGTATTGTAAGAACAATAGAATTACTTTTAGTTTACAGCGCTAAAGATTATTTTTCTTTCTTTCTTTCTCTTCATCTCCATTATACTTGTCATCAGATTTCTCATGAATAATACCATTCTCGCAGGACATTAGCTAAGGTTGATCAGGCCTCGCTTGTATTCGTACGAGGGGGTTTTGAGTTTATAGTTACCTATAGTATAGGATGTTACACAATCTTATCCTATTTCGGTATAAGTCTATACAACATATTTTATTCTTAATACTTAGATAGTATTCTAGGTTTTCTATCTTTCTCGTAGTCTTCCTTCTGTATCTTGACACGAAAAACATTTTTTTATTTGAAACAAATGACTTCTGCGAACGTAATTTTCTGTATTGGGTTCACACAGAGCTACAGTAACGGGGGTGATGAACTTACGAATTTGGTAGGGGCCACACCATCGATAAGATAGTTTCGAAGTGATCTTATCAACTGCTTTACTCATAGGATGAGTTTTATACATGACTAAATCACCTATTTTATACTTTATTAGCTTATTATTATTCTCATGATACTTCCTTGATTTCTGTAAATTAGCTCTCAGATTTGCACGAGCTTCGTTCCATATTTTTCGTATGTTATTCCCATTCACGTCGCGGGGTAATAACTCATTGATTTTCCACTTAGTGGTTAAAGGATGGTTGGGTTTGTACTTGTACAGTAAATCAAATGGTGTTGATTTATGACCTTCATGATACGCTGAATTGAATGCAAATTGTATCCACGAAATATTTTGATCCCAGGTTGTCTGGTCTTTAGCATGATAAGATATTAATGCTGATTTTAAGTTACGCAAGTATCTTTCTGCTATATTTCCTTGCGGTCTGTACTCGGTCACGGTAATATGATTTATACCTAATTTAAAACACATGTCATTAAATTCTTTCGATTTAAACTGGGGTCTATTGTCAGATATTAAGCTTAAAGGTGTGCCATAGTCTTTAAATAGTTGTTCTTGTAGAATTTTAATTGTCGTAGATGCTAATGCACGACGCATAGGATACATCCACACGAATTTAGTGAATGATTCTACACAAATTAACAGCATAGTATTTCCGGATTTAGAGCGGGGATAAGGTCCAGAATAGTCGATGTATATTTTCGAGAAGGGAGTAGTAGGTATTTCGGAGATTAATTTTCCGACTTGACTGGTTCTTGCTGGTTTGCTCAGCGCACAAATTTCGCATTCTTTCACGAACTTTTTTATTTCACTATTCATGTTTTCCCAGTGGTATTCCTTGCGAATACGATGTATCGTTTTCCTAATTCCCATATGAGCTCCAATTGTAGATGAATGATAGTACTCCATTAACATGGGTTTGATTATTTCCGGGGGGATTATTCTTAGTAATTTTCCGTTTGCCTTCTTAAAACAAAGTACTCTTTTACTCAAGATATATTTATCAGAGTTATTTCCTTTTTCTATTTGTTCGATTATTTTACACAATTTCGGATCTTGTTGTTGGTGATATGATATATTCTTAAATGCAAGGGGAAAGTTAGTAATTAGTGTATTAACGATAGTGGTTTCCATATTGTCTTCTCCAGATCTTGTATTGGGTAGTTGGAACATGCGGGATAGAGTATCGGCCACTACATTTTGAGTTCCACGAATATGTTGCACTTTGAACTTGTAGCAATTTAATCTTAACACCCATCGTCCGATACGACCTAATTGCTTTGGGTGATTTAATAACCATGATAAAGCTTGATTATCGGTTTCTAGTAGAAATTCTTTGTGTTCCAAAAATGGTTTGAATTTATCAAAATCAAATACTACGGCTAAACATTCAAGTTCATAGGCTGAGAACTTCCTTTCTTGCTCGGTCAGTGTCCGGGATGCATAACTGATCGGGAGTCTAGTATTATTTATTTCCTGGTATATTACGGCTCCTAATGCTACACTTGAACTATCGGTCTGTAAGATAAATGGTTTACTGAAATCCGCTAACTGCAATACAGGTGGGGATATAATACTTTCTTTAAGTGTTTCAAACGCTTCTTGATGTAGAGTAGTCCACTCGAATTTCGTTCCTTTCTTTCTTAAGGCATTCAATGGGGCTGCTATATCCGCTAAATGGGGTATGTACTTATGAAAATAATTAATCATACCTAAAAATCTAGCTATACCTTTGACTTCTCTGGGAGGTAAAAATTCTCGGATTGCGCGTGTACGTTCGGGATCGATGGTAACCTTACCTTCGGCTGATACTATGTGACCTAAAAATGAGAATTGTTTCACTGCGAAATTAACTTTACTAGGGTTTACGGTCAGTCCGGCTTTCTTTAACCGGGATAATACTTCACGCAAGTGATCAATATGTTGATCCATTGACTCAGTATATACTACTATATCGTCGAGATAATGATATACAAATTTAAATTTAACATCATGGAAAATTTTTTCTAACAGTCGGCTGCATACTGAACTTCCTTGTGATATACCGAATGGTACTCTCGTATATTGATATAGATTAAATGGGACAGCAAAAGCAGTTAAATGTTTTGATTCCTCAGCTAGTGGAATTTGATGGAATGCTTGGTTAAGATCCATTATGGTGAAGATTTTCGCTTTTGTAAAATAGTGAAACGCACTGTGGCAGTGGTATCGATTCAAATTCTATACTCTTATTTAGTTGTCTATAATCCACGACTAGTCTATGTTTGTCAGTTCCTTTTGGTACTAGGAATGCAGGCGATGAATATGGAGACGTTGATGGTTCAATGACGTGCTGATCAAGGAGTTTGTTAATGTGGTTTCTCATGATTTCCATCTTGGGCGGAGATAGTTTGTATGGGTGGAGTCGTATTACTTTGTTGTCACTAAGATTTATTTTATATTCAATTAAATGAGTTAATCCTAACTTGGGGGTGAGTACAGCAGAAAAATCTTTTATTAACTTTTGGATTCTTAGTCTCTCATTTCCTTTTAAATGACTTAGACTCGATTCATTAGGCTCTGAATGAATATTTGCGGTTTCACTAACAGTGTCGTTACTTAATTCGGAGTCGAACTGATATTTTTGAGTACGATCAAATCTGAAAAAATATTGTTTTGCATATATATCAAGGATTAAAGCAGTTTTTCTTATAAAATCCGCGCCTAATATTAAGTTCTGTCCTAACTCTTCAGCTACTAGTAGGGGAATGTACCAAGTAAAATTCTGAATTTTTAATTTCACCTAAATACTGTGAGATATCTTTAGGTTTTGTTTATTTGCGGTGGTACACTTTATGTTCACCATTTGGCTACGTTTAATCAGTTTATGATTAGCTAATAAGGTGGCTAACTGTTTACTAATTATACTACGGGTAGATCCTGAATCAATTAAACCAAGGGTTTTCGTTGCTCCAAGGTCTATCTGTACATAGGGTAGTTGGCATATACTTGTTTTACATGCACCAATAGAGTTGCACTTCTCAATAAATTTTGTTAAATAAGGATCTCTGCGTTTATTTTTACTCATCTTTATTTGACGCTTAGTATTGTTGTTACCTTTCCTTCTGATGCTTCGGAAGACGTAGGATTTTCGGTCTTCCAGCTTCACACATTTTTTGATTGGTCGGTTTTCTGTAGATAACGCTTTTGTTTACATAACTTGCTAATATGTCCGGCCTTTCCACAGTTATAACATCTTCTTTCCTCACTTACTTCGCTCGTAGGTTGTCGGGATTTTGGTTTAGAGTATGAAACATGGGGATAGTTTTGGGTTTTATGTGTACTTACGAATCGCTTATCGCGGTAGTTTCGGGTATCATTTCCAATAGGTCTAGTTTGCAATGAATTTCTTTGTTGACTCTGGGACATAGAAACACTTCTATTCTGGTCAGAATACCAGACGTCGGACGAATGTATACAACATAGTTCTAGTTCCGTAAAAGTTGTAGGTGGCTTGACGAGTGCTAGTCGAGATCGCTCCTCGGGGGATAGTCTTACTATGATATTGTCTACTAACTGTTGTTCGCTCCATTTAACTTGTAACAATAAAGCAGATTCTCTTACTTCAGAAATATAATGAGCTAGTCTCTCGTATGTACCTTGTGCACGAAGTACTAAGTTTCGCTTCAATTCTTCGTAAATACCGGTGGGAATGAAATGTCTTATTAGTGTGGTTATGAAGTTCTTCTACCGATTGATTATACCTTAGGGATTCTAACACTCTATCTTTTAATGGAGATCTACACTTAGGTAAAATAACTTGCAAAATCTGGTTATCTCTTAGTTGTTGCAGTTCCTTTAATTCTAAGATATGTTTGATAAAATTAAGGAGCTTTGTAATATTCAGTCCATCAGTGATTTGTATATTGGACAAAATACTTTCTACAGGGTGGGTTATTTTTCCATAGAGCTCGGGAGTTAAATTTATTTGGCTCATCATTCTAGGATTTTCCGCAGGTTGATTAGTCCGCGAATGAGAAGGTAATTCGTAGGTATGGGTCATATTTTCTAGTTCATTAGGGAGTGACGTAACGTTTACTGCTTGAATATTTACTTGACTACCACTTAACCGTTCCTTGAATGGATCTATATTGGATTCCTGCAGAATCTGAATTTTTGCAGTACCGTTTGGTTGTTCTTGAGTCGGCGATTGGGTAGGTGAAATATTTAACTTCGTCATTGCTTCTTCGATTTCGTCTAATCTAAACAATTCGGATCGTCTACGTAATTCGCGTATTATCTCAGGTAATTGTTTTAATGCTTCCTCGGCGAATTTTTTTACATCAGGAGGGATACCTTTATCACCGGGCCAGGTCAACAAATTGGTGATACGACGGTATAGATGCTAAATTCTTTGGGTGGTGCGTAATATTACTGCGGGGGATTTTTCATCACGCAGGGTTTGTGCGTACGAAGTTAGTTCTGTATACTTACGATAACACGTTTCTTTTTCGCTATTGAAATCTAAAACACTCAAACGACTTAATAATGAAGGTTTGTCCGGTTTATTTTCGCGTAACGTCTTGCGAAGTTCCGCGACAGTTACATTAGAGTAGGGGAGACCATGCCATAATGCTTCATAGGTTAATTCGTCTTTCAACAAGAAATCGGGGTTAAATTGAGTCATTTTTGACAATAACCACTTTACACACGACGCATTACGAACGACAAATCTTATGTCACTTACTTTACTTCGTTTTCTCAATGTTTAAAAATAGATAACATTAATTCATTTAAACACATACACATATATCTTATTTCATATTAAGCTTTGGGATGTAATATTATCTTAATTAATCAACATAACTGATTTCACAACAATTAAATTCTCAGTATTGACATATATAATTAATCAAAACAAAACGATAATACTATTTTAGTAGAGAGAAATTTCATATACGGAAAGTTCATTGATTTAACAAACAGCACAAAGAATCAGCTGTTTTGGGGTGTCGTCTAGTTGCATAGGGTGGTAATTCAGAACAATACAAAAACAGGAAAGAGCTCGTCTAACGTGGCTTTGTTTGCTTTAGGGAGGAGGGGTTATGAATGAGATGGGTTCTTACAAAGGGGAGAGTTTACATTCCTCAACACATATTTAACATGAACCAACTGGCTTGGAATTGACTTGTTTGGAATGGTTTCCCTACCAGCTATTACTTGCTTAACACGACAAACTCGCGATACTAATATTATTATTATATAATTAAAATTTTACTCATTTATTTTTTTTTTTCTGAGTGAATAAATTTATGTTTGTCCTTTTTTTTTTTTTTATCGTTAACGACTTATAAACTTACACAACAACAATTACATAATTATGTTGCAATTTTCTGTACGTGACACTCTGTAAACAATATTTTTTTTTCCCCAAGTAAATTCCACAATTTTAAATTCAGCAGAGTGGCGCAATTTTGTGCCGCCCCTTGGCAAGACAACACAAAAATCGGGAACTAGTTTAATTCTTTACCAGTAAACCAAACCAGCTGCCGTTGTTAGTAAAACGCTTACTAACAAATTACAAAACAAGTATGATATAGGAAACTGACAAGGTTTGCATAAACTTATTCACTCACTAGGTATTAGCTAAAACATCTCTTTATTGCTATTGAAATATTAATCAAACATTATTCCTGATTTTAAAGAAAGTTATTTTAGTAAATAGCGCTTTTACTGCTTCAAAGATCTTAATTATATTATTCTTGTTATATCAAAATTTATTCATATAACTGTTGCTTTTAATACCACGGATCCGGGTCTCAATTTTCTCAAAATTATTAATTTATCAATATATACATTACGGTTACTATTACTTCTTACAAAATTACAAAATATACAAATCTGATAATTTGTTCATTACATTGCGAAAGTTCTTTAAAGTTCTTTGTTACTTCTTATTAAGGGGAAATTTACAAAAGTTGTGGTTTGATATCACCTGAGGTTGTTGTTGTATTCTTGGGACATCTCCAGTTGTCTTCTACGGGTTGAGTACGTTGTTCTTGGTGTATCTACATCGGGTTGATTTTTTAGTTTACTTGAAGCTCTCGAAGATAGGTTGTTTACTTGAAGTTCCACATGTTGTAATTTCACTTTTCTTAGTGCAGATTCTTGTAGTTCACATTTTCTTTATTTTAATTACAGTTATAGTTCTCACTTTCCAGTACTACAGTCTAGTAGTTAACTATGTTACACTTACATTTGATTTTGTTTTTAAGAGATGTGTTGGCTACCTTTTTTTATTTTATTTATATATTTTCTCACAAACTCTAGACACTACATTATTCACAATAACAAGATTTTACGCTGGATATGCTTCTAGAGAACTTACACATACGTATATGTGTACAACACCAAAACTCACGTCTACTCATTGCGACGTTCTACGGCCGAATGCGCGTACGGTTTAGGGGAGAGGGCACAGTAAGCTAGGGCGTATTTACGCACTAAGAAAATAGTTCGTACTTTTCCTATTATTATTTATTCATTAATTAGAAGATAAATACTTTATGTTTATTTTATTATGACTTAGGGATTTCTTTATTTCTCTAGTCGCATTTGTAATTATTTAAGTAATTATTATTATTATTTACTACTTAATACTTTTCTTAGCGGGTTGGTACTGGAAGGTTTCAAGTTGATACAGGAATCTGGGTATAGGTAAGGGTGTATGATACTCTTACATATTAAAATTAAAAAATTTTAATCTGTGAGATTTTTAATACATTTAAAATCGTCACAACATGAAAACAAGTGTCACATCTTATTTTAACAAACGGTGATGAGAGTGAAGACTCGTATCTTGAGTAATCATGAAGGTGATGGAAATGTACAAAAATAAAAATATTCTTAACCGAGACAATTGTTGTAAGTTGTTAGGGCATAAGAAACCGGTTTTGCGTAAGATGATATTAAAATAAAATAATTTGTATACTAAAATAAAACCGTACGTTATACTAAAATAAAATCATTGCATTGTTACAGTGGTAACTCAGAATATTCGACTCAAATGTGATATCGGTGTTGCTGTATGGACGTGAGACCTAGAAAGTGACAAAGGACATCACCACAAAGTTATAGACTTTCATAAATATAGACTGCCTGAGGTACATAATGAGAATTTGGTTGCCCAAGACCATCTCGAACAGAGAGGTATGGGAGGTCACCAGTCACAGTCCCATCCAACTACAGATAAAGAGAAGAAAATGGATGTGCATCGGGCACACCCTGAGAAGACCACCAGAAAATATCGCTAGACAAGAACTGAATTGGAATCCGCAATGTAACCGCAGACGTTGAAGACCGAGGAACACCTGGAAGAGGACTGTAGAAAGGGAGCTGGCTGGTGTCAACAAGGCATGGAGGTAGGTGAAGGCCCTGACAATGGACAGAACACGCTGGAGAAATTTCGTCGAGGCCCTTTGTTCCACGTAGGAATTTAAGGACTTAACTAACTAACTAACTAACTACAGTGGTAAAATTCCTTTGTGTTTAAATATTTCTCGCGTATTATATTTAATTTTCTATAATTTATGGTAATTTTTTAATTATTTGGCAGGAAATTCTTTGTTGAGAATTATAGACTTGGTTGTGTTAGGGCGAGCGGGGCTTCCTGCCCGATTAGGAGTGGGTCAAGTCTTTCTGCTCTGTCTAATTTGAGCTACTGAGAATGGGCAAAACGTTTGGTATAATCAAAAATAAAACGACAAATGTTGAAGTGTTTTTACTAAAGAGAAATACGAAGTCTTACGAGCGAGACATAACAAACAAGAACAAACTTCAAACTGCGGAAAGGATTTCGTGTATTCCTCTATGAGAAAGGATCTCGTGTATTCCTCTATGAGAAAAAAATATTCATAAAACGATATCTGATGTAAGTTGACTATTTGTAACTAGTGTAACATCAGTTTTGTTTATTTATCAAAACATCAATTTCAATTAAACGTATTATTAGAAACTTACGCAAGATGGCATCACAACATTATAATGAGACTGCTTCAAATTATTATTTTTTTTTTAATTAAAGTTATCCGATACAAAAAACTTATTAAAAGTCTGTTCACTACGTTAATAAGGAAAATACGACTGTTAATTTAAAATAAGTAATTTAATCTTTTTGTCCATTCACATGCTAGTACAGCTTCTGTTTTATCTTGCACACTGCTAGCCAGAAGTTTATGCCTTACAATTTTATTTGTTACAAGCAATTTTTTCATTTCCTAAACGATATCCTCATTTCTTTATCTCCGAAGTCTACCTGTTTTCCTTGATTTATTTTTTATCAAGTTTAACAGCTATCTTCACGTACTCGTTCCACGTGGCCTCACCATATGAGACCATTTATGTATTTAGATGTCGAATGTGGTTTTATAGCATGGCTATGCTTCCAGATTTCTTAATTTCTAATGCTTTGTAACCTGGATACTTGAGAAATCTATTTCCATGGCATGAAATACTTTGATGTTTAGTTATATGTCTAGTTTCAAAGTCATAGGTGTACATGTTTTGTATAATGGTACAGTAAATCGTCTTCTTGATCATGTTGATTATTTTATAGCTGTGAAGGAAGAACATAAATGATATTATTTTAATTGCACTAACAATAATATCATACCAAACGCTAGATTGGTTGAACAGCGGTGCCAAAGATGACGGGTTTTCAAGTGATAGCGGATGAAGGTATTGTTCAGCGCATATTGAAAGAAGATGGCGAGAAAACTGTGGATGAAGAGAAACTCAGCTGTCGTATCATCATCTTTCTTTTGTTTTACATTTTTCTGATATCTTCATAACTACTACCGTCAAATCTACATGAAGCCACTTAATAAATCTATACTTTTTTAGAGTATATGGACCTATTGTCACATCTTGTCCTTCAATTCCAAAATACAGCTGTTCGGTTTTTCAAAATTTATGTCTAGACCCCCGGATTGGTTAAGTTTGTAGAGTTTTCGAATAATGTAAACGACGTTCCGTCACAATTTAACGTTCCTTTTGTTAACATCGATTAGATGGTTTTGAAGACACAATGCTTTCATTAAACATTCATGTTTTGCCCTTGCAAAACTGGAACGTCTGAATCGAGTTTCAATTGGATATTAATCGAGTTTTAAATTGTACGTCTGTAGAATTACAAATGAGCTTGATGTAAATTGTTAAACAAAACTGGCGATTGATTTTCTGTCTCTTGTGTGGATTAAATTCAACCAAACAAAAGATTGTATCTACAGTCTCTTGTATTTTACACTGGCTAACGTCCACCCCACTTAATACACAAACCTAGTTCTACTTTAGTGTCCGCTGTCAATCAATTTAACTAACGACGCACGTTTCCGGTAAACGTGATTCAAGCATAAGACGTTTAGGGAGAGGGTTAGTTAGTTAAATCGCGTACGGTCGGTAATGTACACACAGACAAAAGGTGGAAAGCGGATCATGTAATGGACGTTGATTAACGAAACATTTGTATGAAAGGAGGGGGCGGTCACAGTATGCTTGGCGTTTGGGGTAAGTTTAAACGCCCTTCATCTGGCCTCTCTCCAACACTTAGTGATTACATTCTCACGAGGGTCCATTATGACTTTACCTATTCTATATTGTGTAATTTTATTAATTTCAGTACTTCGCGAAATAAGATTTAAGTAAAATTTTCTTATTTTGTAGCCTCGAGAATGTTTAGAGACACAGTCAGTCAAACAATCAGTGCATTGTGCTTGCTTTCCGCGACAAGTTCTTACATGGAAACATCGTCTCAGCACAGTGCCGAGAAACTTGATCTTTTAGATTTATAAATTTTCTTATTTGTTTCACTTCTTCCAAAAATTCAACATTTGTTGTTCTACCTATATCATTTTTCTTTTTGTTCTTCACAATATTTACGTTTCTGCTTTCTCCAAACGAGCCTCTTCCTGTTTTCTCAAGGGACAGCTTACACTTCTGCTAAAAAGTCCAAACAAAGGCTTTTGCGAAAGACTTTTTAAATTATAATTTCAACGCTTGCTTGAGATCAGATTATATTTAGTCTGTAAAGCTTGCCTGGCAAGTACAAAATTTTCTTAAATACACCTGTTTTTGTTTATAGGATAATCATACCGTCCAAGTATCAACATTGCTTCGTACACTTTAATTTCTTGATTATTCAATTTCTGTCTATCGTTTCTACCTCTCACTATCTTTGACTTTATGGGTTTAGTCTTTTTAATAAACTTTATGATCTTCTACACTTGTTACTGTTTTTTATCAATTTTCCCCTGTTATCCATAAAAAATCTACAAAACGGAGTTCTTGTGTAGTTTCTTTGCCTCCTGAATTTGTTTGTCACTTTTCTGTGCTTGTAGACTATTTTAGTTATTTATGTTAAGAATTGGTACAAGAGGCAACAAAAAGTTAGATCTACTAGCATAAAAAAGAACTTGTGGAATATTAATTAAGTCTTTTATTTATCTGAAAGTACAATAAAGATCTATTTCCTACAAATCGTCAGTTTAATTTTAACAATTTGCGCAGGTTGACATGAGTTCTTCTATGCCATTGCTGAAAAATTCCCGCCGAACATCCGGTAACAATTCCTGTGCTGCATACGGGCGTCATCGTCAGTACATTATAGCTACTTGACAAGGGCCTCATTCTATGTGAGCATATGACATACCATAACATATACCATGTATTTTCTTTGTGTTCGGTTGTATTACTCTATGATAATTGAGATACAATAAAGACAAAAACTGATTTTATAATTCCAAATTTTCTGGTTTTATGCAGTTATCGTTAAGTATTCTTTACTGCAAACGTCACTCTGTGGAAGCGTTAAATTGATTCAGACGCCTAAAGTAAATGTCAAGGGTGAGACGGCCAAAAAATGTATAGGAATGGGTGCCGCCTAATAGAAGGAAAAAAGTATGCCTACTAGTAGACATTACTGGAGATGTTGAAGACTGTAGGCATCGGCGTCGATGGAAGTTGGGTTACGAGAAGCGGCGACCATCATAACAAAATCGCTAAATGATGATGACTTGGGGCAATAAATATTATTTTTACAATTGCTTAAATAAAAACGCGGTTTTATTGTTTGTATTTTTATTATCCCTGTGGCAATATCGTACTTCATTCTACAAATCTGTTTATTATTTAGCGTCCTGGTGTAGGGCAGAGAAGACGATGTATTGGCTAAACCTATACTACTTACAACGGTAACTGGGTTCACGGGGAACATAAAACGGTAGTTTGTCCTAAACTGAATCGGGACGATCGTAAAAGAGAACAGGGTCGGTCTGGCTCAGCGTTTGGGATTTACTGCACGCCTTACCCAGGTCATGGGTTCAGTTTGTTGTCTCTTGCGTGTAAGCATACGATCCTGGTAGAGAACGTTATGTAAGCACACAAATATTTTGATTCGAATAGAAAACGTCATGTACGCAAAGGGCGCTTTCTCCGCTTGTGCTCCTCAACTTTAGCCGTTTCATTGAGTGTCCTTCCGGTTTCCCACCATTTAATATTACTTAATTAAAAATTTATATATGCATAAATAGTTCAGTTTACAAATTTAAGTACATTTTCGGAAAGCTTATTAGCTGTGTTCGAAGAAGTAACGAATACATTTTTAAAAATAGTGTATAAAAACGATCTTTCAGGTCCATAAAAATTATAGTGTTTTACACAACATTACTCATATTGAATTTCTCGCACATTTCATGTTCAAACTGAAGCACCACCGACTACAACTCAACCTTATTATTATTTTTTTCTGTTCTTTTACGGTTATTTTTACTTTTACTCTTATTCTACTCTTAATTTACTCTTATTTTTACTCTTACTTTTACTCAAAATTATTCTAACGTACATTTTAAATTCAGTCGTTCACTTTTCGCTTCCATTTTAGCTTATACTGAGATTTCAACATGTGTTCGTTTTTTTGTTACATTTTCTGAAACTTTATTACAAAACGTATACAAATGTGACACGGCTCAGAATTACACGTCTATCCCAGTAGAAAACACGTTACATAGCGCAACCGCATTTGGTTTTAGAGGAAACAACTAGACACTAAGTTTCGCAAACATTAGTCAACATCTCCTTATCTGTCTGTATTTGCAAATGTCAGTACATATCTATCCACTCTATTCTCCTCACTGACATTTCAGTTATCAGTCCATTCGCACCGTGTATTCTCGTCAATTCGTTTTTCCTACACATATGTTTCATTCCACAACTTTTAATTATATCTACTAGTTTCTTTGTAAGCAACTCTTTAAGTTTCTTGCAGCATTATTATATAATATATTACTATGATACTTATTTACATACACGCTCAAGATAATATTTTTTGTACACATAAATAAGTCAGCGATAGAAAGTATTGTAAGTAGTGACATAAGCAAACAGGTGAGATCTGTCAATTCTGGACCTGTTTTTAAACACCTGTTTTTAACAATTGTTAACCTACCCTACTGAGAGGTGGCGAACTGTATGTGTGTACGTGTGTGTGTTCTACCGGAAGGAACAGGCGTTGTGTTATGAATAGGGGGTCTCTGTTTATGCGTGTGCTTAACTTGTGTTAGCAAACTCCGGTTCCAACATGGCTTAATAACAATAATTATAGATGGTTATTTTATTAAATTTGCATTTTACAAAATATATTTTGCAATTAGACAATTCTATCGGAATAATTGTGTGTAGACGCGTATGTTGGTGTAAGATTATTTGCAAAAAGTGCGCTAATAACAGAATTATATAAACTAATGTTAATTAGGACCTATAGAGAGTTAGGCCTATATGCAAACAACGTGTTGAGAACTGCACATTTGTTGCAGCCACAAGTTTAATCATCAATTCTTCCGTTATTGCAAAAACAGACAAAAAATAATGTGTTGAAAAGGTGACGCTACGAATGAGCAGTCCAAATTGAACATGTTAGAAACTGCATATTTCGATATCTGACATTTCAAAATTCCTTCACACTATAAATACCTCCGACTATTATGAACGAGGGACAAACGCTAATAACTTTCTCACAGGGACACTATGTCGGTTTGATTAGCACAGAGAATCGGCATCGGTATCGGTATCGTCAGTATCAAGCAGTAAACAGAACGAACCACAATCCTCACAGAAGAAACATACTGTAACCCCTCTTTAAAATTTTTATGCTTTATAAAAAAAATTTTTTTGACAAATTTTTTTTTTTTTGAAGAGGGGCCACTAAATATTTAAAACTAGGCAGCAGACCTAGAGAAGCAAAAGAGCGGTGGGTCCAGTGAGACGGGACTCGCAATTAAAACTCACTATTAACAACCAATAACAACTTTTATTTCAAATATACCAATTAAATTGCAATGTTTCAACTTCAATATAAGATACCATTCCTAAATTTCAATTTCAATCTTAATACAAAACATGAATTTTAAATTTCAGCGATTCAAGTTTAATATAAATATAAATTTTAATTTTCAGTAATTCAACTTGGTATAAAATATAAATATAAATTTTAAATGTAACATATCAGTCAGCACCCCTTTTAAGTTTCCAACTTCCCCAAAACTACCCAAATTAGCAATTTAATATTTATAATCTAATATAATATAATTTAATGTTTAATTGAAATTTTATTTTTGATATTAACATAATCTTTATAATTGCATGGTTGTATAAACAGTCCCCGTATATAACACATAGAAATAACACATACATGATTCACATAATTGCACATATAAATATATACACCTATCACAGACACATATTCAATATCACCACATAAATAACAAACACCCTTATAACATTAAAGCCTTGCCACCCGCCTATATATCTTTTCTCTCTATACATATATCGCCCCATCATATGGAAATTTCAACTGCCATACATATACATACATCAGTATACATGCATCTAGTGCCCCCAGAATCTGGGTTGTTACAACTTTAATTGCCCTTGAAACGTGCGTATAACTTAGTGAATTTATAATTACAAGTTGTTGGAGAAAATCAGACAATAATAATAGAATCAGACAGAAATAATAATCAGAAATTTACAATAATAACTCTAAAAGAAAGCAAGCTACAATTTTTATGTGACATGAACAGCCTGTGTGAATTTACAATATTATAATTTATAATCTTTAAGAATATCTGGTTTAGCCAGGCAGCCGACATGTTCCTAAGCATGACCGTACATAAATTTATCTGTGCTTGGGGCCTGCATATATCTGCATGCAAAACCTGCCTACGCAAGGTCTAAAGAGGAGACCGGACTGAAACTGAATAATAAAAATTATAACCCTTACATAACCCAAATGTGAATATGTATACCAAATGATCTAATTTAAATATGTAATAAAACCGCAATTACCGTGGATAACCGAACAGGAATTAACTGAACGAAACCAGCCGGTCGGGTCCATCCTGTCACCAACAGCACCCACCAATATCACTGAAATTCCGGTCCCCAAATACTTGAACAACCCCTCTTTTAGTATCCGAGTGAGAAAATGTGGTGCATGAAAATTTAATTAGCCTCGGACACATGCCGGCCCCCCGGGCGTACACTTAATGCAAGTAATTCTATACATAAAGTCCCCGAAATCTGCCCACACTTATCTCCCGTTGGATCGGGGCCCCATTAAACGTTTATAAAATGAAAACAATATCATGTGTGTCACAAAATACCCCACAAGTTTTATTAATTGTTATCTGCACAAATCGGTGGTGTCTATGTAGGCCAAAAATTATAAATGGTTGAATATCACCTTATTTAAATTAAGCTGTGGTCCTTGAGTCCAACGTCTAGTTTGTGGAGTTTTGCTGTGGCATGATGGTCTTGCCGTTCCTTACGACAGGCGAAGTCGAGAGCCTCTTTTTATAAGTTCAGGAGCAGATGGATATGCCTGGGCCGGGTCCTCGACTTGGGCGCGGGGACCCTAAGCATAAATAGATAATTAGATGGATGACCCAACACTTATTTTCACAGCACAACTCACACACGCACTCTTGATTGAACCAGTCCAGAACAAATTTGAACAGGCCCCCCTGATCATTTAAACCATGCTCGTTTTAATTAAAACATAACGTCTTCTCTTTTGACATTTATACTATACTCCCAGCCGCCCATAAATCAATTAATAAGTTTCAAATTTACTTAATTAGGCCTACATGAACAGAAAGTGACACACTATAACCTGTTTAGTTTTGTACACGACGACCACATGCTAATGCATTTGAAAACTTATAAGTCTGCCGAAATTACATCATTTTACTGCACTAAAGTGATAGGCAATTACTGTATTTTAATTAAAATATAAATTAATTATATAAGAGTTTAAATAATTTAGAATTCTATGATACTGAATACTTCACGTTTACGCCACGCGGTGTGCGTGTCCAAAAGTTATCTATCTCCATCCATTCTCACCATACCCTAATTCACATTTTACTTTATGCAAAACATTATAGACATTCTAAAGTTACTCACCGCAGATCTGTACTAGTTTATCTAGCCATTAGATAGTGAAATAAATCAATCACAAAGACTCCAGCTCTGTCGAAGGGAACCAGGTGTAGGCAGTATGGCAGGCGAAGCAAGACAAACGTAATTCGGCATCGGTCGGCAACAAGACGAATCACGCATATACAGTCCGCTAGAATTCGCTGAGAAGTTCAACGGCAAAATAGATATCGCCCGTTAAATCAAGATACCACGAAGAAATTTGCGTTTGACACAAATATTATTTTTATATATATATTACAACGATACATAAACATATACGTAGGCGTGTCGGGCCTCACGTTCAAGGGCGACAAAATTATGTAACAATACAACATTGCAAATATAATATAATTTAAATTTGTGATGCTCCACGTTGGAAGCGACAATTTATGTAACAATAAATGTAATTTAATTTGGGTTTCAGGTGTATCTGCAATAAGAACTCTATGTAACTTGTAACGGTATTTCAAATTTATTTGATACTAATAAAATTGGGCACCTGGCACTTACTTCGACTTAAAACATTCGTCATTATTTTGTTATTATGCCGTAAGGCTTATGCTATATACATCCTTACTGACTAAATATGCTATTCTACTAATTATTGTATTAAAAAAAATCTCATTTCCAGACTACTCAGTCAATTAGTGTGTTTCAAAATATCAATGTTTAAATATCTTTTTGTATATTGTAATGTAACTCAAAATATTAATAGTTATTGAATTTATCTTTTGTTTCTCAGTACTGGTTTATATAAAACACTAATTTTTACTTAAATGCTTTGTATTCTTTTTATTTCATTACTAATTTGAGCTCTTGTTTACGTTAATCTTATTTCTATAACATCTATGCTTTTAATTCTAATTTACAATAAACATTGGCTCTTACTTTTAAATAGAACAAGAATGTCTTTAATTGTCTTTGATTTAATTGTTCGATTAAGAGATAAATAAGTTGTGTACTCATTGTCGTCAATCATACTCAATCATTGGATCCATCTGTAGTCGTCCTCGTCTCGAACTCCAGCATCACCTCCTCTTGTCCAGCGTCGTCTCCTCTCTTGTCCAGAGTCGCCTCGCTCTTCTCCTCTTGTCCAGCGTCGTCTCGCTCTTGTCTAGCGTCGTATCGCTCTCTGGAACTTCTCCTCGTGCTGTTCGGACGTCAGTTGATTTTCTTATGTGGATCTTCTTATGTAATTTTGTTACTACTTAAAAATTGTTTGTTTTACAATCCAGTTACATAACTGTATGTAACTGGAAGGGTGAAACTATTTACAAAAATTTAAATATTCTGTGCGGACGGGCAGAAGCTCCCCCTCCACTGTGGATGATTTAAGAAAGAGAACCACTGTAGCGTGTGTGTTCTATTTATACCCATGTCTTGGTCACCACCTGCAGTTGACGAAATCGACATGTCTGAAATTGTTTCTGGGCTCAGTTCCCCCACTCCTTGTCAATTTCGCTATTTTTTATATTTCTGCGAATTGCAGAGTCCTATAAGTATACTCTTATACCCATCTTACAACTATTTTCACTACACATGTTCACTGTATTTTTGGACATTGCAACTTAACCCTTTCGCTCTGTACACAGTTATTTCACTACTACACTCGTACGGTGTGTTACTTTCACGTGGTTTTTGTACACAGTATTTAGTAAATTTTATTGTGTTTTTTGGATTTTACTCCTTAATTATAGTTTATGAATAATTACGGTAAAACATTAATTATGCAATTATTCATCTTGGGGTGGTAAACTCGCCTGCATAGACCTGCGTTCACACACACATGCAATATACTGGTGTACACACTTACAGTTACATTTGTGTGTGTGTGCACGTCGATTCAGGTCGAAACACCTGTTCATATTTTTGTCTGAGCCAAGCTTGCAATCCCTGACATGCTTATTTCTAATACATTATTAATTATTTACAGTTTATTAGGTATATTTAAATTTTTATATTCAATGCTCAGTACATCACTTATTTGTACTGTCGCATTATCCCTCTGCTTGGTAATAAAAAAAATTTAATAAATTTATTTATTAAAATTTTTTTATTATTATTAATATTATTACACTTGTAAACAAAAATGTAACAAATAATAAAGAATAATGGTCGTCATTTCTCCCTTAATTGGAGTGTATACAAATGTCTTACCTCCCCTCTTTATACGCTCACTGCTCGTGACCTTGTAGTAGGGTGGCTTCAACAAACAGCTGATCTGACTGGTTTCATTGACCTCGTTGTTTTCATGTGTAGAACTTCCTAAATGACGTTGCGTGGAATTTACCAATTTCTTTCTTCTGTACCTCATCATATACGATGAAAGTGTGTTGTCCTACTCGCTATCTTAACGTATACGGTCCATTTTAAAGTCTGAAGAATTTCTTCGCCGTATTATCACTCCGTTTTCCCACTGCATTAGCTTTGAGTAGTACACTTTCTCCAACGTTGAATTGTTGTAGCTTGTGAGTTAGATTAAATCTGTCTACTCTCTTGTTACCTCTTTCTCTTATCCGTTGCTTTGCGTATTCAATTTTCACACTTATTGGTACAGGTACATTCTGGTTATTAGGTTTGCTTATATACTTGTTCCAAAATCTGTTTGGCTTCTTATCTTCTTCCAATTCCATTGGAGTAAATCCTGTTGCTTCACTATAATTTTCGTTGATGGCTTTTTCAAGAAATGGTAAATATTCTGCCCATTTATTGTGTTGATCATGGCAGTATATTCGTAAATATTTACCTAATTCTTTGTTAACCCTCTCAGCAAGGTTTCCTTGAGGATGTCTTATGGATGTGATTACAGGTTGTATTCCATTTTTCCTTAACGTCCTCTCGAATTTTTCACTCTGGAATTGTACACCTTGATCACTGAGTTCCTTCTTCATTTTTCCATATGACGGAATATATTTCTGCAGTAGTATTTTTAGAACAACTTCGGTTGTGGTTCGCATAATTGTGTACAGTCGGACTGCCTTGGAAAACACATCGATACATACCAATATGTGCTTCTCACCTCGACTTGATCGTGGTAGTGGTCCCAGAAAATCCACTGCAATTAGCTCTCCCTTGTTTTCCTTCTAGATGCTCTGCATTTCTACGTATGTGTGTAAATTCGGTCCTTAATTTTATATTATCTTACTCATACATTCTTACCTTCGCTTCTACTCTTCCTTACTCTTTTCTTAACATGACATTACTTTATCTTTCTTAACTTTTCTTATATTGTACATTAACATTCATTACCTTTTATTACGTTTCTTTAATATTACCTTTCTGATCGCTACTACTTTCCTGAAATACTCTTCCGTAACAGAATACTCTTTTAGCTTTGTAGTGTGTCGCATGATCGGTTACAGAGCAACTGTCTTGGAAAACAACGATATTTTTTCTCGAAGTCTTTAATCGTAAGTAGTCTCTGCCCTTTTGACTTTTCACTCTCGCTTTCTTCTGTGTCCTTGTATCTCCATTAAGTTTTCGCTTGATCAGTCGTTCTAACAATTATGGCAATTATTTTCCATTCCTAACCCTTTCTTCATATTAATAACAACAATAGCATCTTTTACCATTACTTTCTTAAATATTTCTCTACACTATCATTCCTTACCTTTAATAATACATTTCTTAATTAACCCTTTAAAATAATATTCCTTATTTCTTTTCACTACCATTTCTTTTTATTTTTATTTGCAATCATAACCTTAATAAATAACATTTCTTAATTATATTCTCTTATCTTATTATCAATAATTAATAGTAATATTATTTTTCTCATTTAAAAATAATTATTTATTTTCGGGTATTGAGTTCTGAGTTGCCGTGTCGTTAGACCTGACACCCCTCATTATAACCATTGCATTGTCCGTCGTCTCCCGGACGTAGATTAGTCGACGTGTACAGTTATTTCCGTCGCGCACCCTCATTGTGTTAACGTCCCATTGTATTGTTGCCTCGTTATTGTGCGTACTTACCGTGTGAACGTTTGCTTTGATCGTGTAAGTCACCTGTTTATAGGGTGAAAACTTTATTCTCCCTCTTTTTCTCTCGTAATAAATGCTTCGCTCTTTCTCAATTCTCTCAGCACTTTCACAATTCTCTCATCACTAATGAATTGTGTAAGGTCAGTCCGTTTGAAGCCTATATAAACAGCTGTCGACGGTTTTTTCGTTCGTCTTTTATGACAATATTCATCGTAATTACTATAATTATAGTTATAATTATCGTTCACTTTATATTTCTCGTGCTTATACCTACCGTCATATTTACCACAATTTTGTGTAGTGTTTCGTCTAGATAACTTACTACGTTTCTTGTTAGGCCTACAGTGATATTTATCTCCGTAAGTGTGGTGTCTTAAATGTTTCACATATGTCATCTTGTGTGACTTATTATTGTGTGTGTGTCTCACACTTGGAATATCGCTATTAATAAGGTACGTTTTATTAACCTTAATTTGCTTCTCTTCCTTAATGTTAATTACTTTATAATTATCGTTAGTAATTACACACGTATTTTCAACTACTATGAATTCTTCACCTTCTACTGACGCTATGTGCGTATTTGTGTAGCTAATTTTCTCTTTTGTTTTTTTTTTAGTATTGTATTATATTCTTTTACTTTTTCACCTAATAGTGACTTATCAGTTTTAAATTCTTCTATTTGCTTATCTAATCTAGCACATACATTTTGTCTTATTCCATATTCGTCCATAAGGTTTCCCATCACTTTAATGATTGCCTCCATACTAATACTTCCTGATGTTGCCATGTTGAAGTATTATAATTAAAATATTTATTTAGTAGTTATTCTTAAACACTTATTATTGACAACCGTTCCCTACTTATTTATTTATTTCTTTATTTTTATTAATAGTTATTATTAATACTCATTACAGTTACACCTGTTACATAGACAAACAGTATTATTTGTGGGCGCCAGCTGTGTTATTACACAACAATTAACATTACATTCAGTTACTTTTTAATATAAATAATTATTACATATAATAATTTTTTCATTTAACACACTCTTATATTTTAGAGCACCCATTTAGCTACATAAAAAAGTTTAATAGTTAAATGGTGGGGATCGGGCCATACTATATATATATGTAATAAATTTTTGTACGTAAATTTAGCCATGTCGTGCCCCACGTCCAGGGCGACATTTTTATACAACGATACATATACAGTACATAAATGTAGGCGTGTCGGGCCTCATGTTCAAGGGCGACAAAATTATGTAACAATACAACATTGCAAATATAATATAATTTAAATTTGTGATGCTCCACGTTGGAAGCGACAATTTATGTAACAATAAATGTAATTTAATTTGGGTTTCAGGTGTATCTGCAATAAGAACTCTATGTAACTTGTAACGGTATTTCAAATTTATTTGATATTAATAAAATTGGGCACCTGGCACTTACTTCGACTTAAAACATTCGTTATTATTTTGTTATTATGCCGTAAGGCTTATGCTATATACATCCTTACTGACTAAATGTGCTATTCTACTAATTATTGTATTAAAGAAAAATCTCATTTCCAGACTACTCAGTCAATTAGTGTGTTTCAAAATATCAATGTTTAAATATCTTTTTATATATTGTAATGTAACTCAAAATATTAATAGTTATTGAATTTATCTTTTGTTTCTCAGTACTGATTTATATCAAACACTAATTTTTACTTAAATGCTTTGTATTCTTTTTATTTCAATACTAATTTGAGCTCTCGTTTACGTTAATCTTATTTCTATAACATCTATGCTTTTAATTCTAATTTACAATAAACATTGGCTCTTACTTTTAAATAGAACAAGAATGTCTTTAATTGTCTTTGATTTAATTGTTCGATTAAGAGATAAATAAGTTGTGTACTCATTGTCGTCAATCATACTCAATTATTGGATCCATCTGTAGTCGTCCTCGTCTCGAACTCCAGCATCACCTCCTCTTGTCCAGCGTCGTCTCCTCTTGTCCAGCGTCGTATCGCTCTCTGGAACTTCTCCTCGTGCTGTTCGGACGTCAGTTGATCTTCTTATGTGGATCTTCTTATGTAATTTTGTTACTACTTAAAAATTGTTTGTTTTACAATCCAGTTACATAACTGTATGTAACTGGAAGGGTGAAACTATTTACAAAAATTATATATTCTCTGGGGACGGGCAGAAGCTCCCCCTGCACTGTGGATGATTTAAGAAAGAGAACCACTGTAGCGTGTGTGTTCTATTTATACCCATGTCTTGTTCAACACCAGCAGTTGTACGAAATCGACATGTCTGAAATTGTTTCTGGGTTCAGTTCCCCCACTCCTTGTCAATTTCGCTATTTCATATATTTCTGCGAATTGCAGAGTCCTATAAGTATACTCTTATACCCATCTTACAACTATTTTCACTACACATGTTCACTGTATTTTTGGACATTGCAACTTAACCCTTTCGCTCTGTACACAGTTATTTCACTACTACACTCGTACGGTGTGTTACTTTCACGTGGTTTTTGTACACAGTATTTAGTAAATTTTATTGTGTTTTTTGGATTTTACTCCTTAATTATAGTTTATGAATAATTACGGTAAAACAGTAATTATGCAATTATTCATCTTGGGGTGGTAAACTCGTCTGCATAGACCTGCGTTCACACGCACATGCAAGATATTGGTGTACACACTTACAGTTACATTTGTGTGTGTGTGCACGTCGATTCAGGTCGAAACACCTGTTCATATTTTTGCCTGAGCCAAGCTTGCAATCCCTGACATGCTTATTTCTAAGACATTATTAATTATTTACAGTTTATTAGGTATATTTAAATTTTTATATTCAATGCTCAGTACATCACTTATTTGTACTGTCGCAATATACAATTTTCTTATATAAGCGCCGGTTCGTTGACAAACCGGCACAATACTTGTCTCACTCCCTCCGATTGTCAAACAACACTGTCACTCCTTTCATTAGTTCAAAAGTTTTATTTTGATTGGTGTACAGAACGGTGATTGGATTCTTTTTTTGTTCAGTGGATAAATTTTTGTGGATTTTATAAGACATTCAAAAGACAAAAATTTACAAGTTTATGATATTACTGTATGCTAGAAAATATTCTGATTTTCTGATATTCTGATTCTAAAAGTAAAAATAAAGGAACAATAAAATAAGTGTATGATTTACTTTAATTGGTTAATTTCCTATTTACATGTATTATTAAATAAATGAAAAAATTCAAATCTATTCACTGTGCATACTCAATCGTTGGTTTGAAATTTCAAGAGACCTATAATATTCTTCGCTCTCGTATTAAATGCGTCTTTTACTCCCAACATTACAGTAAAATAGAGTAAAGTTATTGTGACTTTAAATTATAATTATTATATTAAAAAAATATGTTAAAAACAATTTTTAACCAGTATAAAAGATTCAAATATATAAAATGGGAACATAAAGTGGGAAATGTTCTGTCAGAATTGTTCCCTACCACAGAAGGCCTTAAGGGTGCAGCTTGTCACCTACTCTGTTTAAAATATATATCCAAGAAACCATTAGTAACTGGAGAAGTAAAACATCAGGAATGGGAATTCAAATGGATGAGCAGTGCTTAACAACTCTCCTATTTGCCGACGATCAGATAATTATAGCGTGTGACGAGGACGACACAGACTATATGGTTAGAAAATTGAAAGAGGAGTTCGAGAAATGGGGTCTAAACATAAACACTACTAAAACAGAATATCTGAAAATAGGAGACATGCAAGAAGAAAGCCCAGATCTGCAAATCCATAGAATCGGAAAGTGTAGCGAATTCAAATATTTGGGAAGCATTATTTCAGAAGATAGAACAACAAAATGTGACATCAAAAATAGGATACAACAAGGAAAAAAGGTTATTCGTTTGCTAACCTCGTTACTTTGGTCGAACAAAATGAAACTTCAAACTAAAGTGACAATCTACACAACTATTGTGGAGCCCATTTTAACTTATGGCTGCGAATGCTGGAAACTTTTAGATAAAGAAAAAAAGATGATAGAATCTGTAGAAATGGACTTCTTAAGAAGAGCGTGTAATATTTCTAGAATGCAACATGTTAGAAACGAAGATATAAGAAGGGAAACAGGGGGCATATTTAGAACAGCAGAAAGAATAGAATCCAGACAGTTGCTATGGTATGATCACGTAATGAGGATGGAGAAGAAGCGATGGCCAAAGAAAGCATTGACTTACACACCACAAAAGGAAGGAAAAGGAAGACTGACAACACAATGGAGAAGAGGAATTAGGAAAAGCACGAGAGATCGAGCTATTGAAGACGATGATTGGAAAGATAGGGAGAAATGGCAATCGATGCGGGATGCGGCATAGACTGCAGGACGCCCGCTAATAATAATATATAAAATACGTTTTACGTGAACAGTAGCCATGACTGATTTAGATTACCGATGATTAAATGTTTACTTACCTCGTAATTCAGTCTCGTATTATTAGCTTAAAGTATGTAAATAGAAAACATGAGACGAAGAAAAATGAGCTTGGTTCGAAGTAGTTTCTCAGAAACTGTTTCATTTCGGTCTTTACAACAGAAGCACGTTGGCGTTAACACAGAGCGCACAGCAGTAATGAGAAACTGAGTTTCATTGTAGCGTTGGCGTATGCTTTGAATGTCTCGGCGTACATGTAAGTAGCCTATAACTAACGTACGGCTGTATTCATTATGGTTAAATATAATTTAATTACACTCGAAATCAACACGTGCGGAGGAATCGTATCTTGAAAATAAAAGTATCGACATGCGTATCGAGATTGTAATTAGTTTTGTGATATACTACAAACGCAGACGTTTAAAATTAAAGCTTAGACTGTCAACTGCTTATTCTCCTACGCTTCACGTGTTTGCTGGGTTGTCTGTTAAGGTTTTCACGGTTTTCCATAATTTCTACAACCATTCCCAGTCGCTACGATGCCTTCAAAATTTAATTGGGCATACATACTTTACCTTTCTCCGTCACTTGTCGTAACTGACAGTCGTTTTTCCTTATAAGCGTTTCAGAACGTTCGCTCTATCCGCAGTAGTTTTCCACCCAAGGCTTCTGTGTCTTCAAATTGGAGAACTTCCCACTTCTGATATCTGTATGACGTCGAACATCTGTATATACATCTTTGCCGAATGGATGTCTGCCGCATCCCTAAATAACTATGGAACTCTGGAACACCGTAAGCAGAGGAGACGGAAAGGTGTGGGACTTCCGAGGAAGCGCTGGAGTGATCAGCTGTAATATTTGTCTATTTGAAGCCGGAACAAACCATTCTTGGTTTAAACCTTGAGGATGACGGTGATGACGTCTGATGCCAGTAGATAGAGCCATCAGACTCTGGCTTTGGCCGAAGACTGTGTCGTCCGGTCATGGGGCTTCTGCGAAGTTGTGCCGCGGCCTCCTTCCTAAGCCCAAAGATCATGTCCATGATACCTCTCCCGATCGTAGGTGACTCCTGACGGGTGCCGTGGCTTATCTACGATGCCACCACCACGTCTTTACAGACTCCATAGAAAGTGACGGAAACGTAGTGTCAGACGTGGGGACTCGCAAGAGCAACACGTTTCTAGCGGCCAAAATAGAATCTACAATGGCCGGGCGCAGGGTTTTATAAGTGCTGTAAACTAGTCTACTGTTGACCTCGTCAGCGCTACCTCACATCGTGCAGCAGAAGCTTAACAAGGATTTCTTTTGTATGTTGTGAGGAAGTGTGTGTTTTCTGTTATTCGGTAAGAGGATAAAGACTGCTTCACAATAACAAGATATTCTAACGTCTTATTGTGCTTTTCAGGCTTGTCGGTTTGGTCAAGTGTCGGGCTGTTTTTAGGACAAACCCCTTTCAGCCAGTATGTATTTGGTTTTTGGAGACGAACACCAGTGAATGGAGGCCGATGAGAAAGTGGAGGCACCGAATGAATCTGGGTGTAGCAGAAGAATAGCCAATTAGGGTGCGGGTGCTACTGATCTGCAAAGTACGTCACTTTGCTTGTTTATAAGTACGTGTCGTTCAAATATGACTCTCTGTCAGTAATAATAAATAAGTGGTCATGTAATTTCAACTTTTAATTTATCATAGTTATTGATCTAAATGATTACTATTAACGCAAACACGTTACTTTCTCATAAAATTTAAGTAATTGTTGGGTAATGTCCGTTTTCTTTTTTAAATCGGGTCACAAATATTCTGTTCCTGTTAACGTTAAAAGAAAGCGGCCTCGCCCGTCTTTTATCGCAGTGCCTCGTTTCTAAGCTTCTCTCGATAGAGGACAAATAAACTTGACGTGGAACTTTCCATGGTGTAGCCAAAAAAAATTTTTCCTTCTGTTCTCGTCCAAATAGGGAGCATGAACATTATTACGGGGAATGTAATTTACATACCGTACTGTGAGGTAACCGTACCGTAAGACCCAGACACCCAGGCTCTTTCACAAGGTAAACCAGTCTGCGGCAGATGTCTGCGACAGACGTCTCTCTCATTGTAGGCTCATGCGAGCTTGCTCTCGGCACACTGTGCCTGTCTGCCTCGCACCAAACGGTCCACCCTCAATTTAGTCAGTAAAGAGTAAACACTCTAATTCAGCATATTTTTTTAAATTGATTTTTTTATACAGTATTCAAAATTATGAACGAACCCGAAGAAGTGATTGCAATATGTGCTCTTGCATTAATTGAACATAAGAAAAAGAAGAAACGGAGGAACAGGAAAACGTAGATTGACCCACTAATAAACGGCAGACTTACCACTAGTAGTTTTGCACTGTTGTATCACGAACTGAGAAATGACACTGAAAAGTTTTAAAATTATTGTCATATATTGATTCCTTTTTTCGATGGATTGCATAGTTTGTTGGGGAATAACATTTACAAACAGAACATCAACATGAGAAATTCCGTTGCAACAATTGAAAATGTAGTGGTTACATTAAAAAATGTATACACTTTATATTTATATTTAATATTTATTATAACTTTATCTCAAGATGTTTTTTCCTGAATTGGAACATGTTTCGGGACACTAAGTGTCCCCATCCTCAGCCTTCCTAATTTTGAATCTTGTGTCACTAAGTGTCCCGAAACATGTTATAATTAAGGAAAAACATCTTAAAGTAAAGTTATAAATACTAAATATATTATATACATCAAGAAATAGACTGTAGCAAAAAGTGTTTGAACTTTATACTTACAATACACATTGTTTTTTATTCCATTTGTATTTTTTATAGTCAAATTTTTAAGTACAATTAATAAGACAAAACTGCAGTGACTATTTACTTACCTACTGCAATTTTGTTTTCTCTTGACATGTCTTAGTAATATATATATATATATATATATATATATATATATATAGGCAATTAAAAATATTTCTTTCCAGCACTGTTGTTTTTTATATTTTATCAGTACTCTTTTTGAAGAAATATCCCATATAGATGGACGATTGAGAATTACTTGAATAAAGGAGTCGACATCGAAAGTGTTAATGACTTTTCCCCATTCCGAAGAGGCAGACGACTGCTCGTGTGAAAAGGTCTAAGGATTTGCACTTACTAACTTGTAACTGGCCTGCCCGACGAATTGAATTCAACTGTCGGGGAGAGAACGAGGCGGCAGACGTCTGCCTCTTGTGGCTCACCCGTACGGTCGTGTGAAAAGCTATGCATTGCATCAATGGGATTTCTGTACCTAATGACTTACCGTGTGTCGCATACGTCTGCCGCAGTTGTCTGCCTCGTGTGTAATTGCTCTAAGAGCTTAATCGGAGCAGAGTGGTACGTAAGATGTAGCGGCTAAGTCTGACGATTATCTTTTCCAAATCACTCTGGTACCATTCTTTACGGTCCATTTCATATTCGGCCCAGTACTTTTCTTACATTATTTTGTTTTCTTGTAAATTTTGAAAATATTGAACTACCCCCGAATGTTACTGAAAAGAATGAATCTCACTTCCGCATTATTTATATAAACTTCAAATCGATTGTTCAGCTGCCAAAATTGTTCAGCAGTGCGGCACATTGCGGTTTTATGGTAATTTTTCCTATTATCCTAACGCATTACATCAAGTGTTGAAAAATTCATGCAAACCGTATGTAAAAGGACTCGTTTATTTATGAACAATTTTAAATTTAAATTGAATAGTTTTATAGTCAGGTAAATTTTCTCTTACGACTCATAACAAGTATTGAAAATTTCAACATTGAGCGTTGATTTATAGGCGTCAACTCGTGTTATCTTTAAATACGCTTACTACTTTTGTAGAGTTGCTACGTTAATGTTAAAATCTGTCGTGTACATTTTTTCAAGTCATCCAGAGTGTGTGGGGAGGGACTTGAAATCTTTTTTCTTCCAGATAATTTCCTCCCCCTCCACAAATATAAATCTGGTGATAAGAAGTCCCGTGACCTGGAGGCCATATTCGGCGGCATATTATACGGTCACTAAAAAATTCACATAACGTCACCAAATGTGGTAGTGTAACGTATATTACCACCTTATAACTAGCGTACTCTCTGAAAAGTTTCTAATAGACTATAGAGTTTGAAACTCTCGTTTAACCGCTACTTGATTATCCGCTTTGCTGCTTAAACATGATACATTCCTAACACGAAACGCAAGTACATTACACTTCGGCTTGACGTACTGTAGGTTATCTTTAGCACGAGCCGTTTTAATTGGCGCTGAATAAAAGAGTTCTCGATGAAAGGTAATACTCTTGACCCATACCGACCTGGAACTCTCGCAAAATTGTGAAAAAGATTATTATTTCTGAAGCGAATGAATAGGAAAAGGTGGATGTACATTTATTGCTAGAATTCTCGGTGATGAAAAAATAGGTAAAGATAAAGGTATTAAAACAATTTAAATGTGTTGTTGGCATGGTTTTGAACCAATTACCTACAACAGCTCGTACAATTACCTGAACAGGTAGTGTAAATGATAACAAAAGAAAAAAGAAATAACAGCAGCGATGAGGAACAGCACCGTACTGAGCAGAACTCAACCTTAGGCAAGGAGGCTTCTCAACTCATTGCAAAGTAAAGACGGCAGTTTGTTATGCGACATAGTGATTATCATCATCACCGTCTTCAGCAAGGATTAAAACGAAAATAGTTTCTTCTGGTCCCAAAGGGTTAGACTAGAGCTAGTCAATCCAACGCTTCTTCGAGCGCAGCACATTTCCGTCCTTTCGGCTTATAATTCTATACTCGTTTAGGAATGCGGCAGTCACCCATTCGGTTAAGATGATCCAACCATATTAGCTGATATTGCGCAATTCTGTCAAGTACATTTATAATATTCAGCTCCTAACGTACATCGACATTTCTTTTACGATCTTGAAGAGTATATTCTGCACGTGTTTGAGAAATCTCATTTCGGCCGCTTGAAGACGATTACCCTGGGACTTTGTTAAAGCCCAGTTCTCCAACCCACAGAGAATTTTGGAGAGGGCCATCACATTGCAGAACTTCAAGCGTGTTTCTTTCCTTGTTGTATTTCGCCTGATGTTCCCACACACATGGCGAAATTTGTCCAGCTTCTTCACCATACAGTTTTTTCTGATGTATGATACATTACAGTCCAGATAATCAAATTTACTGACCTCCTCCATAACAGTACCATCTACAACAATCTTTGCTCGTATGGGGCAGCTCCATCAAAAGCCTTGGTCTTCAATATGGAGATCTGTAATCCAAAATTTGTGCAGATTTGACTAAATAAGATATAGTGACAACTTCCTAGCAAATTACGATCTTCCATGAAAAAAAAGTGTTTTGCTGCTAAGGAACTAAAAACGATCACGTCATACTTTCGAAAAGAATAATCACAATTATTTTCTATTTTATCAACTAATAGGCCTACTGTATTTGTAGTGTACAATATTTATGTTAATATTTGTCACCAAAGGTAATAGTATCTTTCACATGAATTATGTCAGTCAGTAGTTAAGCTATTTTAAAGCATTAAAAATCGACTTTTCATTCATCTCAAGTTACCATTCCTTTTGTTTTATCAGCCATATTCTTCTCAACCGTAAGCGCTGATAATCGAGAGTTAATTAGAATTCCTGAAATCTGTTTCGACAACTCTTCGTCGTAAAAGTGACAGACCTGTTCCACGAAATCTACACATTAAGCGGAAACCGGTTAGGTGAATAGATGTTGATGACAGAGGAATCAACAACCAACTGTCTAAGGAAGCCAGAACGAAAATAAGAAGGCCAGAACCTTTCAGTCAAAGAGAAAGGGCTATTTCTTATTGTACAAAAGAATTTTAGTTTTATGTTAACTGAAACAAATATTTATAAGACGATGTCTTTTTCCGAAAATTTATTTTTTACCGCGTTGGAAGAGTTGTCTCATGAACTACTGAAAGTAATTTTGTGAAATTTGTATAGCCAGAGAATTGCTATACAACAGAATTTACATAAATTGTGCGCATAAGATAACTTTTATAATAAAAAAATTGTAAATATTATATTCACTTTCGAAAAATGTATATTTTTTCACAGATATTTTAATAACACCGGTACAGTACCATAGTATATAAATATAGTCTGTAGTAGTATAGTCTATAAACAACTTTAAAACATTTAATTATGCTATCATTATCCACTGTTCAGTCGATCTTTGTTCAATATTAGTGTATGTAACTGTTGTGCTCGTTAATAGAACTTCGTCTTTTTTAATTTGGTAGACTCGGTATAGTAATATACTATTCGTATAATTAAAAAAAATTAATCTCTCTTAGTCGAGTCATAGGGTATTGATTATTAGATTTCAGTTGTAATATTTTAGTTGTATTTACCTTGAACACTACTGCGGATTGTTTGGTAGCGGAAACGTCACTTTTAACTATTACCAGTGATAGAAAAATTCCGTCCATTAAATTCTAGAACCTACCCTTATGAGTATGAGGAAAGTAGAGTACACTGATAATTTATCTGGTCAACACAAGGCGTTCCCTTCTTTTAAAAATTCATAAACAAGGAACGTTTAGACCAGTATGCGCTTTCTTACATGGTCACGTTTTTTGTTTTTTTTTAAATGTTAAATTTGTTAAAAAAATTTGACGATTAATTTTTGTGACAAATAGTTGAAAATTCGGCAAACATCTGACTAAAAATCATAGGTGAATATTTTAACGCGTCTTGCGAGCGAGTGAGCGAGATGTCAGGGGGCTGCTGAGTTGCGACGCTGCACGGTGCTACACGGAATCAATAATTCCTACGCTACCTACTGACATCTGTCAGTCAATTTTCAAACGTTGACACTCTGCTGAGTCGCTCGCTTTTATTTCAGTTCATCGTGTATTTTCGTCGACTCATATTTACGTCTTAAACCATTAATTATAATTACTTTCTTTTGATGTTACATAAAATAATAATAATGTTTTCTGTAAAATATTTGTAGCCTGTAACTAAAAGTTGTTTACAAAGTATACCTATCACTTAGTAAATACTATTATGTTAACGGTCGTATTTTCTACATTTATATGGACATTTGTGATCTGCACAGACATAAGTTTTAAATTAAAAAACAAAATGTAAGAAATATGAAAATATTTTGTGCAGAGTAGATTATTCACTAATAAATATGTAAACCTATAGGTTCTCTTTTGAAAAAATTTCACTGTTTAGGCGACATAACAGACAATTCCGACTTTTACTTACGAGAGGATATCAAATTGCATCCAGTGGCGTATCCAGATTTGTACAAAAGCGAAAGGTTTATCAGGAAATTTATCTTGTGAAATCAGACAAAGTTTACTGCTTAATATGTTTGAGGGATACTTCCTAGGTGAAATACATTTACCTATAATTAACATCAGTAGACAACAACATAAATTTCAGTTTATGTGATAAAATATTATATTTCATTACTACTTAATGTAGTATTAGTTTAAAATAAATTATTGCTTTTTCTTACTTGGAACATGCTTTGGGAATCAATCAGTTTGCCCATCGTTAGCCGTGTTTTAATTAACTGTCTTATGAGATATCTGTGTCCTGGTTGGTAGGTGCTGTTGGATTCATTTGGCTTTTGGTTGATTGTATTGATATTATTGTGAACAGATGTGGTGTATGACGTTGGTTTTTAAGTGTTTCCAATGTTGAGTGTTTCAAAACTTGTGACACGTTTTGTAAAATTGTACAAATACAAAAAATTTACAACTCGAAATCGGTACAAATCGTGGCATGAATAGCCTGGTAATTTTCCAGGCGTAGTGGCCTTATTGGTTAATAAAAATACCAGGTAATTAATATTTTTGAATAAATTAATATTTGGATAAATAATATTTGTTATTTAAATAAATAAAGATAATTATTTAAATAAAGATAATTAATATTTGAATAAATACCAGATAATTAATAAAATCGAGTTGAATATCTTTTTAGTCCATCTATCTTCTAGGATTCTTTCTCATCATCGTCGTCTGGTCTTACCAGCTTAGTTAACTGAAACTTTTCCGCATTCTGTGTGTGTGTGTGTGTGTGTGTGTGTGTGTGTGTGTGTGTGTGTGTGTGTGTGTGTGTGTGTGTGTGTGTGTGTGTGTGTGTGTGTGTGTGTGTGTGTTCAGAAAATAACTTCACCGTTTGTTCTTAATATTTGTCCATATTACTTTAACCCTTGCACCTCTTGTTCTATGGTTTATAATTCTTCGTTGGTCTTTCGTCCTAGTCTTGATCGAATAGAATCTTATCAGTGCATAAAAATATTATACACTCCCTCTCACTCTCTCTCTCTCTCTCTCTCTCTCACACACACACACACATACATACTGTGACTTTGTAAGGCAGTTAACCCCCCCTCCAAAGAGTAAAGAAAAAATAAATATAAAAATTTGGAGTCAAATGTAAGCGAATTATAAAATTTTTCTAGTATTATTATTCTAAATAGTTGTGGGATTATAGTTGTGGATCGACGTTTCCAATTGTGGTACACTGTAGGGGGGAGAGCGGGCCTTCCAAGTATGTAAACCTAAACATTGCTAGTTGTTTGGTGGATGTTCCAAAGGGTTAGACCGGCTTTTGAGGTTAAATCCACTCAACGAGTAGGAAAAAAGTGGTCTTCAAATGTTTATTACCTTACAATGTATCTAAATTGGCTTACGATATTTATAATGCCGTAATATATTCCACAGCAACTTTAAAAATGTCTACATTAAACAGTTCCTTGCTTGCCGTTCGAATTTTCTTCATATGTGTCTACGGCTGCACATGCTCTGTTAACTTGTGTTTAATAATTCTTTCAATTTTTTTTTTAAATTTAGTACCTACTTCATTAGAATTTTAAAAACAAATTGGCAATCAAATTTTTCAAACTTGTTCCTTATTACGTTCATATATACTGCCTACAGCTAACACCGAAAGCGACAATTCTCGAAGCTTCCACACCCACTTCAATATTAATGCTCATTTTTCCTCCATGACATCCGTGACTTAACCATAAGACCACGATGTCTGTGAGTTGTTGTCGATGGATTAAGTATTGCTGGTTGTGGAGCTAAATTCTTTCCTTGATCAACTTCGCAGCAAAGCATGAGGTTAACACAAAAATGTATTAGGGCGCCAAAGACGCTGTTGTCCTCATTGATGTATACCATATGGATCGCGTGCTGACAGGAAAAGTGAACGGCAGAAAACGGCCCGAAGCACGTACAGCTTCCCCATACAATGGTGGGCAATAAAGCGTTTGGCGCTAAGTTAACATGTGTATTAAACGAGTCATTCAGCCAGTAATGCACTTGTTTTGACACCATGCAATTATTACATTTGGGACAGTTCTACTGACAATTTGTGCTTATGAAGATTTTATTATTATAACAATTTGTTTTTACTTTTGCCTGATTGATAACAGATGACAATAACTTGAACGCTTACACTCATTTTACTGACTTTGTGTCAAGCGGAAAATTAATTAGAGAATTATCAGACGTTTTAAAGATTGCAAAATATATGTATAATTTATTGATTATACCTGACAGTAAACTTAATACCAAAAAAATTATTATATCAGCTTGCAAAAACTTTGCCGGCACAGTGTTTAGAAAACATATTTCAAACAATGATTTTTCTTAAGACAGCCATGAAGTGAAACGTATCAAATTAATAGGGACATTATTCTGTAAACTCTTGTGTTATGATATTGCTTAGGAAGGAACCGCTACAGCTACATTCTCTAAGATTGGTGTCTGCCAAAAGTTAAATAAATTTGTATTATTTAGTAATGTTTAATATAAACAATTGTTATACAATTAATACGTAGCTAATAAAATAAAATAAACAAAATTAATCTAAATTACCATTGGTAACTGAACACTTTAACGACCATGGCGAGCGTATACGCCAGCTTCTTTTACGCAATAAACATTTTAAAGTTTACGGCTCACGTCTTTTATTCTTTGTTTCCCTTATTCTTATCTTTATTCGTCTGGCTTCATCATTAAAAGTTCATAAATAATAACGCAACAGAACTGTTTATGAACGCAACAGAACTTAGCGACAAACTGAAATAATGTGTCAGAACACTGAAATCTTACAGTGAAACAAATGTTTTTATTTTGGAAAAGAACTTATTAAAAACCTCCCACTTTGGAGTCATTAATTGTTAGAATTACATAGCTATACCATTTAACGCACAATATGCTCCGCTAAAGCAACAAAAGCTATAAAAAAGCAGAAAAGTCAGACTTTGTACAGGTACAGTACACTGCATACGCAGTGTTCTTGCCCCCAACTGGTGCAGTGGTCGGACCAAATTCAGTGAATGCAGCACGCGATCCATATAGTACACATCGATGGTTGTCCTCCGTAAGACGACCAGAACAGGATCATCTAACACGGTCAGTGATAGTTAAAGAAAAAAGTATCGTATCACGTTTTCTGAAGCGGACAGATTACTAGGTGTCAACGATCAGCTGGTCGCTGAAGGACGCCTGCTGCTGATAGCGATGACAAGTGACACGGAATGTGACCTTCATACGGCGGCCGCTGATATTGGGATTTGGCCAATTAAAATAATGCGTAGTCAGCGATTCGTTTTGTCACCTGTTGTTTCACAAATAAAAAAAAAACTGTTGCAACCACTCTGAGTGGCGAGACGATCGCAGGAACTTTTCACAAACAATAATTAGCTCGTGAAAAAAATACCTTTTGAACTCTCTGCCTTATGAACATTGTTTATTTGAGCATTACGTTTAAGACATTCGACCTCCAGGATTTGCAGTACATGGAACATCTTTCCCAAGATCCTTTCTACAGAAACTGTTGATATTTAGGACCCTCAGCTCAGCAGAGAAGACCAGGAAATCGCTGTGGTAAGTTCTAAGCTTAAAATATTGTGTTTGTAGTACACTATAGACACGATTAAAATATAGATGCACATGTTTTTATATAAGCTTCTTGTCATTCATTTAAACTGTTTTCACAAAAGCACCTCGATTTAAAATATCATTAAACAATATTTTATGGTCCTCGACTACCGCTGTACGCTATCGTATGGACTTATTTATTTACACCTACAATTCATCGGTGCGGCGTTCAAAGCGTACGCCTACGCTACAATGAAACTCCCATTTCTCATTTACCGCTACGCTCTCTGAGTTAACGCCAACGTGTTTGTGTTGTAAACGAAGATATGAAACAAGTTCTGAGAAACTATTTCCAAGCTCTTGTTTCTTTGTTTCAACTTCTGTTTACACATTGCAAGCCAATAATATTAAGAAACGCCATTCATCTTCTTTTGAATGAAATCGATCGGTTTGTTTGAAAACTGGTATTTGTTAAGTGTGTTCAGATGCAAATGAAAAAACAATTTCTATTACCCAGGAAGGAAAATGATGAACTGTGGAGAGAACTGCGAATGTTACAGAACAACTGAATTATCCAGAAAAAATCTCTGCAGAGAAAGATTATGAATTCCTTCGAGTTATATGACAATACACAACAGTATATGATTAAGATAAATGAACATTTAATTTTATTTATACTGTGTGTGTGTGTGTATGCAATGTTTGTGTAGAAGCTCATATACATACGGTGATGTCCCCATCGTATAAAACCGCACTAGAGGTATGACTTCGAATAGCTCAGCTGTTCCGTCACAATTTTTTTGATGTCCCTTCGACTGTTTCTTTTGAGTCTTCTTAAAACTGTTTCACACGTATTTTGAAATCTATATATTCTCTTCTCTAGATTATAATTATAATTACAACTCATATGACATCATAGATAATTAAAAACTTTCACCTGTTTTGTAACACAATTATTCAAATCTATCTTTCCTCTTAATACAAAAAATAATAATAGAAGAATTTTTAGCTGGATGAAAAGTTCAACAGATATAGGAACCAAACAAAAATTCTTTTTTTAAAACGTAAGAAACTTATTTTTTCTAATCACTGCCAAAGAAAGCAGCCAAAAAAGTTGTAATTGTTTGGTAAGTAATGCTAAAATTACCGACAAATCTGGATAAGTTGGCAGTCACTCCAAATAAAACGATGTCACATGTAAAAAAAGTACTTATTTGAATTTTACATAGGCCTACATCGACAGCTTCTTGTTCTACGCGTTTAAGATAAACTACAAGAAAGATGTCGGGCCACACCTTACGGAAATTTAAAACGTTTTATACACTCACTATCGTAATATTTACATTCTTATCATAAGAATTTTGCTTTATCATTTTTCTGTGGCTTTCCTCAAAACAGACCGAATTTAAAGAGTTCACAATAGCACAGTATTTGACAGTCTCCGGTAATGACAGCTAAACCTTGTTCCCGCCTGGTTCTACTTAAAAATTTTGGTGCCTCCGTCGTTTTATATAATCATGACACTTTTTTATATAGCCTTATTAACTTTTATATGAGATAAATATCATAATTTATAATTTTGATTTCCTCTTCTATCTTTTGAAAGCCTTCTGTTTTCTGCAGATCTGCTGTATACTTAAATGTGAGTTTAAGAAAAACGAAGGAACAGTTTTTTTTGCAGTTGTTACTTCTAATAAACATAGGGTTTACAGAAACTAAAATGAAAATTATACCTCTTCATCGACTAATAACTGTATAGTACGGGAGCAGGGAAGTCTGGCTAGGATTACGACAAGCAACCTCTTCCTTTCTCGGCTGATGATACACATTATGCCCACCGTGAGACAAGTGATTGGCTGGATGTGGTGTAAAGCCATCGACGTTTAGACAGATTCGAACCAAGGACGCTCTGTTTTGAAAGGTTGTGGTACACATGCACGTCACTCGTTTTTGCTGAAAAAACAATTAGAACCTACTTGAATTAATCATTCACAATAGTACGGTAACTAAGAAAGTGAACAAAATATTAGAATAGTTAACGTTTTGGTCTTTATCCCGAATAGAATATGTTTTAAAATAGCAGCAGTAGTAATTTTGTATTTAAAATCTAAAAAAATTCTTTTTTTTAATTTTCCGACATTTTAAAATCTAGGTTTTACTGCACACCGGTTATACACTACAGTTATCATTAAACACAAGTGTCACTTGAGCCTGTGTTTCTATTTTAGGATTTTGTTTGATGATAACGTAATTTATTGTTTCCTTCCGGCGGATGACGTCACAACAACAATTTACCCTTTTGTTGGCGAGATGCGCGACTCGCAGCGACAATGGAAAGCGAATTACTGCTCTGTTGAATCAAGCGTTAAAGATAACGACGTCTGTAATTACCTACAATTGTGATCCATGTAGCGTGTCATTTGTCGGCTTTGTTCGATTCGCTGCTTAATTAGCTGTAATGTGTATCGATATGCAACGGCGCACGAATAAGTGTGCAACTAGTTCGATATCCGACACACACTGTCTCGTCCTCCTCTCCTAAATACTGATGCCTCGTGGGCTCATTGTGTATGTCAATATACCAATCCTCATCACTTATCATTCGTACTAAATGTCATCAGTGGCGGGTGGTGGTTCCAAATTTTGGTGGTAGTAGAATTGTAGTAGTTCGTTTGGTTGTGGGGGGGGGGTACAAAACACATATAAACAGTACGCAGACCTAAATATCTGCATCATCCATAGTACTGTCATACGGAAAAACAGAAAGTTACTGTTTCCTCCAAAAGAGAGCTGCCATTGATAATACAATGGGCTCACTTCTGTAGATACGTCTACCTGTCCTAGATTCCATGTTTCCGCGTATTCATGAATGGTTGCTAAAAGCAGCGTTAATTAACTTTGCAGTAACCATATACCAAATATGCAACGGAAGGCAAACTTAAACATCATCATGCTTAACATAGATTAATTAATACGTAGTTGATTGACTACTATCACAATCAGAGTTATACGATTTATATAAAATTATTCCTTTCCTGTAACCTCAAAGAACGGGTAACGTTCACCTTCAAATAACGTAAATACTACACCGGGCACAGCTGGTTTAATTTCGGGTCGGTATCTTTTAAAGCCTAACTCTAATAAAACACCTTTGCTTATAAACCACTGCTTTAGTCGCTTGGGCATTTTGAAAACGCATTGACAAAATGTGCATAACGCACTGACAAAAAGGACTGTGAGCGTCCCAGAAAATAAAATCATCTTCTGAAAACTTTACGTCAGCTTGCAGGCGATTGCAGGATGCTGTGTGCGCTGGGAGAGGTTCTATAGACTAGTGTTATACAACTTGAATTGGAAAATTGCTCACTGCTGTAACGAGTGGAAATACAATGTAGGTTGAGTGGACAATGACAACTTTCTAATAATAGTTCTTTTCTAATATGGTTTCACAGCCAGACATCCGGTATTGGCCTGCTCTATCTTGATCGTCTCCCTAACTGTAACCGTAGAGAAGAACTTCCATATACGCGCTCCCAGCATATCTCTTGCATCTGCGGTGACAACACCCTTCAATCTTTACCTTGGACGGTATTTTGGTGTTTTGCCTACATGTTTTCTATGAGAGCTCTTTTTGTTATTAGCCACTTCTTCATTTTCACGACACGGCCAGCCGATTGCAGTCTCTTTAGTTTCATGTTTCCAAGGAAATGTTTCAATATAAACCAATAATTTTTAAGACTGGGGCGTCCAAGGAAACAATTGATTGAGATGTTCAGTTAAATTCCGTGTGTGTGTTAGCAAATAGGCCGCAAGGTCTAATGCCTGAAGTAGGTGATGACGGCGACGACGACGATGACAATGTTGATGATGTTGATGATGATGATGATTATTACTATTATCATTATTTATTATTGTTGTATCGTTTCCTGCATTTCATTAATCTATGCTGTACCACTGGTCATGTTCCTGACGATTGGCGGATTGCAAAAGTAATTCCCATATTCAAAAAAGGTAATCGTAATGACTGCAGGAACTACAGAGGAGCCAGCCTTCGTAATACTTTATATAAATTATATGCATCTATATTACAAACACGGCTGAATGCGACAACGGAGACCATAATTTCAGAGGCCCAAAACGGTTTTAGGAAGGGCAGATCATGTTTGGATTGTATATTTACAATAGACCAGCTCATTGAAAAGCGAAGAAAGTATCAGCTGCCCACATACATAGCTTTCATCGACTTCGAGAAGGCTTTTAACAGAGTGAATCGAAGCAAACTATGAGCAGTAATGGCAAGGAAAGGGATCCCACAATATCTAATTAAAGCAATACAGAGTCTGTATATGGAGAATAAAATCTTAATAGAAGTAGGGAGGCCGAGAACAGCTCCTAGAGTTGGCCTGATCAATTGTGGCGTACGAGAAGGGTGTCCATTATCACCTTCACTTTTAATTTATATATTGACGATGTCATACAAAACTGGCAGATGTGTCTTCCAGAACATTTTATCATTGGTCTCTCTACAATTGACACTTTGTTGTTTGCGGACGATCAGGTTATTCTGTCGGACTCTGAAAACAGATTGCAAATGGGTATACATTTGTTAAATGGAATCTGCAAAAACTGTGGATTGCAGATATCCACAGTGAAAACCAAGGTGATAGCGTTTTGTGGAACTGATCCCGTACGGTCAAAAATTGTTATAGATGGTACGGTCCTGGAACAAGTTAGCATTTTTGAATACCTGGGCTACAGTGTGTCTTATAATGCAATCAAAGACGTGGTGCATAAGTTCAACCTTATGTGCGGGACCATCAGGCAAACCCTTAAGTCAGCAAGTAAAGGAACACGCCTGAAATTCTACAAGGTGATGGCTCTTCCCACACTTCTTTATGAGTCTGAGAATTGGACTTTAACGAAAGGCCAGTCCAGTTGTATCCAAGCGGCTGAAATGAGATTTCCTAGGCACGTAGCAGGGTATACTATCCATGATCATAGAAGAAGCACAGATATACGGTAGGAACTGAATATTATGAGCATACTCGACAGGATCGCCTAGTATCGGCTGAATTAGTGGGAACATCTTTGCCGAATGGAAGACTGCCGAATCCCCAAACAACTCTGGAACTATAAGCCGAGGGGACGAAGATGTGTGGGACGTCCGAGGAAGCGCTGGAGTGACCAGCAGTAATATTTGCCTATTTGAGATCAGAACAAACCATTCTTGATTTAAACCATGAGGATGATGATGACGATAATTATTACTAGTATTTAGGCCTATTATTGCTGTATTTAGAAGTAGTATAATTTCAACAGCGTCAGAGCTGTTAGCTTTGCAATGTGGTGATCTGGGAGTGATTATGTCGTAACCGAGCACTCACTGAAACGGTCTCTACGTTAAACTAAAGTACTGCTTTTTCCATCAGCTACCCTGTACAGACCAAGTGTAATTAACTTCATCGCACTGGCTAAATCACTTCCTTATACTTTAGTTTTATTTTTCTCTTTACAGTAAACACTTTTTAATGCAGCCAGCTGCTTATTTGAAGAAACGAACTCGCTTGTAACCTAGTTATCAATTAGCAACACTACCATCATTTATCACACACACACACACACACACACACACACACACCACACAAATTAGCGTACACACACTTTCATACTTGACCATGTTTTTTATTATACAAGCCAACCGTTAGCAGTTGATACTTAGTAGTTGTATTGGCTAATATATTGTTACGGCGAACGCAGGAATCGTGGTCTTAAATAAGTGGATTAATTATTGATCACGAGACAACGAGACTCGTTTTGCAATTATCAGAGATATTAGATTTCTTTGTTAGAAGGGAATACCAACCAATTATATTAGTATTGAAGAATGCTTTGATTTGTCAACTGATCATTTACCTTAAAATATTAATAGTCGGTATAACAGATATCAATGCTGTCATGCCTGCATTTCCGCCATCAGTGACTAATAAGTGGACAAACCGGAATCGATTTGGAGAAGAACTTGAACTACGAGTTGATTTAAATGATTTAAATGTTCCCCTTAGAACTACTGTATAACTTGATATGAACGTGGAACAATTACCCAGTACATGATATCCCGCAAGTGTATCGAATAACACTCCTGCATTAAAAATATTTCACCGACACTTTTTAATATCTACATGGACGACATATTTCGGTGATGGACAGCTAAAGTTGACTCGGGAATATCACTTCAGCGAATGTGATACCTATACTATCCTTAGCCTATAAGGATTAAGATAGTCGTGAATAATCAGATTTTGGATGAGATTAGTCATTTTAATTACCTGGGTTATAATATCTCATATGGAACTGATATTGATTGGGATAGTAAGCTAACAAAATTTAGACGCATCTGTGGCACGATTCATAGGCGCTTTAAAAATAAAACACGGAAGGATACCCAAATAAAATTTTATAAAACTGTGGCTGTCCCCACATTCCTGTATGCTATTGGGACATGGACTCTTGGTAAAAGGGACGTGCAGAGGATTAAGGCAGCCGAAATGAAATTTCTAAGAGGGAAGGAAGGTTGTTCTCTCTTGGATCGGAGAAGGAACGAGGATATTAGACCGCAACTTATACATTGCATCATTGAACCGGAAGATTAAAGACCACAGAAGGAGATGGTGTGAACACTTGAATCGCATGCCTGACATCCGTCTACCTGTGGCTACCTTGTGTTATCAACCTCCTGGAAAGAGAGATGGCGGTAGTCCGAGGTGGTGAAGGCTCCGTAACAGGTCTAAAACCTAGTGATGATGATGATGATAATATTAATGCACTGGAAATTAAAACACCATGGTTAAATTTTCCTAAGAAAATAAGAGAACTTGTTTTAAAGAAAAGAAAGCACGTAAAAACTGGCACCAGACTAGAGCACCTGAAGACAAAAGAATGTTTAACGAGTTGAACCAGCAGCTTAAAAAGTGTGACACATTCAGTTAAAAATAAAACCTTTACCAACTTGTTACAAGAACTGACAGGTAATAAGAAGGAGCATTTCCTCGAAAAGTTACCAAGATTTTAATACGGTCTAAAAACCATAATACACTCATTCAAAAAACGATGGCACATAGCGAGGAAATATTTGGAAAAGAGTGAAAATTTACTCTGCATTTACCTAATTTTATTTTCAACTGAATTTATCCGGTTTGCCGTTTGAAGAAATTCTTCCGGAAGTGAATAATACAAAACATAGGACATTTGAAACCATAACTCCTGGGACAATTAGGGTATCCGTGAAATTCAAAAATGTATTACTTCTAAGAAGGCAGCAGGCTATGTTTTTAATAACTAGGCAGTTAATAAATGAATTGACAAACACAGGAATAAGGAACTTGCACACTTATTTAATGCAGCGTTACAACCTCAATATGTTGTAATGCAGTAGAAAAGTACTGAGTGGATTAAGATCCCTAAACCTGCAAACCCCCAAAGAAGTCATCGTATCAGCCTATATCCTTGTTGCTTTAAAAAATCGATTGGAAAGACTATATCCTATGCCTAAATTGTTTGAAAATTGTTTCTCAAACGTCTCAGGCAAATAACTGAGGGGAAGCAACTTATTACAACCCACCAATTTAGATTTCGCAATAAACACTTAAGTACTGAACAGGTTGATCGTAACACTGATGCCATTAAGCGATCACTAGAAGAAACGAAAATACGCACAGCAATGTTTTTGGATATAACCAAGCTTTTAACAAAGTGTGACACGAGGGTCTTATAATAAGATGAAAACCCTACCTTTGCAGATGAGCAAAAGCATTAAATCCTATATCTCAGAATTTTAGAGTAAATTGTGGTGATGATTATTCTGAGTTAAAAATGTTTCAGTTGGGGTACCGCAAGGGACTGCCTTGGGCCTGTCCTATACTTGTACACGGGTGATATTCCAAAACGTGATGAGGTGACAACAGCTATATTTGCTGAATAAACTGAAGTATTAGCTACCGGTAACAGTGTAAGAACAGCAACAGTACACAGATAACAGTTAATGATGCTAGTAAATGGACAAAAGAAAATAGAGTATTAAACTGTAGGAGACAAAATCTACTACTGTCAACTTCACCTACAGGAATATTGATGATTGACTAAAATAGCTAGGTGCTCTATTTTCTTATAGGAGAGATTCTACATGCAAATTTGGCAATGCATTTGTACTGAATTTCTTAGATCCAATAACTCCGATAAGCTTAGATGATGTCTTAATAAAGAACATGTCAAGAAAAAACGTGAAGAACTTGGAATTAAATTTAAGAAAATGTGGGGCTCCTTGGAAGACACTCTGAACTTTTACTTCTTCATTAACTGTTACTATACGTACAAGTTTTGGAATCGGTGAGTGTTTATGGTATGCAATTTTAGAGTTCCACAAAGAAATCTCACATCAAATCAATAAAAACTTTTCAGTTTAAAGTCTTTCCCAGTATTTTTGATACACCGTGGTATGTAAGGAACACTGGCATCCATCGAGACCTGAAAGTACCTATGGTTACTGATGAGGTCAAATAGTTTGCAGCTAAATATGAACAAAGACTTCATAAACGTTAAGTTAATAAAGTACTATAACTTCTTGATTATGCTGAACTTCTTTGACGATTGCAGAGACAGATACAGTTTGAACTGGTGTAGGAAAATTGAGTGTTTAAAGAAATATCTACACATGAACGAAGTGTAAACTGTAGTGATAAGTACGCCAATGGGAGCACATTGTACATCCTGCTAACATAGTTGATAGAATAAAATTGCTTGATAGTTTGTGACAAGTTGCAATGTAAATAATTTAAAAAAAAATCTCAGCTATTCTAGCTATTCAACTGATCAATACGGTGTATATATTGTAAACGATTAAATACTTGACACTTTTACAGTAACATACCGAAATCAATGCACTAACTGACGTTACTCATTTGACTGTACACTAAAGACTCGTTTATCCGAATTTGATGGGACCGTGCCCGTTTCGGATAAACTAAATTTCGGATAAACCGAAACTTCTATTTAAATAATAATACATATGTAAGTACAGTAACTTTATTTAATAATAATAATTTAAAAGTTACTTACAGTGCACATGACAGAATAAACTATAAAACGGCACCGCACTGTAAATTATAGTTTCTACAGTAGTGAAACAGTCCTATTGCTTGTTCGTACAGTAATCAATCATATTTTTTTGCCTGAGCTTTGAAGCTCGTTTGCTGGCTGCCCGATCTCGTAGTCGTTTCATTTAGTTCTGATTATTGACTTTCTACTTTATATCACGTGTAATCGCTTGCCTACGCTATTAAATATAGCGACGGAAAATGCTTTTGTGTATTTTTTAAATTTAATAAAAATTGTTTCGGATAAACGCGATTCGGATAAACGAGTTTTTAGTGTACTTACTTCGTTACGCTGTATTCTTTGGGCTGCGTGACTTTTCGACCACCCCATATAACAACTAACGTTGGCAGTTAGCTTCTATTTCTGCGGTAGCTACGTGTTGACAGGCGTGTTTGTAAAGTAAGTGCTTTTACCGTCTCTAATTTAGTGATAAAATATACATCACCGAATTCCTGTAACTGAATTTACACCCAATGAATATAACAGAAAAACAGGTTTTGACAAAACCGTCAAAACACAAAGTTGACTTAAGAAAAAAGTGTAAACATAAACCAGTTGTACAAGGGGATTATGGAAATCTGTTTGTTGCCAGCTTGCCATTTCGTTGGCGTTCCCTTTCTACAACTATTTTTACGACTTACACTGAAATCGTTTTGTCCGTGTTTAGACTCGTTTTTTTATATATAGCTCTGTTTTTTATATATTGCTTTCTGTCGTCTTTCTATTTTGACGCAGCAGGAATATAGATATCGGACGTATCCGCCTCAGTACAGGTATTGGGTAATGCTGACGATTTGCATACGGGGGAACGCTTCCTGGCGATAGAAGAAGCCTGTAAGAAAACGGGGGACACTAACCTTAAGAATTATTAGATTCAAATCAAGGATAAATATCAAAAAGCTTTTAGTCTGGAGATGCTCGGACGTGCTCTGCATAATATGGACGGTTGCAGATAAAGACATAAGGCGCTCATAAAATTGAACGAGTATTGAAGGAAGGGTTGTTACAATTACTCCTTACCTGGCGCAAAGGCCGTGGTTCAACATTGTTAAACGCAGACGTTTCAGCCGTTCCTTCGATGGCCATCTTCAGTGCAGAAAGGCTGCAACACACTGACTGAGGTTACATAATCAGTGACCACAGTACTACGTAACCTCAGTCAGTGTGTTGCAGCCTTTCTGCACTGAAAATGCCCGTCGAAGGAACGGACGACAACTTTAAACCACGGCCTTAGAGCCAGGTAAGGAGTAATTCTAACAAGATTGATGCCGGCCGTGAAAGTCTCAGACAAGATTTGAAGGAAGGGTTGTTATTGAAGGACAGGAAACTAATGATTACAGCTTACAAAAAGTGATGATAAAAATTGGGTACTAAAAGCAGGTTAAGCTGCTCTGAACGTATAGACACAACAGGCAAAGCGGAAAACCTTATAACAGAGGACAATGTAGAAGACTAATAAGACAGAAGTAGATGTCAAGTTGAACAATGGAAGCAAAGAGACTTTCACTACACAAATCAATACTCTTAGCTCAGATCAGAGTGTTTAGAAAGGAGAAATTTATATTCAAACGTAATACATAAATATCGTTTGTAGTGACCTCTGAACAACCAGGAAATTTAGATCGTTATAATCGATGGTCACTTACTCCAGTATACATTTCAGAAATCTACAATACTACGCAATTGTAAGCCTATTACTTAAATAAAACAAAAAGTGCTTTAGTATATTTAGTTGACTGTTGACACTGAAGTTGTCGTTTAAAAATATCTTTAATAGTCAAAACCAATAACTACAAACTTATATTTCTTATTATACTTTTATTTTGATACTCACAACTCTAAACACTTACATTAGTTATCAATATTTATCATATTCACGTTTCCGTTTAAACTATTTGTATCGTAAAAGACACATCATTCATTCCCACATTTAGTGCCCAAAGTATTCAGTTATTTTTGTTTCTTTCCTACGCTCTGATTCATAGTATAATATTTGTTTTGATATGTCTAACTAGAAAACAGCTGAGTTAGAATCAGCTGAAGCAAAGTTTGTAACGTTAAAACAAGTAGGCCTGGATATAGTGTTCACTGCGTGACACACTTCTAGCAGAGGGCGCATTTACGTCGCTATCACCAGTATCCTCGTAAGTGATTGCGTTTTCGTTTCTTTCTTTATCATCTTGATATTCCCTAACCAACACTAAAATGCTTCAATCAACTGTCATTTTATTGGTTCTTCATCTCTGTCAACTTCTTCATTGCCATTCAGTATATTTTATAAAGTAACGGTGTGTTTTCTAAATTTCAACAGATTCTTGTAACTATTCATTCATTTACAGCAGCTGCTTTTCCTGTTTCAATATGTCCTATTAAACTGAATAAACGATATGAATAAAACGATATGAATATGAATTAAACATTCATTGTTATAATAAAGACTTTTTCTTATGAGTTACAAGAAAAGCAATCTCTGTAACCTATGTATATGTCATTGTAGAAGATGTCATTGTAAACTATAATACATTATATTATAAAATGTGTCTGGCCAAACATTAAGTACGTTTTTGGATACTGTTACCGTTAGGCCACCATATTCAACGCTTCAGTATACGACTTTTTATGCAGTGCCAACAGACTCATTACTATAATAAAGTACAAAAAGGCAAATTCATGAGTACGTGCGCGCCTGTTTTAGATGATTGAGTGTGAATTATTCTATTCTGGTAGTTTTATTCACAGGCTACTTTATAAGTGGCTTTAAAAGTTATATATATGAAATTATACAGAATCGATACGCACGACTGAAACATTATGAAAATATACACAATTTTGAAACAATTCGACGACGTTGCCCGATGTCTACTTCTACACCTGTCCTGTCATCCCACTTCCTTTCAGTTTTCATGAGGAAAATGTCTTTGTTTCACCTTCTTTTCAAGTCTTTTTAAACTTCGCACGCATCTAGCGGTTCAGAAAGATTTTTTTTTTTTGGCAGTGTGAGGTTGTCCGCAATATGCCACCAGTTTTTCTTTAATATCAATCAAAGATAATAACTGGTCAAGATATTTCCATTTCGACTCGTCCATTTCGACTACTTCGAATATCTTCCATTACTTTCTGTGATTGGTTTGTCAATAAGCTACAATAGGATATTTTCATAACAAGAGTTTCATAAGCTTACATTTCTTTCCAATTCTCAGGTTTGGCTTCAAACAAAACAATTCAAACACTCAGTCGTTCAGTTACCTTGTTCTATTTTCTATTTTAATCTCTCTGTCATCTCTTCCTGTCAAAATCGATACTAATGGGTAGTCAATGAGTAATTACGGGTAGTTACTTGAACTTCGTCGTTACTTATTTTAGATATCGAATTGTGATTTAATTGTCGTTTATTTGTCAACGCGTGTTAGGTTAATCATCACTGTCGTAGTCGCTACCAAACTGGCAGGTCTTGACGAGGCTGTCTCATTACGGAAGACAGGATTAGTCGCATCGTTGTCTACACACTCTGAACACCTGAGCTTTTGGTTTTCTAGGTCGTCACACGTTGCAGAAAACAACTTCAAATGGGTTTCTTTGCGTTGTTCGAGTTATAAGAGCGGTACGTCATTAAAGGCTTTGTATATTTCTTTGTTATACAGTCATCTCTGAACACCGCTGTTATTTACTGGGTCGTATTATTCTTCTTAAGAATTTTATTTCATAGATTGTTCTTATAGTTCTGTTGATTTTCTTTAATGACCGTCTCATTTATTGAAGAGAAAGCGATTAAACATTAAAGTAGTGTTCGCGTTCGTTAACTGTAAAATTATATGACTTTTAAGAAATGTAATAAACAATTTATAACTTTAAAAAGATACGTCACAACAAATGCCAACATGTCGCTCATGTTTACTAACAGTCTCTTCACACACGGCAATACCTAATTGTTGTAATCTCTTTTGATTTAGTTTTTAAGCCATTATTTTATTTTGATTCAAAAATATATAACGCAACATCTATAGTACTCTAAACAAAGAGTGGTCAACCCATGTAACTGTTACTGGTAATTCAAAAGAAGAATTTTTACTTGAATCCTGTTACTTCTTGTAAGATTGATAATTAATTTATTTATAAAATTTTTTAGCTATTCACGTAATATTGAATTTAGGCTTATAGTAATTGTAAGGAAAACTTTCCTACAAAATAATATTTAAAGTAAGACGTGGTAAGCTCCAAACCGTACGTAAAATGCTTATTATTTATTTATTTATTTATCAAACTAAATTTTTCTGTTTTTTTCTTGACGTCAGTTATTTGAAAATAAAACAAAACACTTTAGATCCCCTTTTATTTCTGTCTTGTGTACTTTAATAAGTTTATAGATATGAAAATATTTTGTATTTGCAAGTTTAAGATGATATTTAGTAGCTGAATGTGCACTTGATTTGTCTGAAACATAATCATGATAACCCCTGTTGCGTTTTGAAAACCTATGGCGAAGGTTTATATATTCTGATAAATGAGCGAATAAAGCTATTTGAAAAAGGTTTAAAGTCATTAAGTCGCATTAGTCGTGCATAAGTAAAGTCTACAAAAAAACATTGTTTAAGGTTTGCGTATTCGCCTATACACTACTGTAAGACTATTACATATGGTATTTATAAGGAATAATTTAGTCCCGTGGAATGGCTATTTCAAAGTCACCAAAGCAGTCGCGAAAAAGTTATTCACCATTGTTCTAAACAATGCATACTTGAATTTAATCAACTGATTGGAAACATCGCAACACAATTTATATTGACCAGACAAGTACAGCTATTTTCAACATTTAAGTATATACAGAAATACTGTTTTAATTTAGCCATAAGTACAAGACAGTAATTTACAGACTAAGTGGCATGAAGCCAATAAAGCGTGCGTTACATATGCTAGATATATTTCGCTACGGTACTGACACTACAAACCAAATTGTAAAAGTATGTAACTCGGCCGTACTACCATTCGAATCCCAAAGTTGCAGCGTAACACACACAAAAGCACAAGCATTGTTAATGTGGACTACACACAGTGTAATGCTTTTATATAAGTCAAGTCTCTGTAATAAGTAGCTAAACGTTTGCAAACTGTATAAGGAGATACGGGAAAAACTAGTCCTAATTAATATTTTTGGCATCATCATTGTCTCCCGTTCACGTTTTAGGCAATGTTCCCCGTTACGGTTCCCATCTTTATCTAGGTCGTCCTACGTTCCTTATTCCTCTTCCTTTATATGTCTTTGCTTTTAAAGGTATTCTATTTTCTTCCACTCTTTCCACATATTCGTTCCTTTTAATTATGTTTTCTTTTCTTTTCCCGTTTAAATTGAATATTCGAAGTTCTTTTCTGATTGTTTCGTTTCTTATCACATCTCTCCGGTTGCACCCTTTGACTCTTCTTAGAAATTTTACTTCTTGAATTTACTTCCTTGTCTCCTGTCCTTTTGTTGTAACCCAAATTTCACTGTCGTAAATAAGTATTAGTACGGCTAGCGTCTTATAAATTTTAATATTCAGTTCACATCTTTACTATAATCGTAGCAATCGTCTAATCCTAAATACTTAAAATAGCTTATCTGTTCTAATATTGTGTCTATGGAAATTTTAGCCCTTATTGGTTCTACTCCCGAGGAATCCATAATTTTTGTTTTAGGAATTCATATTATTTAATTATATTAAATGCTTACTTGTTGTAGTTGATAATATAGTCCTTTTTAAAACTCATTTTCTGCCTTTCCTGTCATATTCATATTGTCAGCGAACAAAGTTCAGTTTATTATAGTGTTATCGTTTAAATAAATGCCCTCTGTACAATTTTCTCTCAGATTTATTAGAATATGATCTATGTAGCTACTAAATAAAGTAGACGTAGGCTACAATCATGCTTTACCCTATTGTTAGTGTATAACGGATATTTTGTCATTTGTGCTGATCTATATGACTGTTTTTCTGTAAATACCTTATATGAATCTTATGTGATGTTATCGATATCCTCTAAAGTTCATAATTCCCCATAATTTTCTCCTTTCATACAATCAAAGGCGTAATTCTCCTGAAAGTCGGCGAAAGCTATGTAAGTATTAAGATTCTATTGTCGTGGTTTATCGATTTTCTGTTGTAACGTGAAAGTCACGTCGATTGTACTTTTGAATTTTCTGAATTTCATTTGTATTATTTCATTAAATTTTTCATTATCTTTGTAGCTCATTGTTTAGAATTTGACATACATTTTATAGGTTGTGTAGAGTAAACTTATGCCTCTGTAATTTTCACATAGCTTTGTATCTCCTTTTTTGTGTAAGGGGATACTTTAGCTGTTCTCCAGCCTTTGGGAATATTATTTTGCTTCCAGCACATATTGAGAAGGTGCAATATTACCTATACCACCATACGTTCACAATTCCACATTTATGTTATTCATCCCTGTTGTCTTTCAAGTTTTTTAATGAATAAAGAGCTCCAGTCAACTCTTCTAATGTTAAGTCAATCATTTCGTGTCCATAACGTGTCGATCTTGATTTATAAATGTTTCTTCATACCATAGATTCTTATAATGGTTTTTTCCATGCTTTCTCTTTTATGGTGTTAATCCTCAGGTGGTTCTTCTCTGATCTGCTGATTGTTTTAATTTATTTTATGCTGTCAGTTGTCTTAAGTGGACGTCATGCTGTAGTCGCTGATGAAACGATCTTACGATTCCTTGTATGCTTGTTTCGCTAGTTGTTTTGTTCTGTTCATTTTTTATCTATTCAATATTTTTTGTTTTATAGTAAAATTTAGACTACCATCGGATTTTTTTAGCTTTATGTACTGTAAAAAAGGCGCTTCCTACGCTGCTTATCATTGCTGCTTATCATTACCCCTTCACCGTCACTATGGCATGGCCTTCCTCGTCTTCTGATTTGGATTGGTTCGCCAGTCGAGTACTTTCTTTAGCTAACCATGATCGGACAGTCTGCTCTTTTGATTACACTATCTTGCACTGTACATTATTTATAAACATCAGTTGCCTTATGTCTATATTCTGTAATAACATCGTCTCCACAAATCCATAGATTCTAGACTGTTATGTTGTGTTATGGTTCTGTTGATCTATTATTCACACTACACATCCATATGTCCTCATACTTTCAATTATCGTTATATAAACCTGTATCTTCCTGTTTTATAATTCGTGATCTTCAGCACAGTTCGCAGCCACAATTCTGACCTTCTGTGGCAGCTACCTAGCGAGTGGGTTGAGTGTTCTACGAGTGGTGTAATCAGCGGACACCGCTGGTTGGTTAACATCGACGCACGTAAGCCATAATTGTCAGAGCAGCGCATTTCTTAGGATAATGGCGCACTACTGCGGCCACGGCTACTATCACGACCAGAAGTGCGGCTGGCCGGTGCAGACAGTCGGGTACTGGCCGCGCGTCAGTCACAAGATGGATGTCGATGAGATAGCTACTACTGTGTAGGCCTACATGTAGAATCGATCAGTGGGACGGAAGAAAAGAAAATTCTGCGTATATCCTATTTTACAAACTCCTTCTGTAAAAGGAACGTTTTGTACTTTTTTGTGATCTTCGTCATCACGAAAACAAATTTCTTTTCTGCATCAAACTCCACACCGTATAAAAAACGGTGCTATTCAAAATTTAAATCACAACAAATCGCAATTAAAAAGCTAAAATCCCAGGTAAAAAAATGACAACTCTTTCACTTGCAAAATCTAATATTTGTGTATCGCTTCCCGTTCAGTTGAAAGTTAGTCTCATACTGGCCGCATTCCGTGCGCGCTGTCTAATAGAAATACTGTATATACAAAGTTTGGCCGCAAAATGTCGCTTGGTCATGCCAGCCAAAGTAACAAAGCTGGCCGTACCGGCTTTGTGTGCGTTGGTGCCATAGTAGTATATATACATCTATGGTTCGTGCATGCATGATCCACACAAAACTGGTTGCATGCGGCCGCAGTAGTGGGTCATTATCTTTATCGCACATCGACAACTGTACGCATTTGTCCTTGAGACTTCCAATTCCACCATAGCCTTTTTACGTTAATCAAAAGTGACGGTTGTTAACTTATTATTTGTGGAACTGTCAACCAAGAAAAAAACCGCAAGCGGTACTGGGTACACTCATTTATCACGGACCGTTTACTTACCGGGTATTTTTATGAATCAATATTCACAAAAATGTTAATTAATTATTACTTCATCTCGAAATCTAATGTTGAGGAATTATTATGAAAAAAACAAAATTATATGGAAAGATACAAATATAACTTTGCCGAGATTATACAAATATAGGCCTATACGCTTGTTTATATAATTATTTCTGTTTGATTCTCTTTTTGTATACGCCATTACGCCATACAAAGAACCCACGTGTCTGGTCCCTCGCAGGTTTCCAAAACTATTTTCTCTATATCTATATCTAGTTGTATGCAATTGTGTTTGTTTATTACAAGCTAGTATTAAGCTTGCGATTAACGAATTCTCAATTGTACAGGTGTTTTGTTCCAACTATTTGCAGCCGATGATCCATGCGTTCGCCGTAACAGTATTTTTCTGTATTTGCCATGACTTTAGCCTTAGTGAAGTTTACATCGATGCCTTTGCTTGTAGCTTTTTCGTTTAGTTATTCAATCATTTCTTGCATTTCTGATTTGCATATTATATTTCTGATTAGGTTTTTGTATCTTATATCTTATCTTATGTTTTTTTTAATTTCACAATGTCAATAGAATTTAAATACCAATTTAATAGCGCATAACCTATTAACCCTCCTCATATCCGCACCATTTCTTTGTGCTCCTAATTATTAAACGATTGGCCAATGCGGGCTGAAATTTAAGCAATTACGTACAGCCGAGCGTCAGTAAGGTAAATTGATGCCGCTCTGTGTATAAAATATTCACACAAAGCGATAAGTGACGACGGCTAGCGTCCTCCGTAATTGGTCACTTGTAAACGGAGATTAATTAATGTTTCGCGCAAAGAGAGGACACGGCATTTATAGCGTCTTAAACGTGTTACGTTGGCCATTACCCTGTCTGTTAAGCGATATAGCTGATAGCTCAGTTGGTGCAATCGCATGTGACTGATTTTGCTGTTAGCGCCTATCGAAATTGTTGTTGACACTGAATTTCTTGAAGTGACTAATTTAGAAGTAAATACGATTATTTCATCAACTATGAAATTGTGTGTTATTCTTATTCTTCCTGCGTCGCTTTCTCTTCATGCTCATGTACCGCTTCTCCCGCCTCCTCATTCTTCTGGTTCTTCCTGCTCTTCCTCTTATTCTTATTCTTCCACTTTTCTCATTCTGTTCCTTCAATTTTCCTTATTGTTTTTTCTTCAAATTCTTCTGTTTCTTTTCGTTTTTCTAGTTAACACCCCCCCCGTGTTTTACCTTTTTGTTCTTTCTATTGTAGTTCTTTCCACTGTTCTGTTATTCTTTTTCTTTCAGTTCTCCTTGTTCTTCCCGTATCATTGTTCTCCTTCTTGTTTTTACTTTGTTCTTGAATTTTTTCTTCTAGTTCTTTCTCTCGTTGTTTTTTAACATTTCCTTTTTCTTATTTTCTTCATCCTGCAGTCTCACTATAATTTTTTCTTTTCCGTATGTTTCCGTTTTCTCTGGCCGATTTAATAAAAAACGTCAAACATTCAGCACGGTGTTAACAGTATGGTTAATTACGTAAATTAACCCAGGTCTGCTAAATTAGTATAACAGATTACAACTGTAAGGTGGACAGCGGTATAATATGAACGCCAAGATAATAAATATAAACCCATTCAATTGAATATGAAAAGGCTGTAAGGTCTTCTATTTTCTCAAATAGAAAATCAATTATCCTGTCCATTGTATTTTAAATTTTAGAATGCAACAGAACTACAAAACACGAATAAGAAAAAGTAGAAAATAAAAAAATAACGTGTCATATGCTATAAACACTACGTATTGCCTAAAAGTACTCGGGAGCCTACAAACAATTTAAGGTAAGTTACTTAAAGAGACTTTGTAAAAAATTTAAAAAACGTAACATTTCAATTTTTAATGATTTTCTACATTTTTATGAATATTTAGATATATAATACTTGCATGATTCAGAATCTGTATACCTAAAAATCAAGCGGGGATCCCCGGGGGTACGTATTTAGGTAAACTTTAAGTACATATATTTACCTAAAATCTAAATATATGACTTTTAGGCCTAGAAGGTTACAGATACTGAACAGATATTTTTTTTCTGGTTGTATCAAAATATAATGAATGGTACTTGTTATGTAAAACAATGTTATTGCTCATCAATAAAAAAAATATTATTTAATAAAGTTTTACGTACTTAAAATAGTTCTTTGTAAAAATGATTTTAAATGGACAGTGTACGTTGAAAGGGTTAAAATATAGTTACCATTACAGATACAGGGCTAAAATATTTCTGTAACAAATTTGTATATTTATCTTATATAGGCCTACTTTTTAGTTTGTGGTACCTGAACATGTCAGTTTTAACATGGGGCTGTATAGTGACTACAGGGTAAATAGTATAAAATCATAGAAATAAATAGATTTAAAAAAAATATATCCATTTCAAGATGTTTGTATTTTTTATAATTTTTCAAAATGTTTTAATAACTTGTATTTTCAACCAAAAAATAGTATATCATTGTATTCTTAATTAAAGATGTCTATGGAAACAATAATATATAAATGTATTCGATATTACATAACTTTACTACAAATTGAATATTTCGCAAAGAGTACATTTATAAAAATCCTTAAAATTTATGTCATTCCGTACGTACAGGGTTGATACCCAAAAGGATCCCAATACTATCAAGATTATGGGGTAGTAATTTCATGTGTCTATTAGTTTCTATTTTATTCAAATTTATGTCAGCAAACACCTATAATTTTCCTTCTCCGGCAAGTCGCACTTAAAGTCTAGCAAAACTTCAATGAATGTAAAATACCATCGAAACTCTCCTGTACCAAGTAAGCTTGCTCCTTGACTTTCTTCACTTATCCTTCTCTTATTTCACTTGCTGTTAAGAGCTCACTACAGTAGCCACTATAGTAGCTATATATTGCTGTTTACAGTTTCCTTTTAAACAAAACTATTTTTTAAACTGAGTTATTGTTATGAAATATCCAGAACTGTACTGACATAGGGCTTTTCGTACTGCAGATTCAAGACTTGATTTTGAAGTGAATATTGTTTTAGGACATTTACTTGAAATGAATTTATGTAAGGCCTCGTTTGCATTCTACGTTTTTCACCAATGGAGCAACTACAAAGAAATCTACGAAGAAGGTCACCTCTTGAAAGCCTCATGCAAAGAGTATATCTGTTTTACAGCTTTATTACATAAATTATTTAGCCAGTACATATTAATTTAGCAAAACCACTATTTATATGTGACATAACTTATAAACTACGAGTCTTCCTTTAAACCGAATAATCGTGAAGTGTAAGCTTTTAAGTTAAAAAACAAATCATAGAATAATAACCGGTTAAAATGCATTAAAAATCTTACACATGCATTCAAATTTTAATGTGTTATTATTAACTACAATTTTTAAAAGATGTTTAAAAATTTCAAAAATTGTCATTTTAATGGTAGCACATCTTCTTAACACAAAATTGTTGCAAGGATTTTCTCATTAGCTTTTCATGGCACTGGAAAGTGGAGTTGCGCTAACGACCAAGGTCAGATGAGTACAAACTAGAATGAGAAACTTCAGTATCGCAATGATCGTTCTCGGCAAACAGAAACAATTTCATTATTGTCGGTTTCATTACAATTAAATAGACGTAAGACGCGAGGGTGAGTGAGTGAGTGAGTGAGTGAGTGAGTGAGTGAGTGAGTGAGTGAGTGAGTGAGTGAGTGAGTGAGTGAGTGAGTGAGTGAGTGAGTGAGTGAGTGAGTGAGTGAGTGAGTGTGTGTGTGTGTGTGTGTGTGTGTGTGTGTGTGTGTGTGTGTGTGTGTGTGTGTGTGTGTGTGTGTGTGTGTGTGTGTGTGTGTGTGTGTGTGTGTGTGTGTGTGTGTGTGTGTGTGTGTGTGTGTGTGTGTGTGTGTGTGTGTGTGTGTGTGTGTGTGTGTGTGTGATGAAAACAAAACGTCGTCGACTGGGCGCAAACAGAAAACAAGAATGAGACAACGAAACTGGGTTAACATTAATACTATCTATAGCCCCGGTGAGTGGGTTAATAGAAGCAAGGCCGGCGGTCAATAAGTGACTCACAGCTGATTCGCGCCATCCTAATAACTACGTGAAGCCGGGTTCTATAATTGTCGTACTGACAATTTTTCTTATTTTCCTTCTTCTTCTTCTTTTTCTTCCTACGTGGCGTAGGCGTAGATATCTGTACCGGATTTAGAAGCCTATTTTCCTATACATTATGAATTTAAAATTTTGTTATTTACATATATTTCAATTTGAATTAAAAATCAACCAGTCTTATTTTTGCTTTCCTACATTGCCACTACCCTGTGGAGCACAAAAATATGCAGCCTTCTGGTATAGGAATCGTTTCCATTTTGCTATTATCACATTCATAAATTTTTTCAAACAACAGGACACCTTACGTTTACTCCGTAAATCCTCATTGCGAAGCATATCTATTTTGTAAGCATACTTTGACCACGTTTAAAAGCTCCATTCCGTCGCAATGAATTCATTTACATCTCCCTTTCGAAGAGTGCATGACTCTGCACCATACAGGAGAGAAGGTACCGCCATAACGTTAGAAAAGTTTAATTTTGATATCTGGTCTAACCTTATTACTTCCATGTTCCGTAATGAAATGGAAGTATGGTGATGGCGACAAAAATCCTGTTCGAGATAAGGGCTGATTCTGATTGTGATTGTACTACCCTCAAAACGTGAAGATAAGTCATTTTTCGTAAAGTGTCTGTGTGTAGAATTTTTTCTATGGCGAACGATAACTGTCGCAAATTCAAACAGAATCAAATAATTTTTTGAATGTGTGTCTGAGTTGTACAGGACTCAAGGTCTATTGATTTTGGTGAAGATCGGTTAAGGAAGAGGGGTAGTTTACCTGCAACGTTCAACGTTTTGACAAGACATTTTATCAAAGTTAACTAATTTTGATAAATAAAGTACACTGATAAGAAGGTCATAATAATCCACTGTAGAAAGGTAGGTAAAATATCTATAAATGTGAAGGGTAGTTGAAATGGAAGGAAGTAATTTTTCACGTATCGTATTGATTTAATGAGTTTGACGAAATTAAACAAAAATCGGTATGGAGAATCATACATGACTTCCATGTTCTAAGATTTGTATTTAAAGTCATTTACTTGAATTTGGTATGATAATTTCTAAAAAAAAATATCCCCCATCTTGTAAATCGAGTTTTATGGTTGACAAATTTAAATGAAATATTTTCATAAAAACTCCTTCTTTGTTGACGATAACGTAGTACACATATAATTAATTGGTTTTAAAAGTTAATGTTTGATCTCCTTTAAGTAGTGCTCAAGTTTCCAAAGTTTTAATATTATGATGTCCGTAACATTAAAGCAGGTTGTAGTGTGTATGAGGGTACACCGTAGAAAATTTTCAACATTCCCTATGGGGCGTTGCTCAGAAAAGCTGCGAATGTACAGTGTACGTTTCACAGAACAAACACGCGGAAAAGGGAGCGCTCCGAAGTGTCTCATGGACCCTGAGCATCTTGCAGAGGGTTCATTCCCTAAAGACGAAAAATCTGTCTATGAACCATTCCTCTGTAAACACGTGCAGTTACACTGGCCAGCGATCCACAGGAAGCAAATCCTGTGGATTTGATTACCGCACTTTTTATTGCGGCAATCACAATAATAAAACTTTGGAAACGTAAACAGTACATAATTGAGATATGCTTCCCTGCCAGGAACGATATATTTTCACTCATACATGACTTAAATTAAAATGAAAAAATTAAAATGGACAAATAAAACATTTGTTGCCTGGCAACAAAATTATTTTAATTTTAACAATAACCATTGTTTGAAAAAGTTTAAATGAATTTTCAAGTAGTTTACTCTTGATAAAACGTAAGACGTTGCAGGTAAACTACCCCCTCCCCTTAACCGATCTTCACCAAAAATCAATAAGCCTCCAGTCCTCTACAACTCAGGCAAGTATGTAAAACATTATTTGATTCTGTTTCAATTTGCGGAAGTTATCGTTTGCCACAGAAAAAATTCTACACACAGACACTTTTCGAAAAATGACTTTCCTTCGTGTTTTGAGTGTAGTACAATCAAAATCAGCCCTTATTTCGAACACCATTTTTTTCGCCATCACCATACTTCCATTTTCTTATGGAACATGGAAGTAAAAATGCATTTAAACTTTTTCAAACAATGGTATTTGTTAAAAATAAAACAATTTTGTTGCCAGGCAATAAAATTACAATTTTTTTATTTTAATTTAAATCATCTATGCGTGAAGATCCACAGCCACGGACCAGCAGGCAACAAAATAATTTGTTGCCACTTAATTACATAATTATATAAATATGTAACTAATGCGTGATTATCTGCTTAGTTCAGTTCCTTTATAAGAATAAAGTACTTAATTTTTATAGGTAAAGTGACTCGAAAATAACATTATATTAAACGACTACCCTATAATAACAGAAATATCTATAAATTGTTTGAGGGTGGGGGATATTTTTTTTTAGAAATTATCAAACCGAATTGAAGTAAATGATTTTAAATATAAAACTTAGAATATTGAAGCATGGAAGTCATGTAAGTTCTTCATACCGATTTTTTTAAATGTTATTTTATTCCAACTGATTGTCTAAATTTACTCGGCTTGTCCTACAATCTCTGTCCAGACGCCACGAAATATTACATCCAAAATACTGTGAATCTCATACCTGCTCCAAACAGGTAGTCGTGTACATCTTTCGTCCGCACTGGATAACAGCCACGAAAGACCATAATTTTTGGTTTTCGGCCGGGACGTGATCTTGTTATAGTCGTGGCTCATTCGGTGCAGCTGAAATACAGGTGACATTCTTTTTTTTTATTATGGAATATGTGTGTCGTTTTCAAACTTTTATCGTGTCCGAAATTCACAAATTATAATTTATTAATTTTAACTTTCTTCGATTGTACATGCTCCTACCTTAAATCTGTTTTGTCTATAATCTGTTTAGAGATGGTGTTTTAATATTTGACTATTCCAGGTAAAGAAGTTATAACATGTAATATTCAATAATTTCCTTGCTGTTATTAAACTAGGTAAAAATATGTTTAGTCGAAATTATACGAAAGACTGCAGGTTATATCGGGTGTAACATAAGCCATTGCGCTCTACGAGAAATATAAGTATTTTTATTACAAAATAATAATCATTTCCTTAATATGTTAATAAAACAGTTAGATAGTAGTACTGAAATAAATAATAACATGATAATAAAATATTGAATATATTTAAAGAAAAGTAACAAATCAGATTAAACATTTATGATCGAAATATGATTGTGGGTGAATTAAATACTTTTCGGGCGTAAGAGAGTTTTGGTAAAGTTAAAAATCCTACACTCGCACGAAACTATCATTTTAGTAGCCTACGTTAATACACGTATTTTACATATTTATATAGTATTATAAATTTACCAAGTTAACTTAACTATCTTTCTAATGGAATGAAATATAGCGTATATTTTTCATTAGCGTTTTTAACACACAAATAACGCGCGCGCGCGCACACACACGCACACACGCACACACACACACACACAAGCTATACACACATGTACACGCATATAACAGCATATAGGCCTACAAATAGTTATAAAGCCAGTGGTAGAAGAGTCGTGAGTCGTCCGAGGATGAGATGGGTGCCGGAACAGTTTTATATAACCTAATCCTTGAAGTGAAGAAGAAGAAAACAAAGAAGACAAATAGTTATTTCAAAATAAGTATATCAATACACATATACATGTGCGTACACAATACATAATAATATTATATACTGACGTTGAAACTTCTATATTTTTGGCTCCACATTATTTCAAATTTGACTATAATAATAGTGTTATTAAGTACCATGAATAATTAAACTTTGTTGTGAGGAATTCACAAACGAAACTATGTTTGCATGTACTTTCCTAGACTTAATGTTTTTGGTGGATCTTCCATCCACTGAGAATCTGCAATTTGTCTTATGAAAATCTGTATTAAAAAACCGTCACTTGTCACAAATTCAGACTTTTCATTTAATATCAATTTTACTTGCATCCTTTCTCAACTATCCGTTGATTCTATTTTTTTACAATTATTTAACATCTACTTTAGAAAGTCTACATTCTATTTTGAGTAGCCAGACTGTTAAAACTTAATGTAATCAGTCCCCTTCTAATAATTTGTATACCACAACAAAGATTCGAGAACACAACTTCTTCGCAAACGATCTGGACAGTGTCATAAAAGTGCACAGTGAGTTAGGCTGAAGCTTAAAAATATAAGAATTTCTTTGACTTCTGTTATTCTCAGATGCAATATCAAACCATTAATTTATATTTAATTCATTATTTTTTGTTCTGCTTACAAGAGATCGTTACACACATATACACTATCGTTTTGTTTCAGTGTTACACAGCCACATATATGTGAAGATGATTATAAATAGATAACAAGAATAGCCTGTAATATTCTCATTCCTCGGAGGAATTTCTTCATTCCTCCATTACTTGTATTTCCAGATTCCAGCAGTTCTTTATTGTCTGGATGGTTTGTATCTCGCACTAACTTCCTCTCTCTCTCTCTCTCTCTCTCTCTCTCTCTCTCTCTCTCTCTCTCTCTCTCTCTCTCTCTCTCTCTCTCTCTCTCTTTCTCTCTGTCCCCTTTACTAGTTCTGTACTTGTCTTCATTCGGTTAGTTTAATTATTATCAAGGGTGAAGATTTTTGGAAAATACAAAGTATTACGCAAAATGGTATAAATACTTAGAAACAAAGATTACCGAAAATGCAGGAAGGAGCTGTTGTGTTATTACGTAATTGCATTTGTAGTTATTTTAGATCCCCTCCTCCACGTAAACAAAAATCAGGAGACGTCGTGACCCGACTCCTGTGCTACCATATGTTTTCCCAAATTTAGTAGGGGACAAGTTTTTGTTTTCCAAGTCTTGAAATTCGAAATTTTTGGGTTAAACAGTATTGATGTTAAATCAATAACAATATTTTATTAAACAAATTGAAAGAGTTCAGAATGTATGAAAGTTTAATTATTTATTTTTACTCTGCAGTCAATAATCGTAAATTATCTTAAGCAAATGAAACAATATACGAATAGGACGCATGGAATACTGAGGGAAAAGCCATCATAAGTTTTGATCAGTCTACCACGTTTGTTTAATCATAGTTATTATATTTTCAATGGGTTGGCTTGAGCTTCTCTCGTGTTGTCTGCACCCTCTTCATCGGCCATTTGATATCGTTATCTCCGTTTTGAGCTAGCCAGTAAACGTCAAGCAGCTATATGAACTGGCGTATTTACTCCTGTTTTTTTTTTTTTTTTTTTTGCCAGTACTGCCTACATAACTTATTGTTAATATTATTAGAAGAATGATTAACGCTACATTCCCTGGAGTTCCATTTTTACAGCTTTTGGGCTTAGTAAAATGGAAAAATTATTACATGAAATTCTTTAATTACAGTCCCAATTTTTAATGGAAGCAGAATCTCAAACTAGCAAATTCGCTTTCATCACTTAGAATATTCCTTTGTAAGTAACACGTTGAGTTTCCTGGAGGTCTCCTACATAATATTTTTAAATAAATACAACTGCAAGTAGGTTTATTTTTACCTCATTATTTTTACCTTTCACCTACTTGCAGTTGTATTTACTTAAAGATATCACTTAGAATAAAATTACGTGTAGTTGGTGGCATTTTCCTTGGCTTTGTGAATAAGGGGTCTGCGGGTACTCGAAACTTCTTAGTAGTGTACAGCATGTTGGAACTCTGCATTTGCTTACCTGTGATAAACATTTTTTTAACATGGTTAGAATACCATTTTATTTCTGGATCACCTGGAAGTTTAGGCTCGTCGGGTTTTACGTAGGTCGCATGGACAGGATGGTCACAGTATTCCATATTTCTGCAAGTTGCTTCGCAGCTAACTCAAAGTCAGATTTTTTTCAAGAGACCACTTATAGCAAATCTGTAGTCATCCAGGTTGAAACAAAAGTGGTCATAAAGCAGAATAAATTCAGCCATGTACTTTTCTTTCGGCGACATTTTATTCTCTACGGTGTTAAACGCAGTTCGTCCCTGAACGTCCTGGAGAGATTAATGATCTTTTAAAGTTTTTCTTTTCACATTTCAACTAATGTTGAGCCAGAGTATCCAAAAGCTCTGAATTACCATTTGTCATGGGATCCATTTCAATACCGCCATAAACAGACTGTATTAGTTCGCGACACTCTGATATAACTCAGCAGTGTCTTTGAAGTCAGAATCTCACTTAAGTTATTGACATTTTCAGGTCTATTGATACCACATATTTGGCCCTCATTATCTAGGCTGAATCCCTGACATCCAGGTTCACGTACCAGTTCCAACTGTAATTAATATTACGGCAACTTTTAAAGTAGAACAGTTCCTCTTCAAGTAGATGTAGGCTTATTACGCTGTAAAGTATTATGCGTATTTTTATACACAAATTTTATATTTAACTTATTGACAATAAAAAATAAAGAATTAGGTTCCTTCTTTATGTCAGTTTTGGATATAGTTTTAATGACTCACATTATATTAAGTGTTCGATACGCAAGTGACGTGCTGTAGATAGGCTACTTCTACAGGTTTACCGTACAGAGGCTTTGGTCTCCTCCTGGGACGAGACAGAAGATGATATATTAGGATTAGAGACGTAATAAACCGTCAGTACACAGAATTATTTCAAGCATACGTTGTTTTCCAACCCTCAATTCCTCGCTTTAAAAAGGAACCCGTTGGATAATACTCACTGTTATTTCTCTTTAAAACAATACAATAATAAAATTTGTCGGAACCGACAATTAGATCCAGATTTCGGTTGACGTTTTTATTGTATTAACGTTTCTAGCATGCAATATGTTAATGATTTCCTAATACGTTAATTATTAGAATACAAATAATTTTAAAATCAATCGATAAATTGTTCCGCTTTGTTGTGTCTGTTTGCTACAATCAAATACGATTTTACGGCAACGCCTGAGGTTTCCAGGGTGGAGGCATACGGTGCCATTGATTTTCTCGTTTCCGCCCTGAGTCAGATACGTTGTTGTGTTACGCGTCTCACAGCAGTTCGCCGTCTTCCTTACCGTCTTCCATAAAAGACGGGAAGACGCGAGGGAAGACGAAACAACAAAGCCCAAATACTTCAAACGTTTGACGTGTGACAGCCGCTTCAGACTGTATTCGATTATCATAATAAACTCCGATTACATAAAACGTCACCTCCATCGCCTGTTCATCTCCGTTCAGAACACATATAGTCTACAGCTAGGGTGTAAATTAAAAGCGCAATACAAAGATTTTTATAAGTTTTATTGTTAATAAGATAGTTAACTTGCGCGTTATTTCATCATTATTTTTTCAGTGGTCGCCCACAGCAGTCGCAAATTTATTTGTAAAAGAAATTTTTTGTTATAGGACGCTAGAACCCTGAGCTGGTCCTGCCCTGCTGAAGAAGGCCTCGCCAACGGTCTCTGTGCGATGCAACCATACTCAATTTGCTAATTGCTGATTAACTCCATCTGGCCACGTCACTTTCCTTTTGCCATTGTGTTCGTACAGAACTAGGTGCTTTACAGGTCCACGACACAGCAGAATTAGGTAATGCCTCTTTCAGACATTACTCGACTACCCTACCAGCATCGAGGGTATCTCACTACATTTCAAGGCGGAGCACAGTAGGACAACGGACCTTCAAAGGTGGCAAAAATTAAAACAAATAAAATTCTGATTATGCACTCGTTTTTATTATTTGCATAAACAACACTATCCTGCACACAACAAATTACATATGTATGGAAGATAACTCCATCCCTCTACGGCAGGGGAACTTCTTTTGGAGCGGTCTATCTGACAGGACTATACCTACTTGAAAAACGAATCCTTTGTTATCTGTTTTTGTGCGCGGTGTTTTACAAGCGCCATATAATTCCAATCTTTCGTTCTCAATTTTTACAGTACGGTAGGTGTTACGAATTTAGTAGTTCGTAAATTATGTGGTTTTCAAAATATGTAGTAGTTCGAAATTAGTAGTTTTCAAAATATTATGTGGTTTAAAGTAATGGTTATAAATTGTAACATTATTAAATCTTTGTTTTTAGAAAATATTCTCAGAAACATGTTAAAAATGTTAAATATGTTACGAAACCGATCGGATTTCTATTTTTAGTTTTTTATAATCAATATTCATTGTAGCTTTGTAGATTTTAAAAATGGTTTTACTTCTTTATCATATTTGTTCCTTTTCTTAGCATCAAACTTTATTCAAGAGAAGGCAATAGTAAAAATTATCAACCTGATATGTGAGCCTATTATAACAAAAGATATTTATTTTTTGTTAAATATCGTTACAAATAAAAATAAAAATTGTTCTTTATTAATTATTTAAAATTATTATTCTTAATTAAATTAGAAATTAAAAGTAACTGAATGTTATTATCAAATCCTACAAAAAATAGATAATGTTTTTTATAAATGAATTATAAATCAACAAAATAAACAAGGTACGAGTCAAGAAAATGGAAGTCGGAAACAATACAAGGTTATGGTTTATAAATTCTCAACAAAGTCGGCCAGCACTACCACCAACAACAACAACAATAGTAGTAGTCAGAAGAAGAAGAAGAAGAAGAAGAAGAAGAAGAAGAAGAAGAAGAAGAAGAAGAAGAAGAAGAAGAAGAAGAAGAAGAAGAAGAAGAAGAAGAAGAAGAAGAAGTGGAACATAATTGTTTACCTATATCTTTAGTGTTTTGTTTACAGAGATGTGTTCTAAAACGCTGTAGGTCCTTGAAAACGTAATTTATAAAAGAGTATACAGAAATTTTTGTAGCAGAAAAAATAAAATCGCCGATCAAATTAACAAATAGTAATGTTCCAGAGTTATAATAGAGAAATCCTGTATAGTGGGTTACAGATTGATTTTTGCTATAGACGTCGGTAAGGTTTGTAACATCATCACATAAATGTCATCAACAAATAGATGTTATATATGTGGCGCAACATAAGAAAACTTTAATAATATTACCATAATGATTTAGCGGAATGCAAAAGCGGAGAACTCAGATTTTTTGCTTTTCATGTTATATGGTTGGATACTTTTTTTTAATGCCTTCTCCATTTACAGTAAAATATTACCAATCAAGACATGGTAAATTCGCTGAAACGATAAAACATTGGTGCAAAAAATAAAACAAGAAAGCAGAGAGAATCCAGAATTTAGGAATACAGACGATGGAAACAACTATCAGCTAATATCACTACCCTGGGATATGGAGTTGATTCGAAAGATGACACAGTATGACAGTTGTATCTAGAAAGCACGATGAGAAGTTGCGAGAATTTTGTCATAATACTGCCAAATAATTTATTGGAAAGTATTCTAGGTACAATATATTGCAGAAATATTTTATTCATGGGCCAGAAATAGTACCACCAGTTTTGTTGCCCTAGATCAGTTAACACAAGAAGCACAAGATTCGCGTAACACAGTCTGTAAAAATACCGAGAGTATTATTCGAGAAAATACAATCGTGAAAAGTGAAAAGATATTCAAGATCTATACAATGTATTTTTATTGAGTTCGAATCCAGTAATAGCAAGCAAGAGGATGTTACTAAAGAAACACTTTTTACTCTTGTTATTTTTTTGTCCTTGCCTAAAAAAGAATTAGACTTTTTAGATTTACTACCCTTTAAGATCCTTTATGAAGAACACGTTGAAGACGACGAATGATGACTACGACGCTGAATGATCAAGATGGGTATTCACAACATAACGACGATTAATTATGTTGTTACTTCATAATCAACATAAAATCAATTATAATCATATTCGATATTTTTTGTATTTAAGTATTGCTGTCTATAATTTTAGACTTTTTTTTAAAAAAATTAGTATTTCCTATGATATTTTAACGAAAATTCTATCGAACAGTCCAGAAAATTCTCCCCCCCCCCCCGGGAAGGTGGGAGGTGTTGCCACAGTGCCACAGTCAAGGCCGCTCACAAGTAGGTTCCAGTGTATACAAGAACACTTGAGATACGCATCAAGTGGCGTGAAGTGAGAATGGAAGCTATCTAGAAGGCGTGCGCTACCTATAAAAACCATAACAGCCGGCTTGTCAGTTCAGTGGTGTTGAGGGATTTATTTAGCGCGGATCGAGTGTTTGTAGCGAAGTGTTGTTATGTTATAATGAGTGCGGAATTCTTTATAGTTGACATTATTATTGCGTGTGGACAATTTTTACTTGAATTGTTGTAAGAGACTATCTTGTTAATTACAAATTATTAATTGCGATAGTTAAAGCTGGTTATTAGTGATTTAATTGGTGTCTTATATTTTGTTTTCCACTGTACCTTATGACGATCAGTTATTATGTTTGCGATTTTTTAAACGTAATTTTGTGTTTATGGTGAAATATTCACTTTGGGAATCCACTCATATTGTATGTGATTTATTGCCAGCTTTGAAGGCCGGTTGCCCCACTGTGCCGCGGAGGTATAAATACTGGATTTCGAAGCGGCCCAATCCAGTTACACCTGGAAATTTTACCGTGCGGTTCGCAGTGATTGTTGCAATGTTTTGAGAAGTGATTATTATTAAATTAATTAGTGCAAAACTGGTTAAGGTGACATTCATTGTTGGACAGATTTTACTGGAATTATTACTGATGCTTTGTTGATTTATAACTGCTCTTTGTGTCTAATTAAAACATTGTAATTAGTGGCTCATTATTGTTAGTCAGTCTGTTTCAATGAACAACAGATATCTATGTGACCGTCCTAACATAGGCCTATTACTATTTTCCTTGTTGATCTTCATCACTTTTTTGCTAGTATCTTCATTACTTCTATCATCTTTTGTTAAGCCATCCCAAGATACCTAGGAATTCATATTTAAACAAATATAAACCTAATATTTTTATAATGATATAAGGTCAGTGCTATAGTTTCATAAATCGGTAAGCTTAAAAATACAGGGGACGATAACAATTGTTTTTTTACCATAAATATGTCCTTTGCATAATAAATGTGTCCTTTATGCTTCCTGTTGTTTATAACATAGTATAATAATTTTTCATCTTCCCTATGCCTTCCTAGGCATGGTACGCACGAGATTTGATCTGTATATCATTGCTTCGTCTATACCATAATCTCTTGACGTTCACCTGGTTTTCTCTACGGCTTTTGAATACGCCCTTGCTGTTTCCACACGAACACACATTTCGTTAGTAGCGCTTCGACCATGCAGTCGCAAGAGGTGTCGGGGCCAATTTCGACTTTCCTTTTCTTTTAATTGTCACATCTACTTTTGAAATTTTCTATTCCTATATCTTACTTTTATATTTCGTGCTTTCAATAAGATATCAATAGGAGACACGCCTCAAGTAAACCTCATTAAAACTCTCCCGCCTCTTAATAGTACGACGTAGTTTTTCCGGACCCTATACGTTTTTTATGTGAAACTTATAAAATACCACAAATATTGCATCAACTTTCATCAAGGTTTAAAACAAACAGCACTACTACGACAATGTTCTGGTCGCGCTAAGGTTGTCACCTATTTCAGGAACCTTGATATTTGAGGTTGTGCTAGACAAATCATACTTCTTAAAACAATAAAAATATTGTAACGTAAATACGGAACGTTCTACAAGTATCTCAGCTATCCCATCAGAGACCAGCTGTAATGTGTATGTGCATACATATTGCTGCTACTTTGAGATGAAAGACAATTACATGACACTTATGCGTCAATAATCGTGGCTATTCCAGACCGTACCGGTCGGCGCGCTGTGTTCAAGGCCAGACATTTTGCACGGTTTCTAGTGGATTCTAGAGCGTCTGTAATACGCAGTTTGCTCCACGCGTCATCCAGAAGGTGATCGATTATTCTGGCCTCTCAGCGGGATATAAATATAAGCATCCTGCGACGGACAGTCAGTTTACTTCGGCCGATTACTCAGTGCATTTACGTGACGATTTACTCAAGTGAGGTTCGAGTGTACTGTGGCGATGATTGTGTTTTGATTGTGCGGGACTCTATTAGTTGACGTTATTATTGCGTGTGGAAAAATTTAATTTAAATTATTGTACGAGTATAATCTTCTTGAATAACTTATTGGTTACAAACTATTAATTGTGATAATTAAAGCTGGCTATTAGTAACTCCATTGGTGTATTGTGTTTTCATTTCCACTATACCATACGACGATAAATGAGACATTCGTAACAATATCGTAGCGGAAACGAAAATAAGGAAAGTGTAACAGTGTTGCTGTAAATTCTGATGGTTTGGGAAATTGCCTGTTGTAATAGTGAAAGAGATCAGCTACACCACATGCGCAAAAAACCTGTTACGTCATTTAACCATGTACATGGAATACTAGTCTTTTGATTGAAGAATTTGGACCACAAGATAACAAAAACCGGACGCAGGATTCTCTTGAAACGTAAACTTCAGTCTGTGTACTAAGAGATAGTAAAAGTGCTCAGACATTTGTAGACGAATTAGTTTGGAAATTAATAGGTGTATACCTAATAAGTAGGCCTAATGAGTGTTTAAATATGTCAATAATTTTAACGTATGTTGAACAGTATGCATATAATGTTGTATGCATCTCTGCTGCTTGGTCGTCTGCCATTTAATACGCGGTCCCTTGAAGAGCCTTTATACGGTGTTTTATTGCACAGTAATACTGCGCTTAGCGCTTGAAATACATCCGCGATCATTAAGCGCTGTACGAAACAGCACTGTACGGGGTCGATTTTTTCTATGATTATTGCTTACTAATTGTTTTGTTCTACTTTCTTTTTGGCTTTATTTTTATTCATTTCAACCATAATCCCAAATAATCTCGTCACAACCACATTGTTATTAGTTCCGGAGGACAATTTCTACGTTCAACGGTCGTTTTTAATTTTGTTGGAAATTCCAACGCAGCCTGATACTTCGCGTTAACTGCTGCACTTGTTATATTAAGGGGAGTCCCTACTGAAAATAGCAAAAATGTTTATTTTGTAACGTAATTTATTCAGATTTTTAAATTATTTATTGATGCACTAAATAAAGGGTAAAATTTTGCAACTGGAAAAAATGTGTTTAGTATAAAAATTGAATTTTTTAACGTTTCTTAACAACGTTTTTGGAATATTTTTCAAACAGATATTCCAGAAAAACTAGAAGTCCTACAACCTTCTGAAATGCGTCATTTTGAAGTGGATAAAATTACCTAAAAAACACGTATTCTTATTAAGACGTAATTGAAAACAATTTTTTATATGAGAAAAATAGTGAAAATATTTTTTTTAATTTTTCAATTTATAAATACAAATTTATTACAAAAAACAATAAGTCAAATTAAATAAAAATGAGTGTTTTTTAGGTAATTATATCAAAAAGACCTAGCAAAATTTCAGAGCAGTAAGTTAGATAGATTTTATAGATATAGCAAAAAGTATGTAAAAAAAACATGAAAAATTGAATTTGCGGGAAACTCGGATTTTCTAAAAATATTCCTTTGTGCTGAAAAATAATTATTTATGGAGTATAAAGGATTGATATGACTGTTTAATACTCTATGGATATTAAAATAATAAATTCTAATACAATAAGCAATAAAATATTTTATTTTACATTTTTAATTATTTATAGGAATAAATATCTTCTACAGCTGTCCTTGTCAATCTTCTTATCGATCATATCTCTGTAGTCCACATTTTATTTATTTACATTGTCACTAAAATTCACCTAGTCCATATGTTAGGCCCTCTTTCTTTATTACTACTTTTATTCCCATATTTGTTACTGGAAAATAATAAAAATTCAAACACAAAACTGTTCCGAATCACATCAACAGAGCTCAACACAGCAGGAAACAAAACATTGCAGGTTATCAACAACACGTCAATCAGCTGTTTTACAAGTCTGATTTTTTCATTGTAAGTAAAACAGCTGATGCTGTTTATCAGCCATTTCACTGTACTTGTAATATTGTAATATTTATTTTTAAATTCCAAATTACTACTAACATGATATGTGTACTACTGTATATGTGTAAAATTTTATTGTATAAATAATATTGTTTTGTTATAATACCTAAATGAAATATAAATCACTTAGGTGATTGGCTTTCCCAAAACATTTGTTTTTACATACAAAACATTTTAGAAAAACTGTTTTAGTGTTTTTTTATATATAAAAACTAACCATAGAATAATTTGGGACAAAACGTTTCATTTGTTTTCAATTTTTGGCTAATTTCAGTAGTCTCTTAATGTTGTGAAGACTTGAAAGTTTCTTTAACTTATAAAACCATCCTCTCTTAGTGTCAAACGTTTCTTATTTCTCTCCTTTTTCGCCCCGAATGTATGTGAAAATGTGTCTCGCTTTCTCCATGATGGACTTAACGTCATGTTACACTGACTTTGATCATCGACCCAAATGCTCAGTCTTTTTTCTATTTCTTTAAGCACACTCCTTCTCGACAAAGTTATTTTGGTAACAGATAATTATAAATGTATTGACGTCAACGCAGATATTTTATCTTTTCAGAAATTTTTAAAAATTGCCCAAGCTGTCGATGTTGCCAAATGTAATGAACAGGCTACACCCACTTGACGCTCACCGGCTTCTAATCGTCTTAACACTTGTAATTTCACGTCCAAGCTGATGGTTTTCCTTTGCGCCTTATTTACAGGGTCAGGCTTCAAGCGTGACATGATTGGTGATTGATAAATTTTAAAATTTGCAATAACAATAAATTAAAATAACACGAAGTACCGATAAAAATAGTATACGTAGTATTTAACCAAATAACGAGTAAATAACCTGTACTTATTGATAAGTAACTAAAACTCAGCTGGCCTTGAATTGCCAACAAAAGCGCTGTGACGAATCAGCGCTAAAAAGGGCGGCAAATATCTCCAGTACTGCAAAATGCAAATGAAGGATTGAAAGTTTTGTAAACAGCGGCAGTCGGAAGGGGAAAGTCGGATATCAAAGCACTAAAGCGTGCCCAACGCCGTCGTCAGGGAAAGAAGGAGATCGAAAACTATTTACGTACAACAGAAGGAAAATTTTTAACATCGTCGATACAGGTAAAAGGACAGCACAAAATTTATTTTTATACTTACAGAAGGCAGTCGGTAAATAATTCGACACACAAACCTTAACAAAGTGTTCGTGAGTCTAGACGCTAAGCTTATGTGAAAAGAACGTCTCAAGAAGATAGTAAATAACGTGGATTAAAATTCAAGAAAATGTGGTGGCAACGTTGAAGAAACTTCTGAATTGTCACCGCGTAATAAGCTAATATTGTACAATTAATTTTTGAAACCAGCGTTTGCTTACGGTGTGCAGTCCCACTGGGGTTACACAAATAAGTTAAACTTAAAACTGTTCAAAATAAAATGCTCTCCAGTATTGTTGCTGGACAGTGGTATGCAAGAACCGATAATATGCATGAATACCTGAAAATAGCCATAATAAACGGTTTGCGGCTACATATGAATAAACATTTTACAAACATCAAAGTAATGAAGTATTACAATTGTTTCATAATCCTACATTCGTTCGGCGGTTGCAGAGACAGAAACCGTTTGAACTGGTGGAGGCAAGTAAAGTGTCTGTATAGGACACATGAACAACTTGTCAACTATAGTGAGGAGTGGGCCAATGGGAGCACATTCTGTACACTGATAACGTATTTATTAAAATAAAATCGTTTGATAGTTTGTAACTAGTTGCAAATTTTCGGGTAGGGTGAAAATTTCCGGGCTTGAATAGAAAAACTACAGTTTTCTGAATTGATTTGCATTTATTTCTCAACATAATCTCTATTTAGCTCTATACGCTTTTTCCAACGATGTTCTAAAGTGGTTATGAGATCTGATAAGGCGATTCGTCTGTGTCCTCAAAATAGCTATTTACAGCATCGCTGACTTGATTGTCGTCAGTAAATCTTTTCCCACCGAGTCATTATTAAGATTAGGAAAGAGGTAGAAGACACTTGGGGCTAAGTAAAGCGTGTGTGGTGGCTGAGGAAGCAACTAGAACTTAATTTCTTTGATTTTAGCCATCGCAACAATTGGTTGAAACCTCCTTTCAACAATTTTTTTGGTCAAGTGTCAGCAAACGCTATGAGTGCTCACAGCTTTGTCATACACATATATTTGTGTACGATATTGGGCATAGGTTCTTTTGGTATACGAAAAGTGTCAGCAATCTCGTTCACTTTCATTCTACGGTCGAGCAAAACGATTTTTTTTTCTATTTTACTGGCACAGTCAGTTCAATTAGACGTCCAATACGCGGGTCGCCAGTTGTGCTTGTCCGACTCATTTAAATGCAGCAACCCAGCGCTCAACCGTTGTATTCGATTGATAAGAATTTCCCAACTTTGAATACAGCTCCAACCTTTTTATATCGGTTGCAGTTAAACTATGAAAACAAAATTTGGTCACAGCACGAATTTTCAGGCAATCCAGTGATCCTCGAGGCGCTTACAGCGGTGGGCTGTGCCACTAATAATAAACAACTCATTGACTTGAAACAATCGAAACTAAGCCTACAAAGGATGGAATTATACAGCACGGTAAAAATAATGAGCACAGTAGCGCTATGTCTGTATCAGTCCAGGAAATGTTTACCCTACCCTCGTAAAGAAATGAAAAAATTTTTTGAAGGAAGAATTCGTAAGGGGGTCCCAGGCGAACGTGAACTCACGCGGTAGTTACGCGATGGCCAGCGGATAGATAGACGTAACTAGCAGATAAAGATAAACAAATACGAAAGCCTGGCGGATTGAGTGAGAAAATGCAAAAGCTGAAAGCGTAGTATTGAGATTTTCGTTTTAAAAAACGGATGGTATAATTTGCTCCAATAATTATCAAAAGCACTCGCAAAGAAAGGAGATCCGTAAAGCGCCACTGGCAAACCAGTATATTTTTTTCGAAGCGGTTTTACTTGAAATTACTATTGTGCTGCCACTCCAGCGTTATCCCTTAGAAGCGCTCAAGATTAATAGCTGAGGCAGACTTTGTTTTTTCTCTGAACTAAAGGATTAATCCGTTCGCTACTCTCAGTAGTCGGAGTAATTAGCTTCACGCTACTGGCTACTTTAGTTTCTTATTTTCTAAATGCACTTTCCTAGTTGCAAACAATACTTTATAAAGGAATATTATATATTTAAATAAAAACATAAAATTGAATACGCTTCTAATAATCATTACTTCAATTGTGTTCATATGTTTACTACTAATAATCTCGCATTCGAAAACACATTTTAATGAATCATTAATTAATTTACTATGTACATAGAAGGAGCTGGCTTATACAGTACATGTATAGGCTAATTCTTAGATTTCTGCGGTAGTGATATAATGTGGTCATTTTTGGGTCGAGTCCTCGTTTTGTCTTGGATTTTCCCCGAGGGTGTGTTAAGCTGTCGACGCGAACGCATTGTAATATAAACACACGACCGGACGTGGTGAAAAATCATTCTGGACTAACTCGCCGTGGACGAACCTGTTGAAGATGGCAGATATAGATCCCCCGAAATGTTGCGAAAAACCCTTCGGGGGAAACATTGATGTCCCGCCATGGTGTCTACTTGCTTGATTGAATTTATAAGTACAGGTAGCATGGCAGGACATCTTCAGCCTATACCACAGTACTGTGGGCCTGACGTGAACACCCTACGTTCAGGATTTTTTCCACTGATGATGGCAGCCATTGGAGCTGCCGAAACGTTTGGTTTGGAAATAAACCATGGACCACGGCCAAACAGCCCGGATAACTTTAATCATAGTATGTATTGTATTCGATGAAAGCAACGCCCTTCACAATAGAGAAAAAAGAAATCTGAGGACATTCAATAGAAAGGGAATATGAGGACCTTGAAGGCATGAAGACAGGAGAGGGTGCCTACAAAAAATTAACAAATCAAGAAGTGAATGAAAAGCTGAAAAACAAGTCGTTGTGAGGGTAATTAAAACACAAAGCACGAAAGGGTTTGACTACTCTTAGAGAAAAAGAAAAACTAAAAATTTAAAGGCTTACAAAATAAAGAACACAACGTAAACTATCACGAGGAAGTCTAAACACGAGGTAGGAGTATCTACTCGCTGAAAACTTAAAGTGTATGGAAGTGGAGGGTGGGAGGAGGAAGAGAGAGAGAGAGAGAGAGAGAGAGAGAGGATGAAAGTGATGGAGACTAGTTGATGCGGCGAAGTTGAATTGGAGGTTGTGAAGGAAAGTGCTAAATGAGGGAGTAAAACACCTTCATCATTATCATCATTTTCTTTTTCAACTAAAATTAAACCATAAATGGTTTGTTCCGGTCCCAACCAAATAGACTAAAGCTGGTCACCCCAAAGTTCTTCGGACGTTGTACACCTCTCCGTTCTTTTGGCTTTAATTCAATAGTTGTTTGGGGGATATAGCAGCCATTCAGTCGGTTAAGATGCTCCAACTATTTTAGCCAATATTGGGCAATCGTATCAAGTATACTCATAATATTCATTTTCTGTTGTACATCGACATTTCTTGAAGAGTATATCTTGCCAAGTGCCTGAGGTTTCGTCCTTGGACCTTTCGTCCGCTTGGATACGACTAGCCTGGGGTTTCGTTAAACTCTAATTCTCAGACCTATAGAGAAATACGATAGAAGACCATCGCCTTGTAGAACTTCGCGTTTCTTTCCTCGTTGATTTTATAGTTCTGATACCTCCACAAATTTGGCTCAACTTGTGCACTTTCTTCACCACGCCAGTATTTGTAACTTAAGTCACATTATAGCACATATATACAAAATTACTAACATACTTCACAACGGTACCATCTACAATAATTTTGCTGGTATAGAATCAGAATCAGCTCCATGAAGGTCCGTCAACATGGTCTTTAGTGTCGTGATTTGTAAGCTAAAATCCTTGCAGATCAATGAGTGTACAGCCATCTGCAACTCGGTTTCTGTTCGATAGGCCAACCTGGTCATCAGCAAATAACAACGTGTCTCCCACTTCTGTATGACATCGTTTATATGTCTATATATATATAAAACTCAAAGTCTGAGGATTTATGTGTACAGAACACAAATCCATACCGTTACACCGATTGCCACCAAATTTTGCACATGTAACCTTTGACACAAGGCAAAAACCACTGTCTAACTTGGAATTTGATATTTTGCCCCGTTCTCACGATTTAGGCCCTTTTAATTATGCCTTTGGGTTGGCGCGTATAAAGATGTCAACACCATGGAGACCAGAATTAATTACCATAGTGACAAGTAAATAAACAAATGATATTTAGCGTCCCCGGAAGTGTACCTTCATCCATTCCTGCAGATTTTAATGTTTTTAATATGTGGTTGTATAGATATATTTTGTAATTTTGTATACAGATATGTCTATATATTTTGTAATTGTCTTAAACGATTATAAAATGTATGTTTATACTTATTTCTGATGATACAATGAATAAGTAATGAAATATATTAAATACTACTAATAAAGATGTCAACACCATGGAGACCAGAATTAATTATCATACTAACAAGTCTAAACAAAACCTATTTAGCGGCATCGGAACTGTACATTTATCCATTCCTGAAGTACGTTTTCGATGTTTTATATAATACGGGATTGTATCGATATATTACGATGTGGAAAAGAAGAAGTGTACTAATTGTAAATTGTCCTATTACTTAATGCAAAGCGAAAATACGTGTTGTTTTTATTTGAAAGGTTAGGTGACAACGGTTTTTGATTTTTAGTTTACTACTAAAATAAATAAAAGCCATGGTTGAGGAAAACATAACGCTTAATGTGTTATACAATGCTTCTAATACAGTAAAACTTAAAATAAAGAATTTAGCGTTTTTGATTTAACAGGTACTTTATAAATATCTCTAAAGGCTTTATAAACGGGTACTTTTAAATCTCCAAAGGCTTTTGCACCAACATAATAAATTTAGTACAAGTTAAAATAGTACAAGTGTTGAAAACAGCTTTTGAGAGAATTTGACTAATGAGTACAAAACTGTTATACGAGCTGACAGAACGCCATATATACATAGACAATAAAAATTATATTAAAATACTTATTTTAAGTCAAATATTCGCGTGCGAAGCCGCGGGTAACAGATAGTCTATACACAAATTTAAAAGATAATGTGCACACTTGTACTCCACAATTAACCACTCCCACACTAGGGATTGAGCTTCGTCTTCCTGTCTCAGTTGAATTTTTGTTTTCTACTTGAAGACTTTGTACGGCCAAAATGAGATTTTGCGGGATTCCTCTCTTTGCCATTATTACCCACATCCTGCCCCTATTAATTCTATAAAAACTCATTTTTTAAACCGATGAAAAATTTGTATGCGGGCAACCGATATTCTCTGTGCTTTTCTATGACCTGGGCTTTGTGAAGATGCAATCTAAGAATGCTCTGTCCTTCTGAACCTCCGAGAGAATAGTCTGGTTATTCGCACTCAGTTGTTTTAAAAGGATAGATACATACAATTTGTAAGACATCTTAAGCAGGCCGACCCCTCTAAAGTTTTCACAGTTATTACGATCTACTTTTTTGAATATGAAGACTACCTTTGCCATCTGCCAATCTTTGAGAATATGAACCAATGGTCCAGCACAGATTAATAAAGTTCAATGTACGGTCATGCAGCAAGACTGGCGCATAGGTGAAACTCTTTGTCACAGTTAATGGTGTTAATAAGTTACAGTTAGGAGAACTGGAAACAGCCGTTACAGTTCCCTCGATTGAAGTATAACAAATCTCCTGTGTTTAACCTGTGTGTGTGATTCTTGCAATACTATTGATACTGACAATAACACCGATATTAAGAATGGCAATGAACACGTGATACAAAGAATAGAATGATAAAGGTACTCTCGGAAAACAAAAGCGAATGAGGGAGAGGATTAACTGAATAGGCAAGCAAGGATGACAAAATTTTCAAAATAAATGTATATACATTCGGGAGTGGATAGGACATGTGACAGGGGGCTGAGACCATGGTCCGTAATCAGAGCATAGGGCAGACCATGGCGATGGGTATTTATAAGAAGAAGGGCTGGTCTGATTAAGTACTGCCTTCCAGAGAATTCGGATGAGCTTTTCTAAATAAAAATCTTTTCGAACTTGCTCAGAAATTGCAGAAGAAGCCGTCGCTCAACAATATGAAGATAAAAGCTTTAATAACGACGCTGCTGCTGATGATGATAATAGCGATGGTGGTGGTATGTAACTACAAATATTTAGGGAAACGTATGTAGAAAAAATGTATTCTTTGTGAGGTGAAAACTTCTGTTTAGTACCACTGGGAGCACCAATCGTATGCCTACTTCAGTTTTCTTTACATTTTTTTATATTATTATATTATATTTTATATTATTTCTTCATATTTCTTCATATTTTATTTATATATTACTCTTGATATTTCTTTCAGGATCTGAGTATTAATTAACGATATTTTATCAAATAACAATTTCTTCTTCCAGTATTCTTTGCTTATCTTTACCGCTGTATTTGTACCTGACGCACGCTTCACAAAATCAATCGTGTCTATGAGAATCTATATATATATATATATATATATATATATATATATATATATATATATATATATATTATCATACCTCATCAATGTATATAGAAATCTTTCATGTTACGGACTGGTTCTGTAAAATGTGCGTCAGGTACAATTACAGTGATAAAAATGAACAAAATATATTTTCTGAAGTAACATTTATTTCCTTACATGTGCTTAATACCTCACTGTACAATACTTAACAAATCCAATATAATATTCCTCCATCTATCTGTACGCCTTAACATAGTAGGACACGGTATTTGTGTATACTATATGCTATAGACATCCTAGTAGCACAGATTGCGTACACGTTAAACTAACTCAAGCGCACACAGTTAATTAAACAACTTCACACATCTTCATGTCTCCGTGAAGACGGTAGACTATAATTGTGCTGTAACTACTTCAGTACTATGAAACACGTCGAGTTTGCTTCTCATGTGAACTGTACATTGTGAACTGTGATATCGCCGCCGTAAACATTAGTCAACCTGAGAATTGTTGTTACGTTCACTCCTACTGGTGTAGAGACAATTACACCAACACCAATTACCACCAACAACAATGATTTAACATTACTTTCGATTAGTGAACAATAAACGAGATTTAATCGTCTTTAATTGCTTCTACTTTCCCGTCATTATAGTCTTTTTCTCCTACTTTCGTAGCTGTATAGTGTTTGGCGTGTGAAGTTTGACTCTTCGTCAGTTCACTCCATCATTAATACAATGAACCATTATATTGTTACCTTCACTCAGGGAGCCACGTCGGGGGAACTTTCAATAACGATACGTTTTCCAGTTGATAATTATGTTTCATTGATATTATTATAAATACCAAGGGAAGCTTTCGTTTATTTTGTGAAACAGCATCAGCTTTGAAAGAGTTTTAATTTTAAAATTGGCGAAAATGTTTAACATAGATGTTGACTATTGAAAGGGACGTATTTTTGGGTGGGAGGAGCGAACGGAACCGGACGAAAAAGCTGACGAATTTTGTTAATCTTTTAATTTTTAGACTGTTTTATTATTTTTCGGCTGTGTATACTAATACAGATGTAACGATTTTTTAAATGTACAAACAGGTTTATTACACAGCATTAGCGTACACGTTTGAAATATGAAATATAGGAAAATCAATTCAGTGAAGAGGCCTATTTATCGTGTACAGAATGTTTCAATATCGAGTATTTTTATTGTGTTATTACCGTTTACTTTAATGAAACTGTTTTCCGCCATTTTAAAGATAGTAATGTTGATTTGTGTTAACTTGTTTTTTCTTTATTATGAAGCCGACCCGACTCCAGACCCCCCACCAAGGCTAAATTCTAGATACGCCAGTGACCATTCATCAGTACACATCACAACGTGTCCAACAGTCCTGGTGGTGACTGAAGATTATGTAACGCTAATGGGACAATCACAGTTCACAGTGTGAGACTGGGAAGGTGTCATTACAGTGAAGAAGTACAGCACAAATTGTCTGCCTTTTTACCGTGACGGGACCTCTGTGTGCGAAGTGTGAAGTTGTTTAATTAATTCTGTTCCACTTTTGGGTTCTTTGTTATATCTCATGAACGCACGCGCATACAGTAGAGTGTAAGCGTGCAGTACTTTACAAGCATAATCGATTCTACATCAAAGTGTGCAAGATCGATTTCGACAAACGACTTCGTGCGTACGACTACGACAATCAATTGAGAGATGCGCTCTGTCGATATTATGTCTTTTAGTCCGTCCCCGCTCATGTCTTCGTTTCCATCCACTGACGTTTCGATCTCCCGTCTAATGTCTTCAGCAGGAGTGTGCGCGTATGGCTGACGCACTTCTCAGAAAGAAGATACAAGGTGACTGTCGAACTGTGGAGAAAGAAATTCTTGAACAGGCTTAAAGCCAATGCAGACACCATGAACACAGACAATGCAGGGGGCTGCAGAAATCAGAAAAAAGGGATTCATCGATTGGGCCGGGAAAAATCTACAGTTCTAATGTCATCGACTGCGCTTGTGGCCTACTATACAGAAATCATCAACTACGTCAACGGTTAATTCTCTGTGTACTTGCACGACTGCGTGGGTTCGCACACAAATTCAACACTCTCCCGTCTTGATGACAGACTTGTTGAACTGTATTACTTGTACATAAACTTTTCTTCAAGTTACGACGTGCACTACAGACAACGTATGTGCGCTGCATGTCCAAACATACAATACAATAAAATGTAATATAAAATTTTGCGGGATTTTTTTACATAATGATTCACCAAAACTGAAATATTTTTGCAAAAGATTAGAATAGTTATAAAAAAAAAGAAGAAAAAAAGAAACGAGACATCTTCGTAAAAATCTTGTTCATTACCTTATGAATATAATGATAAAACCCCGTATTTCTGGCTAAAGGATTATACTATACTCTAACAGTCTCTGTTAGAACTTAGGAGTGTTAGTCTCTGTTACTCTAAACTAGGAGAGTGTTCAACTCACGCTGCAGATGCGCTTACCAGTACTCACCTTCACTAAGTCCCTTTGGGTGAGTTAACAGTCTTGTGTTGTTCAAGATTGAAAATTTTATTATTTATACTTTTCCTAACTGGTTTTATTTGTTATCTATTTTTATTCATTTTGGGTTTTTATTTAACGTTATTAATTTATTCTTTTACTTTAATTTTTTATTTCTACAGGAAACATCTGTTCCTCTGCGTCTTTCGATTCTAAGCGCTTTATTTCGTTCCTTGAAATAGTTTTCTGGTTTCCTCCCTGAACTATTAGAAACTTTCCTTCGTTATACATATTTAGTGGGATCATGGTAATGGATTCTTGATTCACATAAATCTCTTCTTCGGAGTCTCTAGGTAAATTTTTGCCATATAGGTCTCATTAGACTGCCTCCATTTCCGGCCTTATAATATATTTGTCGTCTTCCCATCTGACATAGTATGTTTACCCAAATCCCATCTGACGTCACGAACTGTGTATAATGAACTTCATCTACACAGATGCTGTATCGTATTATTTTACATTTAAAACTGAAAAAAATTGGCGTATACTTGATTGGCTAAAAGTAAGAAATACGTCTCTTCACACTTACGTTTATACCAACTTTGTTCATTGTTTTTACAAAAGGATACATCTATAAAACATTGTAAAAACGTCCTGAACACTCTGTATGTAATGTACCTACTACTTGTGTACCTCATGTTCATAAGTATGTATTTAAATGTGGAAAAATTCTGGATAAGGATGAAGAGAATGCCAAACTATATCATAAACTAACATCATAACAAATTTTTAAAATAAATAAACATTTATGTCATCGTAGTCATCACCATCATCATCATTATCATAATTATTACATCACATCTCATTGCTGACTTTTGGCCTCCTTTAGAAGCCTTCTCTAACGGTTCCGAATTTGACGCGGTGGCTCTCCAGTCTCTCAGTCCAAATATTTTGGCAACATTGCTCACTTTATCAATTTATCGCAGCTTTGGCCTGCCCGTTTTTCTTCTTTTATTGAGCTGCTTCTATCTTCTATCTAATGTAGCCCTATTTGCTGCTGGCATTCGCTGTTGGATCTTATTTGCAGTATCACTATTGAAATCAGGTATCTAAAATCATCGACTCGTTCAAAGCTCTAGCCATTAATACAGATTTTAGGTATGTTATTATAACTTTTGTCAGTCGTCATACACTTAGCCTTATTTCCATTTAGGCCTTAAACTAAACCCATTTTTGTTGCGCCACGTTCCAAGATGAGGAATGTCTTAGTAATTGGGCTATAAGATCGAGGAATGATACAGACATCATCTGCGAATGCCAATAAATGGTCAGACTTCGTGAGTATTGTGTTTGTCCTTTATAGACCGGAGTCTCTTATGACTTTTTCAAGTGTTATGTTGAAGAACAAGGGGGACTAACAAACACCCTGTCTCAAATCAGTATTAGAGTCAGACGCAATTCTGACTTTTCCACGTACTTCCCTCATGTCTTTACCACAAAGCAGATCAGTTTTAAGGGGACATTAAGGTCCATCATTGCCATGGAAGGTCTCGTTATATGTTCTTATAAGCAGTCTTAAAATTTAAAAATAAATGGTTGGCATTAATAAAAATTTCAATGATTTTTTCCTTTTCTGAATTTACAATAATAAAGGGGGGGGGGTCTCATTCTGTTTCGACATACAGGAGCAGACTCGTACAAGGCGAGGTAGAAAATATTTTATAGGCGATAGCAAGTAAGGTAATCGCTCTATAATTATGACACTGCAGAGTATATCCCTTATGTACAGTGGTCAGATTATTATACACAGTTCTATTTTCTACGATCAGTCAAAATCACTGAAATACTTTATGACATTGCTCCCATTTTCAATATGCATACATCATATTGTGTAATACACGGAAGAGTAAGTATGGGAAGATTTCAAGATCGAAGTGTAGTACTGCGATACTATGGAAGCAGAAAACATAATGATAAGAGACACGTTGCACGCGTTGTGTGAGCGACAGGCTTACTCGAAGGCATCGCAATTTCCCTATCTTTCCAGACGCGTCTTCCAGATCGAAGCGATTATTTTACAAACATCGAGGTTACTCTTGTCACGTACAGGCTGAGTATAAAAGAGTCGTTTCGGAAGGCGACAGCCAGTTGAATTGCAATGTGAATTGCGAAGCGAAGTGACAATGAAGTGTTATTAGTTGAGGTGTAGTTGTAGTGACTTGCAATTTTGTGCGTTGTAGACACCGGTTTAGTGATCACTGTAAATTATTATGTACTGGCATCTGTAAATAGTCACTTGCAATTGCATCTGTTAATTGTGTGATATTTATTGTTTGTTGCGTTAGGCAAAAATACACTTGAATTTTGTTTAAGTTATTACACTTGACTTTTATTTTATTAAGTTAAAGTATTAAATTATTTTAATAAGAATTGAACGTTGTTACTAGAGAAACTTTAAAAGACATACTACATTATTATTATTTTTCCGGCTGTACAATGTTTACACATTTTCCGGAATCAAAGATTACAGAAGTGATTGAATTCTCATCTTCCACTGCTGCTTGTCCATCCGAAGATCTTCTTCAATTTCTTGTTCCTCAATATAGTCTGAATTTCTTCTATCCAGGTGATAGGTGGTCTTCCTGTTTTCCGTCTTCCTGATGGGCCCATTCCATAACCCTCCTTGGCAATTTTTCCTGTGCCATTATTTTCGTGTGTCCATACCATTGTAATTTTTTTGTTTGGATAAAATCAACAATTAAATTTTTCACATTCATTCTGTTCTTAATGACTTCATTTATAATTTTCTCACGTCTGGGTACTCTTGCCGAACATCTCCAAATGTCCTGCAGCTCTGCTGTCACGAATTTTGTTCTTGTTTGTTTATTATTAGTCCAAACTTCTGTGCCGTAAGTCATGATACTTCTAACAATGGTTTTAAACATTTTGGTTTTAGTTGCCGCTGTAATTTGCTTATACCATAGGATTCCATTTAATGTAGATATAGCCGTCTTTCCCAAATTAAATCTGGATAGCATTTCTTTATCTTGCTTCCCAGTGGCCGTAATTTTCACCCATAAATTCTTGTATTCCTCTGTATATGAAATCTCCTCCATGTCTTCCTCCAATATCAAGTCTCGATGAAGGTCACCTATTGCCATGTATTTTGTTTTATTTATATTTACCTTTAGTCCCCATTTCTGATATAGACATACTACCTTACTGCACAAGAAAACCTAAATCGTAAGACTAAGAGAAGTACAACTACAGTGCGCGTGTACTGAATTATTAAAAATAATCCCATTTTGTCTAAAAAATTAACAAAATATTATTCAAGATGATAAATAAAAACCTTATGTCTTCTGAATATTCTTTATTAATTTCTTTTACTACACAATACAGTAAGTTATGTATACAGTATTTGTACATTTATTTCATTTTGTTTCACTTTTTTGTCCGTTTAGCACTAAATTCGGTTATCAAGAAAAACAGCTGGTCCCCGTCATTCCGCGTTAAACGTTTTCTACTGTATATTTTGTTTTGTTTACTGAAACTGTCATTAAAGTTGTAACTAATCGTTTCTCTGGTGTCGAGTTTGCGTATTGCACTGTTCAAGGACGACTGTTCGAGCGACCGACTTAACAGTGTTTTATAGATATAGGTTAGCAAGCGGTAAAAATATGAGTATAACGGAAATAAGTAATCACCTACAGGCACATTCATTTGTGAACGCTTTTGTGAATATATGTCTCTTTATTGTAAAGAGATACAAGAAAAAATTGCAGCTGGAAAATAAGAAACTGACTTTGCCAGTAGAATGAAGCTAATTACTCTGACTACAAAGAATAGCAAAAGAATTAATTCTTTAATTTAAAGAAAAATAAAGTCTGTTTCAGCGATTAATCTTGAGAGCTTCTACGACATAATGCAAGAGTGGTAACATAATAGTAAGTAAGGCTGCGTGGAACAATTCTATAGGTTTGTCTCTGGCGCTTAACAACTCCATCGCCGCCAGCTGAACAGCAGGGACAACGTACTTCTAAACGCGGTTGCGTTCTATTACTGCGGAGTCTTCTTTGTTTTGGTTAATTTATCGTAAACGATAACTAAGTAAACGAATAATATTCTTGCACGTATTTCCGAACTGACGTGTTGCAGACGATGAGCAAGTATCAGATCAATAAACTATATTATGGAGTAGCAGTCACGACTACCGAAGCGCTCAATTGTGTACAGCGCCATGATAAGCAAGGCAAGGTGTTAACCGACCATTAAAACGGTAAGGTAATTGGGCACGTAAAGATTAATACTTCCGACGTTGTAACGCGAAGTCAATACGTTACATAAAACTAACATAAAGACTCCTATGTAATTTAAGAATGACAAATGACCTCAACAAGTACCATACACGGTAGGGTAAAATAAAATGTAAATTAAGATATTGAGAATAGACTAATTATGTTAGTAATAAGTAAGTGAAATAAAGGCAATCTGTAATAAAATACAGAGAAAAAATTGTAAAACAACAGTCACTATAGACAAACAGGACAGTAAGTTTAGTGTCAGTGCTAGTGAACAAAATATAGTCACAAGGAAATGAAAGCAAAGTGCGATTAAAAGAAAAAAAAACAAAGTAAAGTGTGAAGGGACTGGTAGTCAATACCTTGGAGATGAACACTCATTTAAGGGTAGTAAGATTTAAGTAAATGAAAGTGACATTAATAGTAATGTAAGCAACATGTTTAATGTTCAGAGGATACTTTTAAGTTTCAACATTTTATTACTAACCATTTCCTGGTTATTATTATTATTGATGTTTATTACAGGGTAAATACTGTCATTTGTTCCATTACAGTCAACATACCATAACTGTTTAATAGTAAGGGAAGAGTGTATAAAACAAAATAGTCTTACTGATAAGACAAAACAAACGTTATTATGGTACAAGCTAGGTGACAGAGTCTTACACAATAAGATGTTATAATTTAGTTAATTAGAGTGTAGCCATACAGGTACAATATTGTTTTCATGTTTATATAATGTGTTATAAGATAGTTATAGTATATAGGCAGAACAGTATTTCATATTTGTATGTTGTGTAAATTAATTATAAATAGCCAAAATGTAAAAGGCCAAAAGGCTACTTAATATCAGAAAGTGGAACATTGTAATATGAGACAGTAATTAGTAATAGGCCAAGTTCTGCCTAACAATTATAGTAAACCTCCAGTAAACAACAACAGTAAAGTAAATTAGTAAGAGATGATATAAATGCCAAAGTAGGCCTAAATTAAATGTTAACCACAACATGTTAATAGTTTAATATAATTGTATTAGAATAAGGAAAGTGTCAGAACTTAAGGATAATGGCCATAAAGATGGAATTTTGTAAGTTCCTAAATTAATTATTAAGGCACTCACATATAGCGTATGAGATGTCAAAATATTTGTATTTTTACAAGGAATGTCATTATTTTAACCAAATTAAAATTTATTAAATACTAAATAGGGTACAAGTTGGAGTGGAGAGTAAAAAATTGTAAATTTTAAATAATTTCGGTCCATGACCTTTTGACCCGGCGTTTGACCAATAGGAAATCAGCTAAATTTTGGTCAAAATCGTTGAGAACAGAAGAAAAAATATACATTCTATTGTTAGACACCAAACTGTTAAGGTCACCGATGTGCTGTCCAGAGTAACAAAAGTATAACGGAATCAAATCTTGAAGAAAAAAAAAGATAAAAATGAAAAATTATAATACACCAGATTTTAAATGAAGTGGAAGAAATTAAATTTAAATAAAATAATAATAATCTGAAGAAGAAAAAATTAAATAATAATAAAATATTCAAAAAATACCAAAGTGAATAACTGATTCTCCAATTGGGTGAGGTTAAACATTTTGTAATATTACAGTTCAACTTCACAACACCAAGATACATTAACTAACACTTTCCACCAATAACACAAGTGAAACGAAACACTACTACTACTACTACTACTACTACTACTACTACTACTACTACTACTACTACTACTACTACTACTACTACTACTACTGCTAATACTACTACTACTGTTACTACTGTTACTACTACTACTGCTAATACTACTACTACTGTTACTACTACTACTACTACTTGTACTCCAGTATTAGATGTCGGTCTCCGTCTACAAGCCATTTCTTGAGACTCCTTCCCACATCTTTTTTCGTTTCAGACTTATAATTTGAAATTTGCTTCTGTGGTTCATTAGACTGACCTAGTCCCATCAGATCTCTACTAAATTCTGTTTTCATATCATGGTTTCCCAGACTGTCTGTCCTCCTCTCACGTCCTTGAGAAAGCTCGTCTCCGTAACCTTTCCTCCAATTAATACCCCTGTCCCAAACCAAACAAGAGAGACAATATATCATCTGTGTTTTGCTTCTAGTCCTCTTTCCTAGTAATATTTTAATAGATACGCAAATTTTCTGAAACTCAGTCAACTTTCTCTAAATTTCTTTATCAAACTCAGTTACAACATCATATTCCATGTACTGAAAATGAAAAGTTTGATGTGTTTATAGAAGACAAAATTATTAGGAAAAGGGATGAAAGGGTTTTTTTCTTCGTGTGCGGAACTATCAAAAGACCATTAAAGCGGAAGGTCAAATTTGGTACTCTGCTAAAATTTAATAAAATGATGATAGTGGTATGTTGCCTTTATGGTAGTGGGTCATGGACATGTTGTATGCAACGATCCGCAGGTTGGAGTACCACAGAGCGACCGGCTAAGAAACGATGACTGAAGGAACGCCTTCGGAATTTGCAACATGAATGACAGGATCAAGCAGTAAACACAAGATTGGACAGACCACATCCAAAGATTGCATCAGGACAGACTACAAAACAACTGATGTTACATCTTTCTTGGGAAAACGGCAGCGTCGGAAGACAGAGAAAAAGGTGGTCCAAGGCATGAAGAAGAAAAAAACCGAAGAAAGTGTGCCAAACGAGACAGAGAAAAGACGGCTGCTCTCCGTTATGTTTTCTGCGCCACGGATAAAAAGTACCGTTAATATAAAAAAAATGGGTATTGTTTCAACATCACTACGGCTAAAAGTAATGAAAATTCTGATGTTGAAGAACGTCTTGGTGACGCTAGTACAACACAGCTCACAGCGTGAGACTGGGGAGAGGTTTCATCACGGTGGAGGCGTTACAGGACAATCATTGTCTGTCGTCTCCTACGTGACAAGTGTTTTGTGTGTGTATGTGTGTGTGTGTGTCGTGTGAAGTTGTTTTATTAATTGCATACACTTGAGTTAGTACCACACTGTGTAGTTCGTCGTGAAGCGATCACAGGCAGAGAGAGACACACACACACAGACAGACTGAGTACTGTTCTGTTGTTTATACTTAGGTATACTGTAAGTACGAGTACACGTATTTCCCATGAGTAAAGTTTACTAAATACGTCAAGTCGGATAGGTAATACGACTTCTTATTTTCAGTCAGAAAACAGTCAATAAAAGTACAAACTGTCTCATTATTCATTAAATACAGATGTCTATATACTCTGACCTTGTACAGTCCTATAAAAGCTATCTTCTTCAGTCTGGAATATTGAATCATTTTGTGTTTCCTATTTGAATATTTTAGTTGCAAAAGTATATACGGTCAAAAAATAGACATTTTTAGGACAGCTGAAAAACATGTCTCGATGGTAAAATGATAGAGAATAAAGATTTTGTTAGTAAACGCTGAGAGAGAGGCCACTTAAATACTCAAATCAGTTAAATATTTATCAATAACAATGAAATGTGAGAAAATATTTTGGCTGTGTCTGGTTTTCAAACAAACTATAAGACATCAGTTAGAAAGTCGAAATTGTTGTTTATAGTTGTTACGTGAAACTGTTAAATTACAGTCAGTAAAAATATAAATTTTAAAAGTTTTGATTTTAGATGTACAAATCTGAATCTTCCTCCATTATTCCATATTTTGCTTATAGTTTAGTCCTTCACTCTCTAGTCCAAATTTTGTAAATTGCTGAAGTCTTAATATCTATTCAGTTTTCTCATAAACCTTTTTTAGATAAATTTAACATATGTGTGAATTATTTACGAGGCCTTTTTTCTATTATCTTAACTCAAGTCTTCAATAAATTTCTAACTTACAAATCCACTACTTCGGAACGGTAATACACTTTACCATGTAGAAAAATATTTTTTCTTGTTATTTCTTTTGAAAAACCTTATGGTAGAATTCAAATGAAAGTATCGTTACCAGTAAAATTTACTTAAACACACCTTTTTCAGTCGGAAATTTTGCCTTCTAATTATACTGAAGCCTTATAGCAACTGTTAGTATACTGAGTGGGATCAATAACCATAATCTCGCTGTCAACTCTTTCAGATGTGATCAGCTGAGCATGAGCCAGCTATTAAAGACGGTCATATGAAGTCGATGACTTTGTAACCAACCTGCAACTTCAACTCCAAATTAATCGGGATTTATCCGTTTTTCAAGCTTGTAAATTTAACAGCACAGGTGCAAGATAATATACTTTAAGGAAATGTAGAAATGTGGAAACAAAAACATGTATGCATCTACTTAAGCTATCGCGCCCGGCTTCAACATTGTTGGCATTACTATCGGCCGGGTTGTTAGGCCGTGGGCCACAGTTTGCGGCCCCACCATCGGAGATCATCACCAGCGTCTAGATTAGCACGGTGTCCGCCAATTCACCTCAGAGATGAGGTAGAGACTATATCATAACGTCTATCAGGGCCGAAACGTTTATCAGTAACGAAAACTGATGGCCAAGACCTAACACCCCGGCTGATAGTAATAATTTCAACAATGTGTGTATCTGGTTGTGAAACTAGGCAAGTCAGTGATATAATGAGACATGTTTGTTTTCAGATGATTTCTACTCCTGGTGCCGTTGGTCGAGGCCGTAAGATTACAAGGGCCTGTCACAAAGGCGATAGCGTTTTTAGAATTACGCGTCAGCTGTTTACAGGAACAAAGTGACCAGTGGCGAAGGTAGTAGTTAATGAATGGGTAGGCAAAAATCTTAACTTAAATTCTTTTTTAAGGCATCACTGAAAGGATGGTGGTTCAAATCAGACGCTGAGGTAGAGTTTGCTGTTAGCGAATGGTTCCCCAAACAGCCGTAAACATTTTACTAGCAAGATTAGTGCAAGAGTGGGACTCATGTCTTAATGTTAATGGAGACTTATTTTAAAATCGTTGAATAAAAAATGCTTTACAACTCTAAACGTGTTTCTATTGAACAATCCTTGTATAAGTCATACACAATAATACTAGGACTACATCTGATTGAACTTCAAATTTTTATACTTGATTAGTATCTATACCTATATTATATGTTTAATGTTACAAACAATTCAAAAACCTATCTTGATCATCTGTTAGTTCAGCGGAATAACAGGCACACTTTTAATAACCGCATAAAATAAGCACACTTATAAACCACACAGCGCGCTTTAACTTAACTGTTTGCACCATAGAAGTGAGACATGCCTCAACGCTCTATGTGTACAGCACGGGACAATCCCCCTCCCCCGCACTTCCCTTACGCGCCATCACATTGCTTACATACCATGTATACAAAAAACGCTGAGGCAAGTTCACGTTGCCTCATTCGCTTTATGCCGAATCTAAAATTTTTCAAATATGCTCAAATTTTTCTTGTTACTTTAAATTATTATTACTAATAAAAAAGACTTTTAACAAGAATATATTTTTTATTTTTTAAATTACAAATGTTTTGATCGTAATCCGACTATCATCATCAGATATAATTATTAAATTCAACTGATTAATTATTAACTATATTTATTAATTACATCTGGTGATGATAGTTGGATTGCTATCGTAATATTTGTAATTTACAAAATAATAAGTTATTCTTGTTAAAGGTTTTTTTTATTCATATATTTTGCAACAATTCAAATTATAAATGCATAGATAAGTTAATTGAAATTATTACAACAGGGTCTATATCTGGAGGTAGGAAAAATTTATTAATTAACACATTAAAAATTACTATTGTCTTATTGCATTATAACATAAAATTGTTATTTATATAATTGTCTTTAAATAAAAGAGTCTATTGGTTCGTTTTACATATAAGTTACTTGTGCGTAGAATTCCACTGGTTACGTGGACACCAGGCACTCCGCTCACGCTACAACGCTGCGCGTCCCGTCGTTCGAAGACCACTACGCTCAATATTCACGTCTCGTCCAACTTGCACTGCGATATTAAACTACTGTTGTTTATAACTTTAATCTCAGGTATTAAACTGGGTATAAATAGATCGTGTGTATTTGGCTTACACAATTCCTGCTTCTTCAAGTGTTCTCGCGTTACGTTCAGAATACCACAATAGGTATTCTGCCCCTAGACCGAAATTCTTCCACTGTTCACGGGAAAGCACTAAAATAAGATCTATTTAAATTTATTTGAGTTCTATGATATGGCTACGACTACGATGAACTCGTACCGTCTACCAAAACTACTAAGTCTTATAGAAATAGACTTGTCCTGACACGAAAAACTCGCGACAGTCAGTACGTCCTTCTATGACAAGACTTCGGAGCTAACTGAACGATGTGTTCTCTGCAACGGACCGACTCAAATAATTTTTAAACCTTCTGCTTGGTGGAAAATCTAGCAACGCCATTGATGTTCCTAGTGAGAGACAGACTTCAAGTTAAAACTTTGTCCGATTCTGCAAGGCCTGTCTAGATTTAATCTACAAATTTTATTACCTTCCAGGAGATAACGAAAATAAAAGAAGACTGATTTCATTAAAAAAAAAGTATAAAATTTATAGTTGTGGAGAAATGAGTATATGGAAAATGTAGCTTATAACCATGAGAACACTGTTCAAGTTTCAGAACGAAATGTTAATTTTCAACGAAGTTATTAAATAAAATGTAAACCACACGCGCACCCGCGCACTTACACACAAATATTTTACATGATATGAAAGAGTATAAAATTGTGAACATTTTGACTTAACACACTTTTTTAAACATAGCTTGGTTCAAAACGTATGACTACTTTACAAAGAAAGGAACAAAATCAATTTTTAACATGTCTATGGCCGTCAGAAAATGTATTACAGCATTAGTATTCCACTTATATGAACGTACATCCTGTGTACTGTTGCAGTATATATAAATATGGTTTACAAGTAATAAGGTATTATTTCTGAAGGGAACATTGCAGAGCAAATATAAGAGACTGACTTTGCAAGTGGCATCAAGTTAATAACTCTTCCTAGAACGGATTGTGAAAAAAATAGTAATTTAGTTTAAGGAAGAGTAAAGTCTGTTCAGCTATTAATCTTGAGCGCTTCTGCGACATGACGCTGGAGTTGTAATACATGTTGTAATTATAAGTAAGTAAGTAACTCGAAGCTAACGTGTGAATCGACTTGTCTCTGGCGCTTAACGGATCATACTTCTTCCTTCCAGTAATGTGAACACTTATCTATTTGAACTGAAACTGGTGTTTTATGGCGGTTCAAAATCTAAACCCGACGAATACCGTTAACGAAAAACTTCAGGAGAGTAATATGAAACAATATAAGAGCTAACATTCTTGTTTTCCGTTCATTCAGTAAATATCTGCAGCGTTTTTACTGCAAACAACGACTATGTTTAGACATCTGAAACTCGAAATTTACTGGTAATATTAGATATATTTTCACAAAAATTTAGCAAATTTTCAAGTTACAAATTCAACGTTTTTCTTTAGAATAGAACAACTTTAGAAAATAGACAACTGATTGTCCATTTTTAGTACTACAATATTATACTTCTGACATGCATTCTGAAATAATTTAGCATGCGTGATTTTATGGTTCCCAGGTTACTTGTATGAATAGACAAACTAGCCTTTTTCAGTCTGCCTTGTGACTTCTTGTTTGTAGTTGATGACGGTTATTTCTTAAACGTTTCCTTGAACAAGCGCATAAACAACTACAAAATCTTAACTCCGTCAACGTATAACCTAACTACGTCTCACACGACCACAATTACACGGATTTCAAGTCTAACTTGGAACTACGACATATTTGTGAATAGAGCCAAATTATGAACGCCTCAGAAAAATTTGAAATTTATAGAGCACAAACATAAGTATTCACGGCTTCTTATTGAATGACCAGCTGAATTTTACATCTAATCCGCTATACGATACCTCCTTGAATCAGTATTACCACATAGCGACGAACAACCGCTCATCGGTCGACAAAACGCGAATAGGTCTATTATTCCATCTAAGGACACGTACTGTGCAAATGTAACTGGAATTTTAACCGACGATGATCTCCTACGAGGGATTGTTTAAGACTTGATGATGAAGCACATGCTTTGAAACGCATCATCAACTATAAACAAGAAGTCACAAGACGGATTTAGTTTGTCTATACTAAAACAAATATATTGCGGTAAATAATGTTTTGTATACGGTGTAATTTTATCATCATTTTTATGTTCTTTTAATAACATCTGGTTGTTAAAACAAAATATGGAATACGTGTACATTAGAATAACTTAGCTAATTGAGCATTTAATAAACCTGTAAGTTAAGGTAAACACATAAATAAATTTACTATTTGACAAAAGTTAATTACGATATCTACAAGTGTGATCTACCACACGTCAAATAAATCTGCTACTTTACTGAGTGTTTGGACAAACCGTTTATGTTATTATTATTGTTACATGTTACTCGCCTTGTATGTGTCTGCCTGTGGCCGAAACAAGAGTGAATAATGTAGATTCCATGTGTCTAAGTTTGATTAACCGAGAGTAGTTTCTTACTAAATCTGGGAACGATGTGGTTTGTTCAGAAAAGTCTCGTGTCTCAAGAACCGACTCATTCACGAACGATCCACTGTTATTCCAGAAGCTGGTTTATTATTCTACGACCATCTAAGACTGAATATAATGCGTGTTTTTTTTTTTTTTTTTTTTTTAGAATAGACTTTTGGAAATGGGTGACGACTATTGTGGCGGTGAATGTATTGCAAATCGGCATTGTAAGACGTGATACTAGTAGCTTTTAATAGTTTCACAGGAGGCTATCATTCTGTCTGAGTGAACAAAAGCCATCATAAACATCATAAAAGAGCGACTGTCTTCTCGTCTGTCATCTCTTCCTCGGTCTACCAACATCTCGGTGATTACCCAAAGGAGCCACAGGTAGACGGACATCAGGCATTCGATTCAAATGTTTACGCCATCTGCTTCTGTGATCCTCAATCTCCTGGTGCAATGATACAATCTTCAAATCGCTTCTAATATCATCGTTCCTTCTACGATCCTAGAGAGAATAACCTTGCGTTCCTCTTAGAAATTTAATTTTGGTTGCCTGAATCCTCTGCACGTCTCTTTTACCAAGAGTCCATGTCTCACTAGCATATAATCCCTTCGGCCGCGTGGATCGGTAAGCAAACGAGAGATGGGGGTTCTGTCAGGGCATCCTGGACCTTGGAGTTCTGGGGGTATCTGGGTCCTGGCCTGGTAGGATGAAGTACATCTGCAGCAGGGTGTGCATCTAGTGTGGAGGCGGAGGAGCCTACAGTAGGCCAACGACTGCATACATGGGCTGAGCTAGTTAGTCTACTGCGACCGGACAGGGAGAGCTCGTCAGCTGAGGTGAAAGCAACTTTCTAGTAGAAGAGCAGCCCGAAATCAAGTTCCTGGTCCTCCAGGTTGGGGGTTTTACAGCAGGCCAGTAACCTGCTTAAGTAAAAATATATATGTACTTACAGAACTCATATGAGCCTCGGAAATTGGATGGGAAAATCAGCGTTAGCTATGATAATAAAATTGTTATCATTACATCACCACAAACAAAAAAGAACGTTAATTATTGAAAAAAGAGAAATTAAAACAAACTGACAAAATAACACGGTTTTGTTTCCGCGTTTTACTGTTGTCATTCACAAAATTACTATGCATAATTCGAGAGAACAGAACAAAAGGGCGATATTTTATGTAATGAGCGTATATTATGGTAATCGAATACCGAGTGTAGCGGCTGTCAAGTGTCAAGCGTTTGCAGCATCTGCGCTTTGTTGTTGTTGTTGTCTTCCCTCGCGTCTTCACGTCTTTTATGGTAGACGGTAAGGAAGAGGGCGAGAGACTGAGACACGCATAATAAACCGCAGCTACGTGTCTGACTCAGGGCGGAAACGTGAAAGTCAATGGCATCACGTATGTGTGCCTACCCCCTAAACAGCAGGCGTTATCACAAGATGGAATTTCGTTTTTACATCCATTAAATATAAGAAACGGAATGTACATTTTAAAAAATAATTTGAATTTATTGTCTATTGTTAATTCTTAAGTACTGGTATTCGTAGTATGTGCTGCAGAAAATATAGTTGTAGATAATTTTATTAAAATATATAGTCAATTTTTAATACTTCTGCTTTCTTTCCTCTTTACTAAATATACCTATCGGTGTTGAGTTCTCTATCCTTCTACTCAATACTGCTATGTTGTGATGAAAGATAACAAATATGGCAAGGTGACATTTCAGGCAACGCTCGAGATTGTTCCAGACACACATTTCAGATGTTTGTTGATTGTTGCACTGGCATTAGTCTGTGCAACGTGTACAAGCCCGAACATTCACACAATTTCTAACCGGTTGCAGACCGGTTGTAACCGCGTAATTTTTTTGACGCGTGATTTAGGAAGTTACAGATTTTTTGTGACCCTCAGCTGAGTATAAATGAGCATCCATCGGCCGGCCAAGTTCAATTTTGTGACCTGGCGATATTAGAGTGCGTTTTGGAGTGGTCGCTGTTGTGACTTTGGTTTGGTGGAAAGTTGCGGTTTAGTGGAAAATATTTATTGTGTTACTTTGTGCAAAACTGTAATAAGATGACATTTATTGTTTGTATGTTGGGCCATCCTTAAGTTAAAGAATTGTATAAGGGAAACTTCACGTATTGTACGAGAAACATACTTCAAGTCGGTTTGCTCAAAAATTTTGATGCGCAAAGAATTTATAAAATAAATTTATGAAATTCTGTGGGAAGAATAATTATTTCTCATATTTTCTGAGAAAAATAGGGAGGCGAACTTTCAAGTTCGACGCCCACGCCAGAAGCTAGTCTCACCCCCACCCTCTTGGACCAGTTCCTAATTACCATCACTGCTGATCACTACACTTTCCTCTGGCAGTCATCGGGTACGATCCGGAAAGCGTAGAAATTTCAGTATGGGAATGGACAGAATATTGTCTTTGGGATATGGAAATAAACAAGAAAGGATATACTATCACGTAGGCTTCCGCGGTCGGTGTCACTCTGTGTTTGAAGCTTTCTTAGAATGGGCATGTTATGGTGAGGTGTCTTCAGGTTTATGTCCCGCAGGTTTATGACATAGGACTGAAGATACCCATTTTAATATGGGTAAAACGTTGTGCGACAAAGCATATTCGGCGCGATCCCTATCTGAAGTAGGGTTTAAATACATAAAAGAAGGAAATGTTTGAGATGTGGTTGTGGCAAAAAGTTAGCTACAAGAAAGAAATAACAAATAAAGAATATTAAGGAGAATAAATGACAAGAGGAAATTAGATGAAGGTATTGGAAACAGAAAGGTGAATTTGATTGGTTATACCTTGAGGAAAGATTGTGTTAATACTAGAAGAAAAGATTGCAAGGAAGAAAAAGAAAAGAAGAAGGACATGAAGGAAAAAAGGAAAATATAATAATGTGCTCTGGGCAATAAGTATCATGATTCGCGGTAATATTCAGGTAACAAATTATACACTTATAATTTTCTCAGTACTCCCCATTGTAACTGAAACTACTAAATAAAATATAATTTTTTTCACAACTTCATAATTTTCCACCTGACGGTCAAATTATTGCCGAGATTATAGGGGAATCGTAAATTTTGTTTTATGCTGATTTAAATGTAAATGCTGATTTATGTTTAAACCGTGTTTAAACTATGTACGTTCACAAAAATAACACTTGAAGTAACATAGTCAAAGAAAATGGCGTAGTGTGATCTGTAAAAGAAATTGGATAAAATGAGAAATGTGCTTGAATATAATTTGTGTCAACACACTTCCAAAACGTCCGAGAGGACAACGTATGAGGCATAACGAGAGAGGAAGACGGACAGATAGACAGACAGACAGACAGAGTGTAAGCGAGTAAGAAGGTTACTGAATACAGCCTGTCTAGACAATAGAAAGCAGCTGGAAAGTAGGAGGAGGAATGAAGTAATTCCTCCGAGGCATGAGCGTAAAGGTTACAGAAAATTAGTCTCTTGGTTACTCCGCACACATATGCACAAAGACTCTAATAGTATTTGTGTGTGGGGAAGGGGGTTGCGCGCATTTATGCAACAGAGAACAGAAGCTGAACGTCTACGTGTGTATAATGACCTATGTTAATAATGACACGACTAAAGAATGAGTTAATTATGGATGGCAGATTATCATGAATTCGCGTAATGATGGAATACACTACTCGGAGTTGTTATTAAAATTCTTGTCGTTCTGCATTAATTACATCCTTCTGTGGTCTACAGTCGTAAGAGATTGCAGGACTACTAGTTTCGTGTCCCCAGAGTTGCATATTGATGGTTAATTTGTCTGACCCCTGGTAACTCTCAGCTCCTATCTCATCCATGCATAAACTGCCTCAGTCTTCCATTTCCTGTCCCTCCATTTACGTATATAGCACTCATGATTCATCATACGCCCTTACCACTTCTTCATACTATTGTTTACGGCTTTCTATCAGAAAATGTGTCATTAGTGTATCCTTCCTGTTTTCTTTTATTCTAGCCAGGGAGGCGGTTCAAGTAGTCCAGATGCCTCTCAAAAATGTAAAATGCCTAAAGCTCTCATAACAATTGCGGTTACACAGTCAGTATCGTTCAGAGAAAGATTGTATTCAAGGTAATCACACTTACATTATGTATATTTTTTACGTTGTTTCACAATATTTCTACAGGGTGCCATTACGAAAATGTTTTGTATAAAGAATTACAATTAGAAACTTAAGGTCGTTTTAATTTTTGATTTTAAATGACAAAAATTAATGATCTAACATTGCTACATACCTTGTCAGACTTTTATAGTAGGAATTATGTCACAAATTATAAAGACACTGGAATAAGACAAATTAAAATGTTAATATTGACATATATTAATTTAAATATAACAAACACTCTAAATGGCCATTTTATTCTACTGTCCCTCTTTCTTTAATTCCAGGGTTCTAGAATGTCCTAAAACCCGACTTTAGGGTCCTTATTTGTTTACTGTTCCTGGCAAAAGTCTGGATACTCACCTCATCATTCTCGAAGGAAACATCCCGGAATTTATGTTCTCAACTTTGAAGCCACACCTACAGTCCAAGATGGAACAACGTAAAAAAAAAATTTAGCTACGTTCCTGATTCTAGCCCCTACTACAGCAATAAAAAATTTAGTCGTTGTGAATCATTATATTCTCCTTACTCATCCACTTATCAGGTAATTATATGTTCATTCCTTTTTTGATATGCAACATCGTTGCACTTCTTTCGACTGGCGTTCTTGATTGTTAGTAAAAATCATAACGGTGTCAGTCAACTGTGACCAAGTTGTTGGTTTTTAACAAACAGACAGGGATCTTTGTTTTGATATTCACGTATATCAACGCAACAGTTTGTGGCGACGATACGATTGTAATCTGGCGAAATTTTCAAACACCCTTTCAAACGCCAACGCGAGAGTTTAAATAGGATTAAACAAAGGAAACACATTCACCGAGTAGAAAAGAACTGTATACCAAACGCCGCATTATCCGCAGCAGTTGAGTAACTACAGAGGAGATCAGGGAGATCAATATCCTTCCAGAAGTATTAAAATTTCAGCTAAATTCCATAATCACTTAAGGTAGGACTTCGTCTAATCCAGGTTCGTGTGTTAAAGCTTGTACGTATTTGTAGAAAAAATTAATTGCAATATTTGTAAATTAATAAATTCATTTAGTTTCCTTAATAAAGATAATCACTCAACATCCGGTAAAAACGTAGCAATGTGTACCACGGAAGAGAAAATTATGCACGCACCAGAAAACGGAGGCAGACCCTAATTAATCTATATCTATTTGGCCATATACACCTCTCCTTAAAGGGTTTTCTAATTATGACCCCTCTAATCTAATATCTCTGGTTTGAACTGTAGTTCTCGCACAGGTATATTAGAAGTTTCTTGATTTTAATTAGAATAAATAAATTAACTTTATAGCTGGATTATACATAAAAAGTTAATTACGTTAACAGGAACTATAAGTTGCTTGAAACATGGTTAGGACAACGTCCTTAAATTAAAGTGCCAGGGGGTAAAACACTGAGATTTTTAAAAACATCTTCAGAAAAACTCATTTTTACAAGTTCTACTAACAATAAAAAATTTAGAATTTAAGTAATTCCTTATGACATAAGTTTTATTTCTTTTAATTTTGATAATCAAGGTAGAATATTTTGAAATGGGCGTCTTTTCATATTTTTCCAATACTTCACGTTGGCTTACTCATAAGTTTGAAGCATACAAATTTATAAAATTTTATAGGAAATATCCTGCATTTTCCACATTTCTTCTGAGGAAAATTTGGAGTTCAACCTTCAACGTAGTCTGATTCCTCCCCAGGAGGAGCTCCTACTTACGCCACTGCCAACAGAATATGGCGTAATGTAAGATTTACAGAAAACGATGCTCTGTTTTTTAATTCAACTCAAGATATTAGTAAATGTTTGTAAATATTTAAATTTACGGCGTATATCTAAAGCCGGAAGAGGTGTCGGATAATGAACTAATAGATAGGAAGTTTAATGAACTGACCACGCTTTATTTGTCGTACTGTCTTAGTGGTAAAACGCATTCCACGTGACGGACAAAATTCTAAGAAAAGAAGAAGAAGAAGAAGAAGAAGAAGAAGAAGAAGAAGAAGAAGAAGAAGAAGAAGAAGAAGAAGAAGAAGAAGAAGAAGAAGAAGAATAAGAAGAAGAAAATTAATCATTTAATGCACCCGGAGTACATAAATAAGTTAAAATATCTATTATAATTTAGTTCCAACTGATAGAAATAATAGTCGATTTAATTAAGCCAGAAAAACTTCCAAACATCGGAATTCTCTGTAATGGAACGAATAACGTTTTGCAATGTCTTCTACATACTCTCTAGATAAAAGTTAAAAAATGTTTTTGGGTGTTCTCACCTCTAAAGAGTAAAAACAACTCTTGCATACTGTAAAATAGTTTTTTAGTAAACGTTTGTGTAATAAATTGAAGAAACTACGTACAATTATGTTTTGGTCGGTATTTAAGAATTTAAGATCAAGGTTACTTTACAACATGTAAAAGTGTAAACAGGAATATTTTAAAATAGATAAGTGTATGAAATTGTGATTTTATTTTAGACATTTTTTACGATATTTAAAAATTAATTTTAAGTTTTTACTTCTGTTTTTAGTAAGAAGCATGGTTGTTAAATTCCATTTTTAAGTTACGCACTATGGGGTTGAAATCGCCCTTAAACTCCGGAAATTTATTATAGTAAACTATTTGGAATAAGTTTAAAACTTTATACTTGCGTTTTTGACGTCAATGATTAAGAAAATATGGTTAAAAAATTGTAAAATTGTAAGTCAAATTGTTCAACTTAAAATGACATGAAATTTTAAAAGTATTCATCGGTTATTAATTCACTTTTCTGATAATAGTCAAATATAAAATGTCGTATAAAATAAATATAAATATAAAACAAATATAAAAGAAAAACAAAAGTGAATTAATTACCAAAATAGTTACGTCTTTGTTTATATAACATTTTATTATTTTATATACGGTACGACCCAAAGTAGGCTAGACCACCTTTCTTTACATTATTTCAGTGCTGACCTGTGTAGTTAGAATTCGGTTACGTTTACCACCATATTTATACAAAAATTCGTGCTACAGAGTCCTCGCAAAGTATTCATCCTACAAAAATTAGAAAAAGTTATTTGTTAATAAGCTTTATTTATATGTTTACCTTTTATTTGTTACATTCAATAATTTGCCAGTTGTATAGGTAATGTAAAAATTTTTTCACTAACATCACTAAATTAGCCTAACATTCACAGACTACAACTTTAAAAAAATGATAAATAAACAAAAATATTAAACAATTCAAGCGTGCACAAAATAACGTAAAATAACGGTACCTGTTAAGTTTTACTTAATTTTCATTTAATAACAAATTACAGCAGGAAAATTATAATTCTTCGGAAGAAACGTACATGGTTTGTTGCAATTATTCGTCATTTTGTAAACTAGCATCGATTTATGCGACACCCCCATATTTAGCATTTAACATTTTTTATATTCAGTTTTTCAAAAAAAAATTAGCTCAGTACTGACCGTTGCTGACTGGCACATAATTAAGTAAATTTTAGAGGCTCGTAACGTTTTTGAAATAAACGGGTCGCATCCGACTCAGCTCACAGATTGATGCTTTCAACAATTTCTTTTACTCGCACCTCCTACTTTTATATAATGATGTTAATTATAGAAACGCTTGAGAAATAAGTTGTAACACAGGAAAGGTGTCTTAAGCATTTTGATGTACTTAGATATTAAATTATGTTATTTGTGTGTTTGCTGAACACTTCCGGGGCCTAGCAGCAGGAAGTGCTACAGCAGTTTTATTGACCACAGAGTCTTTATATTTAGCGAACAGACGTCTTTATATCTTCTATATAAATAAATACAGACTTCTTTACAAATGTCTTTATAAAACAGACTTCATTTGAGAGACAATATACAGATCGTACCAAATAATTTATGCGCATTGTTTTCACGTATAGTTTTAAAGTTATTAAAAGATTGTTCTTGAGGGTAAAAAAGATACAGCCCCATTTTGTGACAATTACATTTCATATCTTATGAAGTGTGAATCCTACAGGAATTACAAGATAAACAAATTGTTATAAACTACGCTTTATTTTGATAAAATTAATATTTTGGGGTTTTATTAAACAATATGTTTTACAATCTGATAAATATTGAGATGAATTTTTGCAATAGGGATTTAAAAATTTTTACTTAATAGAAAATTACAATGGCATTATTGACTAGTTTTTCCGAAAACATTAAAATTATAAAAACTTTTTGGGTCATAACATTTTTATTTGCACTGACATTATGATAACAAAATTAACTTTTAATACAGTTTTATGATTTTCAGTTTACGTTATTAGCACTTTTTCTTCAAAGTCATAGTTTTTAATTATCGAGATTTAAAAATTATTTTTGTCGGAGGCGAAATTGAAGCACTAATTTTAAACAATCGTACTTCTATAGTATTGGACTTACAAGAATAACAAAAATATCAAATTGTTTCGATAAAAATGAATTTTATTTCAATTTTTACAGTTTTTTGATAAATTTAATATATTTTCAAAAATTGCCAGGAGAAACAAATTTAGGGGAATGAAAATAAAATTATTTTAGTGGCAATAACCCAAAAACCTTTGGTTTTAATGTAAAAGTGCATGCAAAATATTTCTCTTAATATTCATATGTTTGTCAATTACAGGTGTTATTTTTTTTAATTCTTACCCACTGAGAAAGGGTGGAGACTACACCCTAAGGGAGAGCACCCAAAACCTTTAACTTTTATCTTTTATAACTGTTTGTTCTTAACTTTTATAGTGTGTAGAAATTATTACGAAAAGTTACATGTCGAGCCGTTATATTACAGAGAATTGCCAGGTAAAATGTATCACTGACTCCACAATTAATAATAACAGGACAGTATACCCACCCCCCAAACACACATTTATGTGCCTGCTCGAATTACACTCTGAGGAGGATAGTGATGATACTATCTAAATCTTGTATAAGACGATACGACAGCCCTTTAAAAACCCAGCGTCCCAACAAAAACACGTGGAAAACAGCCCGAAACTCTGTGTGTGTGTGTGTGTGTGTGAGCCCGCCCACACGCGAGTGTGCGTAGGGCTACGTCTGTATATTCTGTAGTGTTTTTAGTACACGTTTTACACAAGAACAAATTTAAAACGTAATCATAGAGATAAATAACAAAAACATTTGAAATAAATTACCAGTGTTAAAAAAATTATGCATTGATTATCTCAAATACAGGCAATAATCTTATACACCCTGATGTAAATATAAACATTAAATAAACAGGTACAAAGAAAATAAACATAAACAACGTATAAATACCAATGAGGTTTAGACAGTAATAAAAAATGGTTTGAAAACATGAAATATTTTCAAAATAGTTGAACAAAAATTAAATAAAACTGCGTTTGTAAAAGCTGAAAGCTAGTTTGGTTATTACGGTGGCGCATATTTAATGGGTGTGAGTCAGACTTAACATTAGTTACTTCAAATTATTATTGACCGCCGGCCTTGCTTCTATTGACCCAGTAGCTACGATGATGTAGATAACATAGTTGTTAACCCAGTTTCATTGTCTCATTCTCTTCATACACAGTTAACGATTTGTTTTCGTTCCATACAATCACACACACATACACACGCACGCACACACTATGTTACTGTATGTAATCCAACTAACGACAATGAACTTGTTTTCGAGAACGATCATCGACATTCCAATCTATTCTAATTATAGTGTGTGAGTGTGTTTAGCCTACTACGTGTTTGATTCTCCGATTGTTCTCCTGTGCGATACGATACAAGATGTCACATAACAATGTCGATTATCTTATGCAGTTGCCTCTAGTTAGGTTTGCAGAAAAGCGAGATATTTTTCTATTAAATTATCATTTCTTGTTATGCTTAATTTATTGATATTTTTTTTTTTCATCCTGTTGAAGTTTGTCGATTCATTTTTAAGCATTGGTGTACAGTCAGTTTCCTTGTATCGCCTTCATTACAGCTACTACTGTTTCCTTTATTTTTCACAACAGATCGTTCAGGTCTTTTCCAGTAAGTGTCTACAAACAACTCTCGCAGCGACACGAGCCCGCCAAGATCCCCACCAATGAACCCCCCAGTCACTACCCCTACAGTAGCGGTGTGAAGGAGGGGTGATTACCATACCACTACTACTAACACATTTATCGCATTTGTTTGGAGTCTACGTTGTACAGGTCACATTGTATTTTTCAAAGTTACTCTTTCGTTAGTTATTTACATTCGTTTTTTCTTACGCTTATTCTTTCATACGTTTATTTTGTGTTTTTCATTCTTTACATTTTTTCGTATTTATTATTTACGTTATTACTATATACTTATATTCTTTATATTGCTTTATTCAAAATGAATCGGATAGAGTTGCTAACTGTCCCCTGGTAATGAGGAAAATGCCGTTCGTTTTTTTTTTTTTTTAACAAGGGGTTAATTCACAGTCCTAGATTATGTAATTAATGTAATGCAAATAATCGTAAAAAATAAACTAAAAACCCCTCCTAATAAAAATCAAAAAAAGAGTAAAAAGAATTGAAGACGTGCGTGAGTTTAATAAAAAAAAAATAAAAATTAAAAATAAAGATACGTAATAAATAAAAACAAAAATTTGAAACAAAATAAAAAGAATAGAATTGAAGCGTGTGTGCGTGCGGAATTAAAGTCACGAGCGCGTGCGTGTGTAATATGAATCTGTATAATGTATGCTAATCACTCCTTCTTCACACCGCTACTGTAGGAGAAGGGACTGGCGAGAACGTTGGTGGTGGATCTTGGCGGGCTCGTGAACACTGAGAGACCCGACCGTTCATTTACGCCTGATTAGGCAGGACACTAAAAGAAGAAGATGAAGAAGAAGAATCATATCTTACTGTTAGGGAATAGGATTCACCTAGGTTGTTCCACCTGTACAGGGGCCACGTGTTTTCATCATTTACCATACAAAATGCAACGCTTGTCATTTGTCATACATTTACATATCAGTGAAACATTTCTTTGCTACAACAATACACCAACAAGGCACGAAATGGTGTTCCTGATCTGTTCTGTTTCTCGTGTATCACAGTTTTATTGCCAGCTATTACTTGAATCCTTACACATTACTACTGGAACGAGTTATCAGGATTGGTATTGCTTTCGCTGGTTACTGGAGATTGCTTTGTGAATTATTTCTCCAGTTACATTTGTAATGGTTATTGTCGCTGTTACAGTATTTTTATCTCTGTCTTCTATAAACAATAAAACATACTACTTGCTAGAATTAAATTGCGCCTCTTCAAATTTATGCATTTTTCTTTTTCTTCTCATTCTCATTCCCACTTTCTTCTTTCTTATCCATCTTCATCTTCTTCTTCTTCTTCTTCTCCTCTATTTTCTTCTTTGTCAACGTCATCGCCCTCTTTTTATTTACTTTTCTCATTCCCTTTTATATCTCCATCACTTTATTCTTATTCTTATTCTCCTTTTCTATTTATTCTCATTCTTCTTCTTCTAGTTTAATTATAATTATTTGTTAGATTGGTTTATTCGATTAAGCTTATTTTCCGTTTAGATTATAACGCATGCTTCTCCATGCCACAGACACTTTACTCCTAATTATCATTTTGGGATAAATAAAATACACCTTCTAAATATCAGTAACTGTAACCTACCTGAAGTGTCCCTTTCAATTTTTATCCTTAAGTTCAACCATTATCATTTTTTACCTTTGTTTTGTTTAACCAGTTGTAACAAAAATTTTATGCAATTAAATTTAAAAGTCACTGTTCATTTATTTCTTAAGTTCCAGCCCGAAAGCTTTAGTATTTACTTTTCACGCCTTCTTATTCGATACAGAGTTTGAATCAAAATTAACATATGCAATTATGTGGACCCACATACTCCAAATGTTACCTTCCTCCGTAATTTGTCCTTTCTATTTTCCTATCAATGGTTTTGTTTATAAATTCAGTGTACAAAAATCTGTACCCAGTTAGCTTCTTTTTTTAAAATACTTTAAGAAACGTCACTTCTCTTAGACTATCCAAAACACTTCAGTGTTCTTAAGGCTTCTCTAACATCTGGCTTTATAGAAAAATGTATAGAACCACAATTTGAAGCCTAAGAGCCTCTTCCTTACTCTCTCTCTCACATGGTCTACGGTTTTCTTGCATGCAAAGCAACGCTCCAAGTGTACATTTCCAGTTTTGTTACTTTTATTATCAGCAGGTCTTAAACGACACTGAAGATGGTGGAGACACCAAAAGGCCTTGTCAAGAACGAAGTATTTAGCAGTGTGGCAATAAATAGTGACAAAGTTGGTGCTCCAAGTGTAAGTTATTAACAAATTCTTCCACATCTTGAAACTAATATTCTTCGTAGTGAAAAGAACTTTTCCTCTTATTGAATATATGTTTAGCCCGATTAATATTACTTAATTTCTTCCTATAATTCCGCCTACGAGTAGCGATTATATCTCTTAAATAGTTGACTCTTGTAGTAGGTTATCATTCCTAATTTCTACTTTAATCCTATTATCATTATTCCTAATGGATTATAGGGTTTTTACCTGCTGCGTATTATTCTTATGTTGTACGTCATGTTTCAATACGAATTTCCCATTATTGTAAGAGTTTACGTCTGCTTCACTCTCTTCACCTCGTCAGAGTAATTACTCAGCTCAGTGACGCCGAGAACAAGCTTCTGTCTTCCTCAGCAGTGCTGCTCGATGTGAGCAAGGCCTTCCATGGTGTCTGGCATGAAGATATTTTTTCTACAAGTCTTCTTTGTCCCCGATTCGTACTTCTTTTGTTCATCTCATGCGATCGTAGTTGTCGATTGCTCCTTTCGGGTTCTTGTCGTAAAATGGATGAGTACGAACCATCGACGCATACCCTTAAGAAGAGAAGAGAGATAAGGGGAGTGCCCGTAAGGGGACAAAAAAACGTGAGATTAGGAAAGATGCAGGAGTAGTGGTTTATCGTGAATCAGAATCATAAGGGCTTTACAAGAAATGGGAATGAGTGTTCGAACTAATAATAAACACTTTAATAAACACTTGTTTATAAATAATTTAATATAAAAATGAAACAATATATAGTAAAACGTGGGGGTTACGCAACATCCTTGACAAAATACAAAATCTGCAGTTCAGCCGTTTCTCTTCTTGGCGTCATGCAAAAATGGACGTGTGCCATATCCGCAAAATAGAACATCTGATAACACTCTAGCCAGGTTCACGAAATCAAACCACTACTGCCCGAGGTTCCCGCAATGCGCCTACTTTGTAATCTTTAAAATATAACATGTGATTCATTTTGATGTAGGTAATTGACGTACTATATCGATAACCTATTCTTTATATTGAGTTCAAGGTGCTTTCTGAAGAATCTGTAGTCCGCACTGCAGAAGCTGTCCAACTGAATCCTTCTATGGTCTTACACGCACGATCCGGACTTTAATCATTTTTACCATTTAAAATTTTATTTTAAAATTCATTTTCACTTTTTTCATGGCAAAAGTATATCTCACCCTTCTTTAGAGACAAAAATTAACATGTGAAGTTAGGTAACTACTTTGATTATGACAGTAAGACGACAAACATACAATCTCGACATCGTTTCAGTTTAACAATACAAACATGTTACGAGTTATATGCATGGTCAAGCAGGCTAAAAATTAGTTAACTTCTGGCATCTACTTATTTTGAGTTCAATAAGATATAAACAAATAAACGTTTGCGTATTTGTGTATGTGTCTGAGTGACAAAAGTTTAAGAAATAGAAATGAGGATGCCTTTAAAATTGGTATGGCTTTACAACTGCATAACTCGCTCACTATTTTGAGCATTACATTTAAAATATGTTTAATATTTCATAAAGTCAAATTAATTTATTTTAATTTTTTTAAACTGTGAGTAAACGTCTGAATGCTAACCGAAAAACACCAACCCCGACCATACGTCGTTCACATCTGCTTCTTTTTCTTCTTCTTAATTGGCGCTACAGCTCTTGGGGAACCTTGCTCTGCTCTCAGTCTCCATCTTCTTACACCAAGCCTGCGCAGGTCGTCCTCAAGATCGTTGAACCTCGTTTTCTGGGCCGACCGCTCCTTTTTCTTCCACTAGGCCGCCCAGTAAAAAGTTTCTTCCACATGAATGTCTCTATTATTCTCTGGACATGCCCTGCCCACAGGAGTCTACTTTTCCTTATTTTAGTGACGATAACTGGTTCTCCATAGGTTTGCTGGCTTTCTGTATTCGTCCTTATTCTCCATGTTCCTTGGACGCTCACTGAACCAAATATCCTCCTGAGGACTTTTCTTTTCCAACTGCGAAACTCTCGTGGGACTTTTCTTTCCCACGAATCTTGGTTGCTCTGCTTATGTTTTTACACTTAAATATTCATTGTAAGGAGAAGTAACATCTGGTTCCAGCAGATATCTTTTCTTTTATTTATTCGGCAATAACGTTGTCCTCAGTAACTAATGAGCCCAGACATTAACATTTTTAAACATTTGAAATTTGTGTTCTCTTTCTGAAATTACCAGGGGTGCTCTTTCCTCTTGTATTTTACTGCCTGTTAACATGTATTTTGTCTTTTCAGTGTTTACTTTTACACCTAAATTCAACGGTCTCCTCTAAACTCAAGAAACCCTCTTTTAGGTATTTTTAGCTTCTTGAGATAAGTGCTATGTCATCAGCATAAGCTAGACACTGCAGCATTCTGTTAAATACCGTGCCCCCTGCGTTCAAAGGCATTTGCTTCACCGCTTTCTTAAGAGTCAAGTTAAACAGATTGTAGAGAACACATCTTGTCTAAGCCCCTTTTGAACATCAAATTCTTCTGTAAGCTCTCCTTCTACTCGCACCTTGCTCCATGTTCCTTCCAATGTCATTTTTATCCGGATCACCAGTTTCCCTGGCATACTAAATTCTTCCATTATCTCTATTATACTTTGTCTTTCCAGGCTATCATACGTAGTTTTACATATTTTATTTACTTTCTTTGCGTTTTTGTATTCATGTACAAATTAAAATCTTACTAACAATATAATGTGTACGAAAATTAATTATTCTATTTAGAAACAAAAGTTTGCTGTTTTAATTAGACTATTGTCGTGGTATATGTGCCCTGCACAGAATGTTACATATTATTTTTTAATTTTGACTTCATATTTTGGCCCGCGGTGCTATATAGTAAAAAAAAATTCAAAATAAACACTACACACGAGTTTTCGTTAAAATTCCCGAAAATTTGGTGTCTAAACATTTACAATTTTAAAAACTACATTCAAATTTTTTAATACTACATTCAAATTTTGGTTAAAAATTATCTTTAACTTGCATGGAACTTTACAACTTAAAATACTTTGATTCTTTTCGTGACTGGTGCCTAAAGGTTTTAAAATTCCGAAATCTGACCTCTATATTCAGATTTCGATTGAAATTCTCTTAAATCTGATACCACATAAGGTTTCTGCGATTTATTTAAAGTTTTTGGCTTCCAATTGTGCCTCCAACTACCTTATTTTAGGGGGGGGGGGGATCAATCTCAAAAAGTATAGCGGTCTATTTTATTTATGTATTTTAATATTTATTATTTAAATATATAATTTACATTTATATTTAAACTTAAAAGTACATTTTTTAAATGAATTTTTAAAAATGATTTAAAATTTGTTTTTAAATTTTCCTTGCCTGCATATGGAGTCTGTACAGACTGAAAAACATGCATCTATTGCAATGAATTGGCGGGGTGAGTTCCTCTCATTGAGTGCTCTTTGGACACAAGTTGTGGCGAACCAATAAGAATTTGCCTTTCTTCTGATTGGCTGGTGGTGTCATACAACAACTTCGTGCGGGTTTCAAGTGTTTATGAACTACGGCCTTACAGCCCGGCAAGCCCAAGTTCTCATACGGGGGTCTATGTTACAAAATTGTAAACTCGTTGGAGCGTTTAGGTTTATCTTAAGACATACGGAAAGAAGACAGATAGATAGACAGACAAACGCCTAACGGTTCAGTTACAACTGAGTATTCGCTTCGTTACCGCAAGCGTTTTGTAGACATCCAGAAATATATTGAACATTACCCACCCATCCTGAATTTTCATGGAGCAGCTGACAGGTATTATAGAATCCTTTATTTTAAAGACAATGTTAATTGATTTTCCACCCCAAGAATATTTAGGGAAGGCTTAAATCTGGTGTCGAATATAAAAAGTTGATTCCCAGTCACTGTTTCGGCCTCAGGAAGAAAACCGTCACTTTAAATAGACACACAGACTCGTCGGGGTATTCAGCAACACCCTGGAAGAAAAGAATTACTGCTCAGGCTCCCTCAATTGTCTGCTATCAAGGCTATCAAAGGGATATGAAAGGGCGATATCAAAAATTATTTTCATCATCATCTGTCTGTCCAGGATTAGGTAGGTTTCCTGTTCCGGCTTCACCATCTCCGTCTCGGTCTGCCAACATTTCTTCTTCCGGTTGGCTTATAATTCAGGGTTTTTCTTAGAATTCTTTCTGGAGACATGCGCATAACATGCTCTTGCCATCTTTTGTATAGTTTTCCATTTCAGACGTTTCCATCTGTCTATAATCTTTCTTTCTTGGTGCCCATGATTCGGACCCGTATAATAGCATTGGGACTGCCATCACCTTATAGAATTTTATTTGTGTTTCTTTCGTGGTCTTTCCTTTGAGTGTTCTCTGTAATGTCCCACATATTCTTTGTAAGTTGTTTCTTCTATTAAAAATATCTTGCCTTCTTCATATATAATAAATCATAGGTAATTGAAATGTAGTACTTGTTCTAAAATAAAAATTATTTTATGAACTAAAATTAGACCACTCCTTACATTAGTCAAAATCTGGCAAATGGGATATTTCTAAAAAACAAAATATGAATAGATATACTTGTTCCCCACAAAATCGAGAGTACCTCAAGTCTGTGTAGTGGTAATGCTATTGTATGTTTTACATAGGCTTATAACCAATCTACACAGATAACAAAGAGGGAGGAGCAACTTTTCCGGAGACAAGATAATACTAGCGGCTCATAGTTATGCAGCAGCGATATCTGGAGCAATAGATTTCTGGCTAAAAGCGAAGCCAAAGCAGCCAAATAAACTCACATGAGATTTACAATATGTATGGTAATTTTTTCTATTAAGAGTCACAAAGTAAAGACTCTCCGCCTGTTGCTTCTGAAAACTAAACTAATAGGCTTGTGTTGCCAAACTTCACTGGGCAACCTGACGTCTGGCAACCTATTCACAAGAACAATCCATCTCCCTTCGTTTTCCTCAACGCGATCTCTGATATTAAAAGTTTCCTCTCATTGCTTACGTCTTCATTGAAAAGTCTGTCCTTCGTTAGAAGCCTTTAACAGATCGCAAGGATGTCACCTCCGATGTCTGTATCGTACTAAGATGTTTCTTCAGCGGAACACAAGTTTCGGAAATATACGAGAACTATTGTATTAGGGCACAGCCATCACGTTCTACAGTTTGAAACGAGTCTCTCTCCAAGTATATCTCGATAGCGAACGCTTGGGCAACTTATGATCAACGGCATAAGTGACGTCACAATAAAAACAGCGGAAATGTGGCACCACCTCTATACTCTTATCTTCTAATTCAGTTTTAGTTCTCAAGGAGTATTCTCCCATAAAAGCCACAGTTTTTGTCTCGTGCACAGACATACACTTTCATTAATTCATATTAAATTACACTTTCGTTTATCCGGAATTGATGGGACCGGACCCTTTCCGGATAAACCAAACTAATGGCGAAAATGCCGGTATTAGCGATGTTTACCTACCGCTATACAGAAAAGTTGCGTTTTTTTATTTTGAAGACTATTCAAACTGCAATAGCCTACTGTACTGTATTTTACGAGTAAATCTTAAGGAAAAACAAAATCTATTTCAGAATATTATACTGTATAAAAAAGAAAAAATGTATTTAGCATTAGACATTATACATACATTATATTAAATTCAGTACAGTACAGCAGTAGCTACTGTATATCAATCTAGTCAATCTGTATCAATCAATCTACATCTGCGACTGATAAGATTCTCTTTGAATGCCGACGTTAACCAGATCGCCAGAGGGAACTATATACTGCACTGTATTATTTTTACCCTTGTAGTTTAGATTAATTACGTTTATGTTGATGAGCTCTGAACGGGTATAACGTTGAATTTATAACAAAACAGGTTGTTTTTAGTACAAATCGTATCTTAAAATTCACCGGTAAAGTCGTTAAAAAATATATATGTATTTTGAAAACTTATTCCGGATAAGCCGGAATTCCGGTTAAACGAAGGCCGGATAAACGAGAGGGTAGTGTATTTATTAATAATATGTCATTCATGGACATATTATTTATTAATTCAATAGGACGTTAGATAAGACATAAGTGGACAGAAGTGAGAATATCGCAATCATCCACCCAAGCTGCTGGTTCATAATAGTCTTTGCCTAACTATCCTCAGACATATGAATACTATTAATTGTGTTGTACTCATTAGCTTATTGTGTTAAAAACTTTTGTTATTGCTTTAAAGGCAACCAAGTACTTAGTAATTATATTTTATTACATTTAATTTATACATTTTATATTTTATATATTTTACATTTTAAGAATTATATATAGTGTGAATCCGTAACAATATTTTATTTTTGTTATCCATCATCACCATTATCTCACATCACGGCGTAGGTAAGGTGCTTCCTATTTCTCCTTCAAAGGACGGAACAGACACCAATAATCTGATATTTTATTTCAGTCAAGATCACAAATTATTTAACTTTTACTATTCCCATAGCGGTGAGTTAACTGGAAAAATACATTGATATTTTCATTGTTGCGATTGTTAAAAACGATATATTGGCCGTTTCTAGCCAACTTGTTAAAATGAAAATAATTAATTATTTACTTTAATTCAGAAACTTAGACGTTTCTGTCGGTGCCTCCGCAGATAAATTCTTCTCGTCGCTGGTTTTACCACTGTGAAATACTCTCGAGGAACATGGGATTCTTACTATTATAATTGTTACGACTAAAATACGGTAAACACACTCACACACACCCCGTTTGGCGGAAACATGTCCCGCGTGCGGTCTGCGTGTTGGGATCAGTTCAAAGTGTGCGGCTTCATCACCCACTCTCGCAAGCGCACGCATGTGGTGCTCGCGGTGTACACACTTTCTTTGTTGTTTTAATCGTGGCAGTCGTAGTAGTGAAACTCTTCATCTGGAGTATATTCACTCGGGTAAATACAGTCAGGGATGAATTTATTGCAGAGACAACACATGAAAACACGTTATGATCTGCAGTATCATGTGACTAAATAATTATACACGGGGCTACATCTCAACGGACGAACGCTGACCTGGTTTGATAAAAATATTCCTAAGTATGCACATTCTTAAGTTGTTTCTGCCTACACTACACACCCTTGCGATTTGAATTCTTATTAACATATGTGTTCATATAATATAACTTAATAGAATATTGTTTTCTAAGCTTAGTGAGATTCCATGTCGAGAAAACTATTAATCGAAATATGGGACGTACACTCTACGAATTGGTACAAATATAAAAATTAGTTACGTCTTTTTTCAATAAAATGTAACTATAAAGATCTATACTATTAGAAGCTATTTAACAGAAGCAGGGGCGGATCGAACAAGTGATTGGGGGGGGGGAGTTGACTTTGGTAGGGGATTAAAAAAAGTTCGGCCATTCTTTAAAGGTCTAAAGTATTCACTGATAGGAATGAGTGAAGATAAACATATAGTGTGTTATTGTGTTATTTATCAGCACAACAAGTTTGTTAACGTACAAGTATAAAATCATATCTGTGTTTGTCAGATCTTTATAATAATATTCATTTACAGTTTAAAATACACAATACTGATTTATGATATGCACCAAACAAAAATTATTAACATACTGGGAAGGTACCGTTACAATTTTAAATAATTTTAGAACAAAATCGTGAAACTACATAACGTGATCTGTTTTATCGATCAACATAAAAAGTTACACATTTGCCATGATGGACGTCGTGAAAGCGACGAATGATTCAAAAGCTTAGACAAAACTGACTGCTCCATAACACTACCAACCATGGTTGTTTATTAGACGGATCATCGCGTATATCGCGAGTGTAAACTGTCACCATTTGAACTTTATGTTCGTCACGGAACGCGCTGACTCTGCTAAGTACAAAGTGCTCCCGCAAACATACACATTCATACTTTAACACGTCCGCGTATCGTACATGTGCAATAAGCCGTCTCTCAGCTCTGCAGATTACAGGTTACATGCTTTGAGTGGTGAATACCGTTTCACGATGAACTGAGACAGGAATTCAAAAGTAACAACCATAAAGCGCACTAGTCAATTTAAGGTAGTATGTCACACATGCGCGCGCGAAGACAGAGAGAGATAGCAAGAGAATGTTAGAGAAATAGGGCGAATGATGGTGGAAATAGACAGACAGACAAGTAAAGAGTCAGAAAGTGTGGAGGTAGATTTGGCAATTACCCAAAGCTACATGAGGCATTTTTTAAAGTTAGGTCTCATTTTGAATTAAAAAGACGTTAAGTAAATAAAATGATATTATAGCAAAAAAATAATAATAATAATAATCCTTTTCTTCACATAATTTCATTGGGATCTGAGCTTAATTGAGTTACGCCCAAAGATTAATCTTACGTGAGCGTATCTTTGAGTCACATACAAAGATTAATTTTATAGAGAGTATCGTCTCTTAGGAAAGAGTATCGTGAAACAAAATAGTTAAGGAGAATTTCAAAGAGATTGTAATATTGACTTTTACACATTTTTTATATTGTTTCTACTCCCTCTTTGTTCCATTGTCGTGAAAGCCCATCGCTTTTATCTTGAACAAGGTAGAAATCTCGTTCTTCAGTTCGTCGCCACTTTCAAACCGCTGAAATACTAACTAATCTCTGCAGTTTTTATTTTCAGTAACGTGTTCGAAGAGCGCATGCGATTTATTTTTAGTACGCTACAAAATATTTGAGACGTTTCTCCTTGTGTGTATCGGTTTAATATTTTCCCCACATAATGTTTTGTAGCCTAGTTTTCCTCTAAAATTTTTTTAAATTACTGATTACGAAATGTTAGTAAATTCACCATAAACTTTTAAAACGTAGTGGTAGGCGACTACTGTTTGGAGCAGATGCAGGACTCCCAGTATTTGGGATGTGATATTTCGTGGGGTATAGACAGAGGTGTGGAGAGCAGGTTGAGTAAATTTAAATCTGTCGACGATTCAAAGAACATTACAAAGTATAGTGTGGCCAGAAACCAAAATTAAATGTTTCTAAAGTTGTGGCGATGCCTACTCTGGACCATGGTGCAGACATGGACTCCGCCGAAGGCGGATATAAATAAAATCACTGCAGTTTTTAAGAATGGTCAGAGGATGCTCACGACTAGATCTGCTTCGTAATGAGAATATACGGAGTGAGCACAATATGCTCCCATTGTTTGAAAAAAGTTAGTGAATATAAGTATAAATAGAAGGAACATGTTCTTCTGTACTTATTTTCTAGATGGAAAAGTACTGCTGTACCAAAAACCGTATATTTTTATGCTCCACTGGGTAGTCGTAATGTAGGAAAGCCTAGAAAAGAATGGTATGATTGTTATTTCAACTTAAAATATTTGCAAATAATAACATTTTAAACTCATAATGTATAAGACTTCTGAAACTGAAACAGGCGTTTACACCTGTACCAGGATGGAAAAGAAAGAAGATTCCGAAATTTTTACATTCAATCTTTCCACTAAAACATCTGTCATCATCACTGTTGGGCTACTTCTTCTTTCTTCATCATGAATTCATCCTTCGTTATTCGTTATTCATTATTCGTCCTCCACTAAACAAACGACACTATTGTCTAATTCATTCCTGCTCATAACGTATGGGCCCCAAGCCTAAAAAAAGTTGCCTGTGAATTTCAGTAACACCGTAGTTTTTTACTGACAACAACATACTACAGGACTAAAATTTCACAGTTGGCGGGACTAAATATTGTACAAGTCAACTGTAAATCGCTCACATAAAACAACAAAGACGCGCATCTGATGCCGACAAAACTAGCGACAACCTTACAATACGTCGCAAGCACAATCCCTCATTCCTGGCAAAATCGACAGTTATTTCAAACCAGACTTAAAGCATGCTTCATGCTCTCACAAAAAAAATAACTCCTCAGTTACTGAAAGCACACAATTTTTACCAAAATTTTGTTTACTAGTAGACTGGGAGTAACGCAGACACACGCGTACGCATTCAGAAAAAGGAGATACAAGAAGATATTCCAGATTGCTTTTACGTTCGTTAAAAATTATTGAAATAAAAAGATCTCTCTCAAGACTTCTGTTTATCTTACTTACCATTTATACGATGTTCAACAGAAACAAACATTTCTTGGTAAATGTACTAATTATGAAATAAACAGAGGAAAATTGACTTGTTTTCTCAATTTAAATAACATTTCCTCGTAAATATAGACAGATTAAGTTCCAAGAGACGCGAGAACAGGGGGTTGGGTAACGCAAGATGAGGGTGGCACATTGGCACACATTATAAGGAAGTTGGTGCGCGATTCAACTGCTCAGCACTTGTATTCTTATCAGGAAATTATTTTTTCCTCCCTCGCGGTTAAGGGAGGAAAAGTTGCTCCTTCACTGCATACTTCAGGAATAATATTATGATTTTATTTTCATTTACTTTTTTTTTCTACAAACTTGTGTGAATGCAAACTTTACTTTAGGGTTTTAATACGACCAGTATTTTTATCAGACATTATCTTTCGTTTGTTTGAAACACGATTGATGCAATAAACTATGTGATATATGTTTACAGACTTCGTCGTATTGTCGTCAAAATTTTCACCATTACCTTACACTCTTACGGTTAATTCATGTTCAGATTTGCTAAAAGTACTCCAGACATCACGTATATATTTATGAAACAACATTTAAGCTGGACAAAGAAGTGTAATAGTTGTAGTCTAAATTATCTTTAAATAGTAAAAACTAGTAAGCTGCCTGAGCTGCATACTTCGTTCACTGTTTTGAAAGAAATAAGTTTATTGTTAATTTAGATAAATTTCAGTATCAAATAAATTTTTTTATTATTAAAAAATTTCAAAACGTTTGACTACTCTATTTTTTTAGTACAATGAGAGTTGTAAAGCAGACAGTTATACAACAAACGCAGACTTCTGACTGATTCATTTACTTTTTAGTTCAATTTGTGACCGTAATGACTAAATGACAAATAATTCAGTCTTAGCTTTTACCGTTACGTATGTTTCAATAGATAACTGTAGGTCTTTGTCCAGTACTTTTCAGAAATATAAGCTAGTGCTAGCTGATAACATTATATAAAGCTGTTTTTTGTAAACAGAGCTTATAAGCTTTTTAAGAGTAATCCAGAATTTGAAAGGAGTGTTGATATTGTTACGACTGTCTACTTGATCGTCGTAGGTACAGTGGAAAACAAAATACAAGACGCCAATTAAGTCACTAATAACCAGCTTTAATTATCACGATTAATAATTTGTAATCAACTAGATAGTCTCTTACAACAATTCAAGTAAAATTTGTCCACACGCAATAATAATGTCACTATAAAGAATTCCGCACTAGTTATAACACAACAACGCTTCGCTACAAACACTCGATCCGGGCTAAAGAAATCGTTCAACAGACTGAACTGACAAGCCGGTTGCTATGGCTTTTTATAGGTAGCGCACGCTTTCTAGAAATCTTCTATCCTCAATGTGCACGGCACTTAATGCGTATTCACGTGTTCTGTCAGGTACTCTGGAACGTACTTGAACGCGGCCTTGACTGAGGCACACCTGACTGAGGACGAGTCGAAGACGCTCTCAGCTATTCTATTTGGTTCCATTCGTTTCAATTTAATCCTCTCAAATCATTAAAGATACTGAGTTTGTGTTTTGAATAAAATTCCTCATAACTTCATGTGCCACACAGTTTTTAGTTTTTTTAAACCCAGATTTTTAAAAAATGTTCATAGTCAATGCTGCATTTGATTTGAGTCAAAATTCCCTTACGTCTAAAGGCTAGCTAAATTTTAAAAATTTTTTTGGTACATGTTTATGTGCCTGGCGCCCTAAAATTTTGAAATTTTAAAACTGAACACTAAATTCGGATTTTGATTAAAGTTGTTTTTAATGTGATAGTGCATACAGATTTTTAATTTGTTTACAGTTTTAACCACTCACACTTTTGCCTTCATATCTCTTGCTTCTGGGGGGATCAATCTCTAAAACCTTGTTAATGAACCTTGTGGGATACGTACGCCAATTTTTACGAAAATCGGTTGATGTATTCAAAAGTTGATGTGAGACATTCCACAAACAGACAGACAGATAAATTCCAAACATTCGAGGTACAACTGAGATCCCGCTTCGCTCGTTCAATTAAACCACACATCCACACCCGCACGACACACACACACACAAACACAAAATACACAGTAGACCAAAAATCGCTCCATAGAAACGTAGTTTTTGACAAAGTGATTTTGGCAAAGGTTTTACTATGTTCGTCATTAATTACATACGATTAATGTTGTCGACGTTTCAACACATTTGTCAACGTTCAAAATATATTCTCAGCATGAGGGCCTGTGTACATAAATAATTAATACGCGTATAATAAATCTGAAAGAAAATCAATAGCATTGCTGAACAACATATTGTGGGACCAACAAATATCGAAACAAAATAAACATCGTATATACAATGCAATTGTGAAACCAATTACGTCATAAGGGTGTGAAATATGGCCAATAACGCAAAGAACAGAAAAGTTGTTGGAGGCTACTGAGATGGATTATTGGCGAAGAGCGGCAGGGAGGTCAAAACTGGAAAAAGGAAGAAACGTCAGAATCCGGGAGATAATGGGGTTACAGTGCTCTATTGTTGACGACATAAAAATAAAACAGCTAAGATGGTTTGGACATGTGCAAAGAATGCCGGATAATCGACTCCCCAAGGAAATTTTGGGATGGACACCACATGGTCGTAGGCGAAAAGGAAGACCTAGGTTAAGTTGGAGAGAAGGCATCAATGGGGTAATGAGAGACCGGGAATTGGAAGAAGAATCTTGGTTGGATCGAGACCAATGGAGACTAGGGATCGGAAGACGTAGGATAACGTTATGAACCGATTTATATATATATATATATATATATATATATATATATATATATATAATAAATCTGAATATTTATGGTGTAATACAATTAATATTCTTATTAATATAATAATATTATCATTTCTTAACTACTAAGACACATAGACAGAAGACACCATGATAGCCTTAGGCCTACATGTATTATTCCTCTATTGGCCGTATACAGATCATGGTGGTGACGACAATTTTTGTCGAAACGTCAAAATTGTGTTTAGTTAATAACCGAAACGTACAAGCTCTTCCATAATTTATTAATTGATGGTCACTACAACACTAAGTGTCAAGCGACTTATGGTGCACTCTGAAGTTTATCACTTAACTTATAGTGAGTCAGTGGGGAAAATTAAATAAAATGCACACAAAAAGCGCTAACAACTACGTATTACGTGACGGAAACCATAACCTCGTAGCATTATGTCGTCCAAACGTGTTTCTTCCTATTGCTCCGGTTTTTGTTTTATATAATTTAACATAAAGCACGGAAACCGGAAACGAGTAAAGAAAACGATGCAATTTAAATTTAAACATTTTTTTATTTTATACTAAAAACTTGTACTGATAGTATACGTACTTACTTTCTACGGTCATACAAATCTTGTACAGTTTTAGCATCCTGACAATGTCTTTCCATTAATTTCTATCCCGTGCTTCTGTTTCCCTGCACATTTAAATGCAGTGGATAATGATTTACCATGTAACACGATTTTCTATATTTTTTATATTAGACATATTTAAAACAGGGCCATGATTGCTGGAAAACCCAACACCGAATTGGTGAAGCAAAGGAGATAAGGAGAATGACGTTTGTTAATTGTGAAGATACGTTGAAACACGCTCTCTCTCTCTCTCTCTCTCTCTCTCTCTCTCTCTCTCTCTCTCTCTCTCTCTCTCTCTCTCTCTCTCTCTCTCTCTCTCACACACACACACACACACACACACACACACACACACACACACACACACACACACACACACACACACACACACACATGGGGATATGATGTATAGTAATAGAACGGTGATAGTGTGTGAGTGAAAGGTGAGACAGGCGCTTCACATAGTTGTAAATATAGGCTACAAAAAACTGTATCGATGGGGAATTCCAGTCTTCGTCAGTGAAGTAGGCAAACGTAAAGGATACCTTTTGCGCGAGCGTACACACAGACCTAAACCTCAGATAAAGAGAAAGAAAAAACTGAAGGGCGAAACTGCATAAAGTTTTTGCGTTCATTAAAATTTAACAAATGAGACACAGCGTTCTCAAAGCTTTATTTATCTAACTTAATTTTTTTTAATGTTATTAAGAGGGTAAAGAATATTTTATGTTAAATGTAAGTACTAATAATTACAACAACAAAAAACGAGCGAAGCTTAAGTGAGTTCGATTTTCCCGATTCCAGTCATATTTCCTCCTCAATATGGACGGATTAAGTTCTGAGAAAGGCGAGCAATAAACTTGTTTAGTGGTGAGGGGTGGTCGACGCACGATAAGGCCGGTACATCGGCACACATTATTTATAAGCAAGTTGGCGCGCGATTCCGCAACCACTCAGCACTTGTATTCTTATCAGGTACTGATTTTTCCTCCCTCGCGTTGAGGGAAGAAGTCTCTCCTAGAACGCGCACTTCAGGGGATAATGTACTGACTTTTTTCCTTTCTTTTGTATAGGTTCGCGTGAATGTAAATTTTTACATGAGGTTTTAGTAGACCCGGCAATTTCTTTTAATATTATTATAAGCAAAATGTATTATTGTTATCATTGTTATTATTATTATTATTCATTTAATGAATGAATATTCAATTTGTCTTTTAATTTTTTGTACTAGTAAAAATGCTTTTCACAAAAATAATTGGGCCTATTAATGTATAATGTGGGTTAGTAAACGTGTTAAAAAGTCCATCCGTAATTAAGTTATAAAGTTGTTATTACCTAATGGTTGAATATGCAGAATGCTAAGTAGAGCAATGAATACGTGCTCTATTTTTATCATTAAATTGTACTATTTTAATATATTTATACGCACTGATAATGTATTCACTGATTGTATGTTCATCTTGTGGCAAAGCACATTATTTGCATTTCGGTTTTTGCAGTTAAATGTTATTTTCTTCTTTCCTTTTCTTTGGTTCTTTTCTTCATACACGCTTTTTTATTTCCAATTTTATAATGTCTGACCTTTTTGCATCGTATGCTTTTCTGCAACTTTCCATTTCTTAATTGCATGTAGACTACCATATGACGAAGGTCATGTGTCTACCGCTTTCAAACTTGTACGTTCACTTTGTGTGAAGAAACAATACATTGTACACTAGTGAACAATACGGACATGGTGGTAACAGAATAACAAAAGCTTAAAAATTCTTTCGACTGAACAAAGTTTTCCGAATCTTCTCCTGCAACACTAATTTTTCGTTCACTGGGATACGTACGCACACGCGCACACGTTTGTGTGTGTGTATTTGTGTGTGCGTGTGTGCGTGTGTGTGTTAAAAGAATTTGCATGTGCTGTCGTTATTATGTCTTCTGTCAAACACTGAATGCTTTATCTCTGTTCTCCCAAGTCGCCCGTAATCAGTTGTGTCTTTTCTATTATTTCTTCCTTGCTTTAATTCCTAGTTCTTTCGTTTCACAGCGATCTTGTCAGTTTCCCTTTTTCTTCACCTCGTCGTCGTCGTCCTCCTCCTCCTCCTCTATCTCTTTCTTCTACTTTTTCATCTCCTCCTCCTGCTTCTGCTACTCCTCCTCCTCTTCCTCCTACTCCTCCTCCTACTACTACTACTACTACTACTACTCAACCCAGAGGTTGGTGGGCTTGCAATTTCTTCCTTTCTGTGGACATCCTCTTGATTACCACATACCTTCTTCCTCCTTTAATCCCATCCATGTAATACTGCCTAGGCCTTCCCCTCACACTACGCTCCTCGATCAGGGTAGTGAACCAGTTTGAATGACGTAGGAGATGATCAAAAATACTACTTCTATGATTAGATGGATCCATTCAACATCCTTTCTTCACCCAGTCTCCTCAGAACCTCATTGCTAGGGACTCTCTTTCCGTGCACGGTAGACTTACAGGCCTCCTCCAGCACCACATGTCAAAAGCTTCATGATTGCTCTACTCAAGGTTGCTTTCCTCAACGTCCATGCTTCCGATCAGTATGTGCATAATGCCCAATGAAACTCTTTATGTACCTTTTCATGGTTTTTATGAACTTTTCTAGACGTCAGAAGAGATATTTTCCTAAAAAAATGTTCAGTTCTACTTTTTACATTAGTTTTGCACCTCCCGTCTGATGCAATGCAGCTGTAATATATTTAAACGAATCAACTTGCACTAGATTCCTACAGTTTAAAAATACCTGAGACTTCCTTCTTCCGGTTCTGAAATATTTCATTATTTTTTTTTCTTTTTTATTTAGGCTATAGTGACCCCGCATTAATCTTTTAAGATCGTGTTCATCTGGTGAAGTGCATTCTGTAGTTCTCCCTCATTGTTTTCTAAAAGGGCGGTGTCATCTTTTCTTCTACCAACATTATTTTTTCTATCAATCCGTTAGTTCCGACGTCCGTCGTGCTGGTGCTACACTTCTTACACACTTGAAAAACATTTTTACGCCAATCAGATAGCGTCGATATGTTACTGGCGAGTAACGTGGAATGTTCTCCCGGGTATCAGAGATGTCGTGCCTCTTCAGTTCTCTCGATTATTCTACAACGTACTGAAATTTTTTCGATTCACATTTTCTGCAACTATAAATACAGGACGACATTGCGGAACGAGTCAGTTGCTTTTAGATCGTGTTGCAAAACGATGACAATGTTAACAGTTGCAGAGTATGTGTTGTTGTTGTGACTTGAGATTCGTTGCCTTGTGTTATAGTGGTTTATAGCAGTGGTCTCCAAACTTTTTCACTTGAGGGCCGAATTGAAAAATGTTGGAAGTCAGGCGGGCCAACAAGTCAATAAGATAGGTATTTAAATAAAAATTCAGCAGTTTTATCCAAAAAAAACAAATTCATTTATTCAAAATAATGTAAATAAAAGTAAGGAAAAAATAACATTTAAAGATATTTCTTATGTATTATTTTTAGCTTTCTTATGTACGTATGTGATGAGTGGATTTGCTTATAACATATAATGTCTGTCCATTTTTGGTAAACTTTTGATGCTCCTATCACTAGAATGGATTTCAAGTGTTCATCTGACAAGTTAGTCGAACCATGGGGGGTGTTTAGAGCCGAGCGAATGTGGCGAATAGGAATATTCGCTTTAGGTTGATGCGATTGAAAAGCGTGATTCATTCAAGGCAGCCAGACGACCAAGCTCAATGTTTTAAACTTGTACAAAATATTATAACATTTTACTAAACTTATTTCTTGTTTAGTTATTTAGTAAAATGTTATAATATTTAAAGTATTTTGACGATCTATTTAAAAACTGCACGCAGCATCGGCCGGGTTGCCGCGGTCCGGATAATGACCCTTCGCGGCTCGTAGTTTGGAGACTCCTGGTTTATAGTGTAAAGTGATTATAGTGAATTGTTGTATCCTGAGATCTGTAATTAGTAACTTGTATTATTAACTGTGACAGTGCTAATGTTAGTTAAGTGACATTATTGTACTACGTTACTATGTGTTGGGGAACGTAAGCTTGAAGAAATGATGTAAACGAACGTTTAATGCTGTTTTGTTTATTTAAAACTGTAACTAATCCTCTGGAGCTCAATAAATTGATTTTCGATGTTCAAACACGTTGATACGTGCGAGTCATAACATAATTAAGTAGGGGTGTTATGGGGGTTCGAAACCACTATCATCCCCATGAGTGCGAGTGAGAGCGAATGACATGTGCAATGAGTGCGAGTGAGATGGAAGATGACACCACTACCCCGCCATCCATCCCCACCCTCTACCGCAGAAGTGACGTCATACGGCCATGTTGTCGTCGTCGCCGCTTAAAGTGGGGTAATGTGTGCGTTGATTGGCGGAGGCGTGGCTATGTTCGCCGTTCGCCGTTCGCCGTTCGCCGTTGACGTCGTCGTTGACGTCGTCATCGTCGCTGGGCGGCGGCTTGGCCGCGGCCTGGTCGTGGCTTGATCGTCGCCCGTCGTGGTGGGTCGGCGGCGGCCATGTTGGAAAAGCTGCGATGTTGTCGGGTTGTGGATGTGTGTAGTGGTTAAGGTACGGCCAGGTTGCCGATTCGTGCATGTGTTATAGTGTATGGTTATGTATATGTAAGGGGTTTTTCCGGAAGTTCGGCCATGTTGGAAAAGCGTCGGTGTTGCCAACTTGTGTTGGGGTTAATCGACGTTGTCGGCTCGGTGTTATAGTGTACGGGTTGAATATATGTTTACACTGCCGCCATTGTTGCCAACGCGTTGTCAACTCGGTGTTATAGTGTACTGGTTTCGGATATATTTACACTGCCACAATTGTCTCGATATCGTCGATGTTGTGTCTATGTGTTAAGTAATTGCATTGTTGCCAACTCAGTCAAGTAGTGTAAGAGTGTGCTGGTTAAGGTTCGGCCACGTTGGCGATTCGAGCGTGTGTTATAGTGTATGGGTTTGGATATATACTGTGTTTTCCGGAAGGGCGTCCACGTTGGAAAAGCGTCGACGTTGTCAACTTGTGCATGTGTGCTGGTTTAGCGTCGGCCACGTTGTCGGCTCGTGCATGAGTTATAGTGTACAGGTTTCAGATATATTTACACTGCCACCATTGTCCGGATATCGTCGATGTGAAGAGGTGAATTGCATTGTTGCCAACTGGAGAACTGTACTGGCATCGGTCACGTTGTCGACTCATGCATGTGTTATAGTTTACGGGTTTCAGATATATTTACACTGCCACCCCATTGTCCGGATATCGTCGATGTGAATTGCATTGTTGCCAACTCGAGAACTGTACTGGCGTTGGTCACGTTGTCAACTTATGCATGTGTTATAGTGTATGGGTTTAGATATTTACACTGCTGCCGTTCGGATTTACTACTGCGGTGCAAAATTGAATATCATTTCACTTGTAAAAATTGATTATCGTGCATTTGTGCAATTGTTTTGATTGACATTTCACTTATGAAACATGCATGATGGAAGGAAAAAAGGATAGTTGAAAATAAACAACTAAGCAAAGCAAAATTTACATATATTGTAATCAAACACACATAAAAATATACAATAAACTACACACACACACACACACACACACACACACACACACACACACACACACACACACACACACACACACCACACCACACAATAACAATATATGTAATCGTACGCGACAAATGAAGATGTCCATTCGGTCCTACTGTACAATTTCTACTATGTAAGCTCTATCCTTTTCTCCACGATAAATTAAAACAATAAAAATATTAAAGCAATACTGTTTAATTACAAATAATTAAAATACATGTAATTAAAATACATAATATGTAAACGCACACAGTAGTGAAAATTACAAAATGTATACGAAATACATCTAAGTAAAACTAAGTACAAGTGCACTATGACATGACAAATATGTACAAAAAAATTAAATAAACACACACAGAAGTGACAATTAAAAAAAAGCAATACTGTTTAATTACAAATAATTAAAATACATGTAATCAAAATATATTACAATTGAAAATACATAATATGTAAACGCGCACAGTAGTGAAAATTTCAAAATATAAACATAAGCAATATGACAATGGTATACGAAATACAACTAAGTAAAACTAATTACAAGTGCACTATGACAGGACAAATATGTACAAAAAATGAAATAAACACACACACACAGTAGTGACAATTAAAAAAATACAATTGTATACAATTATATCAAATGAATTATGTGTAAGCACATTATATTTTAACATTATGTCAATATATGTAATCGTACGCGACAAATGAAGATGTCCATTCGGTCCTACTGTACAATTTCTACTATGTAAGCTCTATCCTTTTCTCCGCGATAAATTAGTTGCAGCGAACACGGTACTAAATTTTTTAATTCCTCATCTTCGAAAACGCCTGCGTATCTCTTTGGTAGATATACACGATACTTTAGTCTAGGGTCTCTGTAATCTTGGAGAGTGACGAGTACAGCTTTACCGTACTTTGCGTCTATATTCTGCATTTCTTCTATCGGATATTTTACACCGATTATCAATTCCTTTATTTTTTTATACTCAATTGCGCTAATAGTTGCAAACTTTTCAGTGAATGATGCCATTTTAAAATAAAGAATTTATAATTTCTGGCACGTCTCTCAACGAATGAACGAATAACGCTCGTGCACAGCGGAATATATAGGGAGGTAGTTGTGGAGGTGGAAACCGGAGAGGGGGGAAACCACTCAACGCACAGTAAGCGTTTATTTTTAACCGTGTGAACAGGACACGAGCTGATTTCTCACGGTTCGATGGGTAGGTGGGGAAGAGGGGAGTCGGTTATTTTTTATACGTCTAGACAGCACTCGTGCTTGTTCGAGCATGTCGACGACGCTAATTTATTTTTAGACAGGTGATGTATTTAACTGTGTGAACAGGATACGACTTGATTTCTCACGGTTCGATGGGTAGGTGAGGAAGAGGGGTGTCGGTTATTTTTATACGTCTAGACAGCACATGTGCTTGTTTGAACATGTCGTCTACGCTAATTTATTTTTAGACAGATGATGTAATCGATAGAAAGGCGACGACGTTATTTTTTACGTAAGCGCTAAACAATAATGTTAGTAATTTATCAGAAACATATTGACTATTCTAAAATCTGATACAACCCACTCGCGTAAAGCGTGTACTCTAGTATTTGTACATATTTCCGGAAATAAGCGGTGCGCGAGACAGACTGTTCCGTGTATTGATTGTAATTGATCGAGTTTGGGACAACCGAAATCTTCTAAATTTATAATATTAAAATGCATGATACGCATCAGTAGAAAATTTTTTTTGCAATCCTTTTACGAACACGAAGTTAAAAGGATGGAGAAACCCAACATGGTACCGATCGTGTGTTCCGTACATCCGAAATCGATATCGTATGAACAATAAATTTCACATTTCAACGTGTTGTTGTTGGGTCGTAGAGAAAATTTCGGGTCTTCTAGTTCTTTCTTCAGGTACGTTTCGATTATTGTGAAAAAAAAGGTCGTTTTTTCCACTTCTGGTGGTCGTTGTAAAAAGACGACATATTCAGCTCTTCTTCGATGATCCGCTATATCGATGACTTGGACGGACTGAACTTACGACAGAGGACGATATTCCTTTCCCGTGCGGTGTACGTCGGCTTCACAGTACTTGATGTCAGCAAACTGATAATGTACGAATTTCATTATCGGTACGCTGACACCAAGTTATGCAAGCCGTTTGATACAATCGTCCGGATGTTTGCGCTGTCTCTATGCATCGAAATAATACAAAATAACACAACTTTGTATTCAATTAGTAATTTACCAGAAACTTACTACGACTCGCACTGATTAAAAAAAAATAGCGAAGAGTAGGGGAGGGGGAATACCATCCAATTGGAGATGCACCCCCTCCCATCATTAGTACTGTAGGAAAGAGGGCTGCGATTGAGAGGGTATTACGAAATTAAAGTACACGAAAATTGTTATAAATGTCTACATTTATTAATATAAAAACACATACATTAAAAGTTGTGTGTACATATATTCTAAAAAGCAACATAGTATTTACAGTAAAAAAAAACAATAATATACAGCATGCGTTTAATTCTGTCTGCGCACTGTGTTGGACAGCGGATTGTATACGTTGAGAGAATCGTGCAGTATCATGCAGTAGGTCGCGGTCTGAGCGGGAAATTGCTCGTGGACTCGAACTCCAATCTGACGTCACCCGACGAAGACTTGAGCGACACGTCCTCTCTGCTACAATCGAAGACGAATAGCGGTGCTCTCGCTATGAACTCTGTTGGTGTTAGAAGTACGTTGGGTTGAGTTCTACGGTAGTACGATTTTTGAAATCGTGAATACACATCGTACAGCAGAGCGTAACGTCCGTTATCGATATCCAGGTTCAGAACATTCCCTGACCGAGGCAGGTTTCTCACCAGGTGTTGCTGCGGCTGAGGCTATGGCTGCTGCGACTGAGGCTGTGGCTGCGACTGTTGTGGATGTGGCCGAAAAATAAAATATAACAACATGTACAGACGTGGAAATAATAATATATGTATACATAAGATGAATAAGACCCCCCCCCCCAACTAGCCCATCAAAACGTTCACACGCTGTGATAACATATGGGCAGTCAGCATCTTTTTGTAAGCGAATAAAAATAATTGCATACTCCCCCCCCCCGTAAAGTTCTAATGAATTTGAACTCAGTGAATTGTAATAAATAATTTTTAAACATTAAATACGAGTTTATTCTTACCGTCAGTTACTGGTCCGTGTACCTCCGCCTCTTCACGTTAGGACCAGCAGCGTCGTCAGATAGCGTACGTTTACGCGTTTTGTAGTATCCGTATGCGAGCTTTGACCGTGGCTGCAGTTGTATTTTACTGAAAAAGTAAAATATAACAACATGTACACATAAGATGAATAAGACCTCCCACTTAGCCCATCAAAACGTTCACACACTGCGATAACAAATGAGCAGTCAGCATCTTGTTGTAAGTGAATAAAAATAACTGTATACTACACCCCCCCGATCATATGTGAAGGTCTCGATGGAAGTCGAATAAATTAACCGCGACTTGCATCCTGTTTCACGCGGTTAAACCACCGTCGTCTAGTCGCCTACCTCCCCCTTCCCCGTGAAGGTCAATTGAATTTGCACTGTGTGAATTGTATTACATACTTTTATACATGAAATACGAGTTTATTCTTACCGTGAGTTACTGGTCCATGTACCTCCGCCTCTTCATATTAGGACCAGCATCGTTATCGGTTAACGTACGTTTACACGTTCTGTAGTGTCCGTACGCGAGTGTAGTTACGCCGTCGTCCAGTACGTACCTCTTATCGTCATAAGGTGACAGGGAAAGTTTCGTTACACGTTGCGTATACAGCTTATGACGATCGCTTCGTATACACTCGGCAGAGGTGAAAACCGTACGACTACCGAAAAGACACTCACTGTACAACCGATGACGTAACCTTTTTTTTATTGCCGTCCTTGGCACACCTTTCGCCACCTTTTTGTCGGTGCAGTCGGACAACAGGAGCGAGTAACATTTAGCTCTGAGTCCGACGAATTCTCTGATGGGTTTCCCATTGGTTTCATCCTTGAACTTCCCCACGACCTTTTTGTTGTCGTCGCAATGACAAGGATGATCTGTGGGATAGTCCGACGTGTCGAAAAGGTGGAGATCCTCTTTCATATCAGAGTACACATCGTCAGTCCGTATGCTGTAAAGTAAACTGTCCGTGTCAGTCATTAGTAATGTCAATCGTCGTCCGTACTTGGCGACAGCGTAACGATAATGAAAATCATACATTATCAATTTGCTGACATCGAGTACTGTGAAGCCGACGTACACTGGACGGGAAAGGAATATCGTCCTCTGTCGTAAGGCCAGACCGACCAAGTCGTCAGTGTAGCGGATCATACGCTCTAGTCGTGGATTGGAAACAAGTTTCTGCAGCCGTCGTTCGTTAGAGACTAGTTGGAAGTCTATTCGTTTCCTCACGTTCTCCAGCGATTTACCATAGACAGCGTTGACCATCAGTTTGAAAAAATCCTTTTCAAAACTGTTGGTGGCTGCTGCTCTCTTTTGCGTGTTGAAATCGATAAACGGTTTCAACCACGCTCTCTGTTTAAAACTCAACACTCTATGGATCGCTTTCAATTCTAGACCAAGATTCAGATACAACTTTAAATTTCGAAAATGGAGAACGTATTTTTGCTTGTCGTCCAAAGTCGTCAGAAACTTGGGAACGGACGACGAAGGCGTTTCTGATCCGTTATACCCTTTTGTATAGTGTAGTCGTGTGTGGAGTCGTCGAGAGTACGGTGAAAGTATGTCAGGATTGACGCAGGAACGCACGGGCGCTAGTGGATAATCGGAGTGAAGGTCATGAAGTTCAGATGGATAGTGTAGGTCGACCTCAAGTATGTAGCCCATGTCACTGTCATCACTCAGAGTACGTACGTCCAGTGAGTCGATCTCGTTACGATCGAGCCATCTAAAGTCGCCGTAAGGGAGTGGTTGTGACATGGCTGCACCGTAAAGGTTGTTGCAGTCGGTGTACAATATGAAAGAGGTCGGCTTTGAAGCATCATACTGATCAGCGATTAGCGGGTTGTTGGCCTTGGCATAGCGGTTGGGTACCATGCTAACACCGCCGCGAACAGATGATTCAATGAAAAGATGCTGATCTATATCCGTCAACAGCTCCAGTCGCACACCGGTCATCTTTAACATCGCGTGCCAAGCGACGCCGGGAAGCGAGTAAAGATGAGCCGGATCGATCTGGTAGTACCGCATGGCCATCTCACGGAACGCCTCGAAGACGTCGGCCAGCAGCAGTACGTCTGTTTTAAGATAAAGATCGTGATAATCGCCCAGCGTACGGATTCCGAAAGTCTGCCACACGTTCTGCGCGTGAGCGTAATCTTCGTCCGACACGGGCGATTCACTCAGCCTGTTGAAAAAGTGTTCGCGTGCGGGCAGACGTGTTTCGTCGAACTTCTCGCTACCCGTCATGTAATCGTAAGGGTAGACCCCCTTACGTAAGAGTAGCTCAAAGTGTTCTTCGAAACATTGTTTTGTTAAAGCGAATTCCGCACCGCTCGCGCGCAAGTTTCCAACAAGTGTGTCCAAGGACGTGTTCAAAAATTGCAACGTGTCTACGAAACGCAGGGCACCCAACGTGACCGATACGAAGCGTTCACTAGTGGTAGCGATACAAGTGAGATTCTCATCGTTGTATACCCAACCCTTGTATCAAGTGATGTGCGTCGTAACCTCGTAAGTTATGGAAAAAGACGGGAATATGTTGGGGAGTCTTGCAGTTGAGGTTACATACGTTGTGAGCTGCGCCAAGGTATCGTCCAGTCAGATGACAATGGTTGCGCACCTTGTCGTCATCGGTCAGTGGTTTTTCACAGAGATGGCATACGACGGCATTCGTGAAAGATAATACGTCACGATCACTCATAGTCATGGGGACAATGGTACGCATGATCCTGTACAGTTCACGCTCTTCAACGATTAGTCTATCGAGAAAGGTTTCTATCACGTTCTCACCGCGATAAACGACCTGAGGTTTGAAAATGTTACGCTCGTGGTCGACTATGAGGTAGGAGAAACCTGAAGGAAGATGTAACGACTCCGTTGTGGTGGACGATGTGTGCGGAGGAGCGTCGCAGCGATGACAAGGCACAATGAACGATTCAAAGTCTGCATATATCGCGAAAGGGACTTTATGGCAGTAAGTGTAATTTTTGAAGCACATAACCTTCTCCTTCTCTTTCGTGGGTAAACGAATTCTTTGTTCACCGTACGGTGAACAGTGTGGGACGTGTTCGGTAAGGAGTCGTTCTTCGCAGAACCTGTGCAGACAGTAATCACAATAGAATGAACGGGCTTTGTGTTTGGTTAGTGAAGACAGTAAGCGACTCATATTTTTTATTAAACAGTAATGTTTTCGGTCGTCAGTGGTAAGAAGTAATAGATTAACGTGATGTCGTCTGCCTCTCGAAGGAGTTATTCGTAACGGGTAAATTTCTTTTTCTTCGTATCCAAAAACATTTATGGAAACTTCAGAATTGTCTCGTTCGAACTTCACAATGTCGCATAGTTGGGTTGGATAAGTTATACCAGAAGTGATGATACTGTGGAAATGTGATCTATATTTGGATACACGGTCGCTGTGCGAGTGTTGTGGAAAAAGTGCCGCCAACACTGACCATACGAAACACATTTGATCGCCTTTATTGTTCACATTGATGATGGCATTAGTACGAGACAATTCGAGGGGTGTACGGATGAAACTGGAAGCGGCCAGCGGTTGGTACCGTGAGAGAACGAGTTCCAAAAAGACGATGTGGTCCAACGCCCAACCGCTACCCTCGCGTGTGAATTTATAAATCGATTCGATAATTTTTTCGTACGAAGCTTCTAAACGGTCGGGTAACTCGTCTTTGTCACCGATCAGCGTCGTACGACATCGACCGTGAAAATAGCCTTGGGTCGTCACTTCTTCTTCCTCGTCCGTGTCAGGGTTTACGATGTACTTGACAAATCTCGCTTTAACTGTTATATGCCACTTTATAGTAAGCAATCGTGTCAGTTCGTTTAAAATGTCCGTACGTAACGTATCATGCATTTCATCGAAAAAGGTTATGACATCGTTGACACATCCTTCGTCCTCCGTAACAGGCGTGTAAACGTACGACACCAACGCGCCACGCAACGAATGTTTACAATCAACAGTAAACGAGTGCATTGTTTGAAGTAATAATCACAACAACCACATATAAGCAAAACAATTACTTGCTTGCTTGAGGAACAACAGAAGACTGAACGCTGGCGGTGATCCCCTCTCCTCTTATACTATCTATGGCGGCTGCGCGCGCAGCTATACCCTCTCCGCCCCCACCGGCTGCGCGCGCAGCTATCCTCTCTCCGCTCCCACCGACAGCGATCCCCACTACCGACTGCACTCGCAGTGATTCCTTCAGCTCTCTCCAGCGAAGCAGGACGGGGGAGAATGTACTGGGGCAAACGTGCATTCTTTCTGCAGATGTATTTCACTGGTGGCAGAAGAAAAATCAAATATAACACCATGTGCAGACATGGAAATAAAATATGTACGCATAAGATGATGAAGACTTACATATGTACATTGACGGACAGCGGATTGTATACGTTGAGAGAATCGTGCAGTATCATGCAGTAGGTCGCGGTCTGAGCGGGAAATTGCTCGTGGACTCGAACTCCAATCTGACGTCAACCGACGAAGACTTGAGCGACACGTCCTCTCTGCTACAATCGAAGACGAATAGCGGTGCTCTCGCTATGAACTCTGTTGGTGTTAGAAGTACGTTGGGTTGAGTTCTACGGTAGTACGATTTTTGAAATCGTGAATACACATCGTACAGCAGAGCGTAACGTCCGTTATCGATATCCAGGTTCAGAACATTCCCTGACCGAGGCAGGTTTCTCACCAGGTGTTGCTGCGGCTGAGGCTATGGCTGCTGCGACTGAGGCTGTGGCTGCGACTGTTGTGGATGTGACCGAAAAATAAAATATAACAACATGTACAGACGTGGAAATAATAATATATGTATACATAAGATGAATAAGACCCCCCCCCCAACTAGCCCATCAAAACGTTCACACGCTGTGATAACATATGGGCAGTCAGCATCTTTTTGTAAGCGAATAAAAATAACTCCATACTCCCCCCCCGTAAAGTTCTAATGAATTTGAACTCAGTGAATTGTAATAAATAATTTTTAAACATTAAATACGAGTTTATTCTTACCGTCAGTTACTGGTCCGTGTACCTCCGCCTCTTTACGTTAGGACCAGCAGCGTCGTCGGATAGCGTACGTTTACGCGTTTTGTAGTATCCGCGGTGCTCTCGCTATGAACTCTGTTGGTGTTAGAAGTGCGTTGGGTTGAGTTCTACTGTAGTACGATTTTTGAAATCGTGAATACACATCGTACAGCAGAGCGTAACGTCCGTTATCGATATCCAGGTTCAGAACATTCCCTGACCGAGGCAGGTTTCTCACCAGGTGTTGCTGCGGCTGAGGCTATGGCTGCTGCGACTGAGGCTGTGGCTGCGACTGTTGTGGATGTGACCGAAAAATAAAATATAACAACATGTACAGACGTGGAAATAATAATATATGTATACATAAGATGAATAAGACCCCCCCCCCCAACTAGCCCATCAAAACGTTCACACGCTGTGATAACATATGGGCAGTCAGCATCTTTTTGTAAGCGAATAAAAATAATTGCATACTCCCCCCCCCCCGTAAAGTTCTAATGAATTTGAACTCAGTGAATTGTAATAAATAATTTTTAAACATTAAATACGAGTTTATTCTTACCGTCAGTTACTGGTCCGTGTACCTCCGCCTCTTCACGTTAGGACCAGCAGCGTCGTCAGATAGCGTACGTTTACGCGTTTTGTAGTATCCGTATGCGAGCTTTGACCGTGGCTGCAGTTGTATTTTACTGAAAAAGTAAAATATAACAACATGTACACATAAGATGAATAAGACCTCCCACTTAGCCCATCAAAACGTTCACACACTGCGATAACAAATGAGCAGTCAGCATCTTGTTGTAAGTGAATAAAAATAACTGTATACTACACCCCCCCGATCATATGTGAAGGTCTCGATGGAAATCGAATAAATTAACCGCGACTTGCATCCTGTTTCACGCGGTTAAACCACCGTCGTCTAGTCGCCTACCTCCCCCTTCCCCGTGAAGGTCAATTGAATTTGCACTGTGTGAATTGTATTACATACTTTTATACATGAAATACGAGTTTATTCTTACCGTGAGTTACTGGTCCATGTACCTCCGCCTCTTCATGTTAGGACCAGCATCGTCATCGGTTAACGTACGTTTACACGTTCTGTAGTGTCCGTACGCGAGTGTAGTTACGCCGTCGTCCAGTACGTACCTCTTATCGTCATAAGGTGACAGGGAAAGTTTCGTTACACGTTGCGTATACAGCTTATGACGATCGCTTCGTATACACTCGGCAGAGGTGAAAACCGTACGACTACCGAAAAGACACTCACTGTACAACCGATGACGTAACCTTTTTTTTATTGCCGTCCTTGGCACACCTTTCGCCACCTTTTTGTCGGTGCAGTCGGACAACAGGAGCGAGTAACATTTAGCTCTGAGTCCGACGAATTCTCTGATGGGTTTCCCATTGGTTTCATCCTTGAACTTCCCCACGACCTTTTTGTTGTCGTCGCAATGACAAGGATGATCTGTGGGATAGTCCGACGTGTCGAAAAGGTGGAGATCCTCTTTCATATCAGAGTACACATCGTCAGTCCGTATGCTGTAAAGTAAACTGTCCGTGTCAGTCATTAGTAATGTCAATCGTCGTCCGTACTTGGCGACAGCGTAACGATAATGAAAATCATACATTATCAATTTGCTGACATCGAGTACTGTGAAGCCGACGTACACTGGACGGGAAAGGAATATCGTCCTCTGTCGTAAGGCCAGACCGACCAAGTCGTCAGTGTAGCGGATCATACGCTCTAGTCGTGGATTGGAAACAAGTTTCTGCAGCCGTCGTTCGTTAGAGACTAGTTGGAAGTCTATTCGTTTCCTCACGTTCTCCAGCGATTTACCATAGACAGCGTTGACCATCAGTTTGAAAAAATCCTTTTCAAAACTGTTGGTGGCTGCTGCTCTCTTTTGCGTGTTGAAATCGATAAACGGTTTCAACCACGCTCTCTGTTTAAAACTCAACACTCTATGGATCGCTTTCAATTCTAGACCAAGATTCAGATACAACTTTAAATTTCGAAAATGGAGAACGTATTTTTGCTTGTCGTCCAAAGTCGTCAGCAACTTGGGAACGGACGACGAAGGCGTTTCTGATCCGTTATACCCTTTTGTATAGTGTAGTCGTGTGTGGAGTCGTCGAGAGTACGGTGAAAGTATGTCAGGATTGACGCAGGAACGCACGGGCGCTAGTGGATAATCGGAGTGAAGGTCATGAAGTTCAGATGGATAGTGTAGGTCGACCTCAAGTATGTAGCCCATGTCACTGTCATCACTCAGAGTACGTACGTCCAGTGAGTCGATCTCGTTACGATCGAGCCATCTAAAGTCGCCGTAAGGGAGTGGTTGTGACATGGCTGCACCGTAAAGGTTGTTGCAGTCGGTGTACAATATGAAAGAGGTCGGCTTTGAAGCATCATACTGATCAGCGATTAGCGGGTTGTTGGCCTTGGCATAGCGGTTGGGTACCATGCTAACACCGCCGCGAACAGATGATTCAATGAAAAGATGCTGATCTATATCCGTCAACAGCTCCAGTCGCACACCGGTCATCTTTAACATCGCGTGCCAAGCGACGCCGGGAAGCGAGTAAAGATGAGCCGGATCGATCTGGTAGTACCGCATGGCCATCTCACGGAACGCCTCGAAGACGTCGGCCAGCAGCAGTACGTCTGTTTTAAGATAAAGATCGTGATAATCGCCCAGCGTACGGATTCCGAAAGTCTGCCACACGTTCTGCGCGTGAGCGTAATCTTCGTCCGACACGGGCGATTCACTCAGCCTGTTGAAAAATTGTTCGCGTGCGGGCAGACGTGTTTCGTCGAACTTCTCGCTACCCGTCATGTAATCGTAAGGGTACACCCCCTTACGTAAGAGTAGCTCAAAGTGTTCTTCGAAACATTGTTTTGTTAAAGCGAATTCCGCACCGCTCGCGCGCAAGTTTCCAACAAGTGTGTCCAAGGACGTGTTCAAAAATTGCAACGTGTCTACGAAACGCAGGGCACCCAACGTGACCGATACGAAGCGTTCACTAGTGGTAGCGATACAAGTGAGATTCTCATCGTTGTATTTACCCAACCCTTGTATCAAGTGATGTGCGTCGTAACCTCGTAAGTTATGGAAAAAGACGGGAATATGTTGGGGAGTCTTGCAGTTGAGGTTACATACGTTGTGAGCTGCGCCAAGGTATCGTCCAGTCAGATGACAATGGTTGCGCACCTTGTCGTCATCGGTCAGTGGTTTTTCACAGAGATGGCATACGACGGCATTCGTGAAAGATAATACGTCACGATCACTCATAGTCATGGGGACAATGGTACGCATGATCCTGTACAGTTCACGCTCTTCAACGATTAGTCTATCGAGAAAGGTTTCTATCACGTTCTCACCGCGATAAACGACCTGAGGTTTGAAAATGTTACGCTCGTGGTCGACTATGAGGTAGGAGAAACCTGAAGGAAGATGTAACGACTCCGTTGTGGTGGACGATGTGTGCGGAGGAGCGTCGCAGCGATGACAAGGCACAATGAACGATTCAAAGTCTGCATATATCGCGAAAGGGACTTTATGGCAGTAAGTGTAATTTTTGAAGCACATAACCTTCTCCTTCTCTTTCGTGGGTAAACGAATTCTTTGTTCACCGTACGGTGAACAGTGTGGGACGTGTTCGGTAGGGAGTCGTTCTTCGCAGAACCTGTGCAGACAGTAATCACAATAGAATGAACGGGCTTTGTGTTTGGTTAGTGAAGACAGTAAGCGACTCATATTTTTTATTAAACAGTAATGTTTTCGGTCGTCAGTGGTAAGAAGTAATAGATTAACGTGATGTCGTCTGCCTCTCGAAGGAGTTATTCGTAACGGGTAAATTTCTTTTTCTTCGTATCCAAAAACATTTATGGAAACTTCAGAATTGTCTCGTTCGAACTTCACAATGTCGCATAGTTGGGTTGGATAAGTTATACCAGAAGTGATGATACTGTGGAAATGTGATCTATATTTGGATACACGGTCGCTGTGCGAGTGTTGTGGAAACAGTGCCGCCAACACTGACCATACGAAACACATTTGATCGCCTTTATTGTTCACATTGATGATGGCATTAGTACGAGACAATTCGAGGGGTGTACGGATGAAACTGGAAGCGGCCAGCGGTTGGTACCGTGAGAGAACGAGTTCCAAAAAGACGATGTGGTCCAACGCCCAACCGCTACCCTCGCGTGTGAATTTATAAATCGATTCGATAATTTTTTCGTACGAAGCTTCTAAACGGTCGGGTAACTCGTCTTTGTCACCGATCAGCGTCGTACGACATCGACCGTGAAAATAGCCTTGGGTCGTCACTTCTTCTTCCTCGTCCGTGTCAGCGTTTACGATGTACTTGACAAATCTCGCTTTAACTGTTATATGCCACTTTATAGTAAGCAATCGTGTCAGTTCGTTTAAAATGTCCGTACGTAACGTATCATGCATTTCATCGAAAAAGGTTATGACATCGTTGACACATCCTTCGTCCTCCGTAACAGGCGTGTAAACGTACGACACCAACGCGCCACGCAACGAATGTTTACAATCAACAGTAAACGAGTGCATTGTTTGAAGTAATAATCACAACAACCACATATAAGCAAAACAATTACTTGCTTGCTTGAGGAACAACAGAAGACTGAACGCTGGCGGCGATCCCCTCTCCTCTTATACTATCTATGGCGGCTGCGCGCGCAGCTATACCCTCTCCGCCCCCACCGGCTGCGCGCGCAGCTATCCTCTCTCCGCTCCCACCGACAGCGATCCCCACTACCGACTGCACTCGCAGTGATTCCTTCAGCTCTCTCCAGCGAAGCAGGACGGGGGAGAATGTACTGGGGCAAACGTGCATTCTTTCTGCAGATGTATTTCACTGGTGGCAGAAGAAAAATCAAATATAACACCATGTGCAGACATGGAAATAAAATATGTACGCATAAGATGATGAAGACTTACATATGTACATTGACAACAGACAGCGATGATGACGATGCGGTCGTTATTTCGTCATCAACATTGGACTCCATATCCGAGATGGATAAATTTCTGAGTGTTCTGGACTCTGCTTCGTTGGTGTACAGGGCATTGGTGTACATGGAAACATTAGTAGTACCGTTATCATCGCTGAAAAGAAGGGTATATCACACAAAGTAAAATTAGAATAACAATTTGTAACACACAATTTGTAGCGCACCAGTGTTCAGCAACATATTAGTTGCAAAGTTCACAGGATATCTAGCTCAACTGTCGATGCGTGCGCAACTGTTGTAAAAAAGCCGTTACGTGCATGCGCAAATAATTCCAATGCGCATGCGCAAAGGACTGAAAGAAGAGATGATTTACATATTAAAAGTACGTTTAAGCCGTAGTCATGATATTTAACGTATACGTGGTTTTTGATCTTGAAAAAACATTCGTCTACCTCCACGTAGTACATATCGTACAGAAGAGTACCGAGAATCGGTTTGTAACTTTTGGTTAACGTTTTTTCCTCTTCAAGGATCCCATATTTTAACGCACGGTATTTCTTCCGTATGTCATCGCTGATCGTGTCGATATCATGGGCTAGTTGTTTCTCCTTCTTTTCGTTCATCTTGATAAACGGTAGTACACCGACTACATCAGTGACACCGAGACATCTGTATCTACCCGAACGATCGATGACTGTTTTAGTTAACAGTGAACAGCTGTTACGTGCATTTATGCGAACAGTCTGCAACTGTTTTCATTTTCCCAGAACATGTGTATTTACCCGAACGGTCGACGACTGTTTTAGTTAACAGTGAACAGCTGTTACATGCATGTATGCGAACAGTCAACAACTGTTTTTTATTTTTTCAGGACACATGTATTTACCTGAACGCACGACGACTGAGTTAGTTAACAGTGAACAGCTGTTACCTGCATTTATGCGAACAGTCTACAATAGTTTTTTTATTTTTCCGAGACACTTATACTTACCTGAACGCTCGACGACTGTTTTAGTTAAGAGTGAACAGTTGTTACGTGCATTTGTGCAAGCAGTCGGGGGTTATAAGAGTTCGAATACATTATCTTCCCCATGTTAACGGACGGGAGGTGGGTGGGGGTAGTCACGGAGTTGGAGGATGTTGGCCATGCTGGAAAAGTCGTCGCCCATGTTGGAAAATTCGGCAACCAATCATCGATGACCTCCGGGCGGCGACCGGGCGGTGGCCAGGCGGCGGATGGCGAACGGTGGTTAGATTTGAGAGTCAGTGGTGTCATCTGGTTTGCCATCCGCCGCCTGGCCGCCGCCCGGAGGTCATCGATGATTGGTTGCCGAATTTTCCAACATGGGCGACGACTTTTCCAGCATGGCCAACATCCTCCAACTCCGTGACTACCCCCACCCACCTCCCGTCCGTTAACATGGGGAAGATAATGTATTCGAACTCTTATAACCCCCGACTGCTTGCACAAATGCACGTAACAACTGTTCACTCTTAACTAAAACAGTCGTCGAGCGTTCAGGTAAGTATAAGTGTCTCGGAAAAATAAAAAAACTATTGTAGACTGTTCGCATAAATGCAGGTAACAGCTGTTCACTGTTAACTAACTCAGTCGTCGTGCGTTCAGGTAAATACATGTGTCCTGAAAAAATAAAAAACAGTTGTTGACTGTTCGCATACATGCATGTAACAGCTGTTCACTGTTAACTAAAACAGTCGTCGACCGTTCGGGTAAATACACATGTTCTGGGAAAATGAAAACAGTTGCAGACTGTTCGCATAAATGCACGTAACAGCTGTTCACTGTTAACTAAAACAGTCATCGATCGTTCGGGTAGATACAGATGTCTCGGTGTCACTGATGTAGTCGGTGTACTACCGTTTATCAAGATGAACGAAAAGAAGGAGAAACAACTAGCCCATGATATCGACACGATCAGCGATGACATACGGAAGAAATACCGTGCGTTAAAACATGGGATCCTTGAAGAGGAAAAAACGTTAACCAAAAGTTACAAACCGATTCTCGGTACTCTTCTGTACGATATGTACTACGTGGAGGTAGACGAATGTTTTTTCAAGATCAAAAACCACGTATACGTTAAATATCATGACTACGGCTTAAACGTACTTTTAATATGTAAATCATCTCTTCTTTCAGTCCTTTGCGCATGCGCATTGGAATTATTTGCGCATGCACGTAACGGCTTTTTTACAACAGTTGCGCACGCATCGACAGTTGAGCTAGATATCCTGTGAACTTTGCAACTAATATGTTGCTGAACACTGGTGCGCTACAAATTGTGTGTTACAAATTGTTATTCTAATTTTACTTTGTGTGATATACCCTTCTTTTCAGCGATGATAACGGTACTACTAATGTTTCCATGTACACCAATGCCCTGTACACCAACGAAGCAGAGTCCAGAACACTCAGAAATTTATCCATCTCGGATATGGAGTCCAATGTTGATGACGAAATAACGACCGCATCGTCATCATCGCTGTCTGTTGTCAATGTACATATGTAAGTCTTCATCATCTTATGCGTACATATTTTATTTCCATGTCTGCACATGGTGTTATATTTGATTTTTCTTCTGCCACCAGTGAAATACATCTGCAGAAAGAATGCACGTTTGCCCCAGTACATTCTCCCCCGTCCTGCTTCGCTGGAGAGAGCTGAAGGAATCACTGCGAGTGCAGTCGGTAGTGGGGATCGCTGTCGGTGGGAGCGGAGAGAGGATAGCTGCGCGCGCAGCCGGTGGGGGCGGAGAGGGTATAGCTGCGCGCGCAGCCGCCATAGATAGTATAAGAGGAGAGGGGATCGCCGCCAGCGTTCAGTCTTCTGTTGTTCCTCAAGCAAGCAAGTAATTGTTTTGCTTATATGTGGTTGTTGTGATTATTACTTCAAACAATGCACTCGTTTACTGTTGATTGTAAACATTCGTTGCGTGGCGCGTTGGTGTCGTACGTTTACACGCCTGTTACGGAGGACGAAGGATGTGTCAACGATGTCATAACCTTTTTCGATGAAATGCATGATACGTTACGTACGGACATTTTAAACGAACTGACACGATTGCTTACTATAAAGTGGCATATAACAGTTAAAGCGAGATTTGTCAAGTACATCGTAAACGCTGACACGGACGAGGAAGAAGAAGTGACGACCCAAGGCTATTTTCACGGTCGATGTCGTACGACGCTGATCGGTGACAAAGACGAGTTACCCGACCGTTTAGAAGCTTCGTACGAAAAAATTATCGAATCGATTTATAAATTCACACGCGAGGGTAGCGGTTGGGCGTTGGACCACATCGTCTTTTTGGAACTCGTTCTCTCACGGTACCAACCGCTGGCCGCTTCCAGTTTCATCCGTACACCCCTCGAATTGTCTCGTACTAATGCCATCATCAATGTGAACAATAAAGGCGATCAAATGTGTTTCGTATGGTCAGTGTTGGCGGCACTGTTTCCACAACACTCGCACAGCGACCGTGTATCCAAATATAGATCACATTTCCACAGTATCATCACTTCTGGTATAACTTATCCAACCCAACTATGCGACATTGTGAAGTTCGAACGAGACAATTCTGAAGTTTCCATAAATGTTTTTGGATACGAAGAAAAAGAAATTTACCCGTTACGAATAACTCCTTCGAGAGGCAGACGACATCACGTTAATCTATTACTTCTTACCACTGACGACCGAAAACATTACTGTTTAATAAAAAATATGAGTCGCTTACTGTCTTCACTAACCAAACACAAAGCCCGTTCATTCTATTGTGATTACTGTCTGCACAGGTTCTGCGAAGAACGACTCCCTACCGAACACGTCCCACACTGTTCACCGTACGGTGAACAAAGAATTCGTTTACCCACGAAAGAGAAGGAGAAGGTTATGTGCTTCAAAAATTACACTTACTGCCATAAAGTCCCTTTCGCGATATATGCAGACTTTGAATCGTTCATTGTGCCTTGTCATCGCTGCGACGCTCCTCCGCACACATCGTCCACCACAACGGAGTCGTTACATCTTCCTTCAGGTTTCTCCTACCTCATAGTCGACCACGAGCGTAACATTTTCAAACCTCAGGTCGTTTATCGCGGTGAGAACGTGATAGAAACCTTTCTCGATAGACTAATCGTTGAAGAGCGTGAACTGTACAGGATCATGCGTACCATTGTCCCCATGACTATGAGTGATCGTGACGTATTATCTTTCACGAATGCCGTCGTATGCCATCTCTGTGAAAAACCACTGACCGATGACGACAAGGTGCGCAACCATTGTCATCTGACTGGACGATACCTTGGCGCAGCTCACAACGTATGTAACCTCAACTGCAAGACTCCCCAACATATTCCCGTCTTTTTCCATAACTTACGAGGTTACGACGCACATCACTTGATACAAGGGTTGGGTAAATACAACGATGAGAATCTCACTTGTATCGCTACCACTAGTGAACGCTTCGTATCGGTCACGTTGGGTGCCCTGCGTTTCGTAGACACGTTGCAATTTTTGAACACGTCCTTGGACACACTTGTTGGAAACTTGCGCGCGAGCGGTGCGGAATTCGCTTTAACAAAACAATGTTTCGAAGAACACTTTGAGCTACTCTTACGTAAGGGGGTGTACCCTTACGATTACATGACGGGTAGCGAGAAGTTCGACGAAACACGTCTGCCCGCACGCGAACACTTTTTCAACAGGCTGAGTGAATCGCCCGTGTCGGACGAAGATTACGCTCACGCGCAGAACGTGTGGCAGACTTTCGGAATCCGTACGCTGGGCGATTATCACGATCTTTATCTTAAAACAGACGTACTGCTGCTGGCCGACGTCTTCGAGGCGTTCCGTGAGATGGCCATGCGGTACTACCAGATCGATCCGGCTCATCTTTACTCGCTTCCCGGCGTCGCTTGGCACGCGATGTTAAAGATGACCGGTGTGCGACTGGAGCTGTTGACGGATATAGATCAGCATCTTTTCATTGAATCATCTGTTCGCGGCGGTGTTAGCATGGTACCCAACCGCTATGCCAAGGCCAACAACCCGCTAATCGCTGATCAGTATGATGCTTCAAAGCCGACCTCTTTCATATTGTACACCGACTGCAACAACCTTTACGGTGCAGCCATGTCACAACCACTCCCTTACGGCGACTTTAGATGGCTCGATCGTAACGAGATCGACTCACTGGACGTACGTACTCTGAGTGATGACAGTGACATGGGCTACATACTTGAGGTCGACCTACACTATCCATCTGAACTTCATGACCTTCACTCCGATTATCCACTAGCGCCCGTGCGTTCCTGCGTCAATCCTGACATACTTTCACCGTACTCTCGACGACTCCACACACGACTACACTATACAAAAGGGTATAACGGATCAGAAACGCCTTCGTCGTCCGTTCCCAAGTTTCTGACGACTTTGGACGACAAGCAAAAATACGTTCTCCATTTTCGAAATTTAAAGTTGTATCTGAATCTTGGTCTAGAATTGAAAGCGATCCATAGAGTGTTGAGTTTTAAACAGAGAGCGTGGTTGAAACCGTTTATCGATTTCAACACGCAAAAGAGAGCAGCAGCCACCAACAGTTTTGAAAAGGATTTTTTCAAACTGATGGTCAACGCTGTCTATGGTAAATCGCTGGAGAACGTGAGGAAACGAATAGACTTCCAACTAGTCTCTAACGAACGACGGCTGCAGAAACTTGTTTCCAATCCACGACTAGAGCGTATGATCCGCTACACTGACGACTTGGTCGGTCTGGCCTTACGACAGAGGACGATATTCCTTTCCCGTCCAGTGTACGTCGGCTTCACAGTACTCGATGTCAGCAAATTGATAATGTATGATTTTCATTATCGTTACGCTGTCGCCAAGTACGGACGACGATTGACATTACTAATGACTGACACGGACAGTTTACTTTACAGCATACGGACTGACGATGTGTACTCTGATATGAAAGAGGATCTCCACCTTTTCGACACGTCGGACTATCCCACAGATCATCCTTGTCATTGCGACGACAACAAAAAGGTCGTGGGGAAGTTCAAGGATGAAACCAATGGGAAACCCATCAGAGAATTCGTCGGACTCAGAGCTAAATGTTACTCGCTCCTGTTGTCCGACTGCACCGACAAAAAGGTGGCGAAAGGTGTGCCAAGGACGGCAATAAAAAAAAGGTTACGTCATCGGTTGTACAGTGAGTGTCTTTTCGGTAGTCGTACGGTTTTCACCTCTGCCGAGTGTATACGAAGCGATCGTCATAAGCTGTATACGCAACGTGTAACGAAACTTTCCCTGTCACCTTATGACGATAAGAGGTACGTACTGGACGACGGCGTAACTACACTCGCGTACGGACACTACAGAACGTGTAAACGTACGTTAACCGATGACGATGCTGGTCCTAACATGAAGAGGCGGAGGTACATGGACCAGTAACTCACGGTAAGAATAAACTCGTATTTCATGTATAAAAGTATGTAATACAATTCACACAGTGCAAATTCAATTGACCTTCACGGGGAAGGGGGAGGTAGGCGACTAGACGACGGTGGTTTAACCGCGTGAAACAGGATGCAAGTCGCGGTTAATTTATTCGACTTCCATCGAGACCTTCACATATGATCGGGGGGGTGTAGTATACAGTTATTTTTATTCACTTACAACAAGATGCTGACTGCTCATTTGTTATCGCAGTGTGTGAACGTTTTGATGGGCTAAGTGGGAGGTCTTATTCATCTTATGTGTACATGTTGTTATATTTTACTTTTTCAGTAAAATACAACTGCAGCCACGGTCAAAGCTCGCATACGGATACTACAAAACGCGTAAACGTACGCTATCTGACGACGCTGCTGGTCCTAACGTGAAGAGGCGGAGGTACACGGACCAGTAACTGACGGTAAGAATAAACTCGTATTTAATGTTTAAAAATTATTTATTACAATTCACTGAGTTCAAATTCATTAGAACTTTACGGGGGGGGGAGTATGCAATTATTTTTATTCGCTTACAAAAAGATGCTGACTGCCCATATGTTATCACAGCGTGTGAACGTTTTGATGGGCTAGTTGGGGGGGGGGGTCTTATTCATCTTATGTATACATATATTATTATTTCCACGTCTGTACATGTTGTTATATTTTATTTTTCGGTCACATCCACAACAGTCGCAGCCACAGCCTCAGTCGCAGCAGCCATAGCCTCAGCCGCAGCAACACCTGGTGAGAAACCTGCCTCGGTCAGGGAATGTTCTGAACCTGGATATCGATAACGGACGTTACGCTCTGCTGTACGATGTGTATTCACGATTTCAAAAATCGTACTACCGTAGAACTCAACCCAACGTACTTCTAACACCAACAGAGTTCATAGCGAGAGCACCGCTATTCGTCTTCGATTGTAGCAGAGAGGACGTGTCGCTCAAGTCTTCGTCGGTTGACGTCAGATTGGAGTTCGAGTCCACGAGCAATTTCCCGCTCAGACCGCGACCTACTGCATGATACTGCACGATTCTCTCAACGTATACAATCCGCTGTCCAACACAGTGCGCAGACAGAATTAAACGCATGCTGTATATTATTGTTTTTTTTTACTGTAAATACTATGTTGCTTTTTAGAATATATGTACACACAACTTTTAATGTATGTGTTTTTATATTAATAAATGTAGTCATTTATAACAATTTTCGTGTACTTTAATTTCGTAATACCCTCTCAATCGCAGCCCTCTTTCCTACAGTACGAATGATGGGAGGGGGGTGCATCTCCAATTGGATGGTATTCCCCCTCCCCTACTCTTCGCTATTTTTTTTTAATCAGTTCGAGTCGTAGTAAGTTTCTGGTAAATTACTAATTGAATACAAAGTTGTGTTATTTTGTATTATTTCGATGCATAGAGACAGCGCAAACATCCGGACGATTGTATCAAACGGCTTGCATAACTTGGTGTCAGCGTACCGATAATGAAATTCGTACATTATCAGTTTGCTGACATCAAGTACTGTGAAGCCGACGTACACCGCACGGGAAAGGAATATCGTCCTCTGTCGTAAGTTCAGTCCGTCCAAGTCATCGATATAGCGGATCATCGAAGAAGAGCTGAATATGTCGTCTTTTTACAACGACCACCAGAAGTGGAAAAAACGACCTTTTTTTTCACAATAATCGAAACGTACCTGAAGAAAGAACTAGAAGACCCGAAATTTTCTCTACGACCCAACAACAACACGTTGAAATGTGAAATTTATTGTTCATACGATATCGATTTCGGATGTACGGAACACACGATCGGTACCATGTTGGGTTTCTCCATCCTTTTAACTTCGTGTTCGTAAAAGGATTGCAAAAAAAATTTTCTACAGATGCGTATCATGCATTTTAATATTATAAATTTAGAAGATTTCGGTTGTCCCAAACTCGATCAATTACAATCAATACACGGAACAGTCTGTCTCGCGCACCGCTTATTTCCGGAAATATGTACAAATACTAGAGTACACGCTTTACGCGAGTGGGTTGTATCAGATTTTAGAATAGTCAATATGTTTCTGATAAATTACTAACATTATTGTTTAGCGCTTACGTAAAAAATAACAGTCGTCGCCTTTCTATCGATTACATCATCTGTCTAAAAATAAATTAGCGTAGACGACATGTTCAAACAAGCACATGTGCTGTCTAGACGTATAAAAATAACCGACACCCCTCTTCCTCACCTACCCATCGAACCGTGAGAAATCAAGTCGTATCCTGTTCACACAGTTAAATACATCACCTGTCTAAAAATAAATTAGCGTCGTCGACATGCTCGAACAAGCACGAGTGCTGTCTAGACGTATAAAAAATAACCGACTCCCCTCTTCCCCACCTACCCATCGAACCGTGAGAAATCAGCTCGTGTCCTGTTCACACGGTTAAAAATAAACGCTTACTGTGCGTTGAGTGGTTTCCCCCCTCTCCGGTTTCCACCTCCACAACTACCTCCCTATATATTCCGCTGTGCACGAGCGTTATTCGTTCATTCGTTGAGAGACGTGCCAGAAATTATAAATTCTTTATTTTAAAATGGCATCATTCACTGAAAAGTTTGCAACTATTAGCGCAATTGAGTATAAAAAAATAAAGGAATTGATAATCGGTGTAAAATATCCGATAGAAGAAATGCAGAATATAGACGCAAAGTACGGTAAAGCTGTACTCGTCACTCTCCAAGATTACAGAGACCCTAGACTAAAGTATCGTGTATATCTACCAAAGAGATACGCAGGCGTTTTCGAAGATGAGGAATTAAAAAATTTAGTACCGTGTTCGCTGCAACTAATTTATCGCGGAGAAAAGGATAGAGCTTACATAGTAGAAATTGTACAGTAGGACCGAATGGACATCTTCATTTGTCGCGTACGATTACATATATTGACATAATGTTAAAATATAATGTGCTTACACATAATTCATTTGATATAATTGTATACAATTGTATTTTTTTAATTGTCACTACTGTGTGTGTGTGTTTATTTCATTTTTTGTACATATTTGTCCTGTCATAGTGCACTTGTAATTAGTTTTACTTAGTTGTATTTCGTATACCATTGTCATATTGCTTATGTTTATATTTTGAAATTTTCACTACTGTGCGCGTTTACATATTATGTATTTTCAATTGTAATATATTTTGATTACATGTATTTTAATTATTTGTAATTAAACAGTATTGCTTTTTTTTAATTGTCACTTCTGTGTGTGTTTATTTAATTTTTTTGTACATATTTGTCATGTCATAGTGCACTTGTACTTAGTTTTACTTAGATGTATTTCGTATACATTTTGTAATTTTCACTACTGTGTGCGTTTACATATTATGTATTTTAATTACATGTATTTTAATTATTTGTAATTAAACAGTATTGCTTTAATATTTTTATTGTTTTAATTTATCGTGGAGAAAAGGATAGAGCTTACATAGTAGAAATTGTACAGTAGGACCGAATGGACATCTTCATTTGTCGCGTACGATTACATATATTGTTATTGTGTGGTGTGGTGTGTGTGTGTGTGTGTGTGTGTGTGTGTGTGTGTGTGTGTGTGTGTGTGTGTGTGTGTGTGTGTGTGTAGTTTATTGTATATTTTTATGTGTGTTTGATTACAATATATGTAAATTTTGCTTTGCTTAGTTGTTTATTTTCAACTATCCTTTTTTCCTTCCATCATGCATGTTTCATAAGTGAAATGTCAATCAAAACAATTGCACAAATGCACGATAATCAATTTTTACAAGTGAAATGATATTCAATTTTGCACCGCAGTAGTAAATCCGAACGGCAGCAGTGTAAATATCTAAACCCATACACTATAACACATGCATAAGTTGACAACGTGACCAACGCCAGTACAGTTCTCGAGTTGGCAACAATGCAATTCACATCGACGATATCCGGACAATGGGGTGGCAGTGTAAATATATCTGAAACCCGTAAACTATAACACATGCATGAGTCGACAACGTGACCGATGCCAGTACAGTTCTCCAGTTGGCAACAATGCAATTCACCTCTTCACATCGACGATATCCGGACAATGGTGGCAGTGTAAATATATCTGAAACCTGTACACTATAACTCATGCACGAGCCGACAACGTGGCCGACGCTAAACCAGCACACATGCACAAGTTGACAACGTCGACGCTTTTCCAACGTGGACGCCCTTCCGGAAAACACAGTATATATCCAAACCCATACACTATAACACACGCTCGAATCGCCAACGTGGCCGAACCTTAACCAGCACACTCTTACACTACTTGACTGAGTTGGCAACAATGCAATTACTTAACACATAGACACAACATCGACGATATCGAGACAATTGTGGCAGTGTAAATATATCCGAAACCAGTACACTATAACACCGAGTTGACAACGCGTTGGCAACAATGGCGGCAGTGTAAACATATATTCAACCCGTACACTATAACACCGAGCCGACAACGTCGATTAACCCCAACACAAGTTGGCAACACCGACGCTTTTCCAACATGGCCGAACTTCCGGAAAAACCCCTTACATATACATAACCATACACTATAACACATGCACGAATCGGCAACCTGGCCGTACCTTAACCACTACACACATCCACAACCCGACAACATCGCAGCTTTTCCAACATGGCCGCCGCCGACCCACCACGACGGGCGACGATCAAGCCACGACCAGGCCGCGGCCAAGCCGCCGCCCAGCGACGATGACGACGTCAACGACGACGTCAACGGCGAACATAGCCACGCCTCCGCCAATCAACGCACACATTACCCCACTTTAAGCGGCGACGACGACAACATGGCCGTATGACGTCACTTCTGCGGTAGAGGGTGGGGATGGATGGCGGGGTAGTGGTGTCATCTTCCATCTCACTCGCACTCATTGCACATGTCATTCGCTCTCACTCGCACTCATGGGGAAGATAGTGGTTTCGAACCCCCATAACACCCCTACTTAATTATGATTTTCCTTTTATTTAGTCTAGTGTATCTTACCCTGTTTGCATTAATTTTGTGGATCTGTCGTTATTATTCTCGTCCTCCTAGCTTCACAACGTCCTTTCAGAAAATCCATTTCTTAGGCCTACTGGTAAGACGAACGTCTTCCGTCACTGCTTTTTTTATATAAAGCGACGTTTCGGTTACACAACAAATTGGTAGCCGTCTTCAGGCAAATACAAACACACAATACAGATAAACAATACTCAGTCCTACAACCGACAGAGAGTCAAAACACACTAAAGTATTTACATTTTATATATTGCAACAAAACACAGGATGATGATCTATGAATAAGAATATCAGAGCATGGATGATGGACATTAACATCTTTTAAATTGATTTATGCAATTTTTGTCAAATAGCTATAAGTATTGCATTTAGTAATGGATAAGGACTTGTGTTATACCAAATTCTTTGTAAATATTTGTTCTATAATGCCATGTACTTTGTTTGTGAATATGTACGCGCGTTCGCGTGTGGTGAACCTTCGTTGTACATCTTCCGCGTTAGTTAACCGATCGGCATGAGATTTGGACAGTGAATTATTTATGAAAATAGCTACATTTACTATATACTCTGTTGTTCTTAGCTATTTTTTAAATGTGGTTTTTTAATAATAGAAAACTCAACTTTTCACGCTTATGAATTGAAGAGTAATAAAATTTCTAGATAAAATCTATGCAGGCTCTCGCAGACTTATAGGCTTACAAAGATTCGCCTGCAACGCGTCTATCTTTTGTCAAATCTATCACGTATACAGTCGATTGACCAATCAGAAGCTCCTGATTTCAGTCAGATCCGTCCGTTGTCATGTGTACTTCTAGACAGATCATCGGAAGCCGTTGCTTAGTGAACGTGTGTTCTTCGTCAAGAGTTTTTTTGTTCGAAATGGTTAATCTATAGTAACTCTAAGTCTTGGGACTCTTTTCTAGTTGGTCGACTAGAACCAAGCGAGTGAATTAATTATATTATATTAAGTGCTATTACGTGTTAGTAGAAGATTTCCGCGTAGGGAGATTTATCTACCGGGGTAAATCCTTATAAACGCGGGACACATCAAGAATAGCCGGAAGGTGTAAGCATTATACACCGCTTTTAAAATTATCACTCATTATCACCCTGAGAATTAATAATTAAAAATACCCAATTCCGAGCGATAAAACCAACGATTCGGAAAGTGACAATTAGTGCGTAAAAGCAGTATCAGTGTTATCAGTTGGTCGGCGAACCCCCAGCGCGGAGAGAGAGCGTGAGAGCGGAGAGCGGCGGTCATTGCAGAGAGAAGAGTGAGCGGCGGAGCGAGTGACGTCACGCCTAGTGTAAAGGAATTCTACATCCAAGTAAAATTCACCAAAACTGAACTATATAAACCTTTCTATAATAAATAAAATACAATACATGACATTTTGTGTAATTTAAATATATCGTATAAATAGTTATTTAATTCTGGTGTAAATACATAATTTTTCTACACCTCCAATATAGAATTGCGCATAATTTATACATACAAAATTATCCTATGGAAAAATATTTATTTGTATCGTCGTAATATGTGTGTGTGTGTGTGTGTGTGTGTAACAAACAAACAAAAAATCATTAATAAAACTTACCAATTATGAAATCTAACACACACACACAAACAGACGCACACACACGCACACACACAAGATGCACAAATCTCACATGAACCCGATCTCCACAAGGTTAAGTGCAAATTGCGACAGGTGGAACTAAAACCACACCCCTACCGAATATAGTCAACCGAAAGTCACTCCTCCCCCACCGCACAAACGAACGTCGCTTTATATTTAAAAAAAATCAGTGATGGAAGAAGTCTGTCTCACTAGTAGACTTGATGTTAGTAAGCCACCACTGACGTCTTTTAAAGAAATTTAAATGCATTTCTGTTTTCTTAACCTTGTTTTTTTCGTATGGCCATCTAAGGACCAAATGCCAATTTCAATTGTTTACCCTTTGTTCTTTTCTTTTTTGCCAATATTCTTTCATCTTCTCACTGTATCTCTTCTTCCTGTCTTGAGTCCACTTTGAACCTGCGTCTTTCTCTCTCCTACCCTGGACTCCCTCCATTTTTAACATTTTTGGCAAAAAAACTTCTCCTTCAATTGCTTCTTCTGTGTGTATATTAATTTGTTCTAAATCCTTTTGGACTTGTTTAATCCAACTTGATGTTGACTTCTTCCTCCACAGATATTTGAAGATTTGCTTTAACTTATTGTCGTCCATTCTATATAAATGTCCAAAATATAATAGTCTTCTTTTTCTCATTTTTTCTGTTATATTGTCTATACCTTGATATATTTCATCATTACTTCTTAATTTCTAACCTTCTCAAGTTTTTCGTGGGTCTAATATTTTCCTAATAATTCGTCTTTCTAATATTTCTAGTTTGTCTAAATTATAATTCAGTGCTAGACATTTACTTCCATATAGACATTCTGGCTTCACTACTGCACTGTAATGCCTTATTTTCGCATTTTTAAATATGCACTTTTTATTGAAAATATCTTTAGTTATACCATATGCCCTGTCCATCTTATGAATCCTTTCTTCTATAGCAGATTTTTCCAAGCCATTCTCCTTAATTATCTCTCATAGATACTTAAATTTTCGAACCCTCTCCTTAACCTTGTTTTATTTATTTATTTATTTATTTATTTTGGTTTAACACTCAAAGCTCTGGTCCATACATTACAACAATTTTCTTTACCATTTAACTTTACAAACTCATCTTCACGACTTCTTTGATACGTGTATTACGGAGAACACTGTTCAGTCCAGTTCCGAGTTTGAACTGTTATCTGTAAATCACAGCCCACTGTTGATTTTTTTTTATTTCTTACATTAAAACTTGTCCCTTGCCATACCTTGTTTGCTAAAAATATTTCCGACGTAATGTTTTCAATTACAAAAGGGCGTAACTGCAACATTACACAGAGCAATACACTGCAGTCACCGTTTCAAAAGCGTGTGTTTGACAGTGTTAGACTAATGTAGTGACCGCCACACCGTTTAATTTGTACAAACGGGTTAACAAAACAAACCCGCGACGTCACGGAAATACATTGTCCTGGGAATCGGAACCGTTGAAATGCTAATACGGACCGCGTATTCCGGTCTCCGCTGCTGGTCATTATTACCTGGATCTGCTGCCTCTTGAATGCGAACGATATCTAGTCTGCCGTGGAAACAGTGTTACCAACTTTACAAAAAGACGATTACTAAATACGTTGAGGGACGGAAACGCTCTAAGCCTATAAAAGTATGTTACATTCTAGTTGACTTGAAAAATGCTGGAGAAAAATACAATCAACGAACAGATTTATCATTTCCGATATTTATGTTTATAATGTTATCTACTAATGACTTTCATGGAGATAAAATTAGATACCAAGTTGGCGAAAACAATAGATTAGACTGGAAAAAAGAAAGCTGGTCTGCCCAATCCAGAGGGCAATATTAAGAACAAAGGAAACGTTAAGGGAAGAGATTGATCGGGGAGCCGAGAGGGAGGTAGAAGTACTTCTTGGCATCTGGTATGTTCGAACCCGTATTTGGAGGAAATAATCAAGGAACGCCCTGATGGTAATAGGGGAATGAATACAAGCGGAAGGGCAGTCTGAAAGCGTGTTAGACTTTATAATGTTATAATTCTTTTAGAGTCTTGTATAGAGGAAGTGGTTGAGATGCTTGAAATCTTGACGAGAAACATAAATAATACAGAATTAGAATAAGTAAAAAGAATTTAAAGCGAATGGTAATAAGGTAACATAGCAAGAGAAGACAGAGGCTAAGGTATTGCAAGAGGTCAAATATTACACTAAACGTTAAGCTAATAGACTAAGTAAGGCAGTTTAACTAAGTTATATTTCCTTTGTGTGCTTGTTTTTTAATCTATTATAGATACCGGTGTAGCAGTCCTGTGTGTGGATTCTCACCCACTCTAGCGCACTAGCTTACCTCCAGTCTCAGTCTGCTTGATGATACTGTGTATTGTCATCCAGTTACTTCTCATCTGCACCATACAACATATGGTTTCATCATAATCTAACTCACTTCGTATCGTGAATTTGATAAAACCAATAATAGAAGGTTACATTGAAGGTACTAGGAGTATGAACACCGTGACTTCAATATATGAAACAGATTACTGGTAATGTAAGTTGTAGGCCTAGTTCTTGTGAGGAGATGAAATGGAAAGCACAGAGAAGATCGGTGCGGAGAACTGCTACAAACCAAACTACGGACGGATTGTCAACTAAAGAAGAAAGAAGAAGATGCATGTGTCTGTACACGTTCTTGTATAGAAAACGCCAGTATTATTTATTAATAATAATTACAACAAAAATAATTGTGAGATAATATAAATGTAATATCAGTTATTTTCTCTATGTTAGCAGTCTTCATAACAACTTTGTCGAATTTGTTGCTTCTCTGCTATATATATACACTTTTCCCTCGAACGAGGCCTTTCGGTTTCGCAACCATTATCAAGTTCTTCCTACAACAACCAACGTGAAGGACAGGTTGTTGTAGGAAGAACTTGATAATGGTTGCGAAACCGAAAGGCCTTGTTCGAGGGAAAAGTGTATATAGCAGAGAAGCAACAAAATTCGACAAAGGTGTTATAAATGTAATACATTGTGTGTGTGTATTTATATATATAAAATATATTATTTATATAATACATACCATTTAAAATAATATCTACATATTATATGAGTTATTCAAAAATTAATATACAACATGTAATGAATATATGAAATAATGTAAATAAGTTACACGAACTATTATAAATGTTTAGTGTTGTCAAATAGGTTAGTGTATAAAAACGAAGCTCATTCTAAAAGAAGAAGAAATAATTATTAGTAGAATTAAAAAATACAGAAGTAAGCAGAAGTAAGCAGAAGTAAGTCACTTATCAAAATAAGCTAGACGAAAACATTTTTGGTTGTACGAGAAAATTAAAAGACCAATAGTGACATATTCTAAAACATCTAAAGATACTCAACATTACACGGCACCAACTAATACAGCGTTAGTGACAGTAGAAACAAATACATGATATACCGTTTCCTCATAATAGCCACACGTTGTAATGACTTTCATAAGAAATGGTATACTACGTAGAACTTTACTTCAGGCGTTATTTACCGTAAATAAAAAAAAATTCCAAACGCCCCATAATTCAAATAGTAATACATTTTTTTACAAATATACTGTGAAGGTTACATTAAGGGTAAATAAAAACACCCTTACTTATATTTAGTGTAATAATACGACCGGCAAAAGAAAAGAAAACTCGTATCTTAATCCTTTTAATCAGAGTCAGTGTAAACAATTTATTTTTATATTATTTTGACTAAAGCACATAATGTAAGAACTTTTGTATAATTGCCGTACACAATTAGTTATCTGGAAGCCCGCTAGGCGGCAGTAATATACATTCTGATGTATTTTAAAAGATTGTTTTTAACCAGGAACATAAAATATATATTGGCTACATCAGGTTTACGATTCAATACGTATATTTTTATTCAAAGATATCTTTCTTTATTCACTATCGAATCCTGTGAAATACAAGAAAATATAGTGTTAGAAAAAATTGTAAATTATTCACTTATAAAAACAAAAACATTGACCGGACACTGTATTTTGTTTTTAGTACTCCGACTAAAAAAATAACTTGGAAATAACCACACACACACACACACACATTTAACCAAAGGAAATCCTGCGAAGGACCCACAATTGTAGATTTGAAATTCAGTTGCTATAACAGTCCACACTGTGTACAGGCAAAATTGAAGTTTAAGAAATCATGAGAAAGTGTAAACTGTTTTACCACCTTACTGCAAGAATCTGTAAATACAGCGACAAAACTGATGCAGATCACGTGAAGACGTAAGGGTGAATAGAGAGGTTGTGTTAAAATAATAAAAACGCTATGGAGAAGAAACAGAATGCAACCGGAAAGCCAGATCTTCTTCTTTCCGTCAGACAAAGTTCCGGTTGTTTTCTGAATAAACAAAAGCTACATCCTAGACTGAACTGAACATCCTACATTCGACGAACTGGGGCGATAATGAACGGGAATCTGTCTCTCCCTTCATTCAGTTCCTCGTTTTTATTTTTAAAAATTTTGAATTGAGAATTTATAAAAAATTGGAATTTAGAAACAGTGTAGCTCAAGCTGTACATAGTAGACTATAATAGATACTATAAGATAATTTTTATTATAAAATATTGGAAACTTATTATATAATATATTGTATATGACATATGCTCTCAAATTTGAAAAACTCGCTCTCTATTTTACTTTTATTAGTACTAAAATTATTACTAATAATAATAATAATAATAATAATAATTACTATTTTTAATAACAATCAGAATGATCACTGTTGCACACCACTATATAAAAATTATCCCGATTAGCGCTTTCAAGCTTCACAGCCCATCGTCAGATCGGAATAGACAGGAAATATGTGAAAACAACCCTTCACCCCTCTCCCCCACTCCGCTCACACACAACAAGCTATAATATAAATGACCCTTCCCCACCCCCTAAACCCTGTCCCACCATCTGTGGAGTTACATATTTTTTCTAGCAAATTCCTTGTGTTTCAGTGTTGTGTGTGTGTGTGTGTGTGTGTGTGTGTGTGTGTGTGCATCCTTTTAAACTACCCACTTCCTCTCCACACACGTGGGTCAGTCACACACCCTTATTTTAAAACATCCAATTAGTACTATGCAATATAATTCTTAATCTTATCTATCTGTCCTCTATCATTTACTTCTTAATCATGTTATAAAATATTTCTTCATTATCAAATTTAATTTTAATATTAATTAAATTGTCTAACCCTTTTTCTCTTTCTTTCAATATTTCTAACTCCTCTCTAAGCTTCCATTCAACTGTGTTATTTACTACTTTTACAATTTCGTATTCTTCCAAAGGAATAACAAACTTATGGTTGTCTTCTATGAAATGTCTTGCATATAACGAATTGGTTGTTCTATTACCTTCTCCACGTTTGTGGTCAGACAACCTGCATACGAATTTTCGTCCTGTCTCACCTAGGTACACTTTGTTGCAGTCTTTACATTTTAATTTATAAATTCCGCTTTTCTGTAATACTGGAATTTTTTCTATATTCTTATTCCTTATCTTATCAACTATCGTTTCACATTTTTTAATAGCTATATCTACTCCATATTTATTAAAACATTTTATAATTTTTCTAGTATGTGAACCTATGTATGTCAATGACCCTGCATAATTCTTTTGTTGTGGTTCTATTTTAGCTTTTTGTATGTTAACCCTTTTCATAACTTTATCCACTATGTTGGTGTTATAATTATTATTCCTTACAATTCCCTTTATCGTTTTTAACTCCTATCTATTGATTCGGTCTCTTTTAAACACTTCTGAGCTCTGTAACAAAATGAATTGATTGCCGCCATTTTATATCTATATGGGTGGTAAGACTCTCTTGGTATAATTATATCAGAATACGACTCTTTCCTAAATATCCCAAACTGTAGTTTCTCATTATCTTTAATTTCTATGTTTAAATCTAAGTAATTTATTTTCTTACCTCCTAACTCTTCTTTAAATTGTAAGTTTTTATCCTTATTATTTACCTCATTTATAAACTCATGCACTTCTTCTATGCTTCCTTCCCAAGTTACTAATACATCCTCAACGTATCTAGACCATAATTTTATATTGTCTTTATACTTAGTGGAAGTTATTAATTGCTTTTCAAAATCATTCATGTATATTTCAGCAAGAATAGGGGATAATGAAGACCCCATAGGTAAACCTTTTTTCTGTATATAAAACTTGTTAATAAACATAAAATAGTTCTGATTTACACATTCTTTAATTACTTTCATCAACTGCTTTTTATACCTGTATTCTCCCATATTATTATCGTTTATTAACTTAATAACTTTATTTACTGTGATATTGGTAAACATGTCCTTAACATCCAGTTATATCAATTTTGTATTTACATTAATCCTAATATTTTCTAATTTTTCTATCAATTTTACATTATTCTCTATGTTGTATTTTGTCCCAAATTCATATTTCTCTTTCAGTACTCTGCTAACTTCCTTTGATAGTTTATAAATAGGTGCATTAATAAAAGAAACAATCGGTCTAATTGGTTTTCCTTCTTTATGTATCTTAACCTGACTTTTAAAAGTTGGTGCTGTTGGATTACTTTCCAATAAATACTTTTCCTTATTTTCTTCTATAAATCTTATCTGTTTCATCATTTGTTTTATCCTTGACTGGTACTTACTTGTATAATCATACTTTATTTCCTCGTATGGTCCTTCCCTTATAAATTCTTCCGTTTTATTTATGTATTCGTCCTTTCTCAGTAGTACCATTGTATTTCCTTTGTCCGCCTTCGTAACTATAATATCATTCTTCTTTATTTTATTCTTTAGTTTAGTTACAGTTGATTTGATTTTTTGTTCATTTTTTGAATTATACAAACTTTTCTTAAATATTTTATCTACTACATTCCCTACTTCCCACCTTATTCTTTTTTTATCATTTTCATTTCCTAGTTTTTGTATTATGCTGGTGGTGGGACAGGATATAGGGGGTGGGGAAGGGTCATTTATATTATAGCTTGTTGTGTGTGAGCAGGGTGGGGGAGAGGGGTGAAGGGTTGTTTTCACATATTTCCTGTCTATTCCGATCTGACGATGGGCTGTGAAGCTTGAAAGCGCTAATCGGGATAATTTTTATATAGTGGTGTGCAACAGTGATCATTCTGATTGTGATTTCAACCACTAACACAAATTTCTTCATTAAACGTCTATTATTAATAAAATAATTAAAGTACTTTTATTATTACTAAATTTCAATAGTATATTATTTTAAAATTATAGGAAAAATTACAAAAATCCTGATTACTTTACTCTTTTTTTACGTACAAAAAATTTCAATGGTAGAGCAGTCATATAATAAACACTGACATTTCGAAGCATTCGGATTTGTGTTACAGTTCCATTTAATCTGACACAATGCTGGATATTCACAATTTTTTTCAATTTTTTAATGACTTTTGCAAACCCTGAGGTCCCAAAATTTTAGAATTTTTGAAAAATAAACATTATATTTAAATTTCGATTAAAATTCGCTTTAATTTGATACACCAGATGGGCTTTCCCTTACACGTTTTTCTCCCGCTCCCCTATTTGTGGGCGGATCAAACTCAATACAGTAGGACCCTGTAGGTTAAAAGTGTGGATATCCAAGCCAAGTATTACAATAAACGATTGATGCGGTCTAAAGTAATCGTGATACATACCCCAAACAGACAGACAGACAGACAAATGCTAAACGGTCGTGTTAAAACTGTGTCGCGCTTCGCTCGTTCAGTAATGTATTTTTTACCATTATATTTCAATAAGATGACAAGTAGAAAAGTTTTTTAACTTACGCACAGAACTAACTGCTTCATGACTTTCGCCACATAGTGAGATTTTCACACTGACGAACTTATGTGAAACTCTGACGATGTGACGAATGTTACGAAACGCGTCTGTGCCTAATTAAAAAATTGATATGGAGAACCATACATGACTTCCATGTTCAAATTAATTATAAAATTATTTTTAATAAGTACAGTCAGAACGAAACTAAATATATCAGCACGCTTTTGGTAAAAACGCCGAGAAAAATAATCAAAATACGAATTGTACAAAGTTGTTGATATTTTAAAAATAAAGAATTAACTTGATTTTATCTTTTATTTAAACAACGCGAAAGAAAGCGAATACCGCCCAGCGTTAGTAATCCGTGAATACAATGTCCGTGGTTACAATATTTTGTTTACATGGAACTATATCAATTGTTAATAGTTTATTGAAAATTTTTTAAGTTTCGGTCGAATAAATTTATAACATCAATACTAAAATTAACCCCCTTCTCCTTTAACTACCATTTTCATTTATAGATATTTCAATTACCTCTCTACAGTGGATTATTATGACTTACTTTCAGAATATTTTATTATAAAAGTTAAGTACTTTACTCTTGTTAAAAACTTGAAACGTTGCAGGTAAACTACCCCTTCCCCTTAACCGATCTTCACCAAAATCAATAGGTCTTTAGTCCTCTACAACTCGTGCACAAAAAAAAATGATTTGATTCTGTTTGACTTTCGGCAATTATCGTTCATCATAGAAAAAGTTCTACACACAGACACTTTTCGAAAAATGGCTTTTCTTCATGTTTTCAGGGTAGTACTATCAGAATCTTTCCTTATCTCGAACATGATTTTTTTCCCGATCACCATACTTCCATTTCCTTACGGAACATGGAAGTAAAACGTGTCTGCTTGCTGCAATAGTGATAGCGATAAAAGTATAATCAATACATGATAACGGCATCTAATGTAATTTTTACATTTTAACATATTTGTTAATAATAGGAATAATAATAATAATAATAATAATAATAATCATCATCATAACAATAATTTGGTAAAAATTTAGTTTACTTGGAAATAACACAAATAATATATCTGTTTAGCCTGGAATCATATAGATATCTGATTCTGATTCATTATATAAAATCTTTCTTAATTTTATAACTTATAATCCATTACAGACATCACCTGATTATCGCAGGACTCTCATTTGTTAGAGACGCTTGTATGATTTGACGTCATAGTTCGTCGTTGTTGTGTCCTGTGTTTTCTCATCTCTTCCGTTAAGTTACCTGCTTTTCCTCGATTCCGCTGATCGCGCTATTTTCCAGGTTTTTTTACTAACTTCGCGCCCAGTGCCTACTTTCCATTCAGCGTATACATTCATATAGTTCCGGTCGCAGCTAACTACTGCCCCATACCAATTTAACATCAAAACTCATTAAAGCGGTGTCCGCGTTACCATAGCATATCGGGACCTCGTGACCAGTTCTTAAATACGTCCCCTTTACCGTCGTGTAACACCCACGGACGGATGCACGGATGCGGGTGCACAGCGTGACAGTACACAGATGTGAACATTAGTGGTACACAAAAATTTCAAGTTTGTGAAACCACACAGACAGTTCCCAGCGACTGTGCACTACACTTCCCCATCCTCGGTGTTGGTGATTGTAGTGGTTTTAGTGATGAAGATGGTCACGATGATGAATTGACGATGAATAAGAATTATATAGATATAATACTAGGGTTTTTCTAGCTTTAGTCTATTTTTCTTGTTACCCTAAGTCACCCAGTAGAGGAACAGTGGAGAAGTGTGTTAGAACGATTCATAGAAGGTTAGTATATCACATCTGAAAACGACATAAGTCTGAGGAATTTTTGGCCTCGAGTAAGAAGAAATAAACAGAAAAAATAGAAATGTGACAAGAAAAATAGAAGAAATAGTAAATTCTAAGTACAACGCCTCTAACATGACGCGTCACAAAGTAAGAATGTCAAGTCAAACACGTACAGTCAGAAAATTACATCCCCCTTGAAACTTATTTTGAGACTAAAGAAGTCGAGGACGTCAACATACAGAGGTTGACAGTCCAATGCGTCTCACAGCTGGACTATACGATCCTGCATGTCCACCAATAAACTTCGAACTTGTACAAAATGTGTAATGTGTAGGTAGGGACCTTCAAACAAGAGGCCATGGAAAATCCACTAAGGCCAAGAAGAACTTGTTTTTTTGAGAATAATATAATTACCTTACAATTTTTAGAAATTCTGGAAAACTGTATGTTGTAGGTAAACATTCTGATTTATATTTTAGAAAGGAGTAAATGTTGGACTTGTTGGTCAAATTCAATTACTATGTAAAGAATTGCCGTTTAGGGTTTCAAAATTAATTTACTTGCGCTTAGCCTATAAGATGTTTTGTATCATTTAAAACAAATTGGAAATTACTTAAGTTACGCGATTATATAATACTGATTTCGTCCATTTTAGTCATCCATAAACTATGTACGGTATGTATAAAGTTTGGATTCATATTGATTATGATATTATTTCACGTCTTCATAAAATATTATGTAATGTTTTATTTCACTTATAAAATTAAAATAAAAGAGAGTTTAATTAACATTGAGCCTTAGTTTTTTTTATTTTAATATTCCATAGCTTCCAAATTCCCACGTAGAGTTAATTAAATATTCACTTTTAAATGTTCAATATAATTAGTATAACTAATATATAAGAAGAGAGTAACATCTTTTTGACTCAATTTTAATAGTTTAAAAATAAACATATTTTGCTAAGCGTTGTTGTTGCTGTCCCTGATGGGACATGAATCATGAATTTCCTTCACGTTAGAATTCTCTTCATTATTCTTCTTTACATTACAATATCAACTACTTCGCTCACTTTTAGTTTTCCCCTTTCGTTTTCAATGATAACTGGGCTATTAAAAGAGTTCCCTGGTTAACCTGCTTTGATTGTTCTTATTGACAGATGATTTTCGAATTTTTAAATATATTTATTACTATTTTATTTTATATATTTAGCAAAGCATGTCTGATAAGTAAGAGGTATATGGTATTTAATCTCAGACTCTTGAGAGTTATTTTATTCTGAACTTCCTCACTGCCTTTCGATTGTCTCACCTAATTTGGTTTCATCTATGTTACCTTTTACAACTAGAGCATTAAATTTCTTTACGTTCACTTTTAATTTACATTGGTTAAGAGGTCCAGAAAATACTTCCAGGTACAGTAAATTTTTAAAATTAGCTACTATTAGAACCAATAACTTTCATCGCCTTTGCATTTTGTTTTACAATTTTAATAACATTTTAAATGAATACCATAAAGAATTATGGAATGTAGGACATTCCTTCCTTACTCTTTATCTTCACGCATTAAATTATTGTTATTTTAATTTGTGAGATACTAGCAAAGATTAATTCTTAATTTTTTAAACACGTTTCAGGCCCCAAATTGTGTTCCCATCTTCAGTAATTTTCACTCGTAATTCATGAAAGAAAATGTAAGTTGATAGTTTACGCTCTTCGTAGCTGATAATAGTGCGAGTGTTGTGGAAGGTTACTGCATTTTGTAGTTTAAAATATGTGCCGAATTTTTTATTAAGTTCAAATTTTACTGGTATTAATCCGATTTGTATTTACACATGTGGGTGTTTCCAAATATTTATACACTGTTTATGATGTAATAACAGTCATGTTATTACTGTCTGAGTTTTCATCTTGTCTATTTATTTAAATATTCAGAGATTTTATTAAATATTATATTATTTAATTATCAATGCGGGTGTTTCCAAATATTTATACACTGTTTATGATGTAATAACAGTCATGTTACTACTGTCTGAGTTTTCATCTTGTCTATTTATTTAAATATTCAGAGATTTTATTAAATATTATATTATTTAATTATCAATGCAGTCCTAGTTTTATAGCCTATTATATTCCTGTGTCCCTGTAGTCCTGGTGTCTTGTAGGTATTTGTTTTTTTTTACATGTGTAAGTATTTAAAATAACAAATTTTTTTTTCAGGTTGTAAATAGCATTTCTTGCCGATAGAGAAATTGTTACACTCTGTGCATTCAGAAAGCCATTGTTTAGTGTATATTTGTTGCTACATGAACTTTTCATTTCTGTACAGGCCTACTTTTACAGTTTTTTTTTTATATCTCAATATTTTACTTGCTTGAAGTTTTTTCTTTTGTTGTTTACGAATAAAATGTACCAAAACCATAAAAATAATACCATAATCACATAAAAAGGTACCATAAAAGTGTTGCCTACATTTTTATGACATTAATTACCTGAGTTTGCTATAGCAAGATCTTAATTTGTGTAATTTTTACTGTATATTTTATTCTGCTTCTTTAATTTTATTTATTTATTCTGCTGAGCTCTGTTCTAATATTTATCTGTTTATTTTTTTATTAATCTATTTTCTACTTAATCTATTTATACTAATAATTTTGTAATATTATTTTCATATTTTATCTGGTTTGAAAAAATTAATTAATGAGGGAAGTAAAGAAGGGCTTAACGGAAGAATGAGCTAACTTGAAGCCATTAGAATGTCACATAAAATTCCTAGCAAACTACTGCGGAATTTCGAGGTAAATAAATCATTTCCAGCAACGTAATATTTATGTAGGCATGATCAAAATTAACAAATTAAATTATAGTATTAATTTTAGAACAATTGTTGAGAACGTGAATAAAACAAATTTTTGCTGATGCCAGTAGTCGTGTTGGTGATGGTGATGATGATGATGATGATGATGACGACAACGCCGACAACGATGATGAAAAGAAGAAGAACGAAAAGGTTTAAACCGGACATTTATCTTTATCATATTTTAAACTCCAAAGCCATTTTGTTAATGCGAACCTCAGAAAACTATTCATCATTAGAAGTTACCAAGAACACATTTTTGCCAGACTACTTTACCCACGTATATTTTATGTTTTAGCAGAAGTTAGGTTAAATTTTTTTAGCGGTTACTTCACAAAAAATGGAAAAGAAATAAAATGACGTAGAAATTAAGTTATAAAGAATTTACGGTAAAGCAGAATATTTCATGTATACATCGACGTAATTCAATAAGTTTTCTGACTTAGTAGCTGATTTATTCATTTCAACAGGAAACCAGATCTACATAATTTTAGTTAGGTGTTCTAGTTTATCAATTTCAAAAGAATCGTTTTTAATTAAACCTACTTTTTTTTTTTTAAATAATGAATATTCAATGGTTTTAATAATATTTAAATATATTTTTTATTTTAAATTGAATGGATAAATAAAATAAACTGTACGAAGTGAGTGCTTTTCAGAGAAAGTACGTACTTTTTAAATGTATACGGTTTTCATTATGTTAAACCCTTCGATGAAGTCGGCGCATAAATAATGAGATTTAATGAGGAATGGACAATTTTTATTACTTTTTTTTTAAGTAGAAGTCCGGAATTATACGTTATCAGGAGCTATGGAGCTGACTGCAGTCAAAGGGGTAAAGCAGCGGGAGTGAAGGGAGGGGAAGTTGGAACGTTGAAGTCGTGGTGGGGAGACAGAGCTAAGACCAGGGCTTCTGTTAGTACGCTCCGTGCGTCCGATGCTATATCTCGTTGGCAGCCGCGCTAATACAAAGCCTGCGTCGACACTAGTACGCGCCGATTGTTACAAAGTCCAAAATAATAAGAAAAAGAATAATTTCAATAAAATAAAATAGCAGAAAAAGGAAATATACCGTCGGATTTCAATGTGTCCGTAACATTAATGCGAGTTGAGTTCTCTTTACTTTTTCTTCGTTTTAAAAGTGTTTTGAATAAAATAAAAAACTATCATAAAAGAGTTTGTTAAAATTGATGATAAGTGGAAGTGGTTTTTACAACATTCACTACAACAATTAAAAATTGTTTTACACACATCTGTAGAACGAATAAAAAATAACACATACAAATCTTTAAAGTGTTGTTCAATGATTGAATGATTGAATTTTGCTAGAATTCTTTTTTTTTTTTTGCAAATAATCAGTTGTTTAACCAAACAATCTTTTTCCGAAACCGGTGAAACTGTTGTTCCCCAGTTAAAGTGATTTTGTGTTTTTTTTTAGAATAATAAGTTACTGAAAACCACAGATCTTTGAATTTTGTTGATTTCAATTTGGATTACTAGCTGCACAGGTAATTTCAACTTTAATTTAATTTTAACAAAACAACTTACAATATTCGTAAACCTGCCCGCGTTCTCTGTGTTACCTGTGTGTATGTGTCTTCTAGTATTTTGGATTCTTGTATTTGTTTGGCAAATACTTACACATAGGTTTTGTGAAAAAAAAACTAGATTTGCTGTGTTTGTTGTGCTCTTGATCGTATGGTACTGCTTTTAATTGTAGCTTTCCGTTGAAAGTTATCGAATAGAGGTGTTCAGACTTTACAATTTAATGTAATTTATATACAAACATGAAATTTTTATGGAGTAAACTTATGAAAGAACTTGTGTACACATATAAACATGTACATAAACAAACATGTACACACATATTTAGTACAATTTCTTTTGTTAACATATTAAATTATTATGTTTTTGTGTTGTACCGGTCAAAACATGATGGCAATAAAATAATAATTTGTTATGATGAGGTATTACAAATAACATGAGTTTAATATAAATATTATTTAAAAGTATTGGAAATGTTTGAATGCATTGTTTTTAAATATAATTTATTCATAACGAAAAGGAACTATATCAATTAAAATAATATGTGTTGTAAAATATTTATATTTACTTTTGAAAATTATTTAGCGACTGACATACGTCATCGCAGTAACTGTTTCTAATACTTAGAGACAAAATCTTTTAACGTTTCAGTGAATGTTTTTAGACCTCTAGCCTGTCATGAATGGACTGAATTTCTGTGCGGATACTATCAGTTTATAAATTATTTTAATTTATTATAACAAAACGTTAATGACTTGTATAATTGGTGTAATAATTATTTTTAATAACTGAGGTTATAATCTGCGTATACTCAAATAACACAGTTTGGCCAATTAGAATTGAAAAATTTACAGTTCTTAGCGGATGTTTCGTTGTCACGAATCTTCACTTATCGAAACCAGACCACTTTTATGAATGCTGAATGTGAAAAATTCGAGATATATTCACTTTCACACGATCCTATGGGTTAGCATGATGCTAGAAAAATATATGCCGGGGGGAGGGGGATTTCAGTAAAATTTCGTAATAATAATAATTGCTCTTATTTGTACTTAGTTTAGCAGTAGGCAGTGTAGGCCGCCTTGCGTTAGCCGTTTGGACAAACGAGAAAGGTAGTGTGGCTAGGACTATGCTACAGATACCCATTATTACACTACGATGTCAGCCCAGTAGCAATTTCCACAGGCTGAGTCGAACTGAAAGACACCCAGGAGTCGGAACCGAGACCTCTAGATCAGTGGTCACAGCCATCGGTCCGATAAGACTGCTATAAAATTATTTTACAATTATCGTGATTCATCCTTAAGAAACTTATACAGCGACGTTATTAAAAAAAGGATATATATATATAAAATAATAAATATTATTATTATAGAATAAATAAAATAATTATAATTTTTGCCAAAGTAAATATTTTTATACAATCGCTAAAGGCAACTATCGACGGCGTGATATTTTTGTTAAGTATGTTTATCTTTCGGACAACCGCCATCGTTAACAATATGTAATAAACACAGCGTTTCATCGTCTCACAACATTTCTCTTCAGGTGAGACAATAAAAGTAAAATATTCAACATTCTATTTAACAAAAACAAAGATATCGTGGATGAAAATCAGCGTAAAATAATCTGAAATTACAGTCAATTAATTAAGTTGACATATTACTGAAACCGAATCGCCTGGCTAGAAATAGTTCTGGTCGGCTGTGTTTATCAACAGTTGCTTTAAATAAGGCCCCCTAGCCAGTTTAGTTAATCAAGTATGACTATTCTTCTACATTTTTTTGTTAGAAGTCAATAATTAAACCATTAAAGCTTAATTTTCTTAACAAGTCGTTCTCAATACTTGAAAGGTTTAAACGTGTTTGTACCGCCTTGTTTCCTAACATTTCTCATTGCACTTTTATAACGTTCAGTTTTGGAAAAACACTTTCCAGATTTTTGAATAGTCCTATCATGAGTGATAAAATAATAAAAACTTCTGAAAAAAATTTCTGTGTTCTAGAAGGCTGTTAACATTCCTTTATCGTTAACATTACTAAAAACAATTTTTTAATTCCATTTTTACAGAAACAGTTTTCTTAATTTTTTCTAGTTGATTGAGGTTCTTTTTTCCTCGTTAATATATTCCTTACGAAAATCGCCTTTCAGAATTTCAGATTTTAGGTTACGAAAGATTTTTCGTGTTTTCATTTTTAAGCGGCTCTAGTCATGAAGACACTATTCGTATAATTATGATCTTCATACGTCATGATCCTAATACAAAGCAAAGGCGTCATATGAAAGTTAGTTTAATCCCTTTCACTTAAAGACGTATCGAGTTATCGAGGGCAATCGATTCCAAATGTACCGAAACCATGTACATACACTTCACAGTGTAATTTACGATTTGCTATCAATATGTCAGTGATCAGCGGTAAAGTCTTTACTCGAGCTTATGTCGTCCTGTCAGATCAGAAACTGTGGTTGTATTGTTGCTGAAACAGATATACAGATAACAATAGACGTCCTAAGAATCATTTACAGAATTTTTAATTGATGAAACATTTTTTTACGTCTATATGTGCATTTGTTTCTTAGTTAATTCACGAAGTGAATAAGAAGTTAGTTAATAATGTAGTTGTTTCAATAACTGGAATGTGAAGCTCCTTCCCCACAGGGCGATGCCCCGGCGGCCACCGTGTCCGCCTATAGGGAAGTGTGGCAACCGGGATGGCTGCCATTCAAATATCCTTTCTGCCCAAAAACCAATGGTTATTCTGCGTGAATGCCCGTACCGTCGTAATAATCTCTATCACGTCAGTGTGTATTCTGACTCAGTCTCTTATGTCCGTATTCCTAACTCTAATCAATCTACTTCTGCGACAAAATCGCCTCCGCTAATTCATGTCTAAATCTTTAGAGTATTGTAGTTATTTTGATTTGTTATCCACACTTTCCGCGTTTCAAATACGGTATTTTTTATCTGTTTATATCTACATATATTTTTGTGTTTTCTTAATTTGGAGACTGAAAGCCATGCTACTCAATCGCTAGACTGCTCTTTTTCTTTAACCTAATCTTTCAAATTTGTTCTTTTGAGCATAATCAGAACCCTCAGTAGATTTCAGGACATTCTTCCTAAAACATATTTTTCAATAGTTCTCTCGTTTAGATTTCTTAAAATTTAAATTCTCAATCTTGTATTTTCTAAAACTACTTTTTAAAATTATTGAATGAAGGAAATTAAAATGAGCTTGAATTCACGATAATTTTTATCACAATCGTATGTGCAAATGCTCGCTACCGGCAGTCGGTATCGGTAAAATCGGTAGTCCGGAACACGATATTCAGTCTTTACCATTGTTGACTGTATTTTCATTTTTCTGGAGCAATCTAATTTTTTTTTGCAAGCCTTAACATACCTTCTTAGATTTTTACACTACAATAGTTTGGTATCCGATTGCCCTGTTTGAAACTCGACCAGGGTCGACGTAAAGGTCACGAATTTGTGAAATGTAGCCTAGGTCAGAGGATAAAATTTCTTTTACTATTTTAGACAACGATTGCTTATTTATACATACAAGAACTTTGATGATAAGGCTTGTGACAGTGAATTTAAGTTGAATTAATTTCCTGACGATATAAATATAACTATTTATAGAAACAACATCCGTCGACAGGCAAAACTAAACATTTAGACTCTCCCTATACAGTCCTATGGGAATGCCTGTCGTGGACTACAACCAAAAAACGAGAATATAAAATACTGCCTTCAGAAATGACATTCATACGGACAGCTAAAAGACTGTACTAAACTCGAACGCATGAAGAATGAAGATACTAGAGAATAATTACGAGTTTTTGACTTGAATGATATTAACACAGAGTCGCTCAACGAAAATTCATTTTTTGTGTTAACTGATAGTGATAAGTATTTTTGTGAGGTTCAGTCATTCACTATACACGGTTATAAAATATTTATGTCCATGTTTTGACAAAACGTCTTGTCATTGTCGGGACTTGTGTACCGGCAATACAGAAATAATCAATAGGTCTACATATACACTTAGCACTCATAAATATCGTAATACTTTAACAAATATTATGTCTGAATAATACATAAGAGTAATAATATATATGGAATAGTTATTATTACCCTTTAAGTAATATTTACACACACATTCTAAGAAAACACTCGTTATAATTGTAGGCTATTTCTGTACTGCCCGCATATACACCGTACATTGTATCGTAATGTCAACGTAATGTCTTAAAATTGTGTCTATTTAATAACCAAAACACAGAGTTCTTTAGTTATTTTTTGATCCGCCGTAATTAGTTAAGTAAGGATAACTTCTGGTGCTACTTTGTAGATTAGAAAATTGCAGAATTAACTGCAAGAAGTGTCAGGGGATTCCACACTAACCAATAAAATATGGGACTGTAAACATCTAAATGAAAATTTGTGAACAGACCCAAGCTGGTGCACCTCTGGTGGCGGAACAGGCCTATGCAATGACGTATAGAAGAAGAAGAAACAAAACTTTAGTATCACACTTGAATTTAGTAGTGACCGTCGGTCAATACATTTTTACTATTTAAGGTAAATAAGGATACCATTTTTACTAGGATCGGTCAATAAGTATAAAACAAATTTTACATTATTTGTGTCGAAGTTTCGACAATATTTAAATTATTGTCGTCATCAGGACCTGTCTACGGATACAAGAGAAAATATCAAACACAACAAAATGAAATAATTGAGCGAATGTGTGTGTGTGTGTGTTTGTGTAGACGCGTACGAGGCGAGGAAGTTGAGATAGTGTTTTACATCATCAAAATAGTTACATTCCTTACATATTGTTTTACTTAAATACATAGACAATATTATACTACTCCAAAGCATAATTAATACAATATTACAATTTAAATTGTAATATTTTTAATACTTAATTTTTTAAATATTTAATACAATATTTTTAAATTTCAATATTGTATTAATTATGTTATGTAGCATTATAGTTTTGTCTATGTATTTAAGTAAAACAATATGGAAGGAATGTAATTATTCTGATTATCTAAAATCAAACTGTCTCAATTCTCTCTCTTTCTCTCTCTCTCTCTCTCTCCCTCTCTCTCTCTCACACACACACACACACACACACACACACACACACACACACATTCGCTCATTTAATTGTTCTTGTTGTGTTTGATATTTTCTCTTGTATCCATAGAGAGGTCCTGATTATGACAGTAAATATTGTCGAAAGGTCGTCAAAAATAATGTAAAATTTGTTTTATACTAATTGACCGATCCTAGCTAAACTGTAATTCTCGCAATTTAACAATATGCGTATGTAAAACACACACACACAGCCAATAAACATTAACACATATTGATCCAAATAAATATCGTACATATTTACTTACTTACAAATATTAATACATATGCATTATCAAACATTAATTGACAACAATAATAACAATAATTGACCGATGTCTGTAAGACGCGGACTTTCATGACTTTAAGGATTCGCGTTAATGGCACTTATTTTATCTTGCTCATAAAAACAAAACGAAAAACAGTTTTTTACAACTGACTCCTGTCTTTAACCGCATTATGGTACAGTCTGAGAACCGTATTGTAGGCTACGTCCCAGAGCACAATAGGCATCTTTTATTGGACGCGTCAATTAAAATCTGTTTCCTGTCATTCTAACGAAAACTGAACTGTATATAGCCTACCCAAACATCGTACGTTGCAGTTTTTTTAGCTATGGTAATTCGATAACAGTTACTTAACATAAAACGCTTATGTTCTTCGTACTTTGTTAACGCGTAAGTGACCTTGTGAATTTTAAACGCTGAGTACGTACGGGGAAATACAGCGACGTCTAAAGCCTTTTAATTTATTAAGTTTATTTACCGATTTAATTAATTACATAAATACAATAATTATTTAAATTATAATTAATTTACTTATTTAAATTCATATTGATATTTCCTCTGAAAAATTCTTGTTTAATTATAATTACCAATAATAAATAGTCCTATTATTTATTATTTTACAGAATAATATATTTTTTGTATATAATTTGTTTTACAATGTGTCCACAGTATTTTAATCGTCACCTTGTCTGACAATTAATAATATTAACATATGTTACTTATTACTTTATTTTATACAATCTGTGACACAAACATAAGAAGAATTTCGACGAAACCGAAACATCGAAGCATGATAATGTTTTCAGGCTTTAAAAATAAGATTTATAGGTTGTGGGGAATCGAAAGTGTGGAAAAAATATAGTGTTAACATCACCTGGAGCGTTACATTTTTCGATGGCGTTACACATTTTGCATCACGCATTTTGTGGAATGACCCCCAGCTTAAAAACATTATCATGTTCATAAAATATTGTCAATTGCATTAAACATAACTGATCGAAAAAATGTGAACAAAGACCACTACTTAATATATAATGCAAACATATGATTCACCTGTCTTGGGATCGAAACTCGAAAGCTAACTGTCTTAGGATATCACAAATTTTTGTACAATACTTTTTCTAACTTCTATAGATTAACTTAATGTTGTACATTAGTATTATGAAGACTAGAATGCATACTTCTTTAGTTTCAAACGCACAAGCATTAGTTAGCAATTTAAATTTTAAAATTGGTCAAGTTTATTTAAAATAAAATAATAATTACTATAGCCTAAAATATGTCTTGATTTTATAATACCTGTATCCTGTGACCTTGCAATACACTTTTCTTTGTTTATAAAATATCGTATTCACTTTTTCGCATTTTATTAGAGTGAAAGCTAAGTACAAGTTAAGGAAATTCACGACGGAACGCATATCTTGCCTAAGTTAGGTCTTTTATATAATAATGTATAGACAAAAAAAGATGTACGCCCAAAAAGGCAACGGCCTATTTTGTTAGAATTTTTTGTAATTATTCGTCAGAGGTAGGTTGTGCTTGTGTGAGGGTGTACGCGCTCATGCGAGTGTGCAGGGTTGTGTCTGGATGTCTTCAGTACGTACAGACATAATCTCCTGCTGCTCGCACAAATTACGTTCCTATATATATAGAGTACGTTTCGTTCCCGACCTTACTCTCTTTTATTTTGATATGCTTCGGGGACAGAAATTTTAATTTAAACGTATTATTAAGGGAACTATCAAGGGTTTATTTCATCGTTTATAAACTAAGTATATTATATCAGGTGATAAAGAATTCATTATAAAGTACGAACTGTTCCTGGGTATCGGAAAGATAGAATGAATTCCGTGGAATTTGGAAGGTATACGTTATTATCTATTGGTATTCATATTTTAAACTAATTATATCAATCAGCGGTAGACTGACAGTTTCATGTTTACAAATTTATAAATCCTTGAAAATTTACCTATGGCTAATGGATGTTTCATAATAACAATTTTAATTATTATGATGACGACGAAGATGATGACGATAATGATGATGATGACAATTCTTAAGATGATGCTATTACTCTTAATATTATTGTAATAAATAATAAATAAATAAATAGTAACTAAATAACTAATAGTGTGTGAATAATTATATCAATAATTCAATTGGTATATAATAATACTAGCAATATATATATATATAAATTTGTGATATTATTCAATTTGTTTCTTCTTCAAGTAGTATAATTTCGTATATTCTTTTTAACACCTGACGAACGTTTCACTGAAAAATATCAGTATCAGAGGTTTCTAAGTAAATAATTCGAATAGAATTATTTCGATTGTTACAAATTTACTTAGAAACCTCTGATGATACTGATATTTTTCAGTAAAACGTGCGTCAGGTGTTAAAAAGAATATACGAAATTATACTACTTGCAGGAGAAACAAATTGAATAATATCACAAATTTATATAATTACTGCAAGAAACGTCGAGTTACTTATATAGAAAATAATATACATTATATATGATATAATAATGATATATATATATATATATAACATTTAGTATTTATAAATAAATTTACCTCAAGACATAAATTTATACATTTATAAATATTAAATGTATTATATACATCAAGATACGGACTGTAGCAGAAAGTGATTGATATATATATATTTATATATATATATATATGTTAAATCGCATTTTATTTAAATATTATAGTTTTATTATTGTTATTATTTACCAAAACATCCCAATTTTCGGTAAATGCCACAAAGCGACGTACACGTGAATAACTAAAGGTCGTCCTACAGTTGCATTAAAATTTTGAATTTAATTGACAGTATTTGTGATTATGCGTTTATAATATGTAGTACCTATTCAATTATTTATAACATTCTGCATTTAATATATAAGGTTTGACACGCATTTGTGTAAATTTTTAAAGTATTGTAAAAAACTGAAGAAAACTGAATGTATAATAACGCGAATAGGGTAAATATAGTGATTAAGTACATGGTGATGTATATTTCGTGTAAAATGATGGTAGCAAAAGTTTGATGAAGTGAGTAATTGCTGGAATTAATCAAACTACATCGACGAAATCCCGAATTATGGAATATAAAATGCAAAAGTTATATAGTCCATATTAAATATTAACAGTGGAATAGAAATAATTCACTAAAAATGCACACTGGAAATTGCTCAAGAGGAAAGTAAATATTTTACAAACGAGTTGTATAGAATAACTGAAAAAGGTTATTCCGGAGAACTTCTAATGTTTGGAGAAACTTTCATACTTTTCAGTAAGACGTTTTGATATAGGCCTACTTCCAGTGGCGGCGATAAGGCCCCCGCAGACCCCGCAGCGCGGGGGGGCCCCGACCTTCATGGGGGGCCCCAGTTGGCCCAGTCATGGGACATAAATTGTAACATGAAAAATAAGCGTAAACGAGTTGTAAAACGCTTCTTTGTTGAATTATCAGTTGACCATAGAAATCAGATTATCAGTTTCACTCAGTGAAATCATTTGAAGTAAAAGTTTTCAATGCAACACTAGATATTGTAATAGCTCAGCTACAAATGAGATTCGAAGGATTGCGTTGCATTGTTGATAGGTTTTCATTCCTGACGCCTCAGAATTTAGTAAACTTCTCACAAGAGACAATAGTGGAGAAAAGTAAGGCTCTGGTAATCCTGGTGACCTTTCCACATCACTGCCTGACCAAGTAATATCCTTCAAAGCTCTTATGGCCAAAGAAATTGTACACAAGAAAAGAATTCGAGAAATGATGAATTTACTGGTTGAAGAAAACAGCTGCCTTATGAGTTGCCTCCCAGACTTAACTACAGCTTTGCAGCTTTATTTAACCATACCTGTCACAACAGCTACAGCGGAAAGAAGCTTTTCAAAACTTAAATTAATTAAGTCATACTTAAGAAGTACCATGGCCCAAACTCGGTTGAGTGACTTGGCACTGTTAAGCATTGAGCATGAAGAGACACAGAAAACTAATATCAACGAAGTGGTTGAAAAGTAATTAGCTATTAAAAAAAGAAGACTAGGCTTAGGAAAACAGTGAACTTTGGTTGATCCTCATCTGTAAATATTGATTGTACATTAATTGAGTTCGAGTGTTATTGAATTGGATTAGACTTAAGGAGAACTTGCATAGAGTATATTCAAGAATTTTACAAATTCAGTTACAAACTAATTTAAATGTTTGAAAAAAGCTAGAATGTTACTTTGATATTCGTTTTAAAATAATAAATTTTTAACACTCTGTGTGCGGTACTGTTTCATAGTCTGAATTTAGATCTTTAACGTAAAAATAAATCATTCATTTTATTTTGGTTTTTTTATAGTTTGTATAGAACTTTGTCTGTTTAGCAACAATGAATTTTAAGAGTTTGTACACGTGTAAAACGTCCTTTGCAAATTGCAATCGCTTTGTGATAGACGAGTAAGTATTCACAAACCATTGTTGTGAAACACACGTAAATAGAAACTCATTTGAGTGTTTTCCCCTATTACGTATACAAAATTTAACCATTTTTATAGGGCCCCCTAATTAGTTTCGCGGTGGGCCCCCGTTTCGTTAGCGCCGCCACTGCCTACTTCACTACTGCCACTTCAGTACTGTAATGTGACTACTGAAATAGAGACTGCGCTTTTTATGTTGAACATATAATTTAATCGATACTTGAATTATGTGTCATTTAATCGATAATAATATTGCCAATCGTTTTGCACAATCTTTATTGTAAATTTTTGGATTCCTTAAGAATCTTAGTTCGTATGGTGACTGGCCATCATCGGCAACTGAACAAATACTTTTCCAATACAGTCTGTGCTCTAAATTCACAAAACCAAATGCCTATATACACACTGGCAGCAACGACGCAGCATCGCCGCTATCGACAGGCGTCGCGGCTCCGATTCAGTGTTATCACCAACTTTACGTTCCCTAAATCTGGAAGTATACTATCGTTTGGTAATTCATGTTTAGATAAACGTAATATAAAGTTACATCTGGTTTATGTCTAACCGGTAATTCCTGTATTCAACGTATGATTTTAAGTGCCTATATTGACGTTATAAATAGTGAATTTTTCCGGTGAAGGGTTTGTGAGGATCGGTGAAAAAGTATAACACAAATTTCAAAATATTTGTGTCGACATTTCGACAATATTTATTGTCGTCATCAGGACCTGTGTATGAATACAAAAGAAAATGTCAAACATAACAGATCAATTATTTGAGTGAACGTGTGTGTGTGTGTGTGTGTGTGTGTGTGCGCGCGCGCGCGCGCGCGCGCGTGTATCCGTGTATATGTGAAGAAGTTGAAACACTTTGTTTTACATCATCAAAATAATTGCATTATTACATATCGATTTCCTTAAATACAACGAGAAATTTATGATATTCCAGAACATAATTAATTACAAATACCATTACATTATGAGTAATTTAAATTGTAACATTGTATAAATTATGTTCTGGGATAATTTTTTCGTTGTATTTAAGGAAAACAATATGTAATAATGCAATTATTTTGTTGATGTAAAACAAACTGTTTCAACTCCTTCACATTTATATGGATACACACATACGCACGCGCGCGCGCGCACACACACACACACACACACACACGTTCACTCAGATAATTGATCTGTTGTGTTTTACATTTTCTTTTATATTCATAAACAGGTCCTGATGATGACAATAAATATTGTCGAAACGTCGACTCAAATAATTTAAATTTGTGTTATACTTTTTGACCGATCCTCACAAAACCTTCACCGGAAAAATTCATTGGTTGACGGTCACTGTGAATTTAAGGAGTTATAAGAAATGAAAAAATGAGACTAAAAATCTTCTGAACCGCAGAACTCGCTCAGTGTTTTGAACAAAATACGTTTATTATATATAAACTCAAATTTAAAAATTTTGATTTTTTTAAGAATGTAAGTTCTTTGGATTTATGATTTTCAGCGTTAGCCGAGAAACCTCATAGACTATACGTTATCATAAATTTACATAAGTTTACGAATGTTTCCATACATGTCTGTAATACGTCTGTATGCAATGCTTTCCACAATTGTACGTAAATGATAAAAATATATACAACTTTTATGCAAACATACCTTACAAACCTTTTCAAGGTGTCCCAAAATTTGCAAGGGATGTTGACAGATTTTAATTCTGTCAAATTATTAAAACTATCTGATTAATGTCCAAATATTAAAAATGTTTTGAATAAAATTATAATTAATTCATAATTATGACTAATTCATAATTATAAGATTATCTAAGCCACCGTAGACTTTAAAATTTTCAAAAGTTTTGTTATATTTTTTGAGTTCTATAGTCATAAATTTTTAAAACAAACACTACATTCGAATAGGACTATAATTACAATTTTTCATAGTCTGATACCCGGCTCGAAATTACACAATCATTTGATAGTTTTTATCATTTTTTTTGTCTTTGATGCCCTAAAATTTGAAATTTCCCAAACTGAACACAATGTCTAGATTTTTCTAAAAATTATATTTCATTTTTTACTTTTCATGGATATTTGTTAATAGGTTTTCCATAATGTATTACATTTTGTAAATTTAGTTTTTATTCATACGACTCATAGAACAGTTTCTTTGGACGCACTCTCCAAAACAAAGCTTATAAAACTATTTAACTTCTTGTAAAAGACCTTGTAAGCAAAGCTTAGGTTGCTCGTAAGCCGAAATTTATCACGGTATTTTAATTAATATTATATAATATTTAAGTATATGGTAATGTTCTATTGTCTTCTTTCTCTGCGTTTCCTGGCCTTAGGCACGTTCCTCTTTCGATTTTAAAGGCAATCTTCTTACCTTTTCCAGAATCTTTCAACGGTTCCATTATTACATTATTGAACATAAAGGATGCGCTTAAAATATATTCAGTTAATATTTTGTAAATGTGTGGATCACCTTAGCCGGTAGTGTCTCGTCTGTGCTATTAATCTTCAAACTATTCAAATATGTTTACATTCCAATTTAGTATATAGGCTACTTCTCAAATTATTCTTTTGTAAATAACTCGTTGAGTTTCCTGCAGGCCTTCCACGTAACATCTTCAAATAAATGCACTGCAAGTAGGTTTATTTTCACCTGATGCACGTTTCACAGAAATTATTCTATATCTTCAGGAGTGTTTTTTTAATTGTAATTGAATGTTTCGTTTACACTATAGTTAACCTTGGATAAGTATATAGGTTAACTATATTATAAGCAAAACATCCAATCACAATTAAAAAAAAAAAAAAAACTTCTGAAAATACAGAATAACTTCAGTGAAACGTGCGTCAGGTGAAAATAAACCTACTTGCAGTGTATTTATTTGAAGGTATTTCTCAAATTATCCAACATACGAAATAGTCACCTTCCTTAAAAGAGTTATTTCTAAAATCTCACTTCTTTCAACTCACTAGTAATCGTTGTCCAGTTCTCACACCTGTATGGTAATATCGATTTGGCAATAAACCTACGTAACGTTTAACATTTACTTCTTTAGATATGTGTATCTCCGTCACATCCATAAACTGTATAATTATAAAACAGCGTAATGGAGTAAATTGCTCTATATTTCATCAACACTCACTTATTTATTTTTTTAATTTTGTAATACGTTCTGATTAACGGAACACCTTAAACAACAATTTAATTTCAACATTAGCTGACACTGTAAAATAATATTTAGCTTATATCTAGCTTGTACAAGGAGACGTCGTGTGCCATCTATGATCATTTAGCGTGTCACTGCCACTTCAAAATTGTAACGTAATACAAATTATATTTCAAGTAATTTGTTGTATCCAAGACCTTCGTTGGAACCTCAGATGCGACAGTCAGTGGTAGAAAGGTAACTGTGGAAAATGATAGCAGTGCAAGTTCTTGTATGTATTAGTTAATTAAGGCCAATCAGTAAGAAAGGTAAAAAGAAAATTTTAATTGCTAAAGTAAAGTTTTTATAGGCTATACAAGGCCTAATAACTTAATGACGAATGGATGAGTTAAGTGGCTCTTTGCAGTAGATGACAAAATCAATCAATATAGACTTCAAGAAAGAGAGCGTTACAGTCGTATGAAAGAGCCAGGATTACTCAGGCTAACCATTACGTTACTATCCGAATGGAAGACGGTGTATAGGGCTCCCGAGGAAGATGTGGTCCGTGGGAGAGGCACAGTGGCCTATTTCGTGACGGAGATGATGATTTAACGAGGTTATATCCGCAAGACCAAGATTCAGAATTAATATCGTCAATACTATATGCAAGGATGTTAATAATTACTGTATGTGCAAATGTTGCAGATCATGTCATATATGTTGCTCACACACACACACACACACACACACACACACACACACACACACACACACACACACACACACACACACACAACATGGTAAAACTGCATTCACACTCTTATCAATTGCGATAAAGATGCTGTTCAATGCTGATACACTTTTCACTACTATATGTGTAGGTGTTTCCTTGTATATGCGCCCTTGCGTGTGTTGGGCTACTGTACGTGCTGCGACGTGTGTGTGTGTGTGTGTGTGTGTGTGTGTGTGTGTGTGTGTGTGTGTGTGTGTGTGTGTGTGTGTGTGTGTGTGTGTGTGTGTGTGTGTGTGTGTGTGTGTGTGTGTGGAGGGGGTTGCGGTGTAATGCAAGCAGAAAAAGCTTCACAACTGACGATAACCGCGCTGCTTAACCGTGCTGCTCTTTAGATAAAAGAAAAACTATTATCTGCTTACTACTGCCGCGAGTACAATAGTATTGGAGTGCAGTTCCAGTCTGTAATTTCTGTATTCCCAGATAACGGACGAACAAACGATAATTGCACCGTCGGCCTCGCAGCGAATCGCGATAACATTCCTAAACACACACACATACACATACACACACACACACACACACAAAACACGATCACGTAAAAGTATTGTTTTTCTATTCTCTTTATAAATAGGTATTAGATATTAATTTCCTTATTTTTTAACATTATTATTAATTGACACCAACTAACCTGTAGGAAGGTTGGTGCTTAAACGGGGAGATTATTTTTTTTAAGGGATGAGAAAAGTTCTTATTGTTATATTAATATAAAATAGACTTAAAAGTGGGTAACTTTGCTGAATATATAGTAAAACGATATTTCTACGGGCGAACTAAAGACATTTATTTTGAAAACTGTCGACACTGCCTCAGAAAATAGGACGTCCTAACTTTCGGACGTTCCATTACCGCTTTGGAAAAAGTAAATTTTGTTTACTGTCAATATAAATCTGTGACGTATTTCCGCTGAAGAATACGTTGCAAATAAAAAAAGAAATATGCCTGCCTATAATTAATATACGTTCCATATGTGCATAATAAGTTTATTAATAAAAATTTATAACAACTAAAAATAATTTTAAAATTCTAATTAAATTTTTTATATTTTATTTGTGATTTAAATTATTTCAAAAATTTACATTTAACGATAAATATTGTGTACATACTATTAACCTGTAAGTTTAATTATAACCTGTTGAGTTTAATTAACGATGCCTTCAGTTGGTCACTTGGGCACAACTGACAAGCAATTTTATAGACTTTTATTTAAAACTAGCACACCTAGGACCGGAGAAATTGTCTTATTCTTCACATTCTTCTTCTCTTCTTCCCAAATAATTAAAGTTCTCTGCAGAATACACATGTGATCCCCCTCGTTCTGGTGAAGATATTAATGATAGAACTGTCTCGACAGGAGCAAATGTTCAAGGAAAGTACGCGCAGTACTTAATCGATTCACACACGTTTTAGCATAACTTGGAGATTGAAAATAGGCGTCGATTTCTTATCATGCCTTTGTACGTTATTGAATTAGAACCAAATAAATCTGCATTAACAATTTGTGCACTTAAAAGAAAGCAGCTATTCTTTTAGCTCGGGACAAATGCTAATCACCCAAAAACTACTCCGGACAACATATCGGATTGTCCGTGGGGGGTAAAACCAGACATGTGATAATTATACCATTGTATTTATTGTGCTGCATTTACTTATTTATTTATACATCTAAAATTTTTAGCATCCACCGTCTTCTGTCCCCACACTCTATGACTTGGAGGTACCTATCGCTCAGAGCAGTTGCTGTACCCCTACTCCATGATAGTTTAGTTCTACACCTTTTCCCTCTTTTCTTGGGTGCCCATTTACATACTTCCTTGGGTCGTTTGGTTTCGGGCATTCCGTTTAGACGACTAACCATTTCTATTGCTTTACCTCGATGGATTCTGTGATATCTACAGTTACTCCAGTTCGCATTCTTATTTTATCGTTTTTAACCGTATTTAATCTTGTTAAATTACTACTTCTCTTCCATTACTCAAATTCAAGCTCTCTTAAACTGTCCCTGTTTCTTTTACACTTCCACACTTCTGATCAACAAACAATCACTGCCTCTACTGTGCACTTATTTATTAAACTTTTCTCTCCGTTGGAAACTGCCAGATCCCAAATAACAGAATGCAATCTCTTTAATAGTGGTTATCCTATGCTTCAGGCGCATTTTTGTATCTTCTTCACAGTCAGACTTTTCTGTTATTGTTAATTCTAGATATTTGCATATTTGAGTAGCCACTGCTGTTTAACTTCCCACGAATAGGTCTCTCGCTTGTTTGCCTAGCTATATTCTCAGACGTACCAATAGAGCATAATTCTTCTTTGCGGCAAGTTAAGAGGTGAATTTCGCAGACGTAAATCGTAGAGGCTGTTTATGAGAATTGGTTTCATCGCTTAACTTCTTAGTTTGTGTATCCTGTTGCTAACAGAAAAGCCAAGTGCAGGGCGCCATGTGTTATGTTCCTCGCGATTTACTGTAATAAATAATACTTTTAAATAAGAGAATGCACTAAATGCAATTAGTAATTAGTAAATTTAATTGTAATTAATGTAATAAACAACTAAACAAGAGTATGCTTTCTAAAATTACCAAATGGTAAACGTTTCTACTAATGGAATTAATAACAGATTGCTAACCTGTCAAGAAAATCTATCGCTTTCTGATACCAACGTTACTAGCAAAAATTATTCTGCTTGCTGTTAAACGGCCTTATTTATTTTTGAAAGCTATATGCTATTGGCTTATTTATCCCAGTTTTTGAGTCTGATTTTTTATTAAACGATAACCTGTATTTTTGTCCTGAAAGCATTTGTTATATTGACATTATATTTTGGCAGTAGGCTAGTAGCCCTTCACGAGGGCGAGCACATTAAATAAAATAAAATGAGAAGGTTCAACACAGTCTGTTGGGTTACGCAAGGTCATTGTCTCAGCTGTTGTTAACCGATCGTGTTTACGTCGACACCGCGTATAGAAAACGTTTAGTTTCGAGTGTTATATTACAAACAGTATTATATTCTGCACAGCTTAACGCCACCTTACATTCTGACATCGAAATTGCCCCGTTGCCTTTATCAAGCACACTTCGAAGCTGTTAGCTATCGGCCTTAAATGGAACCAAAGCTTAACACACGCACATATATATGTATCAACAAGTACAGTTTACTTTGAATACTCACGAACAAGCAAGCACACACACACACACACACACACACGTCTAAGTGTACCAGTAATACATTTATGTACACGCTACTATTTATCCATGCGCGTTGGAACGGGCGAACAAAATTCTATACACGTGCGAAATTAATTTTACAGGGAAATAATACCAAATGTATCTTTGATTAAATTCGCCGATTAATTTGAACGTAATTATTATTTTGTAGAGCGTAAACGCAACGCGAGCGGTCGGTCCTCTTTGAGACGTGTATTGAATAGCGTTAATTGAATAATTTTATAACAATTATTCGACGCCGTTTACGATTCTGCAAAAGCGGGAACGTGCCGATGTGTGTAAGGCGTGTAGAAAATACGCCCTTCGTCGGACGTAGTTCTTACATACGACTGTTGTGTTTCATGCGTGCGCACGGGTGTGTGCGCGTGACTGTAAAGACTTAATTTGGAAGCACGATTATTCGGTTACAGTTAAATAACCAGCCACAGAAGTAGATATTAAAAGAAAGGCACCTATAATTTATTCGTAACTTCTAGTCTATAGCCGTAAATCGTCTTCCTCTTGCGTCAGGAAAAGAACGAATTACCTGTTCTAGTCCCAAAAGAAATACATTCACTAAACCAAAGCTTTCTATAAGACTTCCTGCACTTCCTTCAACCGTTTTGTGCTGCGAAATATCCTTAAGCAACCCTCAAGCCTGCATCCTATTCACACGAGGAATCCATCCACCCATGTCTTCCGCAATGGAATCTTGGATATTAGACGTTTACAAATCTGTCTTGGGCGGGAACCCTGTCTGTAATTTTTCCTACCTGAGGTATCTCTTAACCGACTCTTGGTGATTTCGACTCAAACGGAATTAGGTTTTCAGGGCTAGAGAGTCTTTTTTATTTTCGATACTTCAACTGTATTCAACTAGAGAATCAAATAAATTGGCTACGAGACACAGCCATTGAATGAGAAACGAAAAAGTAGGATCAGGCTGCTGAAATGAAGTACATGAGAAGAGGGTATCAAAAAACAATAAATTTAGGCGATGTGGCACAACAAGAGAATTAGAGATACAACCTACCACGAACTTCATAGAGGAATGAGAACTGTGTTAGGGGGCCACTTACAACTTATGGACCGATTAACGATTAAGAACTATGAAAATAATTAAAAAACAATAATTGTAAAGAACAATACAATAGGAAGACCTACACAGAAATGGGGCCAGGTAATTGCTAAAAGTTAAGAGAAGAAAGGGGTATCGTGGGGAGAAGCGAGAGATAAAAGAGCCGTGAAAGTTTGAAATGTAATGTATCGATTGTATTATAAAGTAAATGTATAAGGTACTGATTGAAATGTAATGTATCGATTGTATTATGAAGTAAATGTATAAGGTACTGATTGAAATAATGTGTTATTCATTGATATTGACTGTGTATAATGTAATCTAATACAAATATAAAGTAATGTACCCTAAATCTCTGCGTGAGTGGACAATAAATAAATCTTATGACAAAGTCCACATGAGACATGATCATCTAGGGCATCATAGCCCAAAATACTTATCCTCCCTGTGGATGATAGAATGACCTACTCGTGGGGGGTGGCTGACGCTATTGTCACCTTCCCAGGACCAGTGGAGGGCCTTTGCATAGCAAGTAGATGATTCGAATATGATAAAAAAGTATTCGATCTCCTAAACACCTAGCTACAGCAATTTTCGAACAAACTCATTAATATAATTTATTATTTAACACGTTTAATATGGGATCAATGGGATAACGTAAATCACGCTATTGTGATATTTTACAAACAAGAGCTCATAGGCTAAAACTAATGTCAAATTCAAATTCAGCATATCAAATACACACAAAATCAACTGAAAAAGCCCCGGCACCAAAACATGTGTTGGGCTGTGATAATCTATCAAATCTTTAAAATGATACGTAAGAAAATGCTACTTTGTCTCGTAAATGTCGAGGAACGCGTATCAAACAAATGCCCTTCGATATTAATAAGGCGTTGAAGCCACGGGATATAAACCTTTAATAATATAAATAATGAATACACATTACCTATCTCCTCTGGTACTACGGTATCTGAAGAACCCTGGCCTCCTCAATGATTTTCCTCCATTCTTCTCTGAACAGAGCCTTGTTCCTCCAACCTGCCACCCTCAAATACCCCTCCACATCTTCACACCATCTCCTTCTCGGACATCCTCTCCTCCTTACTACCTCCGGCTTCCTTTCCAATGGCATTTTTGGGCCTCGATCACTTTTCATTTTTACCACGTGCTCCAACCATCTCAGCTTTTGCGCCCTCACTGCCGCAACTATGTCCGCCTCTCCATAAAGGTCTCTTACATCACGATTCTTTCTTATCTTCCACTTCTTTCCGTCCCACACTGGTCAATAAATTCTTCTCAGAATTTTCCTCTCGAATACACCAAGGTTTTTAATATCTTCCAAATGCAGCACCCATGTCTCGCTTGCATATGTTACTATATGTTACTACAGGTCTGATTACCGTGGTGTATTTTTTTTTAAATATTTTTTTATACATTCCTGGATTGGAATATATTTTTAATGCGTAGTACCTTCTGTTTCCTGCTACTGTTCTTGCCTTGATTTCTTCGCTTGTTAATGATTACACATTAATATAATTACACACACACACACACACACACACACACACATTTACGTTCACATTATTCTTATTGTTTAAAGATTAATAAAAAAATTATTAATAGTAAATAAATTATATTTCTGCAGGCAGTAATATAAAAGTTGTAGAAACACTGTAAATAAAATAATAAAAAATATATTCTTGTTTACAAAAATATAAAATATTATTTATTATTATTATTATTATTAGTATATATAATGCAATCAATATTAAGATATAAGATTAAGAATATCTGGAACGTCTACTCAGGCCTCGCCTACTAGCAGCTATTCGGGATGCGGAAGATCTGTCAGCTAGGCAGTACGGGTTCAGAACGACCAGATCCACCATTGGAGCCATACAGGAGATCTTGAATGCCATCCAGGTGGCCCAGCGGGGTAATCACTTCTTCAGAAGGACGGTGCTACTCGCTACACTGGACGTACGCAACGCCTTTAATTCGGCCAGGTGGACAGACTTGCTAGCGGCTTTGGAGGACGTCTTTCAAGTGCCGGACTACCTGCTCCGAATAATACGAAGTTAGCTGAGGGACAGGGAGCTCCGGTACGACACAGCAGATGGTCCACGCAGCAGAAAATAACAGGAGGCGTAGCTCAGGGGTCTATCTTGGGCTCTGACTTGTGGAATGCATTCTATGTGGAATCCTCCGGATGGAGATGCCAGACGATACCTTTCTGGTAGCATATGTTGATGACGTGGCTGCCGTGATCATCGCGAGAGACGCAGAGGAGGCGCAGCGCATGCTGAACCAGGTCACACCTGGATGGAAGAACACGGCCTGATACTAAGCTCTCCTATTGGGAGCAAATCCGATGTTCTTCGGAGAAAGCCGCTTAGGTCGTTGCTGCGCTGAGCAGGCTAATGGCGAATATCGGAGGCCCCGCTGCGGGAAGACGGCGACTGTTGATGTCGGTGACCAACTCGATTCTCCTGTACGGATGCGAGGTCTGGGCCGACGCACTGAAGCAATAAAAATACCTCAAGCAGATGGCCGCGGTACAACGAAGAGTAGCACTTCGAATTCCAAGCTCCTACAGAACGGTGTCGGAATGAGCAGTGTTGGTCATCGCTGGAGTAATGCCAATAGATCTGATGGCCAAGGAGAGGAGGAGGGTCTACGAGACCAAGGAAGACTTGGGGGTAGTAGAAGCAAGAACAATGGCCAGGGCACACTCCATGCGGAGCTGGGAACTACGATGGGAGCAAGTGAGTCGAGCCAGGTGGACGGCGAGGTTGATTGCGAACCTCCCTGAATGGGTGGACAGAACGCACGCGAGGTAGATTATTACCTTACTCAATTCATGACAGGGCATAGTTATTTCTGTGCATACCTGCGAAGGGTGGGTAAGATGGAGGATCCGTCGTGCGTGTACGACGACTCAGACTCTAATGACGCTCATCACACTTTCTTCGAGTGTCAACGGTGGGTGCTGGAGAGGCGAGGACTGGAATCGGAGAATGGACCCATGACGCCTGATAACATCATAGGCGTCATGCTCAGCAGCAAAGAGAACTGGGACATGGTTGTGACCTTCGTGAGGATGGTCCTACGGCAGAAGAAGCCTGAACTGGACCCTCTCACAAGTCGATGATATAGACAAAGCTGTAGGAGCCTAGTAGGCGCAACACGAGGTGCCATCCTGAAGCCATACGAATAGTTGTCCCAGGGGGGGGGTTCCCTGCCTGTAAAGTGGAGGTTTTTTGGTGGGTGCGAGTCCCACACACCGGGAGACCAGCCGGGTTTCTCCTGACGGTGCATAATGCATTTTTCCTCTCCCGCAAAAAAAAAATGTTAAGATAAGATTATTATTACAACGCCAGGTTTTCTGACTTGATCTACAAATTTCGCTTTCCGTCTTGTTGAATCATTGGCCTCCCCCATCAGTTTCCAATATTTATTTTTCTCCTTTCAGTCGTCCAAGACCTCAGTTCTTCTTCTTTCAATCTCTGGAGTTCATTTCACCTTTCTCTCAATGATATGCAGCAGGCAATTTCCTCCCCTGACGTGCACGATTCAGTTATTTTTCCTATGACGAACCGTATTCAGGATTGATCTCTACGAGTCCACTGTTCTGTTATAAATAAAATGAAAAACTGTATACGCAGGAATGTACACACCCACCCACACCCACCCACACACACACACACACACACACACACACACACACACACACACACACACACACACACACACACACACACACACACACACACACACACTTATCTGACACGGAATGTGGAAATAAATAATATATTATACGCGCTCATTTATTTCTAATAACAATATAATTTTTTTCCATAAGGAGCAATATTGTACTTAACAGTAATACGACTTCGCAAATTCAAAATATCCTTAGTGGCATTCTCACACAAAGTACTTGGCATGGTTACAACCAGTATACGACACCTATAGCATTATGTGTCGCATTCAATACGTAATTTAAATATTTATATTACGCAGTTGATATATTTAGCCAAATTATACGTAAATTAATTAGTTTCTGCTTCGGGCGATGATTTTTTGCGGTAACAAATTAACCAGTTTGTTTCTGTTACTGAAAATAATTAAAATTATTACCGTGATCGCGAACTCATTACGCAAATGCAAAAATAAAATATGTAAACAAAAAAAATTTAATTACTTTTTATTTACAGTAAGCGTTACGTTAACTAAAAAGTTCAATGAATATAGCCTTTTCGTTAAAGCTGACTGTAGTCTATTAATGTTAACACGATCTTTAGTTGTACAAAGGAAAATTTAACAGAAATATTTTTGTTTGTTTCCATCGTTTTAGATCTTTAGGCAATCTGGCAGTCTCCTTTGGTTTCTTTGGCTTTTTCTCAACTTTTTGCTGTTTATTAGTGGACTACTTTGTTCTATTCCATCAAAACTACATAGGATGGTATTAAATTCTACTTTTTAAAAGAAATTTATCATTTAGGCAAACAGTTTCCGCCCGCAAGGATATTCAAAACCGGTAACGGTAAATGATAAATGATATACTCTCGCAGGCGGTTATGAAATGAGACGAGGAGAGGTCAACACGCCTCAGAAGCCTAAATTAAAAATACTTAAAGTTTACTCAATTCCTATTATATACTGTAAATTATTACTTCCATGTTATATAAGGAAATGGAAGTATGGTGATGGCGAAGAAAATCTTGTTTGAGATAGGGGTTGATTCTGATTGTACTACCCTCAAAACATGAAGAAAAGTTTTTTCGAAAAGTGTCTGTGTAGAATTTTTTTATGGGGAACGATAACTGCCGCAAATTAAAACACAATCAAATAATGTTTTGCATATGTACCTGAGTTGTAGAGGACTCAAGGTCTACTGATTTTGATGAGGATCGGTTAAGGGGAAGGGGTAGTTTACCAGCAACGTTTTATGTTTTAACAAGGGTAGTTTTTTCTATGAGGAACGATAACTGCCGTAAATTCAAACACAATCAAATAATGTTTTGCATATGTGCCTAAATTATAGAGGACTCAGTACCTCTTGATTTTGTTGAAGATCGATTAAGGGGAAGTGGTAGTTTACTAGCAACGTTTTATGTTAAAGCAAGAGTAATTTTTACTTCCATATTCCTTAAGGAAATGGAACTATGGTGATGGCAAAAAAAATCATGTTCGAGATTGTTGCAGATTCTGATTGTACTACACTCAAAACATGAAAAAAAGTCGTTTTCCAAAAAGTGTCTGTGTGTCTATGTGTAGATTTTTTCTCTATGGCAAACGATAACTGCAGCAAATTCAAACAGAATCAAACAATTTTTTGTATACAGCCCTTATTTGTAGAGTACTCACGACCTATTGTTTTTGGTGAAGATCGGTTGAGGAAAAGGGGTAGTTTACCTGCAACGGTTTTTTTTATCAAGGGAAATTTTTTTTTTGGCGAACGATAACAGCCGCAAATTCAAACAGAATCAAATAATGTTTCGTATACAGCCCTGAATTGTAGAGTTCTCAAGACCTATTGTTTTTGGTGATGATCGGTTAAGGGAAAGGGGTAGTTTACCTGCAACATTTTTTTAACAAGGGTATTTTATATGGCAAACGATAACAGCCGCAAATTCAAACAGAATCAAATAATGTTTTGTATACAGCCCTGATTTGTAGAGTACTCAAGACCTATTGTTTTTGGTGACGATCGGTTAAGGGGAAGGGGTAGTTTACCTGCAACGTATTTTTATCAAGCCTATTTTATATGGCAAACGGTAACAGCCGCAAATTCAAACAGAATCAAATAATGTTTTGTATACAGCCCTGATTTGTAGAGTACTCAAGACCTATTGTTTTTGGTGACGATCGGTTAAGGGGAAGGGGTAGTTTACCTGCAACGTATTTTTATCAAGCCTATTTTATATGGCAAACGGTAACAGCCGCAAATTCAAACAGAATCAAATAATTTTTTGCATACATCACTAAATTGTAGAGGTCTCAATGACTTTCGATTTTGGTGAAGATCGGTTAAGGGGAAGGGGTAGTTTACCGGCAACCTTTTACGTTTTAACAACAGTAAAGTACTTGAAAATTCATTTAAACTTTTTCAAACAATGGTAATTGTTAAAAATAAAATAATTTTGTTGCCAGGCAATAAAATTATAATTTTTTCATTTTAATGTAAATTGTGTACGAGTTAATATCTTTATATATATAATTCTTCTGTACTTGTGTATGTCACTGAACTCCTCCATGTATAAAATAATATATCGTTCGTGGCAGGTAAGCATATCTCAGTTATGTAATGTTTACGTTTCCATTTTATTATTATGCCTACAGCAATAAAAAGGCAGGTAAGACACACACACACTCACACACACACAATTCACGTTATTTCTGGCCTCACTCATGTTTATTTTCTTACATTTGCACGCTTTTTAAATGGAAAGTGCCGAAACCCACACCAACATAACGCTTGCAAGCCGAAAAAATGGACATCAATTTGCTTCCTGTGGATCGCTGGGCAATGTAACTGCACGTGTTTACAGAGGAACGATTCATAGACAGACTTTTCGTCTTTAGGGAATGAACCCTCTGCAAGATGCTGAGGGTCCATGAGTGACTTCGGAGCGCTCCTTCTTTTTCGCGTGTTTGTTCTGTGAAACATACACTGTAGATTCGCAGCTTTACTCTAAGCAACGATCAATAGGAAATGTTGAAAATTTTTGTCCACAGTGTACCCTCATTCACACTAAACCTGCTCTGATGTTTTAATTACGGACATCATAATATTACTACTTAATGGAGATCAATCATTAACTTATACAAGCCATTAATTTTATGCATATATTTTATATATATGTGTACAACGTTATCAGCAACAAAGAAGTAGTTTTTGTTAAAATTCCTTCCCGGGATATTTGGCCGTAGTCCAATGTTTTCTACAAAACCAGACGTTTCGACAATGCCATCGACTTCCATTATCAGTGAAAATCGAGTGCGATAACGTGAGGTGGTATACGTTAGTGACCACAGTACTGTGGTTAAGGCTGAAGCAGTAAGTAGAAAGAAGTAGTTTCTATGGTAATATTTCATTTCGAAAATGATTTTAAATATAAATCTTAGAATATGGAAGTCATGTATGGTTCTCCATACCGATATTTCTATGACGAACGATAACTGCCGTAAATTCGAACAGAATCAAATAATTTTTTTTACATGTGTGCCTGAGATGTAGAGGTCTCAAGACTTATTGATTTTAGTGAATATCGGTTAAGGGGAAATGGTATTTTACCAGCAAATTTTTATGTTTTTGCAAGAGTAAAGTACTTAATTTTGATAACTGAAGTATCCTGAGAATAAGGTGTTAATAATCCACTGTAGAAACGTATATGAAATATCTATAAATAAAAAGGTTATTTGCAGGGGGTGGAGGTAATTGTCTATAAATGAAAATGAAAGTTGAAGGGGGGGATAATTTTTATTTATATCTCATATGTACTACGTTATCGGCAACAAAGAAGTAGTTTGTTGTTAAAGTTACTTCCTTCCCGGGCTATTTTGCCGTGGTCCAATGTTTTCTACAAAACCAGATGTTTCGGTAGTGCTAGTGCTATCGACTGCCATCATCAGTGAAAATCCAGTGCTCTAACGTGAGGTTGTATACGTTAGTGACCACAGTACTGTGGTTGAGGCTAAAACAAGAAGTAGAAAGAAGTAGTTTCTACGGAAATATTTCATTTCGAAAATGATTTTAAATATAAATCTTAGAACATGGAAGTCATGTATGGTTCTCCATACCGATTTTTGTATATATGTTTCATTATTTACGCCGTTTACACCTGCTAAGAGACCTCTCACATTAGCATTTTACGTTTAATTATTATTGTTAATTCTACTACAAAACATACATACTTCTAATAATAGATGTAATAGGTATATAACTATGTCTAACGTATATCTCCTTTCACGTTCGGGATCGGCTTTACACTATAAGATCTATACACTTACCAGAGAACTTGTAAATACACAAAAAACACACACATACACAGATCAATTAATCTAGGTTCGTTTCTTTTTATCCCTGACGGAGGGAAAGTACGATAGAAATGTCTTTGTAAATAATGGCAGTGAATTTCATATTAACGAAATGCGTCAAACAAAGTGATATCTGTGCACGGTGAGAGATATTTATGTTATTTACCTAACGACACAAGTTATTTCGTGGCAAGGAAAACTGGTTTACCAGTCGATAACGTCAATGCGTGGCTTGGAATACGGAAACACAAACAAACCTTATAAACAAAGATGTCTAGAAATTGTTATAATAAGAAAGTATGATCTTGGTGATTATAAAATGGCTTCTACAGCAATAATTACATAACGTAATGAGGTATTTATTAACTTAAAAAGTAAGGAAAATTAATTCTTGCATGGACAACAAACACACACTACATTTATATTTATTGTATATAATTAAGGCTCATATATATATGTGTATGTGTGTGTGTGTGTGTGTGTGTGTGTGCGCGCGTGCGCGCGCGCCGGTATATAAATTGTGAAATAATTATTCTCTTATGGAAGTGTTAAAAGTTTATACAGTTTGACCTTGCGTTTTACGGAATCAACAACAGAGACTCAGTCATTGATTTACTGCTCACTTAAACCAAAAAGATTAAATGCTGGTGTAAGTCGATAAATACTTTAATTAAACGACGAAAGCGAGTTATCAGATTTATCTCGACAGTTTGGTCTTTGTCTGTCTGCCGAGCTATTTCCGGTATGTCTCAGATAACTTTTGAATAAGTGAAACCGATTTTCGTAAAACTGAGCTTGAACTTTATCCGATGGACTCTGTTCTTTTGTAAAACTGATCCTCTTAAAAAAAAAAAAAAATCATCAGGCAAAAATGTAAGGCGTAGTACTTTGGAAAAATCTCAAAAATCCATGTGGGGGTAACGAATTGAAGAGAATTTTACCTGAAATCTAAAAATAATCTTCAGTTTTGGAAATTAAAAACGTTTGGATACTAGGGCACAAAGAAAGAGTTAACTTTTGAAAAATTTTTACAAATCTGTGCCACTTATCGGAGACTATAAAGAAAGTTTTAATCCAAACGCGAATGCTGTGTTTACTTTAAACGTTTTTATCTTCATGGACACCATAGCAAAAAGGGAGTCAAAATTTTGAAAAATTATATCCGTCTATGCAGGTGATATTAAGACAACTGCTGTCAATTACAACGCTCTAAGTTTTTGTTTTTTTGTATAAAATAATTAACCTTTATTCTAAGCATGTTATTTTTAACCTCCCTATTTACATGTATAGATGTAAAAGCATAAAAAAATAAAGAAACTGGAAAAAACAAAAAAAAAAACAAAAATGTACGAAATGGTGTATGGTCTTGGCTAACGCTAAGACTTATGCATACAAGAACATCCTCACAGGTTTAGATAATCAATTTTTCTTAAAAGTACGCAATAGTTTAATATATAGCAGGGCTTCTACGGGCAGACTTGTCTTTACTCTTAGTTCTATGCGGAAAATCTAGATTTCTGTTCCCTTCCTACTGAGGGAACATGGGAGCATGGCGTAGACAAATAGTGACATAGTCATGACACTGAAGATATCACGCAATACAGACAGCTTAGTCCAAGGTCTAGCAGCCAGAGAAAATTACTAACATTAATGTTAATTAATTAATTTTTATGTAATAATAAACGTATTTTGTTCTAAACTATTAGTGAGCTCTAGTCTATCTATACATTAATATACAGCGTTACCGATTCACAACCTATATTTTTGTCCTTCAATCCATCCTATTCCGTTAACTCTCTTTCTCCAATTTTCCTTCCGATGCCTTCTGTCCACTTTCTCTGCGTGTACACGATTTGCTTAACCGCTTGACTGTCGTGTTCTGTACATATTCGCACCACATTAAATGTTGCGACTGAATGAAATCTGTTAATGTATACGGGGTATTCCCAACTTTACACAGACTCTTAAGTTTTATTAGTCTACAGAAATCCATTTTCGCGGATTTTAATACGTTTTCATGTCTTGATTTTATTTGTTGTACCTCATTCTCATGAGTTGTAATACATTTTAACATTATAATAGTCGATAAAGTAACGATTTACAATTTGATAAAACAAACATAAGCCTCTACGTGACGTAGGCAACCGATTAAGATGGAAGCCGATATCGTTTAGTAGGAATATAGTTTCTTAAGTAACAATACATATGTCAACACTGTAATACAACAGAACTCGGCTCATTATTGTAAACGAAATGCTTTTTTTTTGTTGAACTCAATATTAGGTAACTTTAAATTATTAAATACATTACTAAAAGGAAGAGTGTTCTACTGTTTTTTAGGTAAAATAACAATTAGAAAGCATACAGTTCAAAAATAGTGTTCGTAAACTCTAAAAATTGTGAATACTGCATTAATTTTACTTCCATGTTCCTTAACGAAATGGAAGTATGGTGATGGCAAAAAAATCGTGTTCTAGATTATTGCAGATTCTGATTGTACTACACTCAAAACATGAAAAAAGTCGTTTTTCGAAAAGTGTCTGTGTGTCTGTCCGTCTGTCTGTCTGACTGTAGATTTTTTTCTATGGCAAACGATAACAGCCGCAAATTCAAACAGAATCAAATAATTTCTTGCATACAGCCCTGATTTGTAGAGTACTCACGACTTATTGTTTTTGGTGAAGATCGGTTGAGGGAAAGGGGTAGTTTACCGGCAACGGTTTTTTTATCAAGGGTATTACTTCCATATTCCTTAAGGAATGGAAGTATGGTGATGGCAAAAAAAATCGTGTTCGAGATTGTTGCAGATTCTGATTCTACTACACTCAAAACATGAAAAAAAGTCGTTTTCCGAAAAGTGTCTGTCTGTGTGTCTGTCTGTCTGTCTGTGTGTCTGTCTGTAGATTTTTTTTTTTGGCAAACGATAACTGCCGCAAATTCAAACAGAATCAAATAATTTTTTGCATACAGCCCTGATTTGTAGAGTACTCGCGACCTATTGTTTTTGGTGAAGATCGGTTGAGGGAAAGGGGTGTTTACCTGCAACGGTTTTTTTTTATCAAGGGAAATTTTTTTTTTTTTTGGCAAACGATAACAGCCGCAAATTCAAACAGAATCAAATAATTTTTCGCATACAGCCCTGAATTGTAGAGTTCTCAAGACCTATTGTTTTGGTGAAGATCGGTTAAGGGAAAGGGGTAGTTTACCTGTAACGTTTTATGTTTTAACAAGGGTATTTCCTATGGCAAACGATAACAGCCGCAAGTTCAAACAGAATCAAAAGATTATTTGCATACAGCCCTAAATTGTAGAGTTCTCAAGACCTATTGTTTTTGGTGAAGATCGGTTAAGGGAAAGGGGTAGTTTACCAACAACGTTTTTTTAACAAGGGTATTTCCTATGGCAAACGATAACAGCCGCAAGTTCAAACAGAATCAAATAATTTTCTGCATACAGCCCTGATTTGTAGAGTACTCAAGATCTGTTGTTTTTGGTGAAGATCGGTTGAGGGGAAGGGGTAGTTTAGCTGCAACGTTTTTTTTTCTATGGCAAACGATAACTGCCGCAAATTCAAACAGAATCAAATAAGGTTTAGCATGCATCCCTGAATTGTAGAGGTCTCAAGGACTTTCGATTTTGGTGAAGATCGGTTAAGGGGAAGGGGTAGTTTACCTGCAACCTTTTACGTTTTAACAAGAGTAAAGTACTTGAAAATTTATTTAAACTTTTTGAAACAATGGTAATTGTTGAAAATAAAATAATTTTGTTGCCAGGTAACAAAAATAAAGTCATTTTGATTATAAAATATAAATATTTACAAGAAAAGAATTTTCAGTTTTCAAAATTTAAATATATTTTTATAAAACAATTGGTTCTTCATTGAGGTGGGGACTTGACGACAGTGACAGGGCTTTCCACCAAATTCAGCAGAGTGACAGGTAGGCCCAACTCTGATTGGCTCCTCAGATTTCCCCAGCGTTAGTAGGTTCTATGAAAATATTTTATTTCAAAAATGATTTTAAATATAAATCTTAGATATGTTTTATAAATCTCATGTTTTATGTTTTAACATGGGTAATTTTTTATATGACGAACCATAACTGCCGTAAATTCAAACAGAATCAAATAACTTTTTACATATGTGCCTGGGCTATAGAGAACTCAATGTCTGTTGATTTTGGTGAAGATCGGTTACGGGGAAAGGGCAGTTTACCGGAAACATTTTTTGTTGTAACATGAGTAAAGTACTTAATTTTGATAAAGTATCCTGATAAGATCTTAATAATCCACTGTAGAAACGTAGATGAAATATCTATAAATGAAGAGGCTAGTTGAACGGGCTGGGGTAATTTTCTATAAATCAAAATTATAGTTGAAGGGGGAGGGGATAATTTTTTTTTATATGTGTACTACGTTATTGGCAACAAAGAAGTATTTTTTTGTTAAAATTCCTTCCCTGGCTGTTTGGCTGAAAATGATTTTAAATATAAATCTTAGAATATGGAAGTCATGTATGGTTCTCCATACCGATTTTTTTTTTTGGCAAACGATAACAGCCGCAAATTCAAACACAATTAAATAATGTTTCGTATACAGCCCTGAATTGTAGAGTTTTCAATACCTATTGTTTTTGGTGAAGATCGGTTAAGGGAAAGGGGTAGTTTACCGGCAACGGTTTTTTTATCAAGGGTAATTTTTCTTTGGCAAACGATAATAGCCGCAAATTCAAACAGAATCAAAAGATTATTTGCATACAGCCCTAAATTGTAGAGTTCTCAAGACCTGTAGTTTTTGGTGAAGATCGGTTAAGGGAAAGGGGTAGTTTACCAGCAACATTTTTTTAACAAGGGTATTTTCTATGGCAAACGATAACAGCCGCAAATTCAACCAGAATCAAATAATTCTTTGCATACAGTCCTGATTTGTAGAGTGCTCAAAACCTATTGTTTTTGGTAAAGATCGGTTAAGAGGAAGGGGTAGTTTACCGGCAACGTTTTTTTATCAAGGGTAATTTTATATGGCAAACGATAACAGCCGCAAATTCAAACAGAAGCAAATAATTTTTTGCATACGTCCCTGAATTCTAGAGATCTCAAGGACTTTCGATTTTGGTGAAGATCGGTTAAGGGGAAGGGGTAGTTTACCAGCAACCTTTTACGTTTTAACAACAGTAAAATACTTGAAAATTCATTTAAACTTTTTGAAACAATGGTAATTGTTAAAAATAAAATAATTTTGTTGCCAGGCAATAAAATTATAATTTTTTCATTTTAATGTAAATTATGTATGAGTTAATATACATGTATAAAATAATATATCGTTCGTGGCAGGCAAGCATATCTCAGTTATGTAATGTTTACGTTTCCATTTTATTATTATGACTACCGCAATAAAAAGGCAGGGAAGACACACACACAAAATTCGCGTTATTTCTGGCCTCACTCATGTTTATTTTCTTACATTTGCACGCTTTTTAAATGGTAAGTGCCGAAACCCATACCAACATAACGCGTGCAAGCCGAAAAAGTGTCCAGCGTGGATAGCGATTTGCTTCCTGTGGATCGCTGGGCAGTGTAACTGCACGTGTTTACAGAGGAACGATTCATAGACAGACTTTTCGTCTTTAGGGAATGAACCCTCTGCAAGATGCTGAGGGTCCATGAGTGACTTCGGAGCGCTCCTTATTTTTCGCGTGTTTGTTCTGTGAAACATACACTGTAGGTTCGCAGCTTCATAGGAACGCTGCAACTAGGAACACTGTAGCAACGCTCATTAGGAAATGTTGAAAATTTTTGTCCACGGTGTACCCTCATACACACTAAACCTGCTCTGATGTTTTAATTACGGACATCATAATATTAAAACTTTGGAAACTTGAGCACTACTTAATGGAGATCAAACATTAACTTATACAAGCCATTAATTTTATGCAATTTTTTACTTCCATATTCCTTAAGGAATGGAAGTATGGTGATGGCAAAAAAAATCGTGTTCGAGATTATTGCAGATTCTGATTATACTACACACAAAACATGAAAAAAAGTCGTTTTCCGAAAAGTGTCTGTGTGTGTGTCTGTCTGTGTGTCTGTCTGTTTGTGTGTCTGTCTGTAGATTTTTTTTTTTGGCAAACGATAACTGCCGCAAATTCAAACAGAATCAAATAATTTTTTGCATACAGTCCTGATTTGTTGAGTACTCACGACCTATTGTTTTTGGTGAAGATCGGTTGAGGGAAAGGGGTAGTTTACCGGCAACGGTTTTTTTTTATCAAGGGAAATTTTTTTTTTTGCAAACGATAACAGCCGCAAATTCAAACAGAATTAAATAATGTTTCGTATACAGCCCTCAATCGTAGAGTTTTCAGGATCTATTGTTTTTGGTGAAGATCGGTTAAGGGAAAGGGGTAGTTTACCTGTAACGTTTTATGTTTTAACAAGGGTATTTCCTATGGCAAACAATAACAGCCGCAAATTCAAACAGAATCAAATAATGTTTTGCATACAGCCCTAATTTGTAGAGTACTCAAGACCTATTGTTTTTGGTGAAGATCGGTTAAGGGGAAGAGGTAGTTTACCTACAACATTTTTTTGTCAAGCGTATTTTCTATGGCAAACGATAACAGCCGCAAATTCAAACAGAATCAAATAATTTTTTGCATACGTCCCTGAATTGTAGAGATCTCAAGGACTTTCGATTTTGGTGAAGATCGGTTAAGGGGAAGGGGTAGTTTACCTGCAACCTTTTACGTTTTAACAAGAGTAAAGTACTTGAAAATTTATTTAAACTTTTTGAAACAATGGTAATTGTTAAAAATAAAATAATTTTGTTGCCAGGCAATAAAATTAAAATTTTTTCATTTTAATGTAATATAATATTTTTCATTTAATACGGCAATAAAAAGGCAGGTAAGACACAAACACACACACACACAATTCACGTTATTTCTGGCCTCACTCATGTTTATTTTCTTACGTTTGCACGCTTTTTAAATGGAAAGTGCCGAAACCCACACCAACATAACGCGTGCAAGCCGAAAAAATGGACATCAATTTGTTTACTGGCGAAGCTAGTAGTTAATGAATGGGTAGGCAAAAATCTTATCTTAAATTTTTTTAAGGAATCACTAAAAGGACGGTGGGTCAAATCGGACGCTGAGGTAGAGTTTGCTGTAACCGAATGGTTCCACAAACAGCCGTAAGAATTTTACTAGCAGGGAATCTACAGGTTAGCGCAACAGTGGAACTCATGTCTTAATGTTATTGGAGACTTCTTTTAAAATCGTTGAATAAAAAATGCTTTACAGCTCTATACGTGTGTCTATTGAACAATCCTTGTATTAGTCATACACAATAATACAACTGATTGAACTTCAAATTTTTAAACTTGATTAGTTTCTATATATATGTTTAATGTTACAAATAATTCAAATAACAATCTTGATCATCTGTTAGTTCAGCGGAATAACAGTGACACTTTTAATAACCGCATAAAATAAACACTTAGAAACAACACAGGCTCTTTAACTTAACTGTTTGGACCACAGAAGTGAGGCATGCCTCAACGCTCTATGTGTACAGCGCGGGACAATCCCCCCTCCCTACACTTCCCTATCACACCACTACATTGCTTACATACGATGTATACAAAAAACGCTGAGGCAAGTTCAGGTTGCCTCATTCGCTTTAAACGAACTATGCCGAACCTCACCTGTCACCATCTAGCGGTCGCTCAATAAAGCACGTTTCGGTTTAATAAATTTGACAGTCGCAGTAACAATGTATAATCTTTACGTTATGTAGTTCATACGTATTTATAATTTTTATTCTACAGAATTTTTTAGGGTAGGCATTGCCTCAATTGCCTCCATGTAACTTCGCCACTGATATATATGTGTACAACGTTATCGGCAACAAAGAAGTAGTTTTTGTTAAAATTCCTTCCCGGGATATTTGGCCGTAGTCCAATGTTTTCTACAAAACCAGACATTTCGGCAGTGCCATCGACTTCCATCATCAGTGCAAATCGAGTGCGATAACGTGAGGTGGTATACATTAGTGACCACAGTACTGTGGTTAAGGCTGAAGCAGTAAGTAGAAAGAAGTAGTTTCTATGGTAATATTTCATTTCGAAAATGATTTTAAATATAAATCTTAGAATATGGAAGTCATGTATGGTTCTCCATACCGATATTTATATATATTGTACAACGTTATCGGCAACAAGGGAGTAGTTTTTGTTAAAATTGCTTCCCGGGATATTTGGCCGTAGTCCAATGTTTTCTACAAAACCAGACATTTCGGCAGTGCCATCGACTTCCATCATCAGTGCAAATCGAGTGCGATAACGTGAGGTGGTATACGTTAGTGACCACAGTACTGTGGTTAAGGCTGACGCAGTAAGTAGAAAGAAGTAGTTTCTATAGTAATATTTCATTTCGAAAATGATTTTAAATATAAATCTTAGAACATGGAAGTCATGTACGGTTCTCCATACCGATATTTTAATTAAATTTGTAACCACAATTACTAAATGACGAATACTTAAGTTCTAGTTTAAAGATAATGTATGTTTCCATAGATATCTATAATCTACAACAAACACATTTTACAAATATACATAACTCATAACAATAAATACATTTATTATATCATATTAAATGTTTATGAGGAGGATCAATCTAAAAAACAATACAGGTGTGTGTGGTAAATGTATGGAGAAGTTTTATTAACTTTTACAAATTTCCGTAAAAGTTTTCACGGCTCGATTTGCTCGTCCACCCGCACGTACGCGGACAAATAATACGTACGTCTTCTCTGGCATACCCAAGTCAGATAAGTAACAAGGACACACAATATATACTACACACATTAACAACATTCTTCCTCCCCCTCGCATGGCTTGCCCCCGGGCGTGGGTTAAAATGTTGGCTAATATCGCTCTGGCTGGGGTGGGGCGTGAGTTCTATCACGGCCGGAGGGCGCAACAGGTCTATGACCTAATGCCTGAAGTGGAGAAGAAGAAGAGGAAGAAGAAGAAGAAACATCCGTTGGTGCATCCAAAAATTATCGTGAGACATACACCAGACAGACAGAGAAATGCCAAACAGTCGAGCGAAAACTGAAAACTTGCTTCATCTGTTCCATTACACACCAATATATTTTAACGCTATAAAGCAATTATATCTCGCTGTTGTAACAACATCCGATATTTAATAAAATTTATCTGTGTGGCAAAATGAATCATCAAACACGAATCAATTTCAAAAATCGCGCTATGCATTTCCACTAAAAACTAAGTGGCCCTGGCTAGATTTTTTATGCTAAGAACTTTCCAGAATTCTCTAGAACATATGAGAATTTTCTGCAACCCTTACGCAATTTACATTTCTTTTTCTCAGTCTAGGTTTTTGACGTATTTAATACATATTTAAATTGACATATACAATGTCTTAAAATAACTTTAATAAACTCATAAACTCTAATTTATATATAATAAATGTCAATTTATTTTATAGACTGTTCTCTCTAAAGGCATTTTCTCTAATAAGCTAATATGTAAAGCCATTATTTTTTTTGTATCATATTAATTATTTCACAAATGAATAACGAAATATTCTCAACCATTATTTATTAAACAGTTTTGCAGGATGTATGTACAGACACATAATCTCATTATAAACTTTATAACCACCATATTTGCCGTATCACCATTGTTCCGGCTTTTTTTAGTATTTTTAGTGTTTAAGTGTGAATTGTGCACACTAAAATTGCTGTGCTATAAAATTTGTGTATACTAAGACATAGTGAATGAATCGGGAATTTTTAATTTTCCCCTAATTGAAAAATTATTTAATATAAAAATGTATCCAATCATAAATGAACTTCGTTGAAAACAGTGAGCGAGTTCTGCAGCTCAGGTTGCTTACTAATTCTTGTTCACAAAAAAGCGGTGTTAACGCTTTTCTAGATAAACAGTATCCATACAATTAAATCCACGTTAACAAGAGTTATTTGTGACACTTTTTCAAAATAATTCACATATAACACAACGCTTAAAAACACTACCTAGTTTTTTTCTACAATTCCCAGAATTCTTTGCCTTCCTGCGAAATTATAATTTTAATATCTCCAAGAAACGTTTGAATTAGTTGAGGCTCAATCGAGCCATCATTGAAGTGTATAGAATATTCCAGGAGTTAAGTTACTAATGTGAATGCATTCTGTTTGCTCTCATTTAAGTGTTACTGTATTCCAAACGTTTAACACTATGTAATAACTAAACTTTATTAACGTTCTTAGTGTTAAACATACGGGTTTATAATTAGCTCTCTCCATCTACTGAGTCCTCTTAATTTATTATCATTGAACTCTTAATTTACAAACAGAAATTTTAGATTTATTATAGAAGTCATAAAATTGATTCAAGAGTTTTTTACATTCTTCAGAATTTTGTAAACCATCTGTTGTTTTTTTTTGTGATAGAGTCTTCACAAATAAACAAGATTATTTCTCAGTGATACTGATGCGCATTCAATACCATTCAATATCATTCAGTACACTCAAATTTTTATTTTTATTCTTCTCCTTCTTCCCTTCTTCCATCTCATTCTTCTTCTTTTTCTCTAATATAAGGACTAGGGTCCTTGTATTACAACTTCCTGCCTGTTACAACTTCAATGTTGATCCGAAAAAATTTTCCTTGATCTTCAAGATCTCATTTCCTTTGACCGTATAGGGCAATACTTTCTTTCGTATGCGGTCAATATCCATCCTAGCCATTGACCTTGCTAATAGCAGATTGCTTAAGGATTGACATTACGATAAAATTAAACAATCAAGGAGATTTTAGAGCCCAATTTCGATTCTAAGTGGTCAGCTATTTGTGAAAATAAATTGCAGGTTTATTTTTCAAATTCTTCGAGAAACAGAATGCTGAAATTTTGCAGCTTAGAATTATGAGATATTATTTTATAAGTTTTCGGCGTCATTGTTGTACAGAGCACTGAAATCAAATGTGTTTACCCTAAGTCTAAACCGCTTGCGGGTATGGTAGAATCTCGCCTGCGCGACTCGTTTGATAACCATAACAGTGCCTCTTACCAATTTCTCATTAAATCTGTTTGGGGAAAAGGTAATCGTATATAATTTTCAGATGGCATGGTGACGTGGGCCTAAGTTTGTATTAAAACTTCAGTTCAAAAATAAATAATTAACTTTTAAAATTATTAAGGTATTTGGATTCTTTATATTTATTATCTCATAATGGTGCCGTGCTCAGGTTTTCTTGAGGTCACGCTCAAGTCGTTGTTCTATTTTCTATTAACATTTGCTTCATAGTCTGCAGTCCCAATGCTGTGTATAATGCAGTGATATTTTACTTGTAAGCTGAGTACAGTATTCCCGAGGCGCTCGGAGATGACAACACGTAATGATAGTAATGAAGTATGTCTCTACATTAATCAGAGTTTTAATTTTAAAAGTTTCTATTTAATGAAAAACTTTGTATCTTGCAGGTGAATCATCGTAAAAATCTTAAGTTTACTGTAATAAATTAAAGTGAAAAATTAATTGAAATAGCTAAGTATACAGTAACGCTCGCTAACACAGTTTGATGTAATTAGGAATACCGATATATGTAATTGTATAGTCGAATCAGGTTTTTTGAATTTCCAGAATAAATTTGGCTGAGAACATTTGAAATAAATATAATAATAGGCATAAATGGAGCGAATAAGTTAGCAGAAGTAGTATACAGACGAAGAGCTTCATTAAAGAATGGACATAGGAGACAATGTACGGATTACTAAGGCATAGAGAATAAGACGGTTTGGACTTAACATAGGTAAAAAGGGAAGTACGTGTTCAAAAGGATAGAAACTTCGAGACGCAAAACCTAGACGAAGGCCGAATATTAGATATGAGGAACAGGTGATTGAGGACTTGAGAATTCTGGGAATAGACTCATCACTGACACTGTTATCAGAGCCAGAAGGGCTCTACAGATTAGCTACGAGGAACGTACAGCCTAAAAATAAAAAAATTGTCTGATGTAGGCCAGAATTTGAACATGAACATAAATATAGAAAGTAAAAACCAGTAATTGCTGAGTAGTAGTAGACAACGGCTAATACACGTCCGTATGAAGAGAAGTTGAGAGCCTTTGAGATAAGAATATTATGATCGACTTACTGGCTGAGAAAGGTGGTTGGTTGATTAGAAGCCACTCAGAAGGACCAATAAAAAGTCATTATTAAGTATTAGGTACACTGAAATAGAGATGTATGGGTTTCTTGTGGACAGAAGTATAAGTAATGAGACGTATGTAGGGTTCACTAGGTCTTAAGGGTAGTTTAGAATCGCAAGTCCAATTGTATAATATATTCCTCCCCCTGTAGTGTTGTGACGGAACATATCCATAGGAATTTAGTTGTCCAAAATCTACAAAGGCGAAAGAACAATGACTCCAAACACTGCGGGAAAAATTCCTCAGAAGAATTGAACGATATGTGTATGAGGATAGGATAAAAAACGCAACGTTCTGAATGAATTGATTGTAAACCCATTGAAAGAGAACGAGTTGTGGTGTAACGAGAAATGAGAAGAATACCTGACCCGCACATCTAAAATGCGCTGCTTCATTGTAAAAATCATTGTCCATCACTTGTTTTCACGTAAATAAATTACCTACGCTTATCAAAAGTAAAGTCCTCTTTATAACCCACCATTTTGTTTCTTGTAACGAAAGTGGTCATATTTTTTTAATTAACTTAAGTAACATTTGTTGATAATCTAAGCAAAATTTTAGCCGAACAATTTTATAAATAAATATGTGCATACAATCAGATGCGTAAAGGTCTTCCATGCAACTCGTTGTACATTCTGGTGTTAACCCTGTTCATTTATTTATAGGACAAGTTTAATGTGTTATAGAGAGAAAGGGGGGGAGAGATAGACAGACAGACAGAGACAGAGACACGTGCGTGAATAAAACAGAGTATAATCTGAACTCATAATTTGACGTAATTGCTAACATTATTTAAACCGTTATGTACGTATTTCCTTAGTTGGGTATTTAATTTATTAAAAACAATTACACTTACAATCGTCAGGTTTCAAATAGCGTCCAGACACGACAGTGTTTTACCATTCTCAGTAACTCATTACTCACACGTATTTTTGGAAAGTCGTAACCTTTCAGCGTCCTTCACGGTGCACGTATTCTCGGTTCTTCTTCTTCTTCATCTACGTTGAAATAATTTTTCGTGTTTCCCAGACCACTCACGCCGAGTCGTTTCTTTCACTTCCGTCATAATTTCAGTTATCTACTGATCGCGCAGAAAAACTTATACAACAAAAAGCGTAATCAACGTATAATATTCGTCAAGGCTGTCACAACAATTAGAAAAGTTATCAGTAAAAGTATCTGTAATCACTGTTTACAAACAAGCAAACAAAAAAAACACACGCGCGCGCGCGCGCGCAGGAAAGTTACGGATAAAGAATTAGAAATAAATATACAGCTTGTTAAATAGTTTGTCATGGAATGTGAGGCTTGTATGCTCGTGTTTATTTGAAATAAGTAAAATCAGTGCATTCAGTCATCTTTTACAAATTCTTCTATCATAGGCTGTCACTTAGTTCAGAGTTTTTTCTCTCATGGCCTTCATTTATTCCCGGATTCTGTCATTCCATGATTTTCGTTGTGGTCCCTTTCTGACAGTATCAATGCAAGTGATTTTTTTCCTAATAATTATTAAATCCGAAATTCTACATAGGCATTTATTCCATCCACTATTATTCTAACACACATTCAGAGGGTTTTCTCCACCGTTACCAAAATTTATAATTTCTCATAGTCCGTAGCCTATATATAAATAGGTTGCTATCACCTGTATTATCTTAGCATCCATTGACAGCGAAACTTTTTTTTATTAAAATATCTATTAAGTGTGACACATCTCACTAAGAATGATTTCGTATTATGTCAATTGCAAACATTAACATATTTTAATATTCTGACTCTGCAGTAAATTCGTCCCTGGTTGTGTTTGCCCACTGTGAACATACTCCAGATTAAAAAACTTTGCTACTATGATTGCCACGATTAAAGCAACAAAGCATGTGTGTGCACTGCGAGCACACATGCATGCGCGTACCAGAGTGCATGTTAAGAGTCAATGCAAGCCGCGCGCGCTGGCAGGGGTGACACGAGACACAAGAAGTGACAGACTCTGCACTCAACCTTGGAAGAGATCGGACGTACAGAACAGCATCGCAGAAGAGGATAGCCTCGTCCTCTACTTACTGCCATGAAGAGGCCTTCAGCGCAAGCTACTGCGGCGGCAGTAAAGAAGAAACCGCCGGACCAAGAATCGCCTCATCGCCAGCGCCAACATCCAAGAGCTGCAGCGATGGAAATGGACATCGACCAACCGCCTTGCCAGCAAGACGAAGCCAAGCAGCACACAACTGGGACCTGCCGCACAGTGCCGGTAAGTGTGTTAGGTAGCGCTGTCCAGCGAAACCCGGGGAGTCCGAGAGTAGGACTCACCAATAGAGATGCGCATTGCGCCGCCACTGTGACGGTGTCACAGTTCCGCCCCCGGGTACCCGCTGGACAAAGAGCCGAGTTAGTCGGCATTAGCCCAGCTCATAGTGCCCCTAAAGCACTGTGCGGCAGCAACGAGCCCCCCGGCCGGCCACTTGGGCCAGTCGGGAACCCTACGACTCGCGCGGGAAGCCCTGCTGAACCCGCGCAAGTTCGTGAGCAAAACCGGTCCTTATTAGGGCCGACCAAGCCCGCAAAGGCCGGACCTTCCGGCTGCACGGCCGCCAGTAGGCCAAGCAGCCCTGTACCTCTGAAGGAGTCTGACTCCCCTGTCATGGAGACCTCGGCTTCCACCGACTGGGTGGTAGTAGGGCACGGTGGCAAGCCGAGAAAGTCTCCCTCCCTGACCTCCTTGAGTTCGGCCACGGACTCGGCGGCATTCCAAGCCTCCGCTGAGGTTGCGCCTAGTCGCACCTCCGAAGGAAGGATCCCGCCGGTGTTCGTTACGAACGTCAGGGACGTAATCGGCTTCGTTCGCCGACTCCGTAAGACCGTTGCGCTGGCAGATAACGCATCTGTCAAGCTCCTTGCGAGCGAGACTGTGCGCGTTACCTGCCGCAGTGCATCGGAACACTTCGGAGTGGTCCAGTGGCTGGAACGTGAATCGTTCCAGTTCCACACTTACACTTTAAACCGAACCAAGCCTGTAGCCCTCGTCCTTCGGGGCCTGGATATACAGGCGGATCCGCAGGTCGTCGCAGACGAACTGCGCGACGCGGGGTATAAGGTTGTGGGAGCCTCTCGGCTGTACACCACTTATGGCTCGCGTCGACCACTCCCATTAATCAGATTCCTGGTGGAGAAGGGCGACTCCTCCCAGGCCTTATTAGAGTTGAAACGGCTTTTCGGGCTCTGCGTAAGCGTAGAGCCCTGCCGTCAGACCGGGCGACTTTCCCAGTGCCACAGGTGCCAGCGGTTCGGCCACAGCAGCTTCGGTTGTCGGAACGCGCCGACCTGCGTCCGCTGTGGAAATGACCACTTGACGCAGGCCTGCGCTGTCCCGGCCAACCACCGATATTGTATAAACTGTGGCGGCGCCCATGCTGCTAATAACAGGCGCTGCCCAGTCTATAGCGAGCAGCTGGACAAGTTGAAGAAACCCGTCCAGCCTAAGCCTCGACATGATGTCAGACAACCAGTAAAACCGGCCAAAGCCGCTGAACCTGTGGTCCGGAAACCAGCCCCTAGGTCTGCTCCGGTTCCGAAACCCAGCAGTGCAGTGAGCCCGAGCGAAGCTCCAAAGGCCAAACCAACCACCGCGCCCCCGGAACCGGAACGCGAAGTTCCACACTATACGCAGGTCCCGCTGCCGGACGATGAGGAAATTGATCCTCCATTGCCGCCGCCACCCAAGCCTAGATTTCCCAGATCGGGCAAGAAAGTTAGGGCCCAGGCCAAGAACACGGGCCAGCCTAAACCACCTGCCACTGGACCCAAGCCCGTCCACCAAAAGCCAGAGCGGCCACCCGCTCCAGTACCAGCCCCCAAGGCTTCCACCGTCTCGCCCCGCCGCAGCTATGCAGCTGCCGCCAAGCGTTCTCCCCCGGCCTCATCTTCGGATGATCTCGCCGTCTTTTCAGACTTTCTGGCAAGCTACGACTTGCAGAAAGTAGCCCAGACTTTCCTTAAAATCAAGGAACGCTTGGCAACAGCCTCGCCCCAGGACAAGTTCCTCCTCTTGGTGGAAGCCTGCCGTGTAACAGGTCTGTTATGAACGGACAATCACGGCAATCCCTCAAGCGAGACCTCGAGCTCGTGGCGTGGAACGCCAACGGCCTCGCTTCCCGGCATTCTGAGCTCTTAGAGTTCGTTGCCCGTCACAAGCCCGACGTGCTTCTTCTTGGCGAGACGCACCTGACCCCGCATCGTCGTTTCCGACTACCCAACTACGTGTGCCACCGGGACGACCGGTCGGGTCGCGCAGGAGGGGGCACAGCCATCGCGGTGAAGGCGAGTCTTCGCCATCACCGCGTTGTCCTGCCTCAGCGGCGGAACCTCGAGTGCACCGCGGTCGAGCTCCATGGTGCTCTCGGCGGTCTACTCGTGGTTTCCGCTTACAAGCCTCCACAAACGGTGCTCCTGTCGAACGATCTGGAGGCCGTCTTTGGAGCACACAGGAGGGTGGTCCTGGCGGGCGACCTGAACTGTAAGCACCCCGATTGGGGGAGCCGCTTGGCGAACCCAAACGGGACCCGCTTACGCAGGTATGCTGATGCGGCTCGGGTCACAGTCATGGGTCCTTCCGGGCCTACATACTATCCCTCGAGGGCTAACTCCCGCCCTGACGTATTGGACATTGCCGCGGTCAGGGGCGTTTATTGCCCGGTCCACGTCTCCGTCATTTCGGAACTGTCCTCGGACCATTGCCCCATCAGTGTGCATATAGCTACCCAGCACGCCACCGTCCGCGACGAGCGGCGGGTAATCGAGTGGGACCGCTTTGGCCCGGCGTTCAGTCGCCGCCTACCAGAGCATATCCCGCTCGACACTACCCAGCATGTCGACGAGGCAGTTGCCTTATTCGACACAGCCGTAGTCTCGGCGGTTGACGTGTCCTCCCGGATGAAGCCGGGGCTCACGCCCGACTATCAGCGGATCCCCGAAGAGGTGTCTCAGCTCGCTTGCGAGAGGAATCGCCTCCGGAGACGCTGGCAGAGGACTCGTGACTTGGCTGACAAGGCTGCGTTCAACAGAGCGTCCGGCAAGTTGCGTCGCGACATGCTGGCGTTCCGTAGACGCAACTGGGAGCTAGCTGTAACACAGATGGATGGCCCTGCCGAGGACCGTAATGTCTGGCGGATTCCCAGTGCCCTAACGGGAAAGCGCAAACGCGCGCCTCTCCCCGCACTGGCCGGACCCGGCGGTCAACCCCTTGGCCGCCCCCTCGAAAAGGCAGAGTTCTTGGTTGACAGTTTAGAGCGTCAGTTCGCTCCCAACCCATCCAAGAACCCGGCCTTCACTGAGCAAATCTGCCGCGAGGTAGAGCGCTTTCTTTCGGCCGATATCACAGTCCAGCCGGAGCCCATCTCCCCGGAGGAGGTCTCTGAGAGGATTGTTCAGCTCAAGCCCCGGAAGGCGCCTGGCCCGGACGGAGTCATGAATTCCGCCCTCCATCGCCTTCCGGAGCGAGGAACCCAGTTCCTCACTGACCTGTTCAATTCATGCCTCAGACTGGCCTATTTACCGGTGAAATGGAAAACGGCTACCGTCATCGTGATACCCAAGCCGGGAAAGAATTCTTCTCGAGTGGAGAACCTCAGGCCCATCAGCCTCTTGTCCGCGACGTCCAAGGTTTTTGAGCGTCTGATCCAGCGTAGGATCCGCGACCATCTAGAAAGACTAGACGTGCTGATCCCCGAACAGTTCGGCTTTCGTGAGCTGCACTCCTCGACTCATCAGCTGATGAGACTCGTGGAATGCATAACCGAGGCTGGCTGCCAGGGCAAACAGACGGCTGCGATCTTCCTAGACGTAGAGAAAGCCTTTGACCGCGTGTGGCACGAGGGTGTCCTCTACAAACTCACGGAAGTCCTTCTCCCAGACTGCTACGTTCACTTGATCGGCAGCTTTCTGCGAGACCGTAGCTTCCGAGTGAGAGTAGACCACGCTCTCTCTTCGGAGAGGCGTATTACCGCTGGCGTCCCTCAGGGAAGTGTCCTTGGGCCTCTCCTGTTCTCGTTGTTTGTCAACGACACGCCCCGAGTTCCTGGAGTGAAGCTGTCGCTGTTCGCGGACGACACTGCGGCTTTTGCCTCAGAGCCGAACGCGAGTTATGCGGCAGTTAAGCTCCAGCGCCAACTCGACGCGTATGTCGGGTGGACCGATGACTGGAGAGTTGCCGTTAACGCTTCCAAGAGCGCCGCGGTAATATTCTCGCGAAAACGCAAGCGGCCTCGGCCGCTTAAAGTAGGCCCCGTCGAGGTGCCCTGGACCAACAGCGTCAAGTACCTCGGGCTCCACGTGGATTCCCGACTCACCTGGCGAACTCATGCAAACTACATCAGACAACGCGCTTCGGCGCAACTCAGTAGACTCTGGCCCGTGCTATCTAATCCGGCAATGACCCCCCGGCTAGGTAAGCTCATAGTCAACACGTACGTGTTGCCGGTGATTACCTACGCCTGTCCTGTTTGGGGATACCTGGCTCGTGGTCATAGAATCACGCTCCAGCGCGTACTCGACCGGGGACTGAAGCTCGCGTACAAAGTCCCCCGGAGGTACTCTTCTCGTCTTTTGAGGAGAGGACTCGGTGTCCGCTCTCTTGATGACACCGTGAGACGCCTGGCGCGACGATTCTATGTTCGTTCCGACAGAGTGACCCACAATTCCCTCATTGCCGGACTTGGTAAATACACCCCGCGACCAGGTGAGTCCTGGAAGCGACCTCGTTTGCTAGTCCCGGTGGTATAATCCACCAATCGCAGGTCGCTTCAGACCCCCCCCTTAAGTAGATAAAAAGTACATATTGAACTCCAACAGACTCAGTGGCAGGAGTCCTTTCTGAGACTCGGGACACTGCACTACTCGCGACCCCCAGTTGTGTTGCGCGCGCTGGCACTGACCCCCCAACACGCAAACTGCAACGCAGAACATGTGTCGGCTCAAGCGGTGCGGTGTGAGTCTGTACGGGTGGGCGACACATGCGTGCGCGTACCAGAGTGCGTATTTGAGTCAGTGCAAGCACTGGCCCCCCAACACAGACTGCAACGCAGGAGATGTGTCCGCCAAACGGGTGTGTGTGAGTGTGATGCCCGTGTCCTAATCGTAACATCAAAATAGTAAAACTCCCATGTACCTAGAGTATTTTACAGTGGGTAAACAGGCCACGAAATGAATTTATCTGCAGAGACATCGATAAGATAGCCCGTGATCGCTGCCACTTTGAATTAAACTAAATAAATTCGTTAAATTTTGATCAATTGCCTAGAAACGGATGAAGTATTGTTATTAACAATTACAACAATAATGGAAATTTTAATATTTTTCTATATCCAACTTATTTCTGTGTAAGGAATTAATTCTTATAACATTACTCATAGCGCATAATAATTCTGTTTCTAACAATTTTGACGAGACAAAGGCCAGCGGGGTCCTTTCATTTTGCGTCCTCAGATACGGTTTTTATATTGTGTAGGTAGGCCTATTAAAATTTGTAGATTTTAATAGTAGATCGTCATGTCTAATTATAAAACTCACTATTTATAGGTATTAACGAAACATAAACAAAAAGACATACAACGATAAAAGTCAAAGTTTCATATGAATTAAGTTACATAGAAAATTAAATTAATATTAATGTCTCCAAGCCTTTATTTTATTGAATTAATCTGTTACATCAGTGATCTCCAAACTACGGCCTGCGGGCCGGATCCGGCCGCGAAGGGTCATTGTCCGGCCCGCGGCAACCCGGCCGATGCTGCGTGCAGTTTTTAAATAGATCGTCAAAATACTTCAATTATTATAACATTTTACTAAATAACTAAACAAGAAATAAGTGTAAAATCGAAGTTAGGGCTAACTTGTCAGACGAACTCTTAAATCCAGTCTAGTGATAGGAGTATCAAAATTTGACCCACAACAGACAGACATTATATGTCAAAGCAACTCCACACATCCCATACGTACATAAGAAAGACAAACAAATACATAAGAAATATCTTTGAATGTTATTTTTCCTTACTTTTATTTACATTATTTTGAATAAATGAATTTGTTTTCTTTGGATAAGTCTGCTTAATTTTTATTTAAATACCTATTTTATTGACTTGATTATTATTGACGTAAACTTAAAACAAAATAAGTTTACAATATGTATATATATATATACATGCGCGCGCGCGCGCGCGCGCGCGTGTGTGTGTGTGTGTGGCCCGCCTGACTTCCAAGATTTTCCAATTAGGCCCTCAAGTGAAAAAGTTTGGAGACCCCTGTGTTACATAATTCAGAGAAGATGCAGTGTTTCTTTTTTTTAAACAAAATCGCCAAGTTTATTATGCATCGTTGATCTACGATGTTTTTTTTATTAATTTCTTTTTTTGAGAAACTTCTTTCTTAACAAATCGTTAAAAAATACTGTAGGATGGGACATAGGTTGGGAAAGGATTTTTGAAGTCCTATTTTATAATAAACTGAATAACTTCCTTGACTGTCGATGTAGGTCTAACTTCTCCCTCTACTGTGGCTTCAGTAATGTGTACATGTCGTCGAATTCTTATTGTATAGCATTTTGTCTTTAACTTAGACACATATACATGGCTGAGCTTTTCATGCTGGCACAAATTCACCAGTTGCACTCAATAGGTATAGTTCCTATTCTAACGATGGTTTGTACATAATTAATACGTAATTAATCTGTCTGTCTGTCTGTCTGTCTGTCTGTCTGTCTGTCTGTCTGTCTCTCTCTCTCTCTCTCTCTCTCTCTCTCTCTCTCTCTCTCTCTCTCTCTCTCTCTCTCTCTCTCTCTCTCTCTCTCTCTCTCTCTCTCTCTGCTAAATCTATATGCGCTCCTGTTCAACATATCTGTTCTTATATTTTTTACATTTACTGGGAAAGTAGTTATCTTACCTACTTAATAACTAACTTTTAGTAAAGAATCTTTGTCCACCGCACAGCAAGTCGTAAATATTTTGAAACTCCGTATCAGAATATAGAGGATCCGGATTCAGAGCTAATTCCATTTTAAGGTATGCTCTAATTTCAAATGCTTTTACTGTTACATGGATACTTTGTTCATTCGGTCGACAGTCTACTAGGAGCACGCCACAGCAAATCTACTATCTTCGTTGGTGAAAATTGAAAATTTTACATTCTTTTATAAGAATCCCTCTTCTGCCGTGCACAAAGGTATCTTGACACCTTTACAGATATGAAAGGAATGACATCGCAAATTTATATTGCAATTTTTATAATCGAAGAAACTCTTTTGCGGTGAAAAATCGTATCTTTCACGTCATTATGAAAATCTCCTTTTCTTATATTCTGAAAAATATTTTTCTAAATTTGCTGGAGATTAATAGGTACACGATCTGAATACTATTTTTTCACTTCTACTGGCAGGAATATGACATCACCTACAGCACAACAGTGACGTAGACGTTAAACATACCGAGTTTAATTCAATTTGTGACGTCATACGAAGGATTTGAAAAAAGGAGAACATGAAAGCAGATCTAACTATATTTTTATAGAGTCATGGCAGCCACTCCTATGTTATATGCGTATGAGAGGAGTCGGTGATACCAGAAAGAGTGTGAGTAGCATTATAAACGATTTCTGCTTTTGTAAAGGGATCCACACCACCAGGTATAATAAATAGTGGGGATATACTTCGGGAATTATGTATTACCTCACTGAATGAAAATATCGGAATCGTTGTTGCATCGCAAAGGAAAGCAACTTCCCGGAAGATCGAGTTTGACTTTGGTTTGACTTTGCTGACCGTAACAGGTGACATCATCCACTCCTTGTCGTAAAAAGTAGAAGAAGGAGAAATATGCTGAAGGACGCTTCATTTTGCACAATTTCGTCACAGTATTTACGTTTCATTTAATAACTTGTGTACAGTTGCATACAAGAACATTGTGGCTCACATATAAGGCTACTACTAATACTTATATTTTAGCATTAGGGCCATTCTTTATTACACATTTTATACTAAACTAGCTGTTACCCGCGGCTTCGGACGCGAATATTTGACTTTTAATAAGTATTTTAATATAATTTTTATTGTCTGTGTCTATATGGCGTTCTGTCAGCTTGTATAACAATTTTGTACTCATTAGTCAAATTCTCTCAAAAGCTGTTTTCAACACTTGTACTCTTTTAACTTGTACTAATTTATTATGTTGGTGCAAACAGCCTTTGGAGGTTTAAAAGTACCCGTGTATAAAGCGTTCGGAGATATTTATAAAGCATCTGTTAAATCAAAAAAGCTAAATTCTTTATTTTAAGTGTTACTGTGTTAGAATCATTGTATAACATATTAAACGTTATGTTTTCCTCAACCATGGCTTTTATTTATTTCAGCAGTATACTAAAAGCCAAAAACCGTTGTCACCTAACCTCACAAATGAAAACAACACGTATTTTTGCTTTGCACTAAGAAATGGGACAATTTACAATTAGTACACTTCTTTTCCACTTCGTAATATATAGATACAAGCCCGTATTATATGAAACGTTGAAAATGTATTGCAGGAATGGATAAATGTACAGTTCCAATGCCGCTAAGTAGCTTTTGTTTATTTACTTGTTACTATGGCAATTAATTCTGCTCTCCATGGTGTTTTTGACATCTTTAGTAGTAGTATTTAATATATTTCATTACTTATTCATTGCATCACCAGAAATACGTATACAAATTTAATTTTATAATCGTTTAAGACAACTTCAAAATATATAGACGTATCTGTATACAAAATTACAATATATATCGATACAATCGCATATGAAAAACATTAAAAACTGCAGGAACGGATAAAGGTACAGTTCTGATGCCGCTAAATATCATTTGTTTATTAACTTGTTACTATGGTAATTAATTGTGGTCTCCATGGTGTGTTTGACATCTTCATACGCGTCAACGAAAAGGGATAATTAAAAGGGCTCAAATCGTGCTAACGGAGAAAAATATCAAATTCCAAGTTAGACAGTATTTTTCGCCTTGTGTCAAAGGTTACCTGTGCAAAATTCGGTGGCAATCGGTATAACGGTGTGGATTTGTATTCAGTACCCATAAATCCTCAGACTTTGAGTTTTATATATATAGATTAATCATTAATACAGCTTTACTCCTAATACAATTTTCAGCATCAGTCTCATCTCACTATAGTTTGTTTATAACGTTGTTATTCTACAATTCCTCTTCCAATCCACGTCCGCATTCTGTTACAACATGTATTTATGTAAGGACGTGTGTGTTGTGAGTGGGGAATTGTTCGAAATGAGGCTTCCTTCAGCATATTTCTCCTTCTTTTTTTCTTCCTGCGTTATGATTTTCCCTGAATTTTATATATGTTATTACCAGTGCCGCAGCGAAAGAGTTTTTAGGGATTGCAACGTCCCCTCCCCCGATGAGAAAGAAAAGTGAAAATATTAAAAATTTAAAAATTTGTCCTTTACAAATCTAGCCATATAAGTCGAATTATATTAAAAAACTAGTTAATTGTGTGTGAGTCCATAATATCTTTAATTTGGGTACGCTGTAGACTTTTGAAAGTACAAAATTGCTTCGTGTAAACATTGGTAGTTGCCTGTGGTTGACAGTCTGGATAAAATAGGAAATGAGGTGCCAGTTTTCCTGTTAACGTTTATTTAATTTATATTAGAATATAACATGGCATCATTATTGTTTTATTTCGCAGCTTATACTATGAATCATACACACGAAGGTCTTTACTCACAGCTTTAAAAAATTATTTAGAATTTACTAGATAAAGTAATGAATTATTTTTTCTCACAAAGTTGACCGAGTTCTGCATGTCTGAGTAGCCTATATATTAGTAACACTTCACTTCTGCATAAAAATATTTTCATTTTGTAATACAATACATCTGCGTCTTTAATATAAACACCGTAAATTATATATCTGATATTGTACGGAAAATGTTTCAATTGAATCGTTGCTCGTGTCTCTTGTTTAATAATTTCATTTCAAATGAGCCAATGTAAAGTCTGAGTTTGCCGGCCCTCATCTGCAACACTGGTTTCAATATCGTTTTTACGTTTTTCCACGTGTAAACGTAATTTTATACGTCTATTTTATCATAAATATCCTAAACAACATTAATTAAATTAATATATATTTAAATGTCTTAAGATTACTTAAATATATGAACGAATAAACGATAATTTTAACCGGTCAATTTTAATTTTCTGTAAAAAATTTACAGGCATTGCACAAATGCAATGCACAGAGAAGGGCATTGGAAATGATTCAATAAATCTAAAAGAAGAATTTCGACGAAACCGAAACATCGCTGCATGGTAATGTTTTTATTTTAGTAACAAATATTTACTATATAACAAATATATTTACTACTAGCTGAATACCCGTCCTTCGCTGCGGAGTTTCACGTTGTACGTAATGAAAATGTTAGTTTAATTAATAAAGTTCAATTAAAGTAGGTTTCTTAAAAATAAATAGCTGTTGCCCACGACTTCGTTCGCGTGGTCTTCAATTTAATGCGATAATATATTTAGAACAGAATCTATTCTATTGGGTTGCCATAGTAACCAGATCTAATAGTTTTTAAGACCCCAAAGGACCCCCGAAGGATCATATCGAAAAAACACATATCCTATGTTGGTTCTCCCGTTGCGTAAAATATTTGTGCCAAGTTTGGTTGAAATCGGTCCAGTGGTTTAGGAGGAGATGTGGAAGACCCCAAAGGACCCCCCAAAGGCCCCCGTCGAAAAAAAACACCTATCCTATGTTGGTTCTCCCGTTGCGTAAAATATTTGTGCCAAGTTTGGTTGAAATCGGTCCAGTGGTTTAGGAGAAGATGTGGAAGACCCCAAAGGACCCCCCAAAGGACCCCATCGAAAAAACGCCTACCCTATGTTGGTTCTCCCGTTGCATAAAATATTTGTGCCAAGTTTGGTTGAAATCGGTCCAGTGGTTTAGGAGGAGATGTGGAAGACCCCAAGAACCCCCCAAAGGGCCCCATTGAAAAAAATTCATAAACCTTCGCTGGCGTGCGCACAACAACTCACCGAAGTTTCATCGCAATCGGATGAATGGTATAGGAACGCATACGGGACAAAGAAAGAAACAAACATTCATTTTTATAGATATAGATAACAAACATTATCATGTTAAAACGACAGAGACCGAAGATTTCTAGACTGTGGGGAATCGAAAGTGTGGAAAAAATATAGTGTTAACATCACCTGGAGCGTTACATTTTTCGATGACGTTACACATTTTGTGGAATGACCCCCAGCCTAAAAACATTATCATGTTAAAAAATGTATAAGTTATATTTATTTTTCTTCATTTACTAATGTACAGATTATAAGTTAAATGTAGTACTACGTTATTGACAACAAAGAAGTAGTTTCTATGGAAACTCAACGGTTCCCATTTTCGATCACGCACCAGCGATCGGCCGCAAATGTGCGACACGTTCCTTTAAACATTTTCAATGTTAAAATTTACAGTTAATTGTACTTATTAGATAAATGGAGTAGATAAAACTTGGCGAGTTAATACTGTTGCTAACTACAACTGTGTCATAACAGTTTGTTTCTCTGAAGATGACAATAAATTTTGTCGAAACGTTGAAACAGGTATTTTATAATATTGTGTCCAGTTAATTAAACGAACGTCATTAACTAAACATTTCGTTAGTTACTACCGTCGAAACATTGTGAATGTATATTTAACGGATACGAACTCTGAATCCTGTGTGTTGTTTGCATGAGGGTTCTTTACCCTGTCGAAAAATCGTTTTCCACTGTTTCTAACCGGTGCTGAACACAGGCCCGAGGGTACTACCTACAACCGGAGGCACGCGTTTTGGCTGCGTGTTTCCGGATAATTCTGACGTCAGCCGCTGCATTCATCAACCGATACCGGGAAAACTGAACAATTACGAAAGTCGTAAAAAGCTAACGACGATTGGACACGCTTTCTGAATCCAACGCGTGTACGATTGTATACATTCGTCCGTATTATCTACCTTTTTATTGCTTTCATGTTAACGCTCGTCCACGTGACGCTGACTTCCGTAAAACTGCTGGCAACACGTGATAGTCTAGAAATTGTTTGCCTCGTCTTTAACTATATTGGTAAAGTTAACAGTTTATTATTAATATATCTTCTCAGTGCTTACGAGGTAGGTAATTTACAAAAATTATTTAGACCTAATTCTTCTTCTTCTTCTTTCCCAATCATTAGACAATTTACTTCGTTGCGACACACTGATGGACCCATCTTATTTTTGCAAATATTCTTTGTTCCTCTGGATCTATAAAATAGGACTTGTTTTGGAAAACGTTAGCTCTTCTTTCTTAATTCGTCTTGTTATTTGAATTAGCACTCTCTGTAATTCCAACTTTGTCTTGTTTACTTGCTGAACTGCTAGTTGTCATGTTCCGGAAGAGGCCTTTCAGTGTTACCACCATTTTCAAGTCCTAAACCACCACGACAAATGTAAACGTAGTGATCACGTTTTATTATTTATCACTAACAATTACGTATTTGCACTTATCGTCGTGGTTTAGGACTTGAAAATGGTGGAAACACCGAAAGCCCTCGTCCGGAACATGACAAGTAGGAGTTTTTCATTCTTAACAAGTTATCTTTCCACACTTTTCTTGCTTCTTTGATCTTTTGTTTAAAATATAAATTCAAGCCACTTTCTAAGTGTCACGTTTCCAAATATGTCTAAGTGCACCTTCCACGTTTCCAAATATGACTTCTTGTTATAGGCTAAGTGTGCTTAGAGACACAATCTCGGCAGGCTGGATTCTACTAAACCATGTAGTACTTCGCTTTTACATAGTTCACAGGGCAAGCCATACTTTTATACACTTGGCTGGATTCCACACAAAAAATCTTATTTTTTTTGTATTTCTTATCCAATTATTTTTCAGTGTTATTTTCTTGTTTTTTCTTACCTTTTAAAGCACACGAATGCATTAATTTAGGTTATTTTCTTCCTTTCTTTGATTCGCTTTGCGATATTTACTTCCATGTTCCGTAAGGGCGAAAAAATCGTGTTCGAGATAAGGTCTGAATGTGATTACACTACCCTCAACAAATTAAGAAACGTCATTTTCCGGAATGTGTGTGTGTGTGTGTGTGTGTGCGCGCGCGCGTGTGTGTGTGTGAAATTTTCCCTATGGGAACGATAACTGCCGCAACTTCAAACAGAATCAAATAATTTTTTGCGTAGTGCCCGAGTTGTAGAGGACTCGAGGCCTATTGATTTTGGGGAAGATCTGTTAAGGGAGAGGGTAGTTTACCTGCAACGTTTTACGTTTTAACAGGCGTAAAGTACTTAATTTTAATAAATAAACTATGTTGAAAATAAGGTCATAATAATCCACTGTAGAAAGGTAGATTAATTATCTATAAATGAAAAGGGTAAATGAAGGGGGGGGTAAATTTTTGAAAATTACCTTTCTGATGTCGAATAAACTACTTCATTTCGAAAGATAAGATACCTTAGTAATTACACATAATAAAACTATTACTCAATAAAAGTGTAAATAAAAGAGTAAAGAACTTAAATTTGATAAAAAGTGTCCCGAAAATAAAATCACATTAATACACTGTAAAATAGTAAATGAGGTATCTATAAATGAAGAGGGTAGTTGAAGGGGGAGGGCAATTTTTTGAAAATTGCTTTGCTGATATCAAGTAAAGAACGAGTATTTAATTTAGAAGTATAAGATACCTTAGCAATTACATATCATAAAATTGTTACTCTATGAAAGTGAAAATGTCATTAACGGTGGGGGTAGGTTGAGTAGGAGGGATGATTAACAGCGTAGTTCAGTTTCTTTATAAGAGTAAACTACCTAAATTTTATAGACAAAGTGACTCGAAAATAACATTATATTAAACGGCTACCCCATAATAACAAAAATATCTATAAATAGTGAAAATAATTTGAGGTTGGGGGATATTTTTAAAAAATTATCTAACCGAATTCAAGTAAATTATTTTTAATGTAAATTTTAGAACATGGAAGTCATGTATGGTTGTTCTCCATACCAATATTTATTTAAGAGATCAAGAAAATGTTTAAATGCATGTATCTTAAAAACTGTCATACAGCAATTAATGAAGTTATGTTTACTCCAAACCTATTAAAAAATACAAAACCTGAATGTCATGAACATCACATCTTTCCTCTTTGCAAAGTTCTACAGCTTTAATGTATATTCACCTAAAAAATTATAATTGAATAAATAATGACATCTCATGTTCTACACATAGCGGACAAAACATTATGCCACTAAAAGTTTGACTGTAGTAACGACATATGTAAAATCTCAAAGCTGTATCGAAAGACACTTTTAGATATATCAGATTTTACCTTTAAAGATCAGAAAATTAAATCTTTGGAAAACGGTTTTCAAGTGTGTCACTTGTATTTCGTAACAAAAAAAACTAAAATCTCCAACAGATTTTAATCATGTTTTATTATTTATCACCAACAATTACGTATTTGCACTTATTGACTACATCTACACACGATAAAACATTTTTATAAAAATTACTACATCGTATGAAAATGTCTTATCCGGAAATCATTAACATTAAAAATATACACACTAAATTTATGCTAACGTTTTCAGTTTATATTTTTTAAATTCTCCAGCTTCATATGACACCTCTTTTTGTTCTTTTCCTCCTTTCCTCTTGTATCTGAGCAACTTTTAGATTTTTCCTGTAAGTTTCATCTTTTGAATACTTGTAAGCTTTGGCAAGCCATTATCTCTTCTTATCAAAATTTTGCTTTATTTTTAGCTGTACTTCGCCCAGAACATACAATGAAAATTGGCTTGAAAAGCTTCTTGAAAAGTGGTGAAGGTTTTCATACTACTAGCGTTATACTCATACTGCTTCGAGCAAACAAGTTTCTATTTTTTTTTTTTAATTGAGTACAATTTTTTACACTAATGTGACATAATCTAATGCAATAAAATTTTGCTGTTTTTCGTTTCTGTTTACTTTTCTGGTAATATAAAAGTCTAATAAGAAATTACAGTCAAAAAACCTAGAGACTCAAAATTTTGATTTTTTAAAGAATTTTCAGTACGGAAGCCCCTTCATTAACGTCGTTCCTTTCTTATTATAAGTTCAAACGGTCATTTGATTGTTCCGTACACGAGGTTAAATTTCTCTATATATTTTCCTAGGGTGGGTACCCCCTCTACGATCACGAGCAGTCCTTGTCCACGCGAGCTCATGATTTGCTCCACCTGGCATTTCAGGGGCAGATCACTGTTTTCCTAACGCAACTACTTCCTGGATTTCTTCACTTTCTTAACCTTTCCTAATCATGTGATGCCTTTCTATATCCCTCCTTAGATCCTTGACGATGGCAGAAAGCTGGCTGTTTAGAGGAGAAAACTTCACCGTAAATCCTGTTGGTTTGGAAGCAGCACGGAGGCAGAATTTGGTAACCTCTTCAAACTACCCCTGCGCAGCGTTCGTACAGCGGCCAGGGGAGATTCAGATACTGGCGCACTGAATAAAGAATACAGATTTCTTTGGGTACGGCAAGGATAGGCTAATTAAATAAAATATTTAATTTGTATAAAAAATATGTTCATCGATGGACGTTATCGATTTCAACGTAATATATTCATGTAATATATTTCAGCATGGTGTACCTATGTTGAAACCATGCACAAAAGCTTTTAATTAGGGATTTAATGAAAGACATATTATATTATCATTATAAAATATAGTATGTAAGCTAATTTCACAGAATGTATGCATAAGCATGTACACATCAAAATCTGTACTCAATAAGCATGTTTTCAATAACTTGATTGATCTCCTTGTAGCGCTGTGTGTGAGATCTTGCCGTAACTTCTTCGTCAGTGCGATTTATTACGTCATTTGCTAACAAGGAAACTGTTGTTATACCTGCAGCGTTGTTCTTTCTGGACTTTTGCAATCTATTAATGTTGTTATTATATATATTTTATATGCCCACGCCTTTGAGTGTAAGAAAGACAGAAAAGGAAGAGTTCATTAGTTCATTATTAATTATGTCGTGAGTAGTATGGTGTTGAGTTTTTATTTGCAGTTTATTTAATTTACGTACGTTACATGCTCCCGAAGTTATCGTGCACACTAAAATATTTCTTTCATTTATATATGTAACTAGCTGTTAGAACACGGCTTCGCACGCGAATATTTGACTTTTAATAAGTATTTTAATATAATTTTTATTGTCTAAGTCTATATGGCGTTCTGTCACCTCGTATAATAATTTTGTAGTCATTAGTCAAATTCAAAAGCTGTTCAAAGCTGTTCATTCATTGTTCAAAAGCTGTTTTGAACACTTATACTAAATTATATTTTGGTGCAACAGCCTTTGAAGATGTAAAAGTACCCGTTCATAAATCCTTTGGAGATATTTATAAAGTACCCGTTCACTCAAAAACGTTAGGTTCTATAAGTGTTACTGTGATATACGCATTGTATATCATATTAAACGTTATATTTCTTCAACCATGGCTTTTATATTTATTTCAGCATTAAACTAAAAACCGAAAACCGTAGTCACCTAACCTCACAAATGAAAACAATACGTATTTTTGCTTTGCATTAAGAAATAGGACAATTTACAATTACTAGACTTCTTCTTTTTTACATCGTAATATATCGATACAACGCATATTTTATAATACATCAAAACTGTACTGCAGGAACGGATAAAGGTCCAGTTCCGATACTGTAAACAGCTTTTGTTTATTTATTTGTTACTATGGTAATTAATTCTGGTCTCCATTGCGTTGTTGACAGTATATACGCGTCAACAAAAGGGTATAATTAAAAGAGCCTAAATCGTGTGAACGGGGTAGAATGTCAAATTCTAAGTTAGACAGTGTTTTTTACCGTGTGTCAAACAAAGGTTACTTGTGAAAAATTTGGTGGCAATCGGTGTATCGGTGTAGATTTGTATTCAGTACAAAGAAATCATCAGACTTTAAGTTTTATATTGCAATATTATTTAATAGCAAGTGATTACTCTGTGTGCGAGTTCTTATCTTCTTTGAAATTTATTTATTTTGAAATAAATTAATATTTATTGTTTACTGAATTATGTTTATTAATTGGTTTTAAATTTTGTTACTTTAATTAATAAGAATGATCAGGCAATGATAGGTCGTCATCAAGTATACGGTTATTTGATCGGGGTTCGCGTGCGTACTGTTTTGAAAATGTCGCCAAAATAATTGTTCTTAAAAACTGAATAGATTGTGTAGGTTCCCCACAATCGATTGATGATTCGACTCAGTCTTATAGGTTATCTAGTTTTTATCCCCTAATTTCTCACTGTTCTTCACTCTCGCCGTATTCCTTTTCTTGCTTATCGCCTGAAAATCCTTTATCTTAATTCACTTAAAAAAATAAAAGCTTTTGAAATTAATAAATTATTTTATTTGATGATATTTAAAATCTGGGTCAGTTCAACGGTTCGTGAATCGAACGGGATAGTGACCGTATCGACTCGCTCACCAAGCTCGACTCGAACAACAAAATGTTTAAAGTAAATTATATTATTTCTTTATCAGGTAGTGGATTCTTCGAGCTATTAGGAAAGATCGGAAAATGCTTGAAGATAAAATACAGTACATTACAATTGGTTAATTAATATTCATAACAAATAATAAAATTAAAATAATGTAAGTTAAAAGTATTACAACTCTCTGTTCTGTTCCAAATGTCACTCGAAAAGGCGGAAATGTTTCAATCAAAATGGCCGTCGGCTTGTGTCTAAGCGTCCCAAAATCTGCTTCGACTAATTTCTTTAAATTAAGTAATGTTTTAATAATCTTATGTCCACAATGTTATTGAATATAGTTTGGTTGAAGTTCACAAGTGTATGGATTAACAGTGTTTTTGGTGAATCTCGTGTTGTGTATGTTAAGGTTATTTCATTATGAGGTTACAACAAAATTCTCACCACTCGTCGTTAGGCATTTTACAATTGGCATGTTTTCGTTGAGTAGATCATTATTTTATCATTCATTTCTCGGTTTCTTCCATTAATATTGTTTTCTCCGATAATTTTTTAATGGTCTTCTTGTTTTCTTATTAGGCTTTTTTGCATCTCTTTATATTTTACGTTTAGTTATTCATCAAAATGTGACTCTCTGTTACATGGAGTTCATCTGTTCAGTTTGAGCTTTAACAATAGACTAATTCAAAAAATCTGTTTAGCTAACGGCTATGACCACGCTTTTGTGAGCTCTGATTGGTTAATTTTTCCTTGACCCGGGTCACGTGACATTAATTATTCGAAATCTGTAAATTTTAAATATGTCACCTCAAATTACTCCCTGTTTATTTTTAGATTAAGTTAACTTTGGTTATAGGATGTTGTTGTTTGGAAAAATAGAATTATTTTGATAAAGAATGTGGCCCATTTCGGCCCAGTATCACTTATTTTACCACATTTATAAATTTAAGTTTTTATGCTTTTACATATTTTTCATAACATTTTTTATTGCCTTCTTTACTATTTAAGTATGTCCTAATGGGGTTGCACTTATTACTAACAATAATGTCTGATACTTCTACATTGTGTATGCCATTACAGTTTCAAATACCTATGCATAAGTTTCTTATAATAACAATAATATTGACAGCATGTCAGTTCAATGGCTTGTCTTATGTGTTAATATTACTTTCCCTATTCATCTGGTTATTACAATTATGGGTTTTTACGTATAATTTTATCTATACCTTCCCTGTTTCATTCAGGTCAGGCTTCTGTTTGATTTTATTTGGTTTGGTTAAGACTATTTTGGATATTTTAGTCTTGTTTAAGTTTAGCTCATCTCTTTTGGGCTATAGGTTTAGCATTTTGCCATTCCTTTACAATGATTTTTTACATAATATGATGTTTCACCATGTAACTGATACTGACATTTCTGAACAGCTTTTACAACTACTGTTCTTGAAAAATTAACAAGTCTTTTAACAAATAATTCTAATATAATTAAATCCTGGGTACCTGGGTACATAGAGCCCTTTTAACAATTAATCATAACATAACATCCTATGGGTATACAAAACCGTTTAAATACTTAATTATACCATAATAAATCCTGTGGGTATACAAAACTCTTTAAATAACTAATTATAACATAATAAATCCTGGGTATACAGAACCCTTAAAACACATTCTACTTCTATTTACTGGATCTTAGTATGTATTAGTTTATACATAAGACCATTACTTCACTTTCTCCCTTCCCCACTGGTTTATAACATGATCTTTGATCATCACTATTTCCTTCCTTGTACACTTATCACTTCACTCCCTTACAATATAAGTTCTTTAATTTTTCTTAGACTAATGCACATATTTCATATTCTTATTTATACCATTATATTGCATTTTCTATAACTCTAACTACTTTCTGATCTTTTCTCTTTAATTATTATTATTATTATTAATTTATGTAGTACTTCTTATTTATATTTTACTTGGTCATTAACATGTTTTTAGTTTATTTTCTTTTATTATTTTTATTTTTAGTCCTTCATGCATTTATGTTGTTTTGTAATTAACGTGGTCCTCACTGTCTTGTTGCTTGTTGCATGCCTTTATTTTAATTAGTTGTTCCATCGTTGGGTTTGTTTATACCTCTCACTTACCATCTCTATTAGGTTTATTACGTTATTAAGTTCTCTTCTTCTAATTTTCATCATAATTGCGATATTATATTCCTTTAATATTTATTTTTCTTCATCCATTGTTTTGGTTTAGCATAGAACCAGAATACTCTGCTTAACACACACTTATTTGTAATTTTCCTTTCATTTATCATTTACACTAGTACTATTTAACTATGGTTTCTTTATCTTAACAGTCCTTATATGCATGGTGATGATATGTATCGTCACTTAGACACTTACTTTTGCACATATGCTGTTACTCAGTTGTGCGCACTTACCCACGTCTCGAAGGTATACTCTTCTTCTGCAGTATTTACCTTGATGTTTCTCAGCTAGGTCGCAGGTTTTGGTAGTTGATTGAGTGTGGATAAGCACGTGAATATCGTTATACAATTGTAATACAAGTAAAGAGTACAGAGGATTAGAAATTAGTACGACTTTGTTAATAAAATCATATTCATTTTGTTTATTATTTTTAAAAAAATTCAAATTATCATATTATTAATTATTGTGTGGGTTAATTACTATTTGAACCCTTATATTCGATACGAATATAATATAATTATAACGTGGTTAAACTCTTATCTCTTATATTCTAAGACATATTATACACAAACATAAGACATACATGACCTGGAATATTTACACAGACATATAATACATAACACATATATTATTATAATACGTGATTAAAACGTACTAAATTGAATATTCATCTTGTCTTAGCAAGTGTGGTTTTTATTATATACCACTTAATAAAAAAATTAATTAATTAAACATTTATTAAAAATACTATTAGAGACCATTCTATTACTTTAATTAATTATATTACTAATGTCTCAGTTAATTAACAATCTTCAATTTAAGTAACTCTCATACGTGAATTTAATTATCTAATAGAATATAAAAATATAATAAAATATGGTTTCTATACTCATCATTTCTTTATGAGATTAATAAATTTACATTCTCTGTTATCAATTATTATGCTTCGAACATTTATTGATTATTCATTATGAAAAATAAAAAATGTAATATTAATGTTTATGTAAACTTGTATATGGAATCTAGAGCCTTCTTTCGATAGACGTCAGGGTCATTTATAATATTAAATAAATGTCTGACTTCACCTGCATATTTCTGCAACCATTTAACTGTGTCGTTACCGTAATCTGGACTCTCGAGTTTGGATCCTATTCGGGTATCACCTTCTCTGTCTCTGCGTCGTCGAAATTACTCTCACCGTCTACTGGATGCTGAGTTCTGACGTGGACCTCTGGTCGTGATGATGTACGGCTGGATGTAGCTGCATGTGGCTGTCCCTGCGTCCTCTAGTATTTTGCTCCGTTTCCTCTCCTCTCCTCGTCTTGTCTCTCGTGGATGTCTCGAAGTTCTACGTGGACTTCTTGAAGTTCATCGACGTTACGACTCCTCGTAGATTACGATATTATAGTCTTTTAAATAAATCGTGTTTCACTATTACTTTCACCGACGTACTGCCGGTTCCATCGCACTTCATGTTACGTAATACAGTTTAAAACATTACTTAACTTTGTAAAATTCGTGGTTGCGAGATGCGTGGATTTCACGTACTGCCTGTTAATGATCTGAGAAAGCGTGTGTCGCTCGCTGGGGTTTTATACTCCTGCTGTCGTTCCATTCCTGTTGGAAACTGTTTGGACAAAATTGAACAGGTCCGCGCGTCGATTTAATTGCTAATTACAACCTACGCGTCTTTCTATGAAGCGGACATATTTTTTATAAATATTATTCTACAAATCGTTAGGTACATTATTAAACTTAACTTATGCAAATTATGAAAATTAAGGTGTGTAAACTATGGAAGTTATGTCAAAATTTCACACGGTGGCTGAACGGTTCCCACGATCATGGACCACTTAATGTCTAATTGTAATGTCTAAATGTTGTATTTTTACATATGTCTCTGATTCGTGTGACTTCTGGTTTTCGTTCAGTACTTAAAAAACTGTGTAAAATTTTCCACAATCGTATGCACAATTCAACTTGTTCTTCATTTACACTCTTACACTAACACACACGCAGACTGATACACACGCGGCTGCCTGTCGCTATGACGTCACCCTTGCCGGTCGGCGCGTGTTTCTTTCTCCCCTTCGCTGCGTTTAAAAACCAACTAGACTTTTAATTCCATATGCATGCTCACTTACAAATATTTATTTATTTAAAATTAATTACTACGTTTATTTCTTTCATTATCTCTTATACCTAACGCTTAATTATTACATTATTTTTATTATTAACATCTTTTACATCTCATACGTGCGTTCGTATGTTATCATACCTCAGTCAGGGGTTGATACATAGACTTATGCTAAACGTATCGTTGCAATATATATATATATATATATATATATACTCAAATGAATGCTCTTTTGAGAAGACTAAGGCTGCTGTTTATGTTAAACAAACACGGATAACGTGTGGTATTTTCTAAAAACAAAAAATACGATTGTCTGTTTCAGATCGTATAAAATAGTAACTGAGTTCAACATTTATAAAATTATTCAATCAACGGGTTGAAACAGCCCACACGTCTGTAAGAGCGTCCTGTTCTCGTCCTCGAGTGTGCGTGTTTACGCTCTACGAAATAATATTACGTTCAAATTAATCGGCGGATTTAATCAAAGACACATATTTGGTATTGTTTATTTTCACGTAAAATTAATTTTGCACGTGTGTGGAATTTGTTCACGCACACACATGCTACAGGTAAATAACGTTCTATACAAATACGTATTACTGATATACTTACGTGTGTGCTTGTTTGTTCATGAGTATTCAAAGTAAACTGTATTTGTTGATACATATATATGTACGTCTGTTAAGCTTTGGTTCCACTTAAGGCTGATAGCTAACAGCTACAAAGTGTGCTCGACAAAGGCAACAGGGCAATTTTGCTGTCAGAACATAAGGTGGCGTTAAACCATGCAGAATATAATACTGTTTGTGTAAACACCCAAAACTAACGTTTTCTATAGACAATGTCGACAACAGCTGAGACAATGACCATGCGCAACCCAGTCCACTGTGTTGAGGTCATTCGTCGTATGATGGTAAATTGTTACATATTCGTCATTAATAGTAGTTTAATGAATTGAAGGGGGGCATATATATGGTTATTGAGAAATTGACTGTTCAATATATTTCATTCACAAGCTTTAATAACTGTTTAGACAGAGAATATTAAACTATATTAGAGAATGTCTGTAACAGGGATTATAACTGTTGTTCTCACTAATTTACACACACACACACACACACACACACACACACACACAAATTGGCCAATGCGCGCCCGTGTGTAGCGATTATCGAACAACGTTGAAAGTTTTTTTCGGATCCTGACTTCCAAACTTAAGTATCTTTCCAGTCATCTTCCTTCAAATTTCTTTACACCATTGCATTCCTGATATCTTGTATCCAGATCTTTCGTAGCCTTCCCCTTCTTCTTTTTCTTTCAGGAAGGGGCCATTTTAGTAATTTCTTTGGCCATTTATCGTTGCCCATGAACACATAGGCCTATGGCGGTGTACCATCTTAATATGGATCAATTTTCTCATTTTAATGGTTTATATATTGATTCTTTTTCTTATTTCTTCATATTTAACCCTATTCTACAGCACCTTCCCCGGTATTCCATTTCCATATTTCCCCAATGTGTTCTGTAGTTTTCCAAATCTTAGCCTCATGTGTTACAATACTTTCTACTAAACTTATTGTCTTATACTGTATATTGTAATTCTTGTCCATGGTCCTACTTTCTCTTACTAATTATTTATCCGTAAATTAATGTTCATGCTTTCCATAAGCTCTCTCTCTCTCTCTCTCACACACACGCGCGCGCACACGCGCACGCACACAGATTTACAAACTTAGTGGGAGTGAACCCAGCACTGACTTCTCTGTCCTTCAATACTCGTTACGCACAGTGGTCTGTTTCAGATTGTGTAGAATCGTAAACGGCGTTGAGTAATTATAAAATTATTCAATTAACTGGATTAAATTTACGTCTGAAAAAGAGCGCTCCCTAGCGCGTGTGTGTCTTTACGCTCAACAAAATAATATTACAATCGAATTAATCGGTGGGTTTAATCAAAAACACATTTTCTATATGTTTAATTTCCCGAAAATTAATTTCGCACGTGTATAGAATTTGTTCACTGGCACGTATAGGCCTATACATACCAGGGTTAAATAATGTGTAGTGTGGATACGGTTTTATGTGTAGTTTATTATAAGTATGTGTATAGTTATGTGGGCGTGTACGCGCGCGCGCGCGCGTGTGTGGGTGTGTGGGCGCGCGTGCGTGTGTGCTTTCATGTATGTGTGTTTTTTGTACGATCACACACACACACACACACACACACATATATTCGAACACTTTTTGCTATAGTCCGTTTCTTGATGTGTATAATATATTTAATATTTATAATAAAATTACCTCAAGATATTTTTTTCCCTTATTAGGAATATGTTTCGAGAACACAATGGTTTTATATATATTGTAATGCTACATAATAGTAACCCTGTCCCAAAGCTAGAACTGCTCAATTCAGTAGGAATGATAATAGGCAGAGTCGCCTAGGCTACCAACATAGACAAATAAAAACAAAAAACTTTAGTTACAGAAAAGAAAGACTGTCTCATATAAATAATAAAAGTAAAAATACAATGCAGGTAGTTAATAAACCAATCAAAATATAAAATAAATATAAAATAACATAAAAACCTTTTGTAATTATGTTGATGTGAAAGAGTTGTAACCCCTACTTCATCTTGAGTAGTTAAAACAAAAAGAATATTTCTTTTTGGTAAAGAGGGGCCACAAGTTAATTAAAACTAGGCTAAGGCCTAGAGAAGCTAAAAATTGCGCTGGATCCAGTGAGACGGGACTTGCAATGAAAACTCAAGAATTAAATAATTAACAAATCCCTTTTTATTATTCTATCTCATAATAAAAATATAATGAATAAATAAATACAACAGTAATCTTTAATTCCCCTTTTAATAGTTAAATAAATAAGTATACTCTCTCAACAAGGCCACCTGAAAAATATTAACTGAATCCAAGAAAATAATTGCTATGTCACACCATCAATGAATTGAAAATTTAAAATAATCATTAATCTCAAAATAAAGCTCCCATTAAACTATTTATTAAAATATAAAATTTATATCATGTGTTCCTTTTAGAATACTGTATATGAATCAATGAAGATAAATAATTTCATTCCTTGTTACTATTAATAATAAAATAATTACGCAACAAATTAAATAAATTTTAAAGGTGACAATTCCTATACTTGTTAAATAAAATAATTAATTTCCTTAAAGAAATGATCAGCCACGATTATTGAGATAGAATACCTCCCTTAAAAAAAACTAAAAAGGATATATCCACATGACTACATGTGTTAACTTTCTGTTGTAAAAGACCCTGAATAATAAATCCCTATATCCCAAGTTCCCACCAAAAGTACAGAAAATGTATAATATTTATAACCCCCAAAATGTACACAGAAATATACACACATAACATGTTCCACAAGACAAAAATACATTATACAATAGTATACATAAAATACATAAAGGTCTCTTGCCACGCCCTTTTTTATATTACCCTTCTGGTGTATATAAATTCTAACTTTTCCTTTTATAATAATCCGAATTAGGATTAGAAATTTACATTTATAATAGTACCCACATGGTGTGGGTTAATTGCACGTCATGTGTATAAGAGAATGCTAAAGCCCACAGTGGTCCCCAGGACATAAAAATTTAAAAGTAAGTGCCTAAGTGGCTAAGTGCCAAAATGCTTAATTAGGGTGAGAAATAAAAATTGTTTAAAATAATTAACGCCCCCCAGTTATCAGAATTAGTATAAAGAATTTATATATACTTAAATAGGGCCAGTTAATGAAAAGAGAAAAATTGCACAATATTAGCACCTTATAAAAAAATACACTTGGGTCAGAGACGGACATGTTCATTCAACTTTCGGCTTGTCTCAACAAACAAGTCTCGACAAACAAGTTGAAAAGTGTTTCGACATGCATAGCTTGGTTGAAACTAGTTAAAAATTCGCCTACCTCCCCAGTAATCTTTTTATACAAATGAAATAAACTGATATTTTAAATTAAGAGAATATATATGTTTTTATGCATAGTGAATTGAACATGTGAAATTACTAATAGCAAAACTGACTTTAACTCTGTAGAGAAACCCCTATAATGATATGAGTGGAAATCTATGTTGGATGCTGTCTTGTAACCATGTCAGTCTCTGAACTGACAATTTACTATAAATATATTGAAATTTTACAATTAATTCTTTTTCTTAGTGTACACACTAAACTGTCCCATCAATTGGGGATCCAAATGAATGTTTAACTTGAAAGGTAGAAACTGATGGTTATGTATAACTGGTGGTGCCATGTTGATTCTACGTGTTAATTATAAATGGTTGTTTTTCACCTGCTTATGGGTCCAGAAGGATGGTCTTTTATTGGTAACGTGGCGATCTTATGATTGGCATGTTGTTGTTGCTGTGGTGAGCTAATTCTCTTCGGTGGCGAGTGTGGAGCTTTAAGATGGAATTCGTTCAGCAATGTAGCAGGACTTTGTCTCTGGTCGGCGAACCCTGCTCACACATTACATTTTTAGTGAGAGACCACACACCAATGCCCCCACTGTTTGGACACCCTCCAAAATACATATATAAAGGCAACACCTAGTTATGGGCTACATAATGAAACTTGGTAAAATTATTTTGGCCAACATGCCTTATTTAAAAACTCTCTAACAATGATTTTTATAAACTGAACCTCACCTAAAGTGAGTTACTTTTTGCAATATAAAATTTTATTTTGGCTTTGTAACATCTTATGAACTTATTACCTTGAGTGAAATTGTGGTTACCACGTGGTGCAGAATTTATTTAAAACACATAGTTTTCTTACTACATATAATTTGAGAACACCATTAATTTGAATGTGAGATGATTTACATTTAAAACGTGCCTGAGTAAGTTCCCATCTATATATGTATAAGGTTTTACTAATATTGTAGCAAAACTTTATACCACCTAACCAACAACTATTGTGCAACATTTTGATGTACACGTATCTCATCACATCGGTGTTAATGAAAGTTCAAACTTAATTATTTTGTTGTTAATGTACTTTAGGTTTTAGGGCCGAGATTCAGACACTCCAATAATCTAGTTTTATTAGTTTATAAAAACTTTACAACAATTACGTATCTCAGAATGAACGATTGAACAAGTGGGCACGCTCACTCAGGCTTACTAAAAAAACGTTTTCTCCCGTGAAATTTAGTATATAATTAAAATAATGTAATCAAGACTCACCGCAGCCGTTTACAAACTTATCTCTTCATAGCTGTTAGGAGATGTTGGAAATTAATTCTTCTCTCCACCGAAGGAATATACCACGAGGCCATCAGTTAGACTTCCTTGTCGAGACAAGCACAAGGAACGCAGTTGGTGAAGCACTTCGCCCGTCTTTAATCAGGCGACAGGTAGCGGCACCTGGCTTTTATAATGCCTCAACAAGCCGACAGATAGCGACAGCGATCGGGCACTGTAATAAGACTGTCCTATTTCGATACAAGAGCGCAGCACGAATTATTACTTTAATTCAGTACTGCCCTTAACTATCAACGGTAGATACATTAATTTCGCATCGTTTTACCGCTAGGTATCGGTGCACTCTTCGATTGGAATTGACTGACAGAGCTGCACGACAAAGTTCAGCACAGAGTGTGGGATAAAGGTAGTTACTAAGCAAACAGAAACAAACTGTGAAAGCTAATGATCCCTGATGTTAGATAGTACGAACAAACAAACACACAACTAATAAAGTGTCAGTGAAGTACCAGTGATATTCCCAAACACAAAAAGTGTCAGTGAGGGGGTAATGGCAGAAGTGTGGGTTAAATACTTTTATGTAAAGAAAACCCACGGACCACGTTAATAGTGAGTTGTGGTGGGGGTTTTAGATTATGTTAAGATGTTTACAAAGGTTTTGGCATGACTAGTTATGTTTGTGTTTCATGCCAAAGCTTATGGGTTAACATTCATGAACCATGTTGTTACAAATAGTTGGAGCCTATGAGCAGAATCAGAACGAGATGCATTAGGAACCAAAAACCCATGAACAATAATCTAATCACTGATTAGTACTACTGGTTAAGATTAGTGGGATGGCCGAGTAGTATGCCAGTTAACTAATGATTGTGGCTAATTGTAAAATACAAGGTTTAACCATGTAGGCCATGCTTAAAACATAGCATGCCGGATGATTCTGTTCTTATCAGGTTATTGTATTAAAAATAATTATATTATTTGTCAATTAATAATTATAGACTAGGCCATAGAGGCAGTATATTGAATGATATGTTAAAGGATTTTATTGTAACAATTTTTTAAATAATGTTAAGGGTCCAGACTCGTTTAGTAAATAGTAAAATCAGAAAAAAAGGGTTCAGAATCAGAGTTTAAGTAATAATAAATGTAAATTATAAAATAGTATTGAAAAACCACTAATGCCCTAAGCCACAAATTTAGTATAAAAGGAATAATGTCAGAAACAAATAGATTAGTAAATAAATGTAAGGAAACCAAAAGTGTAGGCCCAAAGTTAGAAATTTTGTAAGGTGGGAAATCACCCTTTATAATAACCAACTTATGAAAATAAGGTATCAAAATGCTCATAATTATATAAAGAAAAACATGATGTAATTTAAATTTAAGGAAACTTAAAGCTAAAAAAGGAGTATTTTTCTTATAGGTAAATGAACATTTGATTTTTGTAAACTGACCATGTTACCTAATGAACTCTCAGTTTTGACCAATCACAGGCCAGTATTGTAAGGTCAGGAGACCGTTGATGAAGAAGCAAAAATATAGTTGTATTGTTAACCATTGCCGAGGGCAGATGTGCTCTGATGAAACCAATTCTAATTAAATGCAAGTAATGCTTTTTTGGACCATTGGCAGTCAATAATAATTACCAACAGAAGCGGTAAACACTGGGAAAGACCAGAAAACAGAAATAATTGAATTAAAACTAAAACTAAATGCAGAACCTCAGAAAATACTGACTACCTAGAGCGAAGGAACTTCTGTGGGTGAGACCGAACTTAATTCATAGCCACACTACAGATACGATTACACAACACTATCGTAGACACTATCTACACTAACAGAACAGACACCAGTGATCATTAGTTAAAAGAAAAGCTTAAAAACTAAACCTGTGAACACTAAAACATTTATTTTAAAATAATTTGGGTGAGTTCGAAATGAACAGCTCGTAATACAGGTTAGACGTGAGAGCGGCCGTCTTGTGGAATTATCGCGGCCCGCTATAGCCACGAAACAATAGTCGTTGCTTAGCAACGATTAATAGAATATAGTATTAAGATTTTAAATTTTACTTACCTTTTGTGATGTATTGTATTTTTGTGTGCATTCTCTGAATTCAATAGCAGTCTCAAAGAACCCTAAAACCCTGATATTAAATATAATTATTACGATTAATTTGTTTACTGAAAGTTGTTAGTGTCATAATCGAATTGAGCAGTAGAGTCGACTCGACCATTACTTGTTTCGACACAAGTCGACTGACCCTTTTCTGAACAATTGAAATAAAAATGAATATTATTATTTTTACTGGAAAGAGTTGTCATTGTAGAGAATTAACAGGACAATTACAGGCAGCAACCAGGAGAGTGAGCAGCGAACGGACCAGATTACTTAAAAGAAGAACAGGGCGCTCGAAGACAGAATCGATTACGGCAACAAATCCGTTTTTTACACAAATGGAATCAATTTACACTTAATAACTTTTCACGATAAACGAATTAAAAGCAACACGTTGAAAATAAACAACTCGTGCAAACAACTAGTTACGTTACAATATATATAAAACTATTTCGAGGAGAGGGGTACTCGGCCGCCATTCCACTGTGTACCATTCATTCATGTGTGAGATGCTGGACTTACAAACGGAACCGCGATTACCAGATGTAAGTCCGTTGGACTTTACCAGCAGGACTATCCCGCCGTGCAGACAGTTTCAGGATAATTATGAAGATAAATTATAAAACAAAATTATATTTAATAAATCATGTCATAACTAACATACAACGAATTTGTACATTCAATCATTTGTACATATTTGTACAAATATTAACATTAAGGACAACACCGTTATTATAGGAGTTTTAGTCTTCCTGTTTCTATCGGGAATAACAGTTTTCGTCGTTTTTGACAAGACCGGAATCAAAATGACGACTTTCGTTATAATTCAGTATTATCTTCCCTATGCCGCTTGATATACGTTTTGTGTGTCCGAGAAACAAAAAATTCTACAATCTATCAATTATAGCCTACTTCACAGAGCTATCGGTAACCATTTTGGAACAACTGACTGTACGAATAGGGCCCCAACGTTGCCAAACTTCGCTACACGATCTTCACTACTTGGCAAATTGTACAATAGAGTTTAAGTACCCCGACAAAAATCTTTATTTCGGGATCATGGTTGTCATCGTCGTCTTCAGCAAGGATTAAACTAAAAATAGTTTGTTCCGGTCCCAATCAGATATACTAGAGCTTGTCACTCTACAGCTTCTTCGGATGTCCCACATCTTTCCGTCCTTTCGGCTTATAATTCCATAGTTGTTTTGGGATGAGGCAGTAGTTTATTCGTTTAAGGTGTTACAACCATTTTAGCCGATATTGAGGAGTCCTAACAGATGTACTCATAATATTCAGTTACTGCCATATATCGACAATTCTTTTGCGATCTCGAAGATTCATCTTGCCACGTGCCTGAGAATTCCCATTTTCGCCGCTTAGATACGACTGACCTGAGATTTTGTTAAAGTCCCATTCTCAGGCCTATAGTAAAGTGTGGGGGAGGGCCACTAGCTTGTAGAACTTTGGGTGTGTTTCTTTATTAGTTGGTTTCACTGTTCTTCTGATTGCCCCACGCATATGGTTGAACTTGTGCAGCTTCTTCACCGCATCACTGTTTGTAATGTAAGACACAGTACAGCCCAGATATTAAAATTACTGTTGTAATGTAAGACACAGTATACAGCCCAGATATTAAAATTACTGACCTGGTGCAGAACAGTACCATCTACAACAATTTTTGGCCAAATGGGATCAACTACATTAAAAGCCATCAACTTGGTCTTCATTATGGAGATCTCTAATTGTATAATGTATTATGTTCATTGTATAATGCTATACATTCTACCTAAACACGAAAAAAAATCGCGGTGATACTAATAGAAACATAACTCTGTGTAAGCAATGATTAACCACTGTTTGGCATTAAACGTTATTAAGCAATCTAGTAGTGATTCATACCATCGGCCTCCAAAGATAAACAACATAAAGCTGACTATTCATATTCCTTAGATCGTTAGATTAGTAAAAGCAAGCGGTTGGTTAGCCAACGACAATAAATTTTTACGGACATTTGTATGTACGAGATGATATCAGAACAGTAAGATACTGGTAATATTAAACTTTTTTTTGTTTAATCAACTGTATTTTTAGGTAACCTCGAATTCTCGAGTTCTTTTGGGGCTGATGAAACTAATATTAATAGTTGTAAAACCGAGGTTGTAATGTTATTATTATTCAACATAAATCGGTGTTCAGGCCCCCCTCTGACGTGGTCACAGAGTGTTTCTCGCATTATAAATCCTCTGTCTCTGTTTGTACGGCTTGTACTCTCCCTTCCTCCTTTCTCGTCCCGTACCAAAATTTCGTTGTGATATAGTTCCTCACGCTTTGCATTAGACACGGGTTTGTTATTTTGTTATTACGCTTATTACGCCAATGGTTCTCTGTGTTATATGTTATTATATCCCCTGGATCCTAGACTTCACCTTGTTCCAGTGGTAAAGCTAGCAAGGAATTTTCTTTTTTTGGGGGGGAGGGATTTGACCTAGGACAGCGGGGAATTGTGGAAAGCTGGATCATTCTTTGAAGGTATAAGTGTAAATGATAATAATTTAGTGAAGATAAAAATACAGTTTGTTATTATAAACATATTACATTCACTGACGTAGAAGTATAAAATCATATCTGTATTTTTTTTTATAATATTCACTCACAGTTTAAAATACACTCGATTATGGTACGGTATGTATCAAACAAAAGTTAACTTACTGGTGAGGTACCGCTACGTACATTTAAAGTAATTTTGGAGTAAAACCATGAACTTACACAACGTGATACGAATTTTGTTTCATACAATCACAAAACCATTCTATAATCACAAAACGACGAATAAATTTCGTCTTAAGTGACCATATGGGTGGAGGGGAAGTATGCCCCATTTCCGTCCTCCGTGGATGCGCCTGTCTTGTACCATTAGATCTTTGATTTTAATTTTGCCAATTAAATTATAAACTGACTAGTTCTCTAACAGCCTACGGTCCTCTAAGAATTATCCTTTAATATTTCATTTTGAGGTTGTCAGTTCAGCGAATACTATCTTTGCTGTCTTGAACTCTGAGAAATACATGAATGCTAAGAAAACGATGTTAAGCCTTTTTTTTTGTCTCACTGTGTATATTGTGGTATTCCACACGTTTGCTAGTTGTGTCGTTGTGTCCTAGTACTGATTTTGCTACCGCTGCTCTTGTAATTTTTTCTGTGCTTCCGTATGTACTTTAGGGCAGTCTCTAGGCAGCAGACGAATCTTTACTGCTACAGTGTATTATAAATTTTGGTTACACTTTTTATTCTACATAAAGACTAAGAATATATAAAAATTAGCGTATTATAGGCAAGACGAGCTATTAAAAATTGTATAATGTGAATTATGTATCTGAAGACATAACAAGTTTTACGTATTTGACAACAGATATGAATAATACAAACCAGATATCAGAAGAAATGAACAAAAGTGTAAATGCTGGGAACCGAGTATAACATCAAAAATAACCATCCGAGCACAGCCAAAATGATCTCTCGTCCTACTAACATGAAGCTCGTACAACTCTAATCAGGCCTGTGGGAACATGTGAATCAGAAGTTTACAGCATCAGATACCTAGGCTGGTCGCCAGTAGTTTCTTTAATAAATAATAATAAGAAAAATGTGTGGTCTTGTACAGGAAGGACAAATCTGAGATAGACAACCGTGAGATTAACGCTATACTCGTAAAAGAAGATATAGTACGATTTATTAATTCCGGAAAGATTGGTTGTTTAGGGCATTCGGTTGGAGAGAATGGGCGAAAAGAGACGATAAAAGAGAATCCTATTTGATGAAGCAGGAAAAGTTACGCAGGTAAGAATACCAAGAAGGCGACCGAATCTTGTAATAGGTGGAAGAGGATTGGAGAAGGATGAGAATCAGAAAATTGGGAATGCCTGGCAGAAGGAAGTTAGTGGAGGTGAATAGTTGAGGAACGCAAGGCCTATGGAGGGTTGCAGCACTTTGAAAGAAGACGGATATACGCCCTACGATGCACTTCATTTATTTACATCTTTCCCTTTAACTACGTTTCTAATTGCCGGATTTTAACTTAATTCGTTTCAGTTCCTAATGTGTCTCTCTTTGATCTTCAGCCAAATGTTGTGATTAAAACTACGCCAGTCGTTCTTCAGTTACTGTCATGATAAAGTCATTAGTAAACTTCAGTGAGTACAACCAATGCAAATACACTACAGGAACTCTACCCAAAAAAACTGGGACAATACCAAATAACAGATAACGACCTAGTACACAAAAATAGACAAGCAAAGACATAAAAAACATGAATATTAATTTTTATATTTTTACACTTTTGTAGGAAGAATCAATTAAGTCATTGGTATTCAACGTTTGAAATATTTTTACAGAACTGCAACGTGTATTGAAATCAAATATATTGCAACTTACCGTCTGCGGCTTTTAGAAACAACGTCTTTACAAAGTTGACATGTTTCGGGACACTTGTCCCATCATCAGAAGTTAAAACAATCGCGTATCATTTAAAGTTGATACACTTGTCAATCAATTAAAACATTAAAATCCAATATGAAACAAATAACTTAAAACAATATGATACTTAAATGTTTAAAGCGAGCGCGAAGGTTTACCGATGTACATCGTATGGAGACCGACCGCGCACTGAATTACGTTTCGCTCCCACCACGACAATAGCGCAAGGCAGTGTTGTACAATACATTTGACTTGAAAACCAGTTTATCATTTAAAACACGCGGCTTGGTATCAGTAAAGCACATAACAGTACTGATACCAAGCCGCGTGTTTTAAATGATAAACTGGTTTTCAAGTCAAATGTATTGTACAACACTGCCTTGCGCTATTGTCGTGGTGGGAGCGAAACGTAATTCAGTGCGCGGTCGGTCTCCATACGATGTACATCGGTAAACCTTCGCGCTCGCTTTAAACATTTAAGTATCATATTGTTTTAAGTTATTTGTTTCATATTGGATTTTAATGTTTTAATTGATTGACAAGTGTATCAACTTTAAATGATACGCGATTGTTTTAACTTCTGATGATGGGACAAGTGTCCCGAAACATGTCAACTTTGTAAAGACGTTGTTTCTAAAAGCCGCAGACGGTAAGTTGCAATATATTTGATTGAACAACACGTGGCTTGGTACTAAACATTTGGAATTTATTCCTTTTAAACATGTGTATTGAAATGTTTCTTACTACTTAGTCAGGTTCAAAATAAAATTTTGATTCTGTTAGTTTTGCGCTAATAGAATTGTAGAAATAGGAAGGCTACAACCTTTGTTAAAGAACTTATTGATTATAATAGATTTTCAGCAGGAACTATACAATTTTCTAACGGTGATGGACAACGTGTTCTAGACTGATTTTTTTTATTTAGTCTTTCCCTTTCCTTAGACAAAAAAAAAATAATTTTTGTAAAACATCTAAAACAAAGGTAGCAGTTTTACAAGAATTATAGACTGTAACAGTATCACTGTTTAATATGAATCTTCAGTGTTTTAGCCAGATCAGACACACGTCACGCATTTAATCATGGAATGACCCAAATGTATCGAGATTCATAAGTGACAATCTAAATTCACCGGGAAATGTTGCATAAAGCTTCCTAAGCGCTTATCAGCATTGGCTGCCCAACCAATAGCGTCGGTATTTATCATTTAAATGACATCAGTTGTAGAAATAGGAGGATACGATTGGAATGCTGTTTAAGGAAGCCAGAGTAAGAGAGAGAGAGAGAATGAGTGAGAGAGTGGGGGGGATTGGTAGAAATTTATTATACCATTACTGGTGGCGGGACTGGCTGTCTACTGTTTACGTGACCAGGACGATAGTGCTGGCCGGTCACCGCCAGCCAGGAACGTGGAACTACTAGGCTATAAAACGATACTTACTTTGCGGAACATTTACGACGCTACCAAATGACGGACACTAAGCTTAATATAACGCTACCGACGGCACTCTGTAATAGTTTTCTGTGGTCTCTTGTTTTAATTACTGATAACTCTACCATAACGTACGGGTGAAAATGTGTAAAGACGTTCATCAAGTTAGCGTACGATGTTGTAAGCTGCTGTTGTTTTATTAATTTAATACTTACATTGTTGGTTGCTAACAAGGAGGAAACGCTGCTGATTACAAGCTTTAATTAAAACGTTTACATAATTCTGTTTATTTGATACGTTATGTCTGTATTCATTTTTGTATATACTGTCCGTACGAAGTAACACTCTTATGCACTCGAATTCAAAACATTTCGGGAACGTAAATTTTGGTGTAGTCTTTGATTTGCTAAGCGGTTTTTTATTTTAATAACTGCGAAACTTTGTTCCTTTATTGTTAATATTCCGTCCCGGGCTTTTGGCCATGGTCTGTTGTTTTCTACTAAGACAGACGTTTCGGCAGTATCATCGACTGCCATCATCAGTGTAAAATCGAGTTACGGTAACGTAAGGTGGTAGACGTTAGTGACCACACTACTGTGGTTAAGGCTGTGGCTTCCACTGCGTTAGTATAGCTAACGTTTGAAGCAGGAGTGCGGCGTCTTTCACGCGATCAGGCGGATGAGATCAGGATAGAGGCTTCCAGGATCCTGGTCAGGGCCAAACCGTCTCGCTGCAAATTCCACTGGCGGAACTGCGAGCATTAAAGAAGCGAGACGACTCCATTATCATTTTACCGACGGAAAAGGCGAGCGCGACAGTTGTTCTGAACACCGAGGAAGCCTTAACTACAGTACTGTGATCACTAACGTCTACCACCTTTACGTTAGCGTACCTCCATTTTACACTGATGATAGTACTCGATGGCACTGCCAAAACTTCTGTTTTTGTAGAAAACAGTGGACCACGGCCAAACAGCACAGGAAGAAATTTTAACAACATTGACTTCGGCCGTGTAAGCCTAGGAAGTACGTGAAGCCTACGGCCTTTATAATATGTTCATTCCCTGGAAGACGAAAATATCCCATTAGGGCATGTTGAGTGATACGATGATACGCCTTTCTGGAAGGTCAAGACTCTTGAGCAACCAATAACGTATGAGCTTGTACAATGTTGGAGTGCAATTTTTTTAATTATCCTTCAATAAATCTGACTTTTTTTCTAAAAATCGCTTGAGACACATTCTCGAATAGTATGCTACTCTTTGGTGACCGTACCGCCATAAAATAAAATTCCGTGCAACACAGTACCACAATATTTGTAATGAACTCCAACTCCATCTGAACTGTATTTGAAGCGTTCCTACCATTTTCCAGATTACTGTTCCGCATACACCAGACCTGCCAAAAGCCTTCGTCCAACACTTTTACTTAGTTGAAGCAGTTTATTTCATTCTTCATATAAAATTGATTACGAGTTCTTAAATATTGCAAAATATCATTACAAAATTATCTGTCAAAACTAAATTAATATCTTATAAAATTGTTAAACACGGGTATACTACCAATTTCTATGATTTGGGCATTTCTGGGGAATTCAAAAAGTGCAGGAACTTTTATGTCACTCCCCGTATATGTGCTACAGATCAGCAAAAATATTCTGTGGAATTACAATTTATATTACAAGAAAAACAATTAGGCGATTAATGACTCAGGTGCTTTATGAATTAACAGGAATCATCATTGAAAGGATGAAAAGTTTCATTTATTTCTGATCAATTACTTACGACTAGATGGATTGTTAAATGTAAAGTAAAGAATTTTTAAAGATTGAAAGCTAATAGTAATATTACATTCCTTAAACGGAATGTCCTCTTTTATGAAACAGGGATATGATTATTAAAAGCAAAGGATGATTTACAGATGGATGATTGCCAAAGGCAGTGATCTTGTGAGAACCAAACAGTAGGAGAAAAGGAAGGCCGCCTTTCACGTGATGCGAGAAAGCGTGGAACTGCGAGGACTGTAACACGAGCACGTAACGGGCAGATGAAAACAAAGGCTAAAATTTGCTAGATGGAAACTGGTATGTGTAGTGTAGCCTTTAGGTTAAAAATTGTGTGATGTACGGACTGGGTAACCGCCACGTATTCAAAAACCTGAACAGAAAAAAATGGCTTACAAAACTATTGTTCACAGTATAATGCTATACAAACCAGGACGTGAACGAAGAACATGCTGCACAAAAGAAGCTTCCCAGATTGTTCTGTCATGTGTCGTGATAATATTTTACGTCCTACTCAATTCCACCTCGTCAAATGTCCAGATATCTCTTTCTCGGTCCATTTTTCTTATAAAAATTATACTAATTAATACGCATCTCTCTTGCAACACAATTCACTCCCTCGTCGGTCTCTCCCACAGCTTTCTCTTCGTCATATCAAACAATCGTATTTGGTAAATATAACAACTGAAGGTCCTTTAACTGGCCATTTATTCTTACTTGACCATTCCTGCCACTCACAAATCTCATTAACGATACCATAACGATTCAGTAGGTATTCTTCCCCATCTCTATTGAAGAAGGCTTTTATCGCTCTCAATTAGTGATTCCGGTAAAATAGCGGGTTTTACCAATGTGACAGCTTTAATTCGATTTCGTGTTGGAGATGTGACAACACGACGATATCTTGGTTTGTTGTACAACTTTCTTTACAGGGTCAGCCTTCATTGTAAGTATAACCTATAACTGTAGGCTGATTACTGCTATTGTGGCCGAATTTCTGAAAACATCTGTATCCTTCATTTTTTATTTCCGTTCGCCGGGTAAAAACGTCTCTCCATAAAACGCAGAATGCTAGCCATGGTTGTGTTGTATATTGGAGAGTAATGAATATCCTTATCGTGTTATACAGTACATAATAAATTATTTCCTAGCTTGCACTTCTTTCTTGACGTTGTCTACTTTAGATATCTTAATTTCTGTCAATATAGAAAACATACATTTTGCCTCTTATAGTTCTTACGCGATGTGGCAGTGTGCAATATATATTAATTTAAGTCGCTATTTCTGTGTGTTTGTACACAGATGTTTTCGCTTAACTAGCTTTTTGAAACATATAGAAATCACGAACATATTACAACGTGCTTAGAAAAGGAAGTACAGAACGCGTTGAATGCACTTTTCAGACACGCGGGGTTTACATTTTGAAGTTGAAAATGCAAACGCTGGAATTCTATTGAAAGTTAACAAACACCGAACTCGCATGAAATGCGTGTTTTCCAGTCGACGTAAGCTATATTTGAAAACCTATGCATTTTGATAAAGATCTGGCACAAAAGGGAGGGAAAACTGAGATATTACAGCAGCGACCTCTTTTGAGCCGAGCGCACGTAACGTTTTTTTCATCCGCCCCGCGTTGTTCTATCGAGCGGGGAAATTCAAAGGTGTGCCCAAAGAAGTCGGTTGTGAATTAAAATACTTTTACCCGGATTTAATCCGAGTTTCAACTTGTTTCAATAGACTTTCGCGTACCACCGATATACGCGTGTGGTGGTAGGGGGTCTGAGGGTAGGAAAGGAGCGAGTGAGAGAGAGACGAACAAATTCATTTCCCAAAATACATGTTCCATTCAAATAACGATGGCCGCTTCTGATAACGGACGTTACGTAATAAAGCTGGTACCATTCACGTAGTGGATTACAAGGAACTGAATTCTGAATCAAAATTCGTGTTAATATGAAATAATTATTAAATGCAGAGCGGACCATGAGTCCCTAGACACTCAGGCTTTCTTTTGTCTACTAGTGGCCGTGAATTAATGAACAACGTTTCATGACGTACGTTCATCAAATAGACACAAGTGGAAAATATTTTTGGCGACGCTTCGACAAAATTTATTGCCATCGTCAGCGACTGTATGTATGAGAAATGCAGGAATCATGACCAACACGTAGGTGAATAATGAGCGGGTTTGTGTGGATTTGTATGAATGTTATAAACACTCAGTTGTTTCTTTTCTAGTGGTTAGTCAAACGAAAATTTTATTTGTTGTCATAATTCTTTCTTATTTCCTCTATTACATCTTCTTCTTCTTCTTCTTCCTATTCCAATGCCTTCTTCTCCTTTTCTACCTTCACTCCACCGCATACATTTCTCCTTTTCCTTTTCTTTTTCCATTTTTACATCTCCCCACACGGCCCTCCAATGCTACTTATTAACAGTTTTAAAATACCTGGGATATTTAGTTAAAGAGGACGTGCGTTCTACTGAGGAGGTGAAGTACATAATTGTCTTAGCTAAGGAAGCCATTAATAGAAAGTAACGTTATTGTGGAGACCACTGGACGAAAAACTGAGAAAGAGGATGGTGATGTGTGAAGAAACTCGGGCATTGAAGAAAAAGAGGAGAGGAGGTTACAAGCCTTCGAGATGTGGGCATAGTAAAGGGTGAACAAATGAGTAAGTGCTTTAAATATAGGAGAGAAACGGAGAACGTTGGATGTTTGGTTGGATACTGTTTCGGCAAACACAAGGTAATGTAATGGTGGAAACTAGTGAATGGAAAGCGGAATAGAGGACATAGGAAAGTCCAGATGATGGACTACTACGGATGCTATAACTAGAAATAAAGCCACTAACCGAGGATAGGAAAGCGTGGAGGTGGCATGCTTTGTAAGATTTGCCCCTGGGTATAAAAGACATGTCGATGCTACTGGGTATACGATTTCTATTCGTAGTTTGTTTAACCTTACATGTTCACACCATCTACTTTGATTTCTCTCCAATGTCCACAGTGTCTATCTGAGAACCCTTTTATTCCAATTCTTAAGTCGTGTTATGTTTCTTACATAGTCCCATTTCTAATTTATGTATCCCTTCTTACTTGATACACTTTCCTCTGTTTCTATAGTAGTTTTTACCATTTCCAAGTTAAACATCCGAAAACAGGTGAAGAAAAAAAGCTTACATTTTTTCCTTTTTTTCATAAATATCAGGGTCTCTGGATAAATCACTTTTGACCTCGATAAATTATAGATTAGGCTTACCTAATGTAGTTAAACAAAGGTGTTTTTCAGGAATCTTTTTTTTCAAGGTTAAATTCTTTAACCTACGGGGATCCTCACTATCCTCAATACAAGACAACAGCTTCCCTATAGAGAGAGTATAAGGCATAAAATGATGCCATAATGGGTCGTTGCCGATCGGTTGAGGCCTGTCCGTCAAGGTAAGCTCTACTAGTAACTGCCTATTGCCGGCATATTCGTCAATTTCATTATTGGTAAACTCCATACTCAGTGTTTCAGATAATGTGCTTGTACGTAACACGCACTCAGGAGTCTCGAAATGACGGCCAAATAAATCGTTAAAACTAATCGCGTCGTTCGAAAGCTGAGAGAGACGGATAAAACGATTGGAGAGGAATTTTATGGAAATGTTTAAGGAACAAACTGATTTTTGAGAAACGGAATTTGTTCAAATAACGTATTTATTATTTAAACGACACGGCAATACAGTCAGGGACAGGGACATCGTTAATTGCAAGAGACATTTATCATTCATCGGTTACACTGAAGCCTTCTTCGACGACGGCGTAAAGTAAACACAGAACTTTTTGTAAAGAAAAGATATTTTCTCTGACGCTTACCGGCGGAGATAGGGCTGAAAGACTCGTCTTATAATAGAAGGGAAAATATTCATTATTAAAGCGAGAGTATCATAAAAACCCTTATACTGGACCGTAAATAATTAATTCGCGGCGCACACTGTTTCAGCCGGTTTTAGTTACAAAAACTTAGCCATCAGAGCAGTCTAGTCTAGTGCGTCGGCGGCATTAATTTACTACGATTTTAGTCGAGGTTAAGTGTGATATAAAAAATGTATTACATTTTATTTCATTCAATTTTTATGTTATAATTTTTACAACGTTTTTCAAGCGAGACATGTTTTTAAATATATAAAGGTTCCCTTGTTACCAAACGCAAGTGTCTCCGTAAAAGTTAGAATATGTTTAGGAAGATTTACAGTATACAACAAAATTTATTTTACATTTTCAATGTGAACAATTTGATTCGTCCGGTTCTGTGTTCAGAGATTTCGGTATTTTTATGTTGTTACTATATGTACATCAGTCTGTTAAAAGGTGAGTTATCTGATGGGGCTGCCATCTTAAGGGTCAGTAGCCTGCCCGATTTTCAGTAACGGTTTTCTCCTTTGCAAGGCAGCATATGGGATACTTCCTCCACCGGATCCACAGTTACATCGAAGCACACCTTATGTGCCTTCACCGCCATTGTTGTGGTTTTCGTGTTCGCGGACAAGAGACAGCGATATATCCGCCGTCTCACTGGTCGGTCCTACCCCTGTTAAGTTAGAACAATAGATTATATGGGGAGAACGCCCCAACTTCACGACAAGAGTTTGGAACCTCCGCTACTCGCACGTGTACAGCTTAAGCCGCTGACAAAAATTCTATATTCCAGGGCTTTAACGCGGTACAGTCTGTAATCAATGTTATCAATATTGTTACGACGGTCTCCCTGATCGTCGTATGGTACAGTGGAAAACAAAATACAAGACACCAATGAAGTCATTAAAAACCAGCTTTAATTATCACAATTAATAGTTAGTAATCAACAAGGCAGTCTCGTACAACAATACAAGTGAAAATTGTCCACACACAATGATAATGTCAACTATAAAGATGTTGTAATTGTCAATTGTACTTACTGTACTTGTAGCATAATTGTTACTTAGAAGTGAGAAAATAAGAAATTCTGAGTTGTGTGGGAAACAGTGACAGATGTCAGGTGTGTATACGAGACTGTAGCATATGTTTTGAACATAAAATTAGTTTTAAGAAATTTTCCCAGGGTCGTGAATGGTATCTCACCCTTTCTCAATAAGCGTGACTGTCCAGGAAGTGATAATCGTAGGAAATCTGGCGAGACACATCTAATAAGTATTAATGGTGACAAGGTCCAGACAGGAAATATAAAATGTCACACAAATTTTGGGGGAGTCAAGTAATTGGTCACAAGTGTGAAGCCAGGTGGTGTACTCCGTGTGAACATTGGTAAAAGCAGGTGTTCTATTCCGTGAGAACTTTAATCTTAGAGGGAAAACACCCCAAATCGTGACGTAGGGTCACATGATACAGTCTTTGACGAATAATAGAAAGTCTTATAAAATTATAAGAGATTTACCCTCACTTCAACTAATTTTAGCCTTGATAGTTAAGGATTTAGAATTAAGAGGAGGGAACAGTCCCACCACTAAAATTAAGTGTTACACCCACGATGATGTACTATAAAAACTGTTGCATTCGCTGGAGAAGACAGATCTGATTGTAGTGAGCGGTCCAAGAGAACTTACTCATCTTTTCTCATTTTTATTTTGACTTTGATCTGTGTTGGAAGGTGTTCTTAGAGAGCCGGAAAACCAGATGTTGTCAATAGTTTGTTTTTGTAATTTTTGAAGTAACTAAAAGTAGTTGCATTAATTTGTGAACTAAGTACTAATAACTGAAGGTACTTAGAGTTTAAAAGAGTAATTGAATTAACTGACTTATAGTTTGTCAAGAGGAGTTTGTATAAAGTAACTTGTAAAAGTTCATTTGTATTTTGCTAATCACAATAAATTGTCTTCAAGAAGCTGTTCGTTCATTCTAATGATTCAACTTCACCTCCGGAAACACGTCAAACATAACAGTTGTAACTTAGCAGCCACTCGACAGGTTACAACAAAGACTTCCGCACTAATAACAACACTTCCCTACAATACTTCTACAAACACTCGATACCCGCTAAAGAAATCGCTCAACACCATTGAACTGACAAGCCGGCTGCTATGGCTTTTTATAGGTAGCGCATGTTATCTAGAAATTTTTCATCTTCATTGCACGCCACTTAATGCGTGTCTCAAATGTTCTTTAATACACTGGAACCTACTTGAGATCGGCCTTCACTGGGGCAACACCTGCCACACTGGTCTGGAGAATGTCCTAGGCTTCTCGTTGCACTAACTAGGCTTCCTCCACGTACAACTAGTTTTGATCGAATCGCCTATTTCCCCCCTTAAACCAATGGCATTGTTTCTTCCCCTGAAATCCTGCCACCATATTTTGTTACTATTTTATCATCATTATCATCTGCTTCAGGGATTAAGCATCGATTACACCTGTTCCGGCCTCTACTTTGTCTAAATTGAAAATATTTTATGGAGTTCGTTTTTAGGCGGTTCAATCGGTACATGATCATACCCTAGTAACAGTATATTCAAGGAGTAACACTCTTAAACTTGGACCCACGTGGAGCAACGCATTCTTGATTGCGTATTACCTTTCTTATGTTTCTTGAGCCAGGGGGAGCACATGATCTGTCGTTCACATTTCCGGTATGAAAATTGCTTGACCTTTAAAATACAAACCTTGGTATCCCTGTTCTGATACAATTTCCTATAAACAAACATATTTAAAAGATCCACGATGAGAGAAAGACAGAGAAGAATATTGTTAAACAACCTCCGGAAACTCCTTAAGCATTCACGGCCGGAGTTAACGGTGTTAAAAGTATTGTTATTACTAGCCGGGCTGTTAGGCTGTGGTCGACTGTGGACAGACGTTTCGGCTCCACCATCGGAAGCCATCTTCAGTGGCAGAAAATGTTTGAAAAGATGTCCACCAGTTTACCCCGTACTGAGGTAGAGAGTATCATATATAGTGATAGTGATATATAGTGATCATATATATGGTGGAAGGATTTCAGGGGAAGAAACAATGGCAATTGTTTAATGGGAAAAATAGGCTGTTCGAACAAAACTAGTTCTAAATCTAACAAGCCTCCGAAAAGATAAATGAAGGCATATACGAGATGTCAAGCACGTGATTTACAGGAAGACAGTACGAAATCTTAGACCACTTCAGGCGGTGATCGATTAAGTAACTGTGTAAACAGGGGTACACAGGCTCTCAGACCCTATCTAAATATTTTTTATTCTTCTTGCTTTGTACAGCGAGCTCTGCTTGAACGTAAATTTTCAAGAAACGAATATTATATTACGTACAGCAGCTGGTAGAATGTAAAAGTAATAAATCTGGCGAACAGAGGGAGTTAATGTTCCGTAACATTATGATACCCGCGTGTGCTCAACGTAAGCCGTTGTAAACAATAGAGAGAAATCCCCAATAAAACTGACCGTAACACGTTTTAAATGTCGCATAGCGGGGTAAGATAAAACACGGTATTGTTCCAACAAATTCGTTAATTTTTATACGAATAAGTAGTCGTAGTAAGCATGTTAGACCTACAAAGGGTTGTCCGTTTCTCGGTATGTGATTCACCGTGTGATGGATGCTTGCGTAAGACATGCGTATAGTAGTTGTAAGAGCTTATTGGAAATAATTTTTTCAGTACTTTTTAGTTCATCAAGTAAGTATGAACTTCGAATAGAGTTTGTTACACAGAAAGAACTCAGGATATGTTTTTACTGCTTTCTTCTTCTTCTTCTTCTTCTTCTTCTTCTTCTTCTTCTTCTTCTTCTTCTTCTACTTCTTCTTTGCCACTACAGTCCAACGTGAGCTCTGGTTCAAACGCCTATCTTCTCCGACTTCTCGTAGTCACCTCAGTGTAACCCCTCACATCCACTCTTCTGAGATCTTTCAGCATACCATCTAAATGAGGGGTCATATTATCAAAGGTTGACCCTTCTTCCTGTTTTTATATACCCGTGCCATCAGGATTTTTATTAGCATACGGTGGATCATCCATCCGTTCTAGGTGCCTAGCCATTGTATTCGTTGAGCTTTTTTGAAGCTCAGGATCTCCTTACGCTTCAGTAGCTCATCTTCTTCTGCTTATTTCTTACTCTCCATTCATGATCTTCCTTAATTAGGTCATACGTCGTACAATCCTTCTTTCAAGCTTTGTCAGTGATTCTTGTTCCTTTTTTGCACCTCCATAAGCAACAACCGGTCTATTTTGCATTGGTTCTATCCTTTTAAAATTTATTTATTTGAAGCTATGACATTGCACTGCCAAATGTCACGGAATGTAAACACCAACAGGAGATCTAATCTACAGCCTAGATTTTGTAGACGACCAAGTCATATCTACCCTCTTGACTAAAAAGATCATTCATTTTGACGGCCAACGACCATGATGTACGCTGCATAGAGGGACCGGTACAAAAGCTAGCACCTGTCGTCAGCGGTGAAACACTCAATATGTTAATCTTCTTCTTCTTCTCCTCTTCAAGGATTAGGTTACATAAACTTGTACCGGCACCCAGCTCATCCTCTTCTCCCAATGGCTTTATTGTTCAGTGCCGCTTTCGCCAATCAATCCTCTGTCATCTTTTGCAGATGATCCCACAATTGTCTTCTCGAAATTGAAATAATTTCATTTATGTCCTTTACTTCCAGTCCTGCTCTGATATTCCCATTCCTTATTCTATCTTGCAATGTATAATTTAAATAATTTCGATGAAATTGCATTTCAGCCCTCAAATCTTTGCCGCATTCCTTTTTTGTCATGACCCACGCCTCACTTACATAAATCAATGTGCAATTGTCTTATAAAATATAATCTTTGTGTTGTGTCTTGTTTTGTTTCTATGATTTCTATGAATCATATCACAAACATTCCTAAATTTATTTGTCTTCTCTCTTATATCATATTCAGATTCATAGCTTACTGCACAAACGAGATATTTGAAACGTCTCACTTGTTCACTTGTGTATAACTATCATCGTCCTCACTAGATATTTACCTTTAAAAGCCATGTCAATATGTTAGTAATAATATATATTATAGTATTATTTAAATAGTAATGTTCATAATAATTGAATATATTTTCATCATAGTCGGGGAAGACAATGCTTTCCGAAATTAGTTTACGCAGTAGTCGATGAAAGTGCCCTCCACTTCTCCAAAACCCGAAGTTAGCAGAATACGTATGAATCTTTGCGCACCTACAAGCTGCGAGATTTTATGCTGATTCCTCTACACCATGACCTCTTGGATATTTAAATATGTTTTTTACTGCAACTTTTTATCCGGAGTCCGCCTAATAGGCTTATATAATATCTTGTTGGCTGTTGATCATGTATTGTCTATTGTTCTCATATAGATTTGAAAGGGGGAAGGGGTTTGTGGCATCATTGTCACTACATACCTCTTACGTTGTGTAATCACGAAAGAAAACATTAGCACTTCTAGTGTTATAAAGTTAAAACCGTTTGGTGCCAAATTTAAGGTTTACACAAATCAATTCTTCTACATTTTTGTATTATATGATGTAGTTATATAATACTTACATAAATAATAATATTTTTTATTTGTTTATTTTATATTTATATAAATATTATGTAATATTATAGGCAAGTGTGCAGAAGTTACAAATGTTTACGCCTAAACCGATTTCTTAATAACCTGTTATCCTGCAGTTCAAATTCTAGGTTCCTTTACTTTTGTAAAACAATATGTTAAAAAATCGGCAGTTAAAATTTAATAAAACTGATTATCTGTATAATTTAAGCTTTAGGAGAAAAAAATTTGTGTAACCGAAATGGCGGTTTTAAAATATTTTGCTATTTTGACTCTCGTTAAACGACCAAAAATATTTTTTCTGTAATACGTAAGTATTACAATTGTCACCATTACGAAACGTACAGAGCTTTTCACCATCAAATAACAACCTAAAGCAACTGGCTAGACAGTACATATTACTAGAAGGTGGTCAGGAGACGGGAGGGAGGGCATAAAGAGAATAATATGAGGCGGATTGGTGAAGTAACAGAAATAATTTTGAGGAGGGCTTCAGGAAAGACGAGGGTTACTTTTCAAGTGTTGGTTTTTTCAATTTTGCAGTTGGCACATAATTATTAAATAAATGCAGTCTGATATATAATATACTGCCATGTAAGTAGTAGCCTGGGAGTCAAGGTGTGAACAAATCATTGTTTGACGAAGAAAAAACAAATGATATATTATCAGAATTCTAGATCTTATAAAGGGTATCGAAGGGAAGTAAATAACGTGGTTAGTCCACCTGTTCTGAATGTCAGAAACAAGGTGTGCTAAGAAAACGTGGAAATAAACACCAGTACAACGTAAGAACCGAGGCAGAGCTAAATAGCTATAAAGAAAAAGAAATGAGTGGTGAATGCCTCTAGGAAACAAATTGTGAGCACATAAACGATTAAATTGCGTTGTAGAATTCCAGGACTCGACACATACGCGCCCGCATTTGTATGTCTACGTGTGTATATCAAGTAGGTTTACACACTTATCAATTAGTTTGCATATAACCTCGGTGACTTTCTGTCAGAAAACGTTCTACTGAATAGCCCGTGTTCACATTTTTAATAACCTTCACATTACCAGAAACGAGGACTTTGTCCATCAAAGTCTCCGAACGATGATTAAGTCGTTAGTCGCCTAACATCTTCAACACACCGATGTTGCCAAGACTGTAATATCACTGTTTATGCTTAATTACTGAAGTCATTACCTCTTCGTTAACTGTTTACATCATAATTATACTACTCTTCGCAACCTCTTACTTGAAGCTGCTCTGTTAGTTTTCGTGTTGCGTACTCAAATATGCAAATCTTTCGTACGTATTGGTTTTAGAAACTGTTTATATAAAGGTAGCTTGTAATAAACATTCAGATGTGAATTCTTTCAAATAGCCAACACATTTGTCTGAATTTATGTCGAGTTCACGCTTTTTTTACTTGGAAAGTATTTAGGAAGAATGCTTTGATATTCGCTTCCGGTACTTTGCTTACCAATTATAAAAATAAGAACAAAAGTAGGCATATCTATCTGTGAAAATATCAGCAAGCAACTGTGAAATGTTCTTGAAATTTCAATACCGGTTATAAGATTGTGTTTTCAATTTCTCTGACACGCAACGTTGCAATGTCGCATTAAGTATAAAGTTTATTTTTACCTGACGGTTAATGAATCTACGCTGCTAGATAATTCATTTTCAAATAACGCCTATGAAACTAAGAAATGAGATCAATACAAGTACCCTTTTTACAGACCGGGTCATCCGACCGGGTTTTCCTGTACATGGTGAGGGGTACGTCGATGGATGAATTGTTGTCCAAGTCAGGGGTTTAATCAGTTCTTAACAAACGCTTGTTAACATTGATTTTGAGAATCATATTAACTATGTTTAAAAGTATTAATTACATGCAGTAAGTTAGATGGAAAGTGATTTTAGGTGGTGATCAGTACGTTTGAAAATAAATAGCATAAATTGCTTTTACTTTAAGGTTTCCTTATTTACTTTAGTAATTGGAAAATTCCAAAGCGTATTAACTCATTACAAACCATATATTCATCATTTGAAAAGCTGAAATTTGAATAAGATATTAAAGAGTGTGCATTCAAAAAAGTGCATTAAATTAGTGAGTTTGCAGTAATTATTATTGACCGGTAATCAATCAATTATGGAAGTTTTAGCGAGGATCAGTCAGTATGTATAGACGCAACTTTTATATCATTTGTATCGAAGTTTCGACAGTATTGATTGACATCGTCAGGACAGTTGTTGCTTAGTTGTAACGACACCAAACACACTATTCTCTTTTACATTCAAAAATGATGTTAAAATTGCGTTTACACATATTGACAGTTCGCCTCTAAACATTTCACCAATAACCAGTAGGTGTTAACACTAATACCGATACTTCTGTTTTGTGCTTCTGCCACAGGGTTTTTCCTTTTTAGTTATTAGAATGACGTGGCTAACTCGACAAGGCATGGCCTTTAGATGATGATGATGATGAGATAGGCCTACTTCTCTTTTATAACAAAATGTTTCTCACAAGTCATCTTTTTTATGTCGTAATTCAAAAAACCGTTACCAAACCTTGGAAATAATTTTTTGTTTATTATGGTGTGAGGAATGTAGATGACAATAAGTATTTCTTCGACTTACCGACGCATTCACCTGTACATTGAAGTAAAATTGAACTGTTTACGTCAACTAACAACGGGAATACGACGAGTTAAGTTATAAAGTTCACTAAGTTGTTGAAATGTACATTCTATTAGTTTTATATTTTTTACAAACAGCTTATGGTCGATATGAACTGCACATCATATTGTTAGTTGTAAAGAAAAGCAGTGAAGCGGGAAGAATGGCGATCTGCTGCTAACCAGCCTATGGGCTGCTAACCAAGAAGAGAGAGGTAATTTTTACATGTTTGTTCATAGTCAAAAACGTTTAATATTTTTTGAAACGATGGGGAATAATCACTTTTACATCGTAGAAGTTTAAACATTATAATTCTGCAACTTAAATTTTTGGACGTGTAAATTGTTTAGTCGTTCAATACATGCGCAAGAAAAATTCATGTATTACATATATTTCCCTATTATCACCGTTGTGTCATGTGACTTAGCCTACACAGTAGTTGAAACTTTCTGGATGACGTATAGTTGAAACTTTTGTCGCGCGGGTCGACTAACGACATATAGCAATATGAGCTGGAACATTCTATACTCACACTTAACATCCGTTGCTGATACCGATAGTAGGAATTTGCTTACAATATTGAACACGTAAATCATCTATAAACTTGTTTAGACTTCCATCAGCAAATTGTTGTATCTTATCTTCCTGCTGCACATTATGAATTCTGTTGGTTTACTGACATCAACATTGAAAACAACATTCAGGCTGCGATGGTGGTGAGCGTCTATGAAGCAGTTGCACCGTATTAAAAATAATTAATTAGAGATGTGACAACAATTTTTGTCTTTCATACTACTTGTGAATCGTATTTTGTCTTATATGTTTAATACATTAATAAAATTAATCCACAGCCGAAACTAATCGGCTCTTCAATGTTCAGTAACAACTAATTATGTCCTAAAATATCAACGTATAAGTGTGTTTATATACTTACTTATTAACTGTTAAAAGTGCTGGAATGTTATCCGATTTCCACTCATTGTTCAGTTACTTGGTAAGATAATTTGAAAATTTGTTTCTCACACACTTTCTTTTAGGAGAGAAGTTTAAATCAAAAAGTGGTTTACAAAATACTTTGAATATGTTACCATAGTCTTAGAAATTGATAATAGTTATAATTACAAAATTTACTCATCAATGCAACTATTCGTTGAGTGTGAATTCGACAACTGAAGAATCTCATCACATACTCCAAACCAAAAACTATACTCTTCTGGCAAGTAGTGTTTGGTATATTCGATATCCCGCATTTCTAAATTGTTCCCCATTGACAGCTGTGTACCGATACCAAGAGAAGAAGAGAAATAACATTCCAGGAATATTATCCTTCCTCCAGTCATAGAAAATTCTAATGAGAATTTTACCACTAGAGTTTGATTGGAATATTCTCATTTTGTGGTCATTAGAGAGCTGAAAGAAATTATAATGCCTAGGACGTGGTTATCCCCATGGTTATATCAGTTTATTTGTCAGCATTTGTAGAATATTAACCTTTTACAATTCAGCTGTTTCTATTAAAATGTAACTTTCGTAGACGTTCAGTGTACTGACCTGGCGTTCAAGTCACTGGAAAAAAAATCGTCAATAAATTTTATGGCGTCCGTTTACGGTGGCCGTGAAATACAAGGGGGCTGTGCGCGCGCATTGGCGTTTTGTCGCAATAAGCGTCGGATGGTTAGTGTCAATAAAAACAGTCGTAACGGCGATCCGTACGCTGAAACCTGGCAAATAAGCGTTTTTCCCTCGACTACATTAAGTTTATAACGATGGTGCTTCACTACATTATAGCAGACGCAGTGTTTTTAGACAATTTTTGACCTTTGCACACATAACTGTGAAAAATGTAGCCCTTTATTTATGTCAATTTCTATGTTATTGAATGATCGCCAGGAAAGCCAGCAAATCAAGAATGCAGATTTTTTTAGTAATTAGTATCTTTTGTAGTCGCAGCTGATACATATATACTACTAGCCTATCGATAATTTTATGAAAGTAATCGTAATACATTATATTATTTTTTATTTTTTTCTGCTTTTCATTCTAACAATTTTTAGAGACGTAAACACAGAGCTGGGGTCTTTTGTTTCATGCTACCTATGACACGCAGTGTGCTGTTTCAGGTGCAGCACTCAGCAACGTCACATTAAGCATGAGTGGTTGAACGGTTATTCCTCTATACCTGCCCTCACCCAAATGTGTGGCCGCGCGAGCGTGCTCTGAAAATTGTAGCACAATGGCCAAGTATAATCGAAGATTTCTCAATGTCACTAGCTTTATTTCTATGATACGTTCGTCTTTGTCATTTGACAAATAATGAACGAGAGTCGTTTGAATTAAGGATGCATGAATGGAGAATAAGTGAATGAAGAAGAGGTAGTTTTCAATTCGTTTTTATGAAAGTAATACGTTTAAGTGAATTTCCTTCCTGTGGAAAAATGGTTAAATTTATTATAAAGGTGAAGCTTAACCTTAATTAATAGCGTTGGCTTTCACGACCGGCATCCCACTGGTAAAGCAAAGACTGATTGTTAGATCGTAGTCCTTCATTATTAAAATAATGGTTTATATTGGTACGTTGGTCTTTGACAACATCAGCAATGCCACATGAATTGTACAAAAAACTTGTAAAATTCACAATAGAAACAAAACCAAAGGTTTCGGCTTAGTCCACGACGGCCTTCTTCAGTGGTGCGGGAATAGTTATTAGGTCCCGTAAGAGACTGAGGTTGTGATCGAGTTTACCAGACTTAGGGTCGATTTAAACAGGGAACGAGCCAACGACGTGACAAGGACGTGCCGAGCGAGTGGCCATGTATACAGGCAACGGGGCCGTCCGAGCTTCTTCCAAGCTTATTCTCTCAGTGTTTGCAGTACGCATAGTTAGCAATTTTGTGAAAATATGTCGGCCTCCGTTTTGTTTTCAATTGACGGGAGCTGTCCATTGGAAGATGAAAAAAACAGAAAAGAATATGGAGTGTCCATACTGCGTAGCTTACTACAGAGAAAGAAGGAGAATTCAAAATTTATAAAGAATCAACATTTTGGATCCGCCAGATTGTATAACACACTGTGTTGTCTCATTAATTCTATTAACTTTATGTCATTTATGATGAAAATAGAAATTACTTTGTTCTAAAACAAACTCACAAAAAGAAAAAGAAGCCTTCCTACTCTAAAAGCCACGCGCTCGGCTCGTTGAAGTGATTCATACAGGAAGCGGACGTGCCGTGAACGAGCCGAGCGGTCGACGAGTTTCAGAAATATATCGTTGACGAGTCTCGGCCGAGCGTCGTACGAGGCTAGGACTCGTCACGTCGGGAGTAGAAATTGCCCCACTACAAAGCATTGAAGAATTTTCTGTCCGACTCGTTGAGTACTCGTCACGTCGTCGGCTCGTTCCTTGTAGGGTCGATTTACACAGGGAACGGGCCGACGTGACGACGAGCCGAGCGCGTGAACATTTATACAGGCAACGGGCCGTCCGAGCTTGTTCCGAGTTTATTCTCTCTGTGTTTGTATAAGTGTAATAGGTAGTCATTTTGTGAAAATATGTCGGCCTCCTTTTCGTTTTCAATTGACGAGTTAGCGGCAATAGCTGTATCACTGGAAGATGAAAAAAGCTGAAAAGAAGAAGATTGAGTGTCCATCCTGCATGGCTTACTAAAGAGAAAGAAGTGGAATTTAAAATTTATAAATAATTAGTGGATTATGACGAAAAGTTTCACTCGTATTTTAGAATGTTAAAATATTCTTTTAATGTTCTTTTGGAAAAAGTTTCGCCTGTGATCGAAAAGCAGAATACAAACTGGAAAAGACCAATATCGGCAAGAGAACGTTTGGCAGTTTGTTTAAGGTAAGTTAGTAGAAAAAAATAAAAATCGTACGTATAATTTTCGGGACGCTAAGTTAAAAAAAATAGATTTATTGTTGTCTTTTGCTTGTAATATATTAGTTTTTAACGTTAGTTGTATTGTAGAACACAATTCTACAATTCTGAAGTACTGAAAGTTCTACTATTTTAACTTTACTTCCGTTATCTGTGTATTTATATGTAATAGGTACTTATATAAATAGTGCTGTCTGTAGATAGTTGGTTGCAGTTTATGTCGTTAATAACAACAAATTATATAATGCTGCACGTAACAGAAAATGAGCTTATTTAATCTATTATTTACATTTAATTTACATTAGTTATTAAATTGTTTGATGCAGGCAGCTGAGGACACACGACTGGGGGTTGCGCGGCCCGCGCGAAGCGCTGGTCGCGAGTAGTGCAGTGTCCCGAGTCTCAGAAAGGACTCCTGCCACTGGGTCTATTTGAGTTCTTTATATATCTTTTTACCTAATTATGGGGGGGGTCTGAAGCGACCTGCGGTTGGTGGATTATACCACCGGGACTAACAAACGAGGTCGCTTCCAGGACTCACCTGGTCGCGGGGTGTATTTACCAAGTCCGGGAATGAGGGAATTGTGGGTCACTCTGTCGGAACGAACATAGAATCTACGCGCCAGGCGTCTCACGGTGTCATCAAAAGAGCGGACACCGAGTCCTCTCCTCAAAAAACGAGGAGAGTACCTCCGGGGGACTTTACATGCAAGCTTCACTCCCCGGTCGAGTACGCCCTGGAGCTCTGTTCTATGACCACGAGCCAGGTATCCCCAAACAGGAGAGGTGTAGGTAACCACGGGCAACACCTACGAGTTGACTATGAGCTTACCTAGCCGGGGGGTCATTGCCGGATTAAATAGCGCGGGCCAGAGTCTACTGAGTTGCGCGGAAGCGCTTTGACGGATATATCGTGTATGGGTTCGTCAGGTGAGTCGGGAGTCCACGTGGAGCCCGAGGTACTTGATGCTGTTGGTCCAGGGTACCTCGACGGGGCCTACTTTAAGCGGCCGAGGCCGCTTGCGTTTACGCGAGAATATTACCGCGGCGCTCTTGGAAGCGTTAACGGCAACTCTCCAGTCATCGGTCCACCCGACATACGCGTCGAGTTGACGCTGGAGTTTGATTGCCGCATAACTTGCGTTCGGCTCTGAGGCAAAAGCCGCAGTGTCGTCCGCGAACAGCGACAATTTAACTCCAGGAACTCGGGGTGTGTCGTTGACAAACAGCGAGAACGGGAGAGGTCCAAGTACACTTCCCTGAGGGACACCGGCGGTAATACGCCTCTCCGAAGAGAGAGTGTGGTCTATTCTCACTCGGAAGCTACGGTCTCGCAGAAAGCTGCCGATCAAGTGAACGTAGCAATCTGGGAGAAGGACTTCCGTTAGCTTGTAAAGGTCACCCTCGTGTCACACGGGTCATATGCTTTCTCTACGTCTAGGAAGATCGCAGTCGTCTGTTTGCCCTGGCAGCCTCGGTAATGCATTCCACGAGTCTCAGCTGGTGAGTCGAGGAGTGCAGCTCACGAAAGCGGAACTGTTCGGGGATCAGCACGTCTAGTCTTTCTAGGTGGTCGCGGATCCTACGCTGGATCAATCGCTCGAAAACCTTGGACGTCGCGGACAAGAGGCTGATGGGTCTGAGGTTTTCCACGCGAGAAGAATTCTTTCCCGGCTTGGGTAACACTATGACTGTAGCCGTTTTCCATTTCACCGGAAAGTAGGCCAGTCTGAGACATGTATTGAACAGGTCAGTGAGGAACTGTGTTCCTCGCTCCGGAAGGCGATGGAGTGCGGAATTCATGACTCCGTCTGGGCCAGGCGCCTTCCGGGGCTTGAGCTGAACAATCCTCTTAGAGACCCCCCCGGGGAGATGAGCTCCGGCTGGACTGTGATACCGGCCGATAGAAAGCGCTCTACCTCACAGCAGATTTGCTCAGTGAAATCCAGGTTCTTGGATGGGTTGGGAGCGAACTGCAGCTCTAAACTGTCAAACTGTCAGCCAAGAACTCTGCCTTCTCGAAGGGGCGTCCAAGGGGTTGACCGCCGGTTCCGACCAGTGCGGGGAGAGGCGCGCGTTTACGCTTTCCCGTTAGGGCACTGTGAATCTGCCAGACATTACGGTTCTCGGCAGGACCATCCATCTGTGTTACAGCTAGCTCCCAGTTGCGTCTACGGAACGCCAGCATGTCACGATGCAAATTGCCGGACGCTCTGTTAAACGTAGCCTTGTCAGCCGGGTCACGAGTCCTCTGCCAGCGTCTCCGGAGCCAATTCTTCTCGCAAGCGAGCTGAGATTCTTCTCGCACCTCTTCGGGGATACGGTGATAGTCGGGCATGAGCCCCTGCTTTATCCGGGAGGACACGTCTACCGCCGAGACTACGGCTGTGTCGAATAAGGCAACTGCCTCTTCGACATGCTGGGTAGTGTCAAGTGGTATATGCTCAGGTAGGCGGCGACTGAACGCCAGGCCAAAGCGTTCCCACTCGACTACCCGCCGCTCGTCGCGGACGGTAGAGTGCTGGGTAGCTATATGTACACTGATGGGGCAATGGTCCGAGGACAATTCCGAGATGACGGAGACGTGGACCGGGCAATGAACGTCCCTGACCGCGGCAATGTCCAGTACATCAGGGCGGGAGTTAGCCCTCGAGGGATAGTATGTAGGCCCGGTAGGACCCATGACTGTAACCCGAGCCGCATCAGCATACCTGCGTAAGCGGGCCCCGTTTGGGTTCACCAATCGGCTCCCCCAATCAGGGTGCTTACAGTTGAGGTCGCCCGCCAGGACTACTCTTCTGTGTGCGCCAAAGACGGCCTCCAGATCGTTCGACAGGAGCTCCGTTTGTGGAGGCTTGTATGCGGAAACCACGAGTAGACCGCCGAGAGCACCATGGAGCTCAACCGCGGTGCACTCGAGGTTCCGCCGCTGAGGCAGGACAACGCGGTGATGGCGAAGACTCGCCTTCACCGCGATGGCGGTGCCCCCTCATGCGCGATCCGACCGGTCATCCCGGTAGCACACGTAGTTGGGTAGTCGGAAACGACGATGCGGGGTCAGGTGCGTCTCACCAAGAAGAAGCACATCGGGCTTGTGACGGGCAACGAACTTTAAGAGCTCAGAATGCCGGGAAATGAGACCGTTGGCGTTCCACGCCACGAGCTCGAGGTCTCGTTTGAGGGATTGCCGTGGTTGTCCGTTGTTCATAACAGACCAATAATACGGAAGGCTTCCACCAAGAGGAGGAATTTATCTTGGGGCGAGGCTGATGCCAAGCGTTCCTTGATTTTGCGGAAAGTTTGGGCTACTTTCTGCAAGTCGTAGCTTGCCAGAAAGTCGGAAACGACGGCGAGGTCATCGGTCGATGATTGAGGAGAACGCTTGGCTGCAGCTGCATAGCTGTGGCGGGCGAGGCGGTGGAAGCCTTGTGGGCAGGTTCTGGAGCGGGTGGCCGCCCCGGCGTTTGGCGGACTGGCTTGGGTCCAGTGGCAGGTTTTGGCTGGCCCGTGTTCTTGGCCTGAGGTTTACCTTGCTTCTTGCCTAATAGCGAGGCTTCTTGGGTGGCGGCGGCAGTGGAGGATCAATTTCCTCATTATCCTGCGGCAACGGGACTTTTGAGTACGCGGGTATCTCGCGTTCCGGCAGTTGAGGACTCAAACTGCCACATAACACATCACCTTTCAATCCGGGTAGCGTCCCAAAAATTAACAGTACCGGTACTCAAACAATTTTTATTTTCTTAAATTTTATTTCAAACTTTTAAAATCATTATACACTTCATCGTTAATACACTCATGTTCATCAAAGATTCACCAAACATTTTAAACATTCACATTTACAAAATAAAACATACACATAATTAACAAATATACACAAAATATCTATTCAAAACGTTGGAAATTTTCTGATATATCGGAATCTGCTTCTACATTTTTATTTTGGGAAGGTGATGCAGTGGGCGTTGGGCATGGTTAATCGTTTTGGGTAGTTGATGCACTTGGGGATGGCCATGGTGAATTGTTCTGAGAAGATGGCGGATTTTGTGATGAATTTTGCAACTGCTGAAAATCTAGTTCGTGCACTATGTTGAAAATTCTGCCTTTCGCTAAATGTAGATAATACGGCGAAAATGTTTTTAAAGTTGTCCCAATACTTGCAAGGAAGGTATCTATGTCACTCTGGTCATTTTTCTCATTAGTTTTATTTTTTTCAAGTGTGTATTTCATCAAGATTGATGACGGAGATTCACTTGCACACTTCCTTTTCAACGCTCGATGTTTACGAATTTCCTTGATTGGAGATCGTGTTGATTGTGCCGCAACTGAAGTCTCCTCAGTTTCCGGTACCAGCTGACTGTTCTCGCAAGGCTCATCCGTGTCATTATCTTGGATGCTATTACTTATTGGTGATTTGACATTTGAAATGGTTTGCCTTCCGCTTATGTACGGCAGTAAAAACTGAAGGTAATCTTCGTATTTATATTTTTTTGTATTTTCTGCAGCGTGGCCACTTTTCGTTTGTTTCTTGCTGACGTGCCTCCTAAACTGGTCCCTTATGTTAGTCCATCGGCTCTTGCATGCAGTACCTAAATGATACATTACAAATTGCCCATGAAACCTAAAACTCTTCCAATTCAATTTTTGGAACTGTACGGCAGAGACAAAAAACTGTTACCCAAATATATTTGATATTTCTTAAAATATAATTTATTCAAAATTGTGTACATTGTAGTGGAACATCATTTTTGTAACAATTTTTTTTGCATTTTTAGTATCCTTATACTTTTTATTATAAAATTTTTAGCCCATACAAACAGGATAAAAATACGAGGAAAATATGACACACACCAAGCAAAACAGCAAACGTAACAAGAGTTTTATAAAAAATCTTTGTCAAATACATATTTTAGTGTAACACAGGCCTTACGCTATTTTCTAAGATAAAAAGACCAATTTATTCGTAAGCAGCCGCTTTAATTACAAAACAGTGAAATTACACAGTTTTCGATAATGTGTTATCAAATGCTGTACGAGTACAGTATTTTCAAACAAAAGGTGATTATAGTAAGATTTTCTTGTATGCAGGTATCTGGGAACTGGAGATACGTTTAAGACAATATCTTTCAGCTATCGCCTTGGACACACTACCGTACAAAACATTGTTCACGACACGTGTAGAGCAATTGTAGAACAACTGATGAATGAAGTTATGGCTCTTCCAACTACAGAGAAATGGAAAGAAATAATAAAGGAATTCTGGAAGCGCTGTGGATTCTCTAACTGCCTAGGTGCAATTGATGGAAAACACGTGACAATTCAAGCTCCAACGAACATTGGATCAAACGTTTTTAATTATAAAAAAACCTTCTCTATTGTACTTTTAGCATTAGTTGATGCAAACTATAATTTTATTATAGTAGATGTAGGAGCTTATGGAAGAAATAGTGATGGTGGTATACTTTCTCAATCAAATATTGGTAAAGCGCTTGAAAACGGAAATTTAAAAATACCCTCAGATCAGTACTTACCAGGCACAACCCAAACAGCACCATGTGTTATCGTTGGGGATGAAGCATTTCCTTTAAAACGGTATCTAATGAGGCATTTTCCTAGCAGCCAGCTAGATGATGAAGGAAACAAAAATGTTAACTATCGATTAACTCTTGCGCGGCGCTTAGTTGAATGTACATTCAGGATTTTATCACAAAAATTTACAATTTTTAATCGCAGAATTCAATTGACTCCAAAAAATGTTGACTATGTTATTTTAGCAACATGTGTACTGCACAATTTCATTAAGAAATATGATGGATTTATTACATTAACTGACGAAAAAATACTAATAATTATAACTCATCACAAGGTGCATTACAACAATTGGGGTTTCAAAGAGGAAATGCAACTAATCAAGCATTTAATGTCAGAGAAACGATTAAAACATTTTTGTTGTCACCCGAAGGAGCACACACTCAGAATATAAATTGACAATTCCAATTAATTATTTTAATTATTACAAAATTCCATTTCATTATTTGGTTTTTAACTATCTTTATATTTGGACTTGAATTATTTTTAAAAGTAATTATTTGATGGTTAACATGTATTTTATATTTTTATTTTTACAAGTAGTTTTTGTATTGTATTATCTAAAATTAACATTTATTCTATACATCATAAGATCCATTTTCAGTAGTAGTGCTTCTTTTTTCGATTTTTACTTAGCGAGTTTGTCAAGTTCGCTAATATAACATCATGAAAATATGTTGTAGCTGAAGTAAAATATTAACATTTATTTACCTGTTGTATTCAGATATTTTCCTATTTCGTCCCATACTGTCATTTTATACTTAGGATCCATGTATTTTGGATCCCCCAGATTGGATAACACAATTAACTTTTCGTCATTCATGATGAAAATGAAAATTACTTTCTTCTAAACAAACTCACAAAAGGCAAGAGAAGCGTTCCCACTCTAAAAACCACGCGCTCGGCTCGTTGAAGTGATTCATACAGGAAGTGGACGTGCCGTGAACAAGCCGAGCGGTCGACGAGTTTCAGAAAAATATCGTTGACAACGAGTCTCGGCCGAGCGTCGGACGAGGCTCGGGCTCGTCACTTCGGCAGTATAAATTGCCACACTACAAAGCGTTGAAGAATTTTCTGTCCGGCTCGTTGAGTACTCGTCACGTCGTCGGCTCGTTTCCTGTATAAATCGACCCTTAATCGACCGTTACTCTACAGGCTTTAAGTAATGACGTTTTCCAGCGTCCGTCTGAAATATTTTCCTAGAGCTAGTGATATGTTGCTGCCAAAACACTATTCATTTGTGGTACAGTACATTTCACTATATATCTCTGTCACTTCAATTTCTTTTGTTATTTCTTCATAAAATATAGGTGTGCCCAAAAAATGGTAAAGAAAAATGCCTTCCCTCGTAAAATTTTCCGTTAACGTGAGTTTGACTTTTCATGTAACTACGTGCCACTGCGTTTAATGAAACTAATTTACAGTTCTACGAGGGGGGGGGGAGAATTAGCACTAAGGTATAGCTTCGTTAGTTGTTAGCATCCTACAACGGCCGCAACAGCCGCTCTTTATGGGTCAACAGCCGCAACTGTTGTTTTCAAACAGTAAAACACTCCATACCAAATACGAGATGATGATTTACGCCAAACGCAGTTTTTTTCCCAAATACATTAAGCTTATAACATTGTTGTTCAGCCCTTAAAATTTCATATAAACCAAGGCCTTTGTAAATTCTTTAGTAAAAATTTGTGTTTTATTTGTACCCACTTTCACGTGACCAACACTGGTCAGAAGCTGATTTACGTAGTGATATGAACCATACCAACCACCATCGGCTTTGGGAATATTCAGTATAAATAGTAGAAAACTTTGTGGCCATTAAATATCCGAGTCAGTACTGAATCAGAGGTATTCTGAGTGACACCGTAATGTTTCAGTATTATTAAAATTTTCTTAGATAGGGCTGTCCAATACGGCAACCCTTAACTATTTTTGGCCAGCCCTAGAGAAAAACGTTAAAAACACATTACGTTTATGGCGACTTTTATTTAAGGTGAAAATGAATTATTGCTCACAGTGAAGAAGTGTCACAGTAGTTGTATTTTGTAATGTTAAGTGTAGAGAAGAAACAGAATAAGCACAATTAATATACTCTATACACACCTGTATTGAATCGAACAGTCCCTCTATATTTAATTAATAAGATGTCTTTGTTTTTTAACATTGAAAATGTTTATAAGGACGTGTCGCACATTTGCGGCCGATCGCTGGTGCGTGATCGAAAATGGGAACCGGTGAGTTTCCATAGAAACTACTTCTTTGTTGTCAATAACGTAGTACACATATAAAACTTCGCTTATGAATGCGACTATATTTAACTTATAATCTGTACATTGGTAAATGAAGAGTGAATTCATTGATTGGTGAATGAAGAATGAATTCATTGATTGGTGAATGAACAAAAATATATATATTTTTTAGATTTATTGAAGCATTTTCAATGCCCTTCTATGTGCATTGCATTTGTGCAATGCCTGTAATTTTTTTTTAATACAGCGTACGTTTAAAACCCATATACAATTATTATATTTTTAATACGTGTTTAATACACTTACGAATACGTGTTTAAAATAATAGCGCATGTAAATACTACACACTGTTGCTCGAATGTTGGTATAGGAATGCGATAAAAAATAATTCATAATTTGGTTAAGTAAAGCGTAGCTTTCAGTATGTACGTTTAAAACATAGGTTTGTCTCTGGGACTACGAAGTTGGACAGTTGGACAGTACAGTACACTGCACTGTACTGTACTGTACACTGACTTTCGATAAAATATACATTTGAAAACAGGAGACTGCTGCAAAGCAACAATCGACGATATTTGCAAAGACGGATATCGTTAAGGCACGTTATCATAAACCTTGTAAACCATATGGATATAGGTCCTACACACACACACAACTTATAAACTTACATACATATATAAACGAGTTTGGTTCTCTTATCTAAAAAGTAGGGCTACGCTTATTTTTTAACTATAGCTAGACACAATCATCAGATGGAAGGGTTGTCAAATGTAACATTAAATTTTACTCAGAATTAAAGCTAATAGATTTAGTACAATGAAATTAAATCAGATTAAACGAAATTCACTTTAGCCTAAAATATGGAAATGATATATTTGTTATAAAATGTTGTGTAAAATGTAATAAATTTCTCAAGGTCGAAATTTATAATAAAATAAATCAATATATATATCATACCACACATAATTAATATATTGCAACGTAATAAATTTCTCTAGGACAAAATAAATAATAACTTAAATTAATATATATGAAACTCAATCAAATATATTGGAACTTACCGTCTGCGGCTTTCCAGAAACAGTGTCCCGAAACATGTAAATTTATAAAGACGCTGTTTCTGGAAAGCCGCAGACGGTAAGTTCCAATATATTTGATTGAACAACACGTGGCTTGGTACTAAACATTTGGGATTTATTCCTTTTAAACATATATGAAACTACACATTTGTACAGTCTATTAATAGCATTAAATTCATTATATTGAATTCATTGAGTTTTACTACACAGAGTACCGTTTTCCTTTTGAATACAATTATTAAGCTGTTATGGAGTGCAGTTATATGTTCGACCGTGTTAATTAAGTTGCCAGTCACATATTTAACTTAAAACCGAATGCATTGCCTAATTTTTAATGTAGATAATATATCTTATAATTAGAAATCATTTGGAATCTAACGTTTTTGCTTAGGCGGAAGCAAAATGGCACCACAAAGCAGGTTAGCTGTTACCCGTTTGCAGAAACACACACGTGTTCTTAAAAGAATGTCGTTTCAGAATTGAAATGACATTTAAAACGTTTATATTAAGCAACGGTTGTAGAAAAAATTTTAACATTGACAATCAGTACTGAATGTGTTCTGATGGGATCGCTGACGGACTGTGAGTGCTGCAAGAATTCTTGGAACAGTGGAGAATGTTAGCAATGTAATTACCGTCAACTTCATTAATTCTCTATTCTATTATAGTCAGTAGCTAGAAGGACAGAGATCTGTTGGTGAATACAGTCTCTCGCAGCATTTTGTCTTCAGTTTTCTGGCACTCTGTATTGTGTGGAAGAAGTTCGATCACTGATTTACGTCAATCGCCGGGGAAAAGGTCGGATTCTTGAAAAATTACGTTTTCTAGATATGAGTTTTAGTTAGTATAGTATTAAATCCGTTTCTAAAAAAATGGAGTTATTTTTATCTTTATTGTTTTAGCTTTGTTTGGGAAGCTTTGGTTTTTGACATTTGATATCGCTTAGTAACGATTTTTTTCTGTCTCACGTCCACGACTACGTTCTCAGAGGTGTAAGTTTTGAGAAACTTTCCACACATCTGAAGAACGTGTGGCAATGAAAGTTACGGCCATTGTTAACGGACTTTAAGGCCTTGTTCTTTAAGCCATTGAAGATGGCTGCCACGACGTCCCCCCGAAATGTTTGCAGATATTATGTTAACAACCGAACCAGAGGCACATGAACCCAGTACGTTTTACCTCTGGTACGCTTATTAAAGTGAGAGCTGTAATTCGTTAGTAACATTTCAACATTTCTGGTTGTTTTATAATTCACGATCTGATCTAGGAGGTGGGGTAGGACATAACGACGTAGGATGGTCAATAAAGAAGCCACTCGATTCGAGTCAGACGTTATTTGCAACCATATGAGACGGCTGGATAAGCAGGAAAACATCAGGTGAAATGTGAATATGATCTGCATAAATATGAGGGGTTTTCATGTGTGAAATGAATAAATACTAGTAGGCTCCCTGACCTGCAGAACTCGCTCACGATTTTGAAAGAAGTACAATTTTTTATTTTTGTTTGTATCGGCCATCTAAGGACCACATACTAATTTCAATTCTTTATTCTATTTTCTTGTATTTTGTTACAATATTCTTTCATCTTCTCACTGTGTCTCTTCGTCCTGTCTTCAGTCCACTTTGAACCTGCGTTTTTCTCTCTCCTACACTGGACTCCCTCCATTTTTAACACTTTCGCCCGAAAAACTTCTCTTTCAATTGCTTCTTCAGCGTGCATATTATTTTTTTTTCTAAATCCTTTTGGACTTCTTTAATCCAGCTTGATGTTGACTTCTTCCCCCACAGATATTTGAAGACCTGCTTTGTCAACCTATTGTCGTCCATTCTATATAAATGTCCAAAAAATGATAGGTCTTCTTTTTCTCATTGTTTCTGTTATATTGTCTATACTTTGATATATTTCATCATTATTTCTTAATTTCCAACCTTCTGAAGTTTTTCGTGAGCCTAATATTTTCCTAATGATTCGTCTTTCCAATATATGTAAAGAAGTACAATTATTATAATATAAGTTTTAATGTTAGATCATTTTTCAGATACGAAAAATTACAAACATTCTGATTACTCGACTATCTCTTTAGTAGTATAACAATTATAGAGCATACAACCATCCAGTAAACACTAAAACGTCGAAACATTCGCATTTGGGTTACAATTCCTTTTAATCTAACACCCTACTGGATTTCATAAGTTGTTCAATGTTTTAGGGGGTTCTGGGCCCAAAAATTTTTAAATCTTGAAAACTTAACACTGCACTCAGCTGTTACTTTAAAATTCCCTTCAAATTTATAAACTTCATCAATGTTTTTAATTTTATTAAAATTTTGTCCACTTTGTGGGGTCTGACGTTAAAAATTTCTAAATTTACAAAAATGTACACTATACTCAGATTGTGGTTAAAATTTCCTTTAATGTGATAGCCCACATGGGTTTTTGCGATTTTTAAAAAGATTTTGACTCCCTCCGCATATTTACCTCCCGCCATACTATTTTTTGGCAGATCAAACTAAAAAACAATAGATAACAGTTTGGAAACGCGTGTCAAGTGTTACGAAAATCGGTTGATAAGTTCGAAAATTATCGTGAGATATACCCGAAATAGACAAACAGAAAGATAGACGGAGTAACGGTCGGACAAATGTCAAACGGTCGAGTTAAAACGGAGAACTCACTTTGCTCGTCCTACGAATGGGCACATCTAGGAGAAGCGTGTGACCAACTATACACTATTCCGGTTGCTTAGATATCAGTATATTTATTATTGTAGTCCTAATCAATGTAGATTAATAGTAGTAGCAGGTACCGCGAAGTACATGATGAAACCGCTCAGTAATTGTATGTGCTTTACTAATTAGCCAAACAACATAGTCGGCTGACTAGGCAAGCGATACAATATAATCATATAGGAAAGTCATTAAAATAATAGTAAATAAACGAAATAACTGTTCTGTAGCTGTTCTTTACATCGTCTTCTACTTTGTCGCTGTTTGCTCCAGAAGTCTTGCGTCGTGACTGCTAAGATGTATGTATCTTCATGGTTCTTCGTGATTTTAGATACTGACGCTTGATCAAAGAATCTCCTGGATGATTCTCTTTCTCTGAACGTTCCTTATGTACTTGGTTTCTCAACAGCGCATCTCCGTGGATTTAGCTGATTAGCAAATTAATATTTCTAGTTAGGCCTAAGTAAGTTACATGCAGACGTTTTCATAAGTTATATACAAGTCTCCTGATATCAAAGGAGTTTGGCTTGTGAGGTAGAATGGAGTCTGTATCACCTGTGGTACCATCATTTCAAAATTTAAAATTTTTCTACTGTAGCTTGCAATGAGACTTTCACATTTTTAGGTTTAAGTATATGAACTTCGTTAACTTAGATTTTTCTTATTGAACACTTAATGATATTACAAGTGTTTGTCCTTTTGCCAAAGCAGATTAGTGACCACTCATATTTTACCCTTTATTTTATCATCATCACGGAATAAAGCAAAAATGGTTTGTTCCGGTCTCAAATAGAAAAGTTTAGAGCTGGCCACTCCAGCGCTTCCTCGGACGTCCCACACCTCTCCGTCCCCTTGGCTTATAGTTCCAGACTTGTTTGGAGATGCGGCAGTCATCCATTCCGCAAAGATGTTCCCACCAATTCAGCCGATACTGGGCGATCCTGTTGAATATACTCATAATATTCAATTCCTGCCGTATATCTGTGTTTTTTCTATGATCATGGAGAGTATACCCTGCCACGTGCCTGAGAAATCTCATTTCAGCAGCTTGGACGCGAGTGGCCTGGCCTTTCGTTAAAGTCCAATTTTCAGACCCATAAGAAGTGTGGGAAAAGCCATCACCTTGTAGAATTTTAGGCGTGTTCCTTTACTTGATGACCTAAGGGTTCGCCTAAGTGTCCCACACATAAAGTTGAACTTATGCAATTATTCACAACGTTGTTGCATGCATTATAAGACACACTGTAGCCCAGGTATTCAAAATTGCTAACTTGTTCCAGGACAGTACCATCGATAACAAATTTTTGCCGTTCGGGATCACTTCCACCTTTGTCTTATGTGTGGATATCTGCAATCCAGAGTCTGTAGATTCGATTTAACAAATGTATCCCCATTTGCAATCTGTTTTCCAAGTTCGACACTTTATTTTATTATTATTCTAATATTTGATATTTAAGCTTGATCATAAAGTGTAGATTCTACCGAACGGAAACCTGCCTACCTTGTTTTGCGAATGAAAAATTAAAAAAAATTCCAAAAAAATACATGGTAGGACTAAACGAAAATGAATGGTATAGATTAGACAGGTCAGCAAAAACGTAGCAAACATCCCTGTAGTTTAGAATCCTTAAATTAGTAGTGACTGCCAATCAATGAATGAGAAAAGGTTTAGCAATTGTAGTTGACTTGTTACAACACCAACACAGTTGTTCATATAATGACAACAAATATTATCAGAACGTCGATACAAATTGTGTCTATACTTATAGACCGATCCTTGCTAAACCTTTCATCGTTTACTGTAGTTTAAATTAAACGTGCAACTTTGGGTAGTTTTCCTCCAAAGATCCATTAAATCCAAGACGTTTTAGATTAATTTTTGAATGAAGTATCAAGTCCTATAAATATCTTTACTTGAAAACGTATACGTTAATTATTAACGAAATACTAACCAGAAATGCGATGAATGTAAAAAGTATTTCAAAACTATGAAAGAATTCTAAACCACGAAGACTTAATTAACATGCCGCTTAAAAAGCAGAAACTGCGTCCATTTTCCTAAGACCCAACTGCCGACAACGGTATTTAGTCACTCAAGAAAGCATAAAGCAGCAGAAGTATTTGTCGAAATGATATTTCAGTTACAGGCTTCCACGGAATGAGTGAGAACGATTATGTAATGTATTACATAGTTCGTTATACATTGCTTCGAAACGAAAATTCTCATAATATTACAAAATTTAATTATGTAGTCAATTATGTATACAAATGTTTCCTAATGTTAAATCTCTGTTTTAAAAATTTTGTTTAATCTGATTAACATATTTTTATTTTTGTAATCACGAGAAACATTAAAAGTTAAAGACAACAAACAAACATTAGGTAACACTGACGATAATAATAATAATAAGGTACAGTATAACAGCAACCTATAATCACCGTTAATTACAGTTACATTAACATTAATTATGTTGTTAATTATCCGTGAGAATCGTGTTGACTTTATGCTGTGGCGAGGTGAGAATCGTCAGCACGCGCCAAGCGGTATGTAAGGTCTCCACCCCTTTTCTGTCAGAATTTGTGTTATGCGATAGTAGAGGGAAACTGACAGTTCTGGCTCACAAAGGAATGCCGCCTTTCCCACGGCCAGAGATTTTTCCCACGCTCAAGATATGACGCCGCCACCGCTGGACCCGCAGCATCCCGATGGACCACAGCATCCGCGAATTTCCGCGAAAAAATTTTTTTATTTTTTTTATTTTATTTTTTTAATTAAATTGATTTGCATATCAAGGGGGTGGGATGAGGTTCAATGGACCACCAGCATCCGTGAATATAATTTTTTATTTTTTTAAGAAAGCTGATTTGCATATCAGTGGGTGGCGTTGGGTGGGTGGTTTTTTTATTTCATATCAGTGGGTGGTGGTGGGTGGGGGTGGTTCCAACTCGATGCATTATAGTGTATATTAAAATATATGATCAGGTGTACCAACCTTTGCATGAGTTCAAATTTGTCGTGTGTTATAATGTATATTAAATCTATATGATCAGGTGTACCAACCTCTGTAGTATTATTATAGTGTATAGATATTTTAAATGAGCAGGTTTGTCAACATTTTCTGTGGCGGGGGGGGGGAGGGAAATTCAAATATGTGTTATATAGTGTATATATTAAAATATATGATCAGGGTTACCAATCTTAAATTATTGTGTGCGTGTATAGAGCAGATCTGCCAACATTTCTTTCTCTTCTGTGGTGGGAAATTCAAACTATATATGATCATAATTGTTACTCTCTCTCTCTCTCTCTCTCTCTCACACACACGGTGTGTATGTCTCTCTCTCTCTCTCGTTGTCAAACGTTATGCTCACCGGCATTATAGTGTATATTAAAATATATGATTAGGTGTACCAACCTTTACATGAGTTCAAATTTGTCGTGTGTTATAATGTATATTAAATCTATATGATCAGATGTACCAACCTCTGTATTATTCGTCCTCTCTCTCTCTCTCACACGTTGTGTATGTCTCTCTCTCTCTCTCGTTGTCAAACGTTATGCTCAAACTGTTCTCCTCTCTCTGTGGTCAGTACCGCACGCATGTATATGAAATTAGAAAGTTTATTCGACATATATTAACGCCCTCTCTCTCTCACTTGTTTCAACTGTGTCAACAAATAGTAACGTCCTCTCTCTCTCTCTCTCTCTCTCTCTCTCTCTCTCTCTCTCTCTCTCTCTCTCTCTCTCTCTCTCTCACTCTCACACGTTTCAACTATGCAAGGTTCCATACCCTTTCTCCTGTCTCCCTCTCGTACATTGAGTAGTCGGTGTGATGAATAAATAATTTTAGCACTATCTCTCTTTCGTTGTCAAAACGTCGTCTTCATTTTTCAATGTATTAAATAATTAATTAATAGTTTTATAATGCAGTCAGTGGGATTGATCCTTGTTAGAAATATATATTTGGCGTCAATGAACTACTTACCTGTTGTATTGTTACAGATGACAAATCCATACGTTAACGGCCTAGCAATCTGGTACAATACTTCTGTTTTAAGGTTGCAGTTTACACACACACATAGGTTCAGTAGTGTATAGCGAAATAAATTAAACCCTCTCGTTGTCAAACGTCGTCTTCATTTTCAATGTATTAAATAATTAATTAATGCAGTCAGTGTGATTGATCCTTGTTAGAAATATGAATAAATAATTTTAGCTCTCTCTCTCTAGGTTCAGTGGTGTATAGCGAAATAAATTAAAATTATACACACACATGAAAACGGTGGTTGAAATTCATAAATAATTTTAGCTCTCTCTCTCTCTTGTTGTCAAACGACGTCTTCATTTTTCATGTATCAAATAATTAATTAATAGTTTATAATGCAGTCAGTGTGGCTGAATTGTAAGCGTGCGAGCCTTCAGTGTGCATACAACGTCTAGCATTTAAGGGTACGTGTGTGGACAACGCTCACTAGTATGTTTGTTGCAAGTAAGTATACATTATGGTGGGTGGGTTATACATATAATAATAAAGTGTGTACTATATACATTTATTAAAATACATACACAGCTCCAAGATTATATTAAACTAGTTTTACAATTAAAAATACATACACAACTCAATATTATATTGTTACACGTATTAAAATATATCTAAACTAGTTTTACAATTAAAAATACACACACACACATACACACACAGCTCCAATATTATAATGTTACAAATATGAAAAATATATATATTTAAAACTAGTATTTACAAAATGTGTATAAAATAAGACTTAAACACGTCTATGTACTGCGTTGGACAATGGTGTATATTCTACAAGCGTATCATGTAGTATCATACAGTAGGCAGTCGTCTGTGCAGGAAAATTCATTGACGATTCAAATTCTAAACGTACATCAACTGCTGAAGACTTAAGCGCATCGTCCTGTTTGCTACAATCGAATACAAGCAGCGGGGCTTTTGATTTGAATAATTCTGGTGTCAGTACTGGGCTGACGTCTAAACGGTGGTAATACGAACTTTGAAAACTGACGTACATATTGTACAATAATGCAAAACGGTCTTTCCCAATATCCAAGTTTAAATTATCGTAAGGATAATACTTGTCGTTTAGAAACAGTCTCGCATTGATTACATTACAATGATCAAATTCATCAGCGTGTGCCGTCAGTACATTCTTTCTTGCTCTCTGAAACGCTAACACAACAAAGCGTGGTTTTTCTAGCTGACTCGAGGTCTTGACAATCCAATTCTGCCTTTTAGTCTGTGGTAAGGCAGGATACTCATGCAACTCCCAGGTCCTAAAAGGCATAGTTATCGGGTGGTCATTCTCTATGAGTCGTAACAGTGGTAATCTGTACGCATTAGCTACATGTACATAAGGCATTTTCCAGTAAACTTTATCTAGTTCAAGAACACAATTAGCAGTCGTTTTCCGCTTGTTAAAACCATAGCGTTTATGTCGGTAGATGTGCGTAGGAGTATAAGTTCTTGTTTCACGTTCAGCACGATGCGTGTATAGTCTTCTGCGAATCCCATTAGCATTTTCAGTGGAATACAAAAGTTGAATTCCCCGTCATCATTCACTTTTAATACGTTTGTGGTCGGCGCCACCCAACCTGCGTTTTTCATTGCGTCACGTGTGTTGTTGTTGAGTGATAGAAAAGTTTTAATAGTTGACGTAACACCGACGTTTCGAGTATGGTCCACTACCACACCGGCCAACTCGTAACGAATCTCTTCAAAGAGAAATGCTATAGCATTGTTCACCAGTTCCACATTCAACGCAGTATCTGCAGCCACACTAGGGTTTTTAACCAACTTGCCTTCGATGTAGAGGAAACTTTCCGACGGTAGTGTAAAGACGTCCTGTTGTTGTATCGGCACACGTATTTCATCATTGTTTCCATATCTTGTTGTTGCGTACGGTGCGTGTGAATGAAATGAAAAGTGTGTGATACTGTCTTCAAAGAACGGTTGCTGCTCCACAGATAATATTCCACTCGCCATGTTACTTGTTTACAACAAAACCCAATGAAATCAGAAAACGGCGGTTAACTGATGTTAATCGTTTCAGTTTCGAACGAGTACTGATGCGTTTCCTAGCCGATCTTTCTTCTTCTTCTTCTTCTTCTTTTATTGTCGACGACTGTAGCAGCGGTGGCGAAGAAACAAAGTACAAGCCCATGTCTATAGTCGTTTTAGATGTAAACGCACAGTGATGACTTCGCCGCGAAAATCTATTACGTCACCGTCCTGGTCGTGTAAAGATAATGTTATGTTGTCCAAACGACTCACATTCACAGGTAGGTATATGACGTTTGTAGGTGATTCAATTATTTTGAATCCTGGCTCGACTGACGGATAGAATGAGTGCAGAGTGTGCTCGTTTTTACCGTTCTTGTATGATCCGTGCGCTATATTACACCTTATCAATATACTGTTCACTTTTATAATGTTAACTGTAGCGTCAGACGTATGAGTTTTATTCGCTTCAAGCAGACGCTTTTCCTTGAAACCCAACATATCACCAATACCGTACACTGTTTGTTGAAAGTCAATATCCAGTGCACAAGTCAGTTCACATTTCAGTGTATTATTGTTAGGACGTAGACTAATCTGTGAGTCTCCTAACTGCTTTTTGAGGAAGGCTTCTATGTCACCGATTTCATAAGCACCTGTAGGTAAAGTTATCAAGTCCCACGTTGTTCCGTCTCGTAGTACTGGAAACACATTGTTTTTCCTCTCAACCACGTTCGGTATACTGTTGTATGTAGTAAAGTCCAATAGACCTACATACCATTCCCCGTTTGTTAGTTCGAGAGGTGGGAAAAAGTCACATACAAGAGCAGCAGCATTCGTACCTGTTAAGGTGACCGACAGCGAAGACATCTTGTCGCTTACTGATCACTCACGCGTTAAGAAGTCCAAACATAAATGCCCACAGATGACTGTGTGTGACGACTGTTCACGCTCGTAATTGTAGTAAATGGCAGTGTCGGTTCCAAAATACTGTGTCAGCTCAAGAGGTGGTCGCATATTACCATACGCATCATAGTAGTAAACTCGATTGTTTCGCTTCTTGTAGCAAACCCAGTGCGTACCGAGTCCTTCTGCACTGTCCAGATTAACAACTGCACTCTCATTCTTCCATGGTCGTCTGCGTGGTAAAGTGTTACGCATAAAAACACCTCTGAAATAAGGTATTTTCAAAAGTTTTGCGTACACATACAAATCACTATCGGACAATGCACGCACTGGTATGCAAATTAGTTTTTTTGTCTGTAAGGACGTAGGTATAGACCTGACGCTATTTTTGTATTGTTACGTTTATGTCTTGAGACTGTTTTGCGTTTGCCCACGGATTGATGTTTAATTCCTGAACCCTTCTTCTTTTTTCTACAACCACTACGCGAACCCCCTCCACCCACTGCTGATTTCGCTTTCATTGCAGCGGCTACAGCTGCAGCATACGCTCTTTCACTAACACCGGAATTCCAACCTTTCACTCGTTCCCACGCTTTGTCGGCAAGAACGCGATCAGCTATACGTCTTCGACTGTTGTCTGTGTACCTTGCGTAGGCGATATCGTGTTCGCGACAGGCTTCGTCCAACTCGTTGATTCCACGCTCGCCACGTGCCAATCTCTCTTTGAGTTTTGTTCCGGGTCCACAGAATCGGTAGCCGGGTAGGTGTAATTCTACCGGTAATGCGTCCACCGCTCGATTAATCAAAGTAGGTACTGACGAAACGATAGCGGGCACAGTGTTTTTAAGTATTTTTCCAATTACACCGCGCCCCATTCTTTTCTTACGAAATACGTGCATTCTTGTAAACAGATCTCCAATCCTTGATTTCCGTTTCCGTATCGAGAACGTCTATTAAACGTCCCACCTCTTCAATATATTCAGCCAGAACTGAACGCTGTGTCGCGCTGTCTTGATATTTATAGACAAACTTTATTAGATTGATTATATGAGCGTGAAATACCTGAGTGACCTTGTACAATTCGGTCTTTATATGTAATTTTAATTCGTGCATTTGTCGTACAGTGACTGCGTCTTTGTCATTGACACCGTTCGCTATATTCGTAATTTTTCTTCCGGCAGCGTAGAAAGCATCGCTTTGCAAACTGATTGTGTGTGCATGTAAAAATTCCAAATTCACTGCGTCTTTGAAGTCAACAGGCGCTTGCACACGTGTTAGTCGGCAGTCATTAACTATTACGTTACCTGCACGATCTTTTTTCAAACACTTCTCGTCTACGTATCGTTTTGTGGCTGCATCTCTTGATTTAAGCGGATCGTTTAGCATTATTATTCGATGATCTTTTGCGTCTACGGTAGCGTCGTCGTTCTTGTACTGTAAGCATGCGTCCTTTACGTACTGTAAAGAAACAACATCGTGCAGCTCTTCAGGATCACCCAAGTTGCGTATCTTTTTGTTTTTTACATCAAAGTGACCGTCGTTAGTCACTCCTAAACCGATATCCTCACGCAGACTTCGATGAGTTTCTTTTCGCACTCTTACAGCGCTGTCGTGTCTACCGAACTTGTCTACACTCATATTTATGAAGCAGAACTGGTGGTTGTAGAACGGTGCGTCTGCTTTTATATGATAATGCCGGCTTCACGTAATTCCTCCAATATCGACATGATTTCATTCCTATGACCAGTATGTCCACTATTTTGAGAAGCCATTAACAGTCTCAATCTATTAACTAACTCGTTAGGATCATCCCAATGCACGTAATCGATTGTAGTGTTCGGTTTCATCTCCATATACCCACTCCCTGTACGTTTTCGTGCACTCGATGCAAACAATTTAGATATTACTAGTCGGTACTTGACGCCACTGTTACTGTTTATTCGTGTATTGTGTTTATATTTTTGTTTGTGTCCGTTGGTTGCTAGTAGTATGGACTTATATTTCCTCATATCGTCCTTATTGTATTTTTTCGGAAGTTTCATAAACAAAAGTTCATACAGACCAGGCGTACCCTCGTAAATTTTTCCTTTGACATGAAAGTTGTCGTTATCATCGATTTTTACATTTGAATCACCTATCATAAATTTACCGTCTTCGTATCGAACACCATACATACGATCTATAATCCGTTTACAGTCCGTCGATTCGCACAAACGCACATATTTGTTTGCTAATGAATCGTCACTGAAATGTGAAGTGTTAGGGTTCCATGCGTCCTCGTCACTGAAATGAGAAGCGCTATGACTCTGCACATCACTTTCGTTTTCTGTTATTACGTGTTGCCTCTGCATGTCACCTTCGTTTTCTGTTATTACGTGTTGTGTAGGCTCTTCTTGTTTTATCTGCTGCTTCTTCTCCTCCTCCTCCTCCTCCTCCTCCTCCTCCTCCTCCTCCTCCTCCATTATATCACCACTTAACTTTCGTGAAATAGCTTCTAACGGTTCCAGAATCGGTTTGTAATTTTTTCTAAACTTCTCGTCGCTTTCTCTGATACCGTGTTGTAATGCATGATATTTTTTCCTTATGTTGTCACTTATCGTATCTATATCATACACAAGTCGTTCCTCCTTATTCATCGCTATCGTGTGTTAGCAAGAGGACTGATGACATTACTACAGTGCAACCACTTTTATACCTCGCCGGAAACAATTATGAATCGATCAAAGCCGATTCTATATCTACCTTCATTTATTGACGAGTCTTTGTCTATGACTAGAAATCCATAACGATCCTTCCACGCTTCCATGCAGACGTCTTTGAAAGCATCATATTTCATATCTATGTTAACGTGATCATTGTATGCATGTCGTAAATTTAGATCGTCTTGTTTGAACAATATCAACAAGTTAGCGTTGTCACGTACCAATTGTTTCGGTATCTGGCTATATGTCTGGCATAGATAGAATGTGTCCACACCGCTATGTCTCCCCATAGCAAAATACTTTCGAATATTGTTTTGTCTTTCACACGATACGTCATCGAATACGATAACAGAGTCGAGACCAGTGATTTCACTCGGTAGCGGGACTTCTTCGTTCTCGCTGTATGCATGATAACCTAAACCTTCATCAGCGAGTGATTTCATCACTGTTTCTAGCATTCTGTATTTTGGTTGAAATAATGATTTTGAAAACACGTATACGTTGCGGAAACGTAGTCCGTTGGCATCAAACAGTAGGTTGAATAGCACATTTGATTTCCCACAGGAACTTGGGCCTGTAACGATACAGCGAATACTGTTCGGTAATAGCGGGCCATGTTTACGTTTAGCACTGTCTTCGTCACCAGCCAAAAAGTCCATATCCTTTATTGGTAATTTGTTTGCTTGCTGTACAATCTTCATCTTTGTGAATACCGAAAGCATACTGTTTTCATTACGTGCTGTCACCTTTTTTATATTAGATCTTTCTTATGTATCCATGCATCGTGTTTACCATCGAAACCAAGCCAACGAACACGCACTCTGTCACCTTTGCGTTGTAACACCTTTTCCACTAGGTATACGTCGCCGACTTTGGACTTACTAATCTCGTGCTCGTAAAAACCACCTTTCAACACTTTGTTTAGATGGTCTTTTAGCAGATAAGTGACTGGGATGGTCGTGGATTGTACTTTATCCACAGTGAATATTTCGTTAGTCCAATTCGGCGTATAACCTTTGGCGAACGTCATTTTGTGCTTACTTATACGAACACGGTCACCGACTTTAAATTTGGGTGGTTTCGTTGGACTGATTTTAGGCGCTGTGTTCTTCCTTATTCGTTCCAACACTATATGTTCGTTGGCGTCATTCACTTCACTAGGTTTCATACCAATGGTTCTGTGTGTTGTATTGTTGTACGATTTCAGTAATGTAGGTAGTAGATCCAACCAGCGGTAGTGTCCTTGTTCGCTGAAAGCTCGATACATGTGGGTCTTCAGTGTGCGATTAAAACGTTCCACTATGGAAGCTTTTTTCTCACTGTAGGTTGAGTAATGTTTCACATTATACTTTTTTAGCAACGCTTGTACTGTGCTGTTGTAATACTCCTTCCCGTTGTCTGTCTGTAAATACTTCATTCGGTTAGCGGCTAGTATAGGCTTCAACGCGTTCGTCACTTCTTTCCCGGTCTTCGTTTTCAATGGTACAGCGTACGCGTACTTGGTAAACGCATTGATTACAGTCATCATATACTTGTACCCTTTGTTCACTCGACCGTATGGTATCATTTCCACAAGATCCGCTTGGTACAAATCGTGCATACCCTTCAGTTCAACCGCGCGTCTAACGAAATTCCTTCTCGCCGCTCTGTGTAGCTCTTGCGCAATATTCTTGCGTGCGTTGTTCATGGTTTAAGATACACTAACATAATACATGCGGTTAAATAAAAACTATGTATATATATATGTATAACAGTTCCTTTGTTTTCGTTATTCATTCTCTCTCTCTCTCTTGCAGATCATGGCCAACCTTCAGCAGGTACGTGGGCTGATAAGCGCTATATACTAGACAACTGCTGTGATACATTCGTGTACAGCCATTATCGGATACGTGACAAATTAATTGTCGACAACTCTGCTCTCCCCGCCTGCTAACATTCCGTGTTACTTTTTCTTAACCCTTGTTAATTAGAAAATATAAATGACCTTCATTTGCTACAGATGTCAATTATCATATCCCATCGATGATACTTCAATGGTAATATAGGATGTACATGCACGGTTGATAGGTTATACAATCCCAAAACTGAACGAGTGGATGTGCAACCCGACGTGGTTCAGAAAAATCTGCTTTCAGTTGGGGTAGTATGAACAGTCGCAGTGGCATAACGGAACCCTGCGGTATGCACTATGACTCATGTTTTTAGGATAAACTTTCTGGCTGAAGAGTAGACTTCGCACCAATAGTCCATTTTAGAACGGATCTGGCGATAACTATTTCTGTGGACTTTCCTAATATATATATATTTTGTAACAGCGCTAATTCTGCCTGTGTGTATGTACATGCAAAGCTTCAGGCGATGAAAGTGAACTTTCCTGATGGCCACACCATTACTTTCACTAGTCTTCTTTGTAGCGAATATTCTGACATTGTTTGGTTCCACCTCGTTTGATACAGACGTCTTCACTTCTAATAATGTCGTTTATCACAAAATTCAACGCAGTTTCTGCTATTGAGTACAAACGTTGTGCAGAATTAACAGTGGACAAACGGTATCCGATCGTTAACATGTTGCATGTGGACACGCGATATGGGAAGTCTGTGCTTGTAACGTTGGAAGATTGTGAGCGCCGCTATCGTGTATATCTACCTAAGAGGTATGCTGACGTCTTTACAGATGAAGAACTCCGTCATATAAATCCCAGCGACCTACATCTTGTGTTTCGAGGGATGAAGAACCAGACGGCGCATGTGGAAATTGTATCTCGTTAAGGTAGCAACCTACATTACTAATTTTTTTTTTTTCATTGTGTGTGCGTGTGTTTGAATGTAGTGCAGATTCTAATTTACAAGGTTTGATGAAAGGACAAAACACTTCAAGGATTGTAACGTCTTACAATGACTATAGCATATTTAAATCTGTTATCTGTTTTATTGGACCTACATGTACATGATTCAAGTCAATCGTATGCACATTGTATGTATGTATGTGTGTGCGTATGCGTCTGTGTGCGTGTACGTCTGTGTGTGTGTGCGTGCGCGTGTGGTGTAACCCAAACGTGTGTACGTTGTATGTATGTATGTATGTATGTGTGTGATTACGTTGCGTATTTAAATCTGTTATCTGTTTTATTGGACCTACATGTACATGATTCAAGTCAAACGTATGCACGTTGTATGTATGTATGTGTGTGCGTATGCGTCTGTGTGCGTGTACGTCTGTGTGTGTGTGCGTGCGCGTGTGGTGTAACCCAAACGTGTGTACGTTGTATGTATGTATGTATGTGTGTGTGATTACGTTGCGTATTTAAATCTGTTATCTGTTTTATTGGACCTACATGTACATGATTCAAGTCAAACGTATGCACGTTGTATGTATGTATGTGTGTGCGTATGCGTCTGTGTGCGTGTACGTCTGTGTGTGTGTGTGTGCGTGCGCGTGTGGTGTAACCCAAACGTGTGTACGTTGTATGTATGTATGTATGTATGTGTGTGATTACGTTGCGTATTTAAATCTGTTATCTGTTTTATTGGACCTACATGTACATGATTCAAGTCAAACGTATGCACGTTGTATGTGTGTGCGTATGCGTCTGTGTGCGTGTACGTCTGTGTGTGTTTGTGTGTGTGTGTGTGTGTGATATTTAACATGATTTTAATGTTGTTGTATTGTTATGTTGCAGGTTGCTTCTTCTACAAGTACGACACACAATTATATATAAACTTTCGAAAAATATCAATTTCTAATGTATTTATTTAATTGTGAATTTTATGCTGTAATAATTGACTTTCACTGCTTTTATGATGACAACGGCAATTATATAGTAAAGGAGTTGTCGGTTATGGACGTAACACGTTTTGCATGCAGACATTGGATTTTCGCCCCGCCTGCTACAGTCGTTACGCATTCGAAATACACTAGAACCAACTGTTGGTTATCGACAAACTATCATGGCCTAAGATGGGATGAAGGAGAGACACCGTACGACAATCTTGTTTCAGTGTTAACAACGTATACGAACATATATAAATATGTGTTTGTGAAGGGTCTTGAGAAAAAACGTTTTTTAGAATCGAAAATAATTCATAATCATATAATAAATCTTGATGACATTGGTTGTCCAAAAGACGTGTCATATCCCTTTCACGGAACGGTATGTCTTACACATTGCAATTCTTCTTCTACACTATGTACAAACCATAATGTGCACACACTTAGAGAGTGGATAATTAATGATTTTTCTGTTATACAAACATTTTTAATGTAAGTGTCTCATAGCATTGTTAATTTCGTTTCGCTATACACCACTGAACCTAGAGAGAGAGAGCTAAAATTATTTATTCATATTTCTAACACGTTCGAAAAAATATCAATTTTATAATGTATTTATTTAATTGTGAATTTTATATTGTGAATGTTAAAATATATTTAATCATTTAAACAAATTATGACTTTATTTTATTTCACTCTACACCTCTGAACATGTGTACAATTAATTTATTTTTTGTGAACTGTTACATCAGAAGATTTGTATGAATTTCAGCCGCCGTTTTCATGTGTGTGTATAATTTTAATTTATTTCGCTATACACTACTGAACCTATGTGTGTGTGTGTAAACTGCAACCTTAAAACAGAAGTATTGTACCAGATTGCTAAGCCGTTAACGTATGGATTTGTCATCTGTAACAACATAACAGGTAAGTAGTTCATTGACGCCAAATATATATATTTCTAACTAGGATCAATCCCACTGACTGCATTATAAAACTATTAATTAATTATTTAATACATTGAAAAATGAAGACGACGTTTTGACAACGAAAGAGAGATAGTGCTAAAATTATTTATTCATCACACCGACTACTCAATGTACGAGAGGGAGACAGGAGAAAGGGTATGGAACCTTGCATAGTTGAAACGTGTGAGAGAGAGAGAGAGAGAGAGAGAGAGAGAGAGAGAGAGAGAGAGAGAGAGAGAGAGAGAGAGAGAGGGCGTTAATATTTGTCGAATAAATATAAACTTTCTAATTTCATATACATGCGTGCGGTACTGACCACAGAGAGAGGAGAACAGTTTGAGCATAACGTTTGACAACGAGAGAGAGAGAGAGAGACATACACAACGTGTGAGAGAGAGAGAGGACGAATAATACAGAGGTTGGTACATCTGATCATATAGATTTAATATACATTATAACACACGACAAATTTGAACTCATGTAAAGGCTGGTACACCTAATCATATATTTTAATATACACTATAATGCCGGTGAGCATAACGTTTGACAACGAGAGAGAGAGAGAGAGAGAGTAACAATTATGATCATATATAGTTTGAATTTCCCACCACAGAAGAGAAAGAAATGTTGGCAGATCTGCTCTATACACGCACACAATAATTTAAGATTGGTAACCCTGATCATATATTTTAATATATACACTATATAACACATATTTGAATTTCCCTCCCCCCCCCCGCCACAGAAAATGTTGACAAACCTGCTCATTTAAAATATCTATACACTATAATAATACTACAGAGGTTGGTACACCTGATCATATAGATTTAATATACATTATAACACACGACAAATTTGAACTCATGCAAAGGTTGGTACACCTGATCATATATTTTAATATACACTATAATGCATCGAGTTGGAACCACCCCCACCCACCACCACCCACTGATATGAAATAAAAAAACCACCCACCCAACGCCACCCACTGATATGCAAATCAGCTTTCTTAAAAAAATAAAAAATTATATTCACGGATGCTGGTGGTCCATTGAACCTCATCCCACCCCCTTGATATGCAAATCAATTTAATTAAAAAAATAAAAAAATAAAATAAAAAAAATAAAAAAATTTATTCGCGGATGCTGTGGTCCATCGGGATGCTGCGGGTCCAGCGGTGGCGGCGTCATCTCTTGAGCGTGGGAAAAAATCTCTGGCCGTGGGAAAGGCGGCATTCCTTTGTGAGCCAGAACTGTCAGTTTCCCTTTGCGATTCTTATCTTCACTCCCTGAGTATTGAAATTCTCACACCGCTTCAAATATGAATTTCAAAAACTTCTTACATCTTCCAGTAGTTTATTATTAATTAGACTAATAGTAATTATAGTTTTGTGATATTCATTAGGCTGTATGTTCTGATGACTACGATAAGATCACATTAAGATAAACAATTAGTTCTGCTAGTTTGCATTTTATTAAAATTAACTGGTTTGTTTTTAGAGTGTAATTTGTTGGCTTTAAAAGCTATCATGATAAAAGTAGTCTAAATTTACACTCCAAACTGAATGGACATTGTAATGGGCGAGAGTTGTACACGCACTGTGTAGGCATACATGGATACACAGGTACCCATTATGGATTTCACTTTCAAGAAAGCAAAGTCTCACTCTGAGTATACATGTAAGTGTTTGTTTAATATTTTTTTTAATGACTGTTTTTTAATATGACCTTACCATCTTCCTTGTTCTCCTTCTCCTCCATCTCCTTCGTATCATGCTTCTCCTCATCCTTCTACTTCTTTTTCTATTTCTTTTTCTTTTTCTTCCACCTCTTCTTCTGCTCCTCCTCCTCCTCCTTCTTCTCCTTCTTCTTCTTCTTCTTCTTCTTCTTCTTCTTCTTCTTCTTCAGCATCTGCTTCTTCTTCAGGCATGTATTGTATCGTGATATGTTACGCTGTGGCTGCTTAACTCTGAATGGACAGTTGGTTCTCTCAGTCGCTACGTATATCAGTCTACTCTAATTTCTTGTTTTTTTTTTTTTTTTTTTTTTTTTTTTAGCCCGAATTCTAAATATCCTCTGCAGACCCTGCGGAGATCCATTCAACAACTGTCGTTGATAATTGGTTTTCTCTTACGGGCTTTCTGTATTGATCTCTTCCCGTAATCGACGTTTCTCTTGTAATCATTTCCTGTGCATCTTTCTAGAGATAACATTAATTTTATTTTTTCTCTTTGGATCCTTCTTTAATTTGCTTCAACGTATGTCCATCTTTGGCACTGCGTTATTGAATTTCATCTTTGATCCCGGTTGGATTTTTCTCTTTAAGGTATTTTTAATAGTTCCATTAAAGTATTTTAATGCTTCTGCACCTAGATCCTGGTTCAGAGAAATTGTGCAACCTAACTGAACTGAAAACTGAAGGCAAGATCTTATTCTTCAGTTTCTTTATTGATTATTGGCTACAGTTTTAGATCTTATAAGCCACTATTCTTAAAACATAAGTTTTCTTTGCCTTTAAAAGTTGTAATCTCCACTTTAAGAACTAAAATTTGCAATTATATTTTCTTATCTTACAATTTGTTTTATGGATGCAAAAATCCATCCAAACAAATTTAATTTTGTTTATTCCCCAAAATAGTATTTTGTTTTTTGTATTATTACAAATAACGTATGGTGATACATCGTTCTGCAGGTCTGTGAACGCTCCTCCAAGGGAAACGTCAACGCCACACTTTTCAATGCGTCAACAGTAGGACGTAGAAGTATTCTGCTGCAAGCCTGGCGTACACGTGGTTGAAGAATTTCCTTAAATGCGTGTGCATCTTATTTTACTACCATTAGTAACTCTTCAGAGAATATCAGAGATAACACCAAAGAAAATATGTGCATCGGTGCTGCAGATTGTCTTTTCTAGCGTCATTCTGAGGCTCCCCTCTTACGTGATTTCCTCCTGTGGCCCCTTGGAATATTCGGAAGTGTCTTGAGGTTTGCCTTTGATTGAGAACCATTTATTTGGGCCATTACCATAGAGTATAACAATGACTGTAGAACGATACTAAATCCTCAACGATTTTCAATATTGCCTTATTTTATTCTCATAAAAGTTTTTAGTTTTGGAAATGCATATTAATTTCGTTACAAACATATCGTCACTGAAAATTGTATGGGTTTTAAATATATTGAAACAAAATTCTTAAGGAAAAAAATCTGCTGTATCCACGAAAGTATGTGCGCGCGCATACATATACGGATGTATATGTGTGCGCAAATAAATGTTGAGTACGATTGAATTCCACCTGATGGCATAAATATTGGTTTTCGTATGTTCGCACAGATTCAAATAAAGAAAATAACAATTGAAGATATTCCACTGTGAAGAACGTGTGCGGGTGGGAGTGTTCTTTGCAAAGGTACATGTACGACACGCTCGAACAAATTTAGGGTATCATACAGCAGCACGCCAGAGACAAAAACTGAGAGAGAGAGGAAAAAATGCCTCTGAATGAAAAAGCAATAAACGGAACGGCGCGCGGCGCGGACTGCAAATCGAATGAATGTACGTATTTCATCTCGTAGGCCTTCCGCCGTACATGCACGGCTCAATACGAGTTACGTGTTCCACTGGCGCACTGGTGTATGTTCATCTCGGTACAGTTAACAAATATAATAATTTTTGATGAATAAGTACAGACATTATATGTGTCTCACGAGAATCGTCGGTTACATTTAAAAATATATTTTAGTAATATTGAAAAAAAGGTAGTACTGTTTTACTGCAACGCGTTTGCTATTTCTATTACAGTTGTGATGAGTTCGAAGTGTATATATAAAGTAAAAAATAGGATACGCTTGTGTAACTCGCTTGAGAGCAGCGGACGTATGTAGACAAAGACACGGGATTCAATAAAGCAAACAAAAGAATCTCGTGTTACACAAACACATATTCCGTGTTGTTCATTCAAACAGGCGTACAAGTATTTATTTTATTATACTGTTATACGATCATGTATATGATAATTTTTGTACGTGTCGTTGGAAAAGCTTTATTAATCGCAAGCAACACTGAAGCTGCTGTGATGTAATTTTGATAGCGGAAAAATAGCTAGCAGACGGTGGACTCTATAGTAGAGGTGTGATAAACTAGTATTTGAAAACAACAGATACAAACAAAACTGTTCTAAAAAAATAACACATACAATTACCTGTTATTATGTGCTTATTACACATAAACCATATAATTTGTTATAAGAAATAAGTTGAAACTAAAAGTATTAACAATGTTAATTTACACTGTGACTTGATTAAGCTGTTACTGTTTAAAAGAAAATAAGAAACAAGAGAATTTATAGGGCTATCTCCCTTTGGGAATACTAGTTTAAGTTTTCACTAGGTGTAAACAAACTGACATAGGTTTAATACTAAATTATTGATTCCATTTTGGTTAGACAAATCAGTTGCGAAACTCAGTCAATGAAATTTAGAGTGCACGTAGTAGCACAACAAGTAATGTCAAAAAAAAACATCAGGAACATATAATAAAAACTTAACAGTAAGCCACAAGAGTTAAAACACTCTCATCATTTACGTGAAATGTGCAGTCAATTAAAATCTTCTTCGAAATGTACTGTAAGGCCTATCAACTATCAGCCACTCTATAGGTTATAACACAATATAATTCGCTTTTCAGAATTTACTTAGTTGGTGACTAGTATAATATATAATTTATTATTATAATCTGTATTATATATCTGCATAACACTCGAGAATAAATGTAATATCAGTATGAATTTTTTTCATTTATTATAAACAGCTTCGTCTCTTTGGCATAGAGATATTCTGAACCTCGCTGCTTAGCTTCATTTCGTACTTGTATGGCAATCGGCACATACACAGAATGAAGTATTGAGCACAAAAATACTATGAATACTCGTCGTACTCATACTAAACTATACCCGTTTATTCGTTAGCTGCGTAGGGGGATCCCGCGACTCGGAACCGCGAGGCCAGGAGTAATCGGAACGGGTATTTCTACTTTCAGTTATTGTTGAATCGGAACAGGTATTTCAACTTTTCAGTCACTGTTATATCCGTTCCACAAAAATATCGTTCCAAAATACCTGTTACAGGTATATCGGCCTACCTCTACTCTATAGTATCAAATTCAAGGAACCAAAAGAAGCAACTGCACGAGCATTTGATGAAATCAAAATGAAACATAAATAGATGAACGTAAGTTTTTACAGCTGGTGTTTTCAGTATCACAATTTTCCGGGTTGTAAGGTCGTAGACTAGATTGTCTGTTTTTCCTTGAAGACGTTTCGTTTGTACCCATGGCGAACAGCTATAGTGACGCGGGAACACAGGTCAAACACCCGCGAATACGAACAGTGGCGAGGGAGCACAGATCACAGAAAATCCCAAACGATTACAAAGACCGTTCTGTTTCGTTGAGGCATTTCTATCTAAATTAATACAAAATGTTAATAGCTTTGTATTATCTTTGTATTATTAAAAAATAAAATGCGGTTCTGTCGATCCACGAACTTTGTACTAAACCCACTGTCCTGGATCGCGCTTCTAGGAAAGAAAGCGTCCATTCGCTAGTATTAGTGTACCCATATTCTCACATCATGAAGGCGGAATTGTTCGATAACTGTAGCTCGACGTGAACTGTAATACATTGTACTAATTGTAATAATCAACGCAAGCGATCGTTTTGCGATTACGATCAGATGTGTAAGGTAGGACGTCTATGCGTAATCTCTCATGTAGTATAGACCCTAATTTTGATAACACAGGCAATGTTTATAGGTGTTGTTCTTTTTTATAAGGGGGTAGGGCTTAGGAATATTAAGAATACTCCTAATAATGTCGATATAATAATAATGTCCTAAAATACTTCCTGTAGAGAGAACATTATTGCCCTCTACGGAAAATTATGAAAAGCACAGTAGTGAAACATGGGGAATCATCATCGTGGTCCTGGCCTCGCCAACTGTCTCTGTCCAATGCAACTATCTTCCAATTGCAGATTCCCGCCCTTTCTGTGTCCTGCTGCACTCCATCTTGCCACCTCAGCTTCGGCCTTCCCACTTTTACTTTTCCCACGAGAGATGAGACATGAGGAATAATAAAGGTTTATTGTAGATGAAAGAATTTGACCGTGACACACAGAACTGTTTATTGCTGTACGAGGCTATATTGAACCAAGAATTGGAAAATATACAAAACAGGTGATGAAATAACTATATAAAAGCAAAAATAACTTAAGACAGGTTAGTAAAGATGGTAGGGTTACGAAACGAGACGGTTAGGACACATACGTTCAAAGAACATATTCCGAGATTCAACACCTTGCTTGTAAAAACTCACATGGATTGACAGAGATTTCGAAAAAAAAAATTAACAAATTGCGTCCTGTGTGCGGATTATTATTATTATTCCGGCTGTACAATCTTTACACATATTCCGAAACCAAAGAATACAGAAGTGATTGAATTTTTATTTTCCACTGCTGCTTCTCCATCCAAAGATCTTCAGTTTTTCGTTTCCTCAATATAGTCTGGATTTTTTCTATCCCGGTGATAGGTGGCCTTCCTCTTTTCCTTCTTCCTGGTGGGGTCCATTCCATAACTCTTCTTAGCAGTCTTTCCTTAGCCATTCTTTTCGTGTGTCCATACCATTGTAATTTTTTTGTTTGGATAAAATCAACAACTGAATTTTTCGCATTCATTCTGTCCTTAATGACTTCACTTCTAATTTTCTCACGTTTGGGTACTCTTGTCGAACGTCTTCAAAAGTCCATCTCTACTGTCATTAATTTTGTTCTTGTGTGTTTGTTAGTAGTCCAAACTTCTGAGCCGTATGTCATGATACTTCTAACAATGGTTTTAAATATTTTGGTTTTAGTTTCTGCTGTAACTTGCATATCCCTCAGTATTTCATTTAATTTAGGCTTAGCCATTTTTTCCAAATTAATTCTGGATTCTATTTCCTTGCCTTGCTACCCACTGGAGTTTTTGTCTTTCTGTCTTCTGTATTTTTGTCTTTGTGTGCGGAGTATTATTATATATTTTCTTAAAACACAGACCTTAAAAACAGAGCGAAGTGAACACGATGGACTTATGAGTTCAGAATATAACTCTCTATGTTCTACTCATTGACATATGCAAGACGAAGAATGAAGCAAACGAAAAATATAATTAAAATGTTGAATCTTACCAGAAAGTAGTTGTTACAGAAACCCTTCAAAAAAGTGTATCTTGCTTTATGTGATACGATTATTACTATTCCACTATGAATAGATATTTTTCTCATTATCTTTCTGTCTATCTATAATTAGTTTAGTTTATGTTGAGCCTCAAGACAACAGCAGACTTTTTTGCAGCAGAAACGTAGGTTAAAATAACACTCGACGACGGATACCCTTTTTGATTAAAAAATACTTTATTGAATATAATAAGACGGCAAAATATGATACTTAAATGGTATACTTTTAATTTCAGTTCAGGTACGAATCTGTTCAGTTTTTAATTTTCTCTACAGCAGTGAGACAGAATTTTGTCTTGAATTCAATTAACGTAGTGGATCAAAGAGCCGTAGCTAGTTTAGAAACTAAATATTAAAGACGTCTTGAGTTGCGCACAACTTGTTATCGTTGTGTGTCACCGGCACACATTTCGCTCGAGGAACAGCAACCTTTTCTTCTCTTCTCAAGACAAACCACGGGGGTAACACATTTTTGTAGCTGCAGCAGCAACACTAACGCGCGCACGCGCTCGGCAGGAAGTTTTAGACAGTCTGATAGACGGTTGGCCTGGCTGAACAAGCATCAGTTTGTAATTTGCAAAGTTAAACGCAAACTGAGATGCAAAGTTGTTGTATAACTCGTTACTAAAGTTGTTTATTTTCTCCTCCTTCGCCTCAAGTTCTTCAAACGTTGCGCTCCACCTGACAGCCGCCGCCGGGGAAAATCATTTTAATAACGTGATACTACAGTTTGTTGTATTTGTTTCGTAAAGAATACGTTTGTGGAACACAGAAGTTAAAATAAACGTACCAATTGAGAAAATCTACATTAATATTGAATAGGTTCAGTAAACATTAAAATTTATTGTATTCAGCGCTTTGGATCAACGTAGGACAAAATGTTTTAAGCCATTCGGTACACAAGTAGGGCAATTTGGTTATCGCTATGCACAGAATACATCCGTTTGCTGTGTATCAGTATTCCGTCATTTGTATTTCAATGAGGGCTCTGACAACTCTCCGTGGGGTGCGATTCCTCGTCGGGCTCTTGTTAAACGAATTTTCACAAACACTGCGTTGACAGTATTTTTCGTCACAACTCTTCCCCTCTCTCTTTGTATGTGCCTCAGAAAAAATTCTGAACACTAAAACTTACCAGCTGATAATCTGGCTTCCGCTCTTCTCAAAACATTCAATGCTAAGCACAGAAAATTAGTAAAGTGAGGCAGGAATTAATTGTAAAAAAAAAGGAATTAAATACAATACTGTACGTGCTTTCCTTTAAAAAAGTAAATGAACATACCTAACTTTTACCCATAATATGGGTTTCTGTTCGGATTATCTGAAATTCTTCCTTATTAACGTCATAATCAATTTTTCTGTATGTCATCTAACTGTGGCTATATTGCATACAACTGAGGTCGCGTTGCTTTGACAACAACTTTATTATTGGTTACTACTATTCTTAGATCACGCCCTCTACAACTGTCAACTAAAGTCTGAAAAATAAAAAAGTATAAACTCTATTGCTTACGATTTTGGTGCAGATATCCTCAACCTATAAGGCACTAAAGCACTTAGTACAATCACTGCTTTTGTAATATGTCCTCACTTGTATGGATGGTAAGTTAATCATCTGCGTAAATGGTCAATTTAAATATACTCCTTGCTGCAGCTGAATTCCGCAATCCACGTTTAATTCCCATATTCTAAACGTATAAAACGTTCGAAGACGTATTACGCTACCTAATTTCCACTCGCCCGTCATTGCATTAGCATTCTCTCAACTTTCTTAAGCTCATTGTCTTTTTGACAGCTTACTTTTTTTATTTCTTTCATGAGCCGGCTGTTTGGAATGACCATGATCTTCTTCGGCAGTCTTACGTCCTTTATTCTTTGAACGGGGACACACCGTAACAGCTGTTAGCCTTAAACAGGAATCATTAGAGAACCATCCAATCCCACCCGTCCTCTTAAACCCTTCAGTCCACACTCTTTACCTTCTAGATATTCATAATACTAACCACATTGTACAGCTTACAAGCCAAATTTCTACAGTTTATAGTTTCCATCTCTTACATTGTGTGATTCGCCAACTCTCCACTCCGTACAACTGACTGTTTTTGTTTATATTTATTTCATAAAGGTAAATTTCCTTGAATTTCAAATTTTCCAGCGTAAAGAATTAAATTCAAGCAGCCAGTTGTTTTCATAGCTTATGTTATTTGTTTTTAACCTTCCTGGTGCCCTAACCTGTTATCTGAAAGTCTATTCCTAAGTAAGTGTACTCATTACAGGTTTAAATTTTGTCATTATTTAATGGGATGCTTAATCACTCTCAGAACTTTCATATGACGTATTAGTTTATACTACTGTTTAAAAACTAATATCCGTGCTATCGTCGTAATAGTGTGTTCATTTCTGTTAGAATTCTGTCGTTATTTGTTTTTCGCTGTCTCATTTCTGGTTACTTTCAGTACTTTTAGTCAAAGCTACTTTATTTTTTGTAAATTGTATATCAAGCCCCATATCCCGTCATTTTTATATTGCAGATTCTATCTCATAAATTCTAGGTCTTCTTTATCTTTGTCTACAATAACTTGGTCGTAAAATGCGTCAAAATTATTGCCATTTATAATTTTAACCCGGTTCCAAGAAAACCGGAAAGGACGAAATTATAAAAGGAATATGAAATTACACTGTTAAGAAGGGAATCAATGATATTGGTTACGGGAGCAACGAAAATTAAAGTCATCTACCTAGATTGCCAGAGACGATTTGCCAGAATGGGACGAACAGGCTTAAGGGGCAAAATCACGCCCGGAGGCATGGCAGCGATTTTACGAGACAGGGTTCTAACTTTACAGTCTAAATAATCTATAGATTTATACGGCTTCCAGAGGGGGGTCGATTATTCTCTACGCATCAAGAAGACCAAGAAGACCCCGGTTCTGTCGACCAATTTTGCGACCTTACGGTGTTTTGAAAGCGACTGGTGATTTGGAATTGGAGAACCGAGGCGTGTGAATTGGAATTGGAGACGTGTTGTTAATTATTGTGAGTTTTGCTGCTGAGTCTGCGTTTTTGGACAGTGGTGTTGCGTGTAAAGCGTTAAATATGAACAATTGTGTGAAGACGTCTATAATTGGTGTGTGAGTTGGAGAACCGTAAACTTGAAGAATTGTTGAAGAGTGAAAGCTTGATAAGTGAAACACAGCTCTTATTATAGTTGTAGTAACGAATTCTCAGATGTTCTATTATTTTATTCTGTTGTTTAAAAACTTAGATTTATGCTGTCATCGCAACAGTATGTCCATTTCTGATAGTATTTCTGTCGCCATTGCTTTTTTCACTGTCTAACTTCTTGCTACAATAGTTATAGTTTATTAATGACTAATATATTCAAACTGTGGTATTCTAACTTGTTTTTTTTGTATTAAGTAGAATGTGTAAAGCAATCTGTTGAATTTATGATATGACAAAGATCCAGTAATTTTGTTTGTATCCTGTTTGTACGTTGCAGTCTCATTTGTTAGTAAAGACACCTAAGAGCTTTATTTTCATAACTTGTTATATGTTTCGCTTCTTTGCTTACCATAAATGTTTACGGTATGGTGTGCTGATATATTGTAATTCACTTAGATTTTTATAGTGGCCCTGTCAAGGCTGAAGGTTCTGTCTTATACAATATATTATGTAAATTGCAATTCCGCTAAAGAAAGGAAAGGGAAGTGATAAATGCGATCGACATGAAGAGTACTTCTCAGCCAGCCTACTGACTGTGGACAATAGAAACACTCACACGCATGTGCATGAGCACATCATTTTAACGTTTGCAGGTCGTAGTTCACAAACATTAAGTGGTTTCAAAACACAATTTTTTTGGAAACTGTTATCATATGTTCATTTATTACGGAACCTAGAATGCTGCTCGGATTGTAACTTTCGCAATAACACAGACACTACGTCCAGCGTTAGCACTAACAATGCAACGGACGTATTTTTACATATCTTGGAAATCATGTGAAAGCTATGAATAATGTAGAACCGCTTACGACACATTGTGTTAAATTATCTTTACTTTTTACACTATATCAAAACGTGGTAAACAAATATTTCATTGCGACCGCTTTCATCTGGTCGTGACTATATATATATATAATGGACACTCCAAATAAAACGACCAATATAATGGACACTCCAAATAAAACGACCAATAAAGCTGGAAACACTTTAATTATACGCGCAGTGTTTCGTAACTATGATGAACTCTTGCTAAAGAATAGTTGGTTTCGAAATTTGAGTCATCTGTTCAAAATAAAAATATAATTTAAAACAGGTATTAAGAATATGCTACGTATTTGTAATCAGTTATTTTATCTTCAATGTTGGTTTGGTGGCTGCTGAAAGAACTGTGTATTGGTGGATTTTTATTGATACCTGTACTATACGTGGTCCCTTTTGGCTTACGGTTGGTTTCTGTTGATCGCATTTTTTGTTTTGTATTATAGCTGTAACTATTATTGGTTTAGGTAAATAATGTGGTTTTATTAGTTTATCCATTCTTTAATATTTTAAAAATAGTTTCTTAATGCTCAAAATATGTCGTCAGCAAAAGCAATTTGATATATTGTATTACATTTTTTAGAAATATACAAAAGGGAATTTGTGTGTGCGCGCGCGCGTGTGAGTGTAGATAAATTATTTCCTGTTACAAATAGTAAACTTATATTGCTTTTGTTTCTGATTCCTAGCCTGGAGCACGTTTCAAATGAGAAGCTTGTCCTGCATATGGAAGAATGTCTAATGATACGCAGAAGCTTCTAAAACCTCTTGTGAAATCGTACTTCAGGCGTTCTGCGTTCTAAAATTACTGATAGTAATAGAATATTATTTACTATTTCTACAAATGGTATTGAATATGAATGACACGTACGGATTACAGAGTAAATCACCCACAACATTTATTTAATTTCCGCTTTATTTACGAAGTTCATAAATAATTGTACTTTCCTTGATTTGTTAATACATAATATATTTCATTGAATCAAATACTGTAAAATTAGTTTAAATTGTAAAAATATCTCATGCAATACCCAATACTAATTACTTCAACAACATATGTAGTCTATATTATATACGTTTCTCATATGTAAGAAACGGTATAAGATGTACTGTTACGATGATCTACTGATCGTCGTATGGTACAGTGGAAAGCAAAATACAAGACACCAATTACGTCACTAATCACCAACTTTAATTATCACAATTAAACAGTTTTTAGTCAACAAGATAATCACTTACAACAAATCAAATAAAAATTGTTCACACGCAATAAAAATGTCAAAGAATATAAAACACAATTGTATTACAACTGTCTCGCACAATTATAAAACACGTTGACACTCCGCCACAATACGTCGAACCGCACTGTAATAATTCGCAACTCAAACTCGCTGTGTAATCGCCCGATAATAACTAACTTGACCGTCGCTGAATGGCTGTATTAATTTCCCGCTGATTTCCAGAATAATCTGCCATTTTGTTAAACAAACAGGCGCTCTCTAGAATCCACTAGAAAGCGTCCTTGAACACACTGCGCTGACCGGTATGGTCCAGTACAGACTCGCTAGTTGACGCGTAATTGTCTTTCACCGTAAAGTAGCAGCATTATGTGCACGCGCGCGCGCGCACACACGCACACACACACACACACAGATTACAACTGGAATCTTCGAGATACTTATAGAACATTCCGTATTACGTAAAAGTATGTTTTCAATGTGTAAGATGTTAATCAAATTTAAACATCTTATACTAAATATAGATGGCTACTACATTTTTCTAAAGTGTAACCTACCTCAGCCTAAGTCTGGTTATTTTGAACGATTTACACTTATTCTACTCCAAATAATATTACAATACATATACGAGTGTGTGTGTGTGCGCGCGCGCGCTCAGAAGTACACAGTAAACTATAAAAAACATGCATAGATTGACAAGGCCAGAGAGACAGTTAACTGAACTGTAATATAAGGTATGATATAGGATAAGGTAAATAAAATGGATTGGAAAGGACACAAGCTAGACGAGAAATTGTTTAGGGGCTAGATCACAAAGTTTGAAGACTAAGAGATGTAATGAGACGCGACGGATATTTCTTTGTGAGATGTAGGAATAATCTTGTTAAGTAGTGTAGTACAGTGAATCGGGTAAACTTTGCTCTAGACAGGTACAAAAGTGGGCAGGGAAAAGCTATGCTGACGTTATACGTATTTGGATGTGTAAACATATTATGTGGATTTATTTATACCTATTACGGTACCGTAGATGATACAACGTCGCAATATCTCCCCCATTTCGTAGAAACTTTATTAAATTTCCAATTTAATCTAGAAGAAGCGCAGTGTTAATTATGAATCGAGGTGACGATAATGAAGAGAGAAAACTTCTTGGAAATTAAACAGTAAAACACATTAGCAGTACAGAATAGTAGTAATTCCTTTGCTAATAATACGGTGAAACTTAAATTAGATTTTCTTTACAGGGGGAGTTCCAACGACGAAATTACACTGCGATGAGTACGCTGATTGGAAAAGCAATAAATGTTAAATCGAATTAGTATTACTGTTCTGCCTTACTCCTGATTACCGCTGTAATATTCTACTAGGTACTAAATATAGTATACCACCTAGTACGAAACGCTTTTCATAATACACAGTGAGACCTTATTAAGTTTTATTATTGAATTTAATGTTTTCTTTGTAGTTTCAAATTTTCTAAGAAACGGTTTATGTTAATTTCTGATTGAATTTTTCCTTTATTAGTTTGAAAAATTTGCGAGTTCTATAAAATGTAGCCTATAAACGTATGAAATAAAATGTATTAAACGTGTTTGGATAGAAAGCCGTCCATTGGTATCTGGCAAGTGATTAAGCCTATTTGGGCCAACTTGCCGCCTCGGGAGAAAAGCAAAGAAATAGTGAATCGATGGCGTGGAGGATAATTTCACACTCATGAGAGCGGGGCGCTGGAACAGATTGTCATTGCAGAGAGAAAAGTGAGAAAAATGTAGTGAAAGCCGAAACCTATCCCGGATATGTTGCTAGAAATAATGGAATGGAGTTTCTCCCATAACGTGGTTACATCACTGTGAGAGGAACAATCATGATGTCGTGGGTAGACTGTGGACTTGATCGCACCATGCAACTTGGGTTATAGTCTGGCCGCGGACAAGAGTAGGCCTATAAAGTAGTTTTTAGGCGGCCACTCTCTTTCGCAAGGCGATGGCAAACCAGTGTGTGTGCAGATCCTGTCGTTTATTTCGGGAGCGTAGCATATATTTAATTTTACGACACTTTACACTTAGGACTAATCCTAGCTGTTCTGTCATTGTTTCAAGTTCACCTAATGCTTGTGTAGCGCTTTGTTTGTTACGTGCAACTGAGACATCATCCCCATATGCACAAGTTTGTACTGATCTTACATTAATACATACTTGGACAGAACATTTTCTAAGGCGTCGTTCAAAACCAGATGAAACAATACTGCTGACTGAGCGTCTCCCTCCCGTATAATAAAAAATCCTTAATATTGTGCTGTTACTTTTTGCTGATATTTTATTTCTATAAGTATTGTAATTAAAATATTTAATTACAGATATTACTTTTTTCTATCAGCACATAAAAAGAAAACTCTATCTCAGGGATAAAAATTATTAAGTTAATTTATATTATTTAATACTGCGTATGATTTATTCTTTTCTTTAATCCGTACCAAATAACGTTAGTGTATAAATTTTTTGATAAATAACAAGATAAGAATATCTACCATAAAAATCTAAATAGCTTGAATCTAAATTCTTCACAACTGCAACGGGTTCAATTCTAGTTTATGTTTATCATCTTAAAGGTAATGCTAGGTTTTGTGATCTGTTCCTTCTCGGGGATTTCTTATTAGATTTAAGGTTGAATTATATTTTCTTCTATGATTACGACATGGATACTTCTTCGGAATATTGGATTTTATTGTATTGACACTCAAACTATCTTCCATTACAGGCTTCTTCTTTTAGTTCGGCGTTCTCTCAATGATATATTCACACTTCTTGAAATATTGTTATTTATTAAGTTGTATACAAATTATGATTCTTGAAATGTTATAGATTGATATTCTCGTATATCTATTAAATTCAATATCAATGTTAATCCCTTCCTTTGACGGTTTCCTTTATTAAATAGACAATTAAACTCTTTTATGAAAAATTAAACTCTTTTAATGCGTATCTTATTACATATAACATTAGACTTTGTGATGTGTATCTTCTGAATTATAAATTTTGACTTATTTAAATATTACAGGCTCTCTCAGCGATGTTTATCATATTGAATACAAATTTAGACTAAACAAATTTTCTTCTATTTTTATACAATTCAAATCTAACCATTTACATTTTGCCATATTGATACCTCACTACATTCGTTACATCTTTCCATCATAAGACTCTTAAAAACATATATAACTTTTCTAATTATTCTTAAATACATTTATTTGATTTCTAACATTCTTAATTCTAATTTGTATTTATTAGATTATAATTTTATTACTCTTTCATTTTATTTTAATATTTATTTCTAACTTAATATAATACTTGGCAAAACATATATCTTAATGCTGTTCTATCTAATATTGGAATTTACCTCTATGTTGGTTGGGACTATCAACTCAGTGTTTTTGTTTACAATTGAAACATATGTTCCAAATACTATGAAATTTATATCTTTGATCCTTCTGAATTTACTATTTTACTCTTATGTACTATGGTGTATTTTAACAGCAGTACAATATCAATCCTTAATATCCTTATTAATATCGTAGTTCCTTAATATCAAATTCCTCGTTTAGAACTCCTTGAACACGTACTACTGCTCTAATTCCTGCATTATAAAGACCATCTTTGAGTAAACATTTGAAGACTACCTCTTTCCTACTCGCTGAAAGGACATACCTCAAAAACTAAAGGCAAATTGGCACTGTCCCCCAACACACCAGACAACTAGCAACTATGCAATGCAATTTACTGTAAGACGAATAGTGTAGTACTGCAACTATGCATATTCGTACCCACATTACTAATTAGACTAATTGTTTAATTTTACTTACAAAAATAAAATTTCACCAGCAGATTTTTTGTTTTCCATTTTTCCATTTCTTTTTTATGTATCCCTGAAGAGAATTTTAATCCCCCCTCAAATACTCCTCTCGCTGCGCCATTTTATTTATGAGACAAATAAAAATATATATGCAGAAACTAAAACCAAAATATTTAAAACCATTGTTGGAAGTACCATGACTTACGACTCAGAGGTTTAGACTACAAATAAACACACAAGAACAAAATTAATGACAGATGAGATGGACTCTTCGAGATGTTCGGCAAGAGTATCCAGACATGAGAAAATTAGAGACAGAATGAATGTGAAAAATTCAATTGTCGATATTATCCAAACAAAAAAATTACAATGGTATGGACACACGAAAGAATGGCACAGGAAAGATTGCCAAGATGGAATGGACCCCACCAGGAAGAAGGAAAAGAGGAAGACCACCTATCACCTGGACAGAAGAAATTCAGACTGTATTGAGATAACGAGAAATTGAAGAAGATCTTTGGGTGGACGAGCAGCAGTGGAAGATGAGAATTCAATAACTTCTGTAATCTTTGGTTCCGAAAAATGTGTAAACATTGTACACCCGGAATAATAATAATGAAAATATATATCAACACAGTATGTGCGTACACTGTTTGGTCGTCTTCCTTAACAACAGGCTGTCCTACTTAACACGCAGTTTTCACCCGATTCCTTCAAAAGTGCGTTAACGGGACATTAATGTACACGGATTTCGTGTTATGAATATTTAAACGAACGTATCAAAACTGTAGAACGTGTCTTAAGTTAAACAAATCGGTGTGTATGAGGGGGAAGCAGCGTGCGGTCGTCTCAGGAACGGGAGGAATGTAACAGACGTGTGTCGTTGCCAGCCAGTTACGCGTAAGAGTGTAACAATTGTCACAGCTGTAGTGTCAACAGACAGTACAATGGTGCAAACTAATTTACCCTTGACACAATTGTCGCGCGGCCCACCAATCTGACCCAAATTATTTTATCCTAGCCGCTATTAAATATAGCGGCGTCGGTTCTGTTTGTTCGTCAAGTTTTGTTTATCTTTTGCGGGGAAATTAGTTTGTTCTCTTACGTTTCGATAAAGTGAAATAAATAAATGAAAATCTGTAGGTAGGTTTACTGTTTTGTTGTTAGAATTTCTGTTCATTTTATTAAGGTGACATTGTAGCTTTGTTCCAGAAATATCCTAATTTAATTTGGTCGAAAAAGACGAGTTTGGGTATCGATATCTCAGAGATTGGACGGTTTACATTACATTATATAGCTCTCTGCCTTGAGAAGAATTGGGACTTACCGGGAAATGAGCGCCCCCGCTCAATTTCTTAACTGAGAGAAATGTCAATCAGCAAAGGAATTAGACAAGGCAATTCGATCAGCTCATTACTGTTTAATGTGATTATTAAACAAAATTGTAAATGCACATTAAACAAAATTATTAATCTAACTCCTTTAGTTTTGTGTTATGCTAACGAATAGGCACTAGTTGCTGATAATGAGGACGATTAGCTATTATTTTCATTTTCTTGTTGTTGTTCGCATTTTTGGAGCTTTTAAAAAGTTGACGTGGATACAAAAAGTATTGATTCTACTCGTACGCTAGGTACGTCTAATATAATTTCAGCGAGTAATTCATGAGATTAATTAACTTAACGTACAACCGGTAATGGAATATTAGCAAGACAGGTCAACCGTCATGCTAGTAAAGCGGCCAAATCTCAGCGTGTCTAAACGACACTCTCTGGTATACTAAATTTTCTACGACGGGATTCGAAAGTGAGGAAATGTATACGTATGGCAGTGGCACATCCTGTAATGACATATTGGAAACGAATTCGGTTACCGTTAACAACCAAGCGGATTTAAGAAACAATAAAACGCAGGGATTGCGTAAAATGTCACGGATTGGAAGAGTGGGCCACACCGATAGCGCATAAATACGGCACAAACGCAGTACAGAAGAAATCGGAGATTGGATTATGCGAGACGCATCAGGGAGAGACTTTTAGAAAACCTAGTAAGTGGTGAAGGAAATCGCCGAAATGAATTGGCTCTGACCTCCCACCAAAAAAAACAACAAACAAGAAGGTAACTTCTGCAGAAAATTGGAGTGCTTTGTTTGTTACTCTTTAGACCTGTTTAGAATGCAGGTGCCCAGACTCCCAAAGTCACAAGCACAGCTTCATTCTTACTTCCATATTACAATTTAATATGCATTCCCATGGACTTCGCTGCCTTCCTTCTCTAAACACGGTTATACATTCGGTCGCTTACATCCAGCTACTACCTTCTAATCTCTTCCAGATCCCATACAGCAGTTGTCTTTTGTTCATCACCTCCCCCTTCATTTTGATCCTCAAAAATATTCTAAATCATACTTTCCTTTCGACCCCAATAGGAGTGAAGTCATTTGTCGATTGGGTTCGCGTCAACATCGGGTACCACAGTAATCTCTGTTCTTGAAGTAATAAAGTGTGTCCATTTTTATATACATTGAATTGTAATAATTGTCCAGTTTTTTTGAAAACTGTACGAAACTCTGTTGTTTTGTAGTTATCAGCTACGGTCGTAACATGTCTCGAACGTGGTCGATGCCATCCGCCGGCGACCGGCGGTCATTTCCCCGTATGAAACAGAACGTAGAGTTCATACGTAAAATTGTTTCTCTTTTCCCGACTGAACGCCTCTAACGAGACTCTCCTGTTTCAAAACTTTTCGTTCAACAAAGCATGTTAACTCACTGGCACTTGTCGGACAAAGGTAGTGCAAATAAAGATTACACGGTATTGGTCTCTAGAGGCCATAAAGGTAAAGACGGAAGCAATAAAAATGGCTTTTTAAATATCGTGTTTTTACGATAGAGGAGGGCGATAGATAATGAAATTACTTTCTAAAATTAAACTCTAACGAAACCATAGGTTTCTACCAAATTCCCTACACCGACTGCAAACAGGTTGTGTCAGTAGCGTGGCGTCCATGTAACCGCTGTTGCCGGCGGCAACAATACTGGAAATAAGAGAAAATAGTATTAATTATATCACAGAATAAATGCTTCAGTTATTGAATAATTTGATATCCGAACAATATTAGTAGGCAAGCTTGAAGATAAGCGTAACATTGCTTTCGAACTTCTGGGCACTTGCACGGTCTTGTGTTGCCGGCTCCTCAGACATCGGCAATGTTTTACTCCGTACGGACATTGACCTCGTAGTAGTTGTCACTGTACAAAACTTGGGGGGGGGGGAGTCGTCTACCCAATGCGTTGCCGCTGTATAAACCGACAAAACGCTCAATTTTCGGAAATGACGTGCAGCAGATACGTACCTATTTGTGTTTTGTTCGTTTAGTCATGTGTTTTTCTGTTTGTATTTATTATTTTTAATTCGATTATTTGTCTTCTGATTTATTCTGTGTAAGTATAATGAGAGTCCCGTAATGAGTATAATGAGATCCCGTTGAGCCGGACCCTCTTCTTCTCCCAGCGAATGATAGAAAATGCTCTAAAAAGAACACTTGGTACAAGAAAAAATTCGTATTAATTTTTAGGTAAAGTTTTAGGGCTATCACAACCGGCAACAGGTGTTATGTACCCACGCCACGCAACTGGATTGTACATCGGCCAGTCCAACAGGAGGATCCAGGAATGTGAGATAAATCACTTCAGATGGAAAAATAATTAGGGAAGCAATAGAAATACAGCAACGACCGAAGTGCCTCAGCAATGGAAAAGATATAATGTAAGGTGAGAAATAATTTTGGTATCAACACCAGTAAGATATACCAGTACATACCAGAAGTCGGTCACCAGCAGCACCACCCACACAAAAAATTTTCACGAATCAATGCAACACATTACAACCATGTAAATACACGCAGAACAATACAAGACATACGCCTAAGGAGAACGCATATTTTGCGGTCATCAAGCTGTAGAGTCAAATCGATTCATACGTTGAGTGGGCCGACAACTCTAATAAAACCGTCGCGGTAATATCCTCGCGACAACGAAAGATATCCGCTGAAGATAACCTCAGCCTCCATTGCGATTCGAGACTCATCTGGCGTATCCATTAAACGATTAGCCAATAGTGCGCCTTGGCGTAACTCTGTAGATTATGTGGCACGTACTTCTGAGTCCAACGATGACTCCCTAGTTGGTAAGCATGAGCTATGAAGTCAAATTAATTAATATACAAAATACTTGGGTGTTACCAATACTAGCTTTGTGTGGCAATACCTGGCCACCTGTTATAGAAAATCGCTACTAACCCTACTCAACCAGGGTACTGAAGTTAACTGATAGAGTACTCTGCCGTTTCGCTTCTAGTGTACTCCAAAGAGGGCTTAGGGGCCGCTCATTTGATGACATGTTGACGAGCTTGACGACACGTAGGTTCTACTCAAGGACGGCTAGAAATATCACCAACCCATTGATCCCCGGATTCGATAACTAACGTGCACGACCAGGTGATTAAATATCGGCATGGAGAACCATACATGACTTCCATGTTCTAAGATTTATATTTATAATCATTTTCGAAATGAAATATTACCATAGAAACTACTTCTTTCTACTTACTGCTTCAGCCTTAACCACAGTACTGTGGTCACTAACGTATACCACCTCACGTTATCGCACTCGATTTTCACTGATGATGGAAGTCGATGGCATTGCCGAAACGTCTGGTTTTGTAGAAAACATTGGACTACGGCCAAATATCGCGGGAAGGAATTTTAACAAAAACTACTTCTTTTTTTGCCGATAACGTTGTACACATATATATAAAACATATGCATAAAATTAATGGCTTGTATAAGTTAATGTTTGATCTCCGTTAAGTAGTGCTCAAGTTTCCAAAGTTTTAATATTATGATGTCCGTAATTAAAACATCAGAGCAGGTTTAGTGTGTATGAGGGTACACCGTGGACAAAAATTTTCAACATTCCCTATTGAGCGTTGCTCAGAGTAAAGCTGCGAATCTACAGTGTACGTTTCACAGAACAATCACGCGGAAAAGAAGGAGCGCTCCGAAGTCACTCATGGACCCTCAGCATCTTGCAGAGGGTTTATTCCCTAAAGACGAAAAGTCTGTCTATGAATCGTTCCTCCCTAAACACGTGCAGTTACACTGCCCAGCGATCCACAGGAAGCAAATCGCTATCCACGCTGGACAATTTTTCGGCTTGCACGCGTTATGTTGGTATGGGTTTCGGCACTTTCCATTTAAAAAGCGTGCAAATGTAAGAAAATAAACATCAGTGAGGCCAGAAATAACGCGAATTGTGTGAGTGTGTGTGTGTGTGTGTGTGTGTGTGTGTGTGTGTGTGTGTGTGTGTGTGTGTGTGTGTGTGTGTGTGTGTGTGTGTGTGTGTGTGTGTGTGTGTGTGTGTGTGTGTGTGTTCCCTGCCATTTTATTGCAGTAGTCATAATAATAAAATGGAAACGTAAACATTACATAACTGAGATATGCTTGCCTGCCACGAACGATATATTTTCTCTCATACATGATTTACATTAAAATGAAACAATTATAATTTTATTGCCTGGCAACAAAATTATTTTATTTTTAACAATTACCATTGTTTGAAAAAGTTTAAATAAATTTTCAAGTACTTTACTGTTGTTAAAACGTAGAAAGGTTGCAGGTAAACTACCCCTTCCCCTTAACTGATCTTCACCAAAATCAAAAGGACTTGAGATCTCTATAATTCAGGGGTGTATGCAAAAAATTAATTGATTCTGTTTGAATATGCGGCAGTTATCGTTCGTCATAGAAAAAACTACCCTTGTTAAAACATAAAACGTTGCTGGTAAACTATCCCTTTCCCTTAACCGATCTTCACCAAAAACAATAGGTCTTGGGAACTATAATTCAGTGCCGCATGCGAAACATTATTTAATTCTGTTTGAATTTGCGGCTGTTATCGTTTGCAAAATAAAAAATTACCCTTGATAAAAAAAACGTTAGTGGTAAACTACCCCTTTCCCTCAACCAATCTTCACCAAAAACAATATGTTGTGAGTACTCTACAAATCAGGGCTGCATGCAAAACATTATTTCATTCTGTTTGAATTTGCAGCTGTTATCGTTTGTCATAGAAAAAAATCTACAGACACAGACACTTTTCGAAAAACGATTTTTTTCATGTTTTGAGTGTAGTACAATAAGAATCTGCAATAATCTCGAACACGATTTTTTTGCCATCACCATACTTCCATTTCCTTAAGGAACATGGAAGTAAATATCGGTATGGAGAACCATACATGACTTCCATGTTCTAAGATTTATATTTAAAATCGTTTTCGAAATGAAATATTACCATAGAAACTACTTCTTTCTACTTACTGCTTCAGCCTTAACATAGTACTGTGGTCACTAACGTATACCATCTCACGTTATCGCACTCGATTTTCACTGATGATGGAAGTCGATGGCATTGCCGCCGAAACGTCTGGTTTTGTAAAAAAACATTAGACTACGAGCAAACAGCCCGGGAAGGAATTTTAACAAAAACTACTTCTTGTTGCCGATAACGTTGTACACATATAGGCCTATATAAAAAATATGCATAAAATTAGTGGCTTGTATAAGTTAATGATTGATCTCCATTAAGTAGTGCTCAAGTTTCCAAAGTTTTAATATAATGATGTCCGTAATTAAAACATCAGAGCAGGTTTAGTGTGTATGAGGGTACACCGTGGACAAAAATTTTCAACATTTGCTATTGAGCGTTGCTTAGAGTAAAGCTGCGAATCTACAGTGTACGTTTCACAGAACAAACACGCGGAAAAGAAGGAGCGCTCCGAAGTCACTCATGGACCCTCAGCATCTTGCAGAGGGTTCATTCCCTAAAGACGAAAAGTCTGTCTATGAATCGTTCCTCTGTAAACACGTGCAGTTACACTACCCAGCGATCCACAGGAAGCAAATTGCTATCCACGCTGGACACTTTTTCGGCTTGCACGCGTTATGTTGGTATGGGTTTCGGCACTTTCCATTTAAAAAGCGTGCAAATGTAAGAAAATAAACATGAATGAGGCCAGAAGTAACGCGAATTGTGTGTGTGTGTGTGTGTGTGTGTGTGTGTGTGTGTGTGTGTGTGTGTGTGTGTGTGTGTGTGTGTGTGTGTGTGTGTGTCTTCCCTGCCTTTTTTTGCGGTAGTCATAATAATAAAATGGAAACGTAAACATTACGTAACTGAGATATGCTTGCCTGCCACGAACGATCTATTTTATCTCATGCATGATTTACATTAAAATGAAAAAATTATTATTTTATTGCCTGGCAACAAAATTATTTTACTTTTAACAATTACCATTGTTTGAAAAAGTTTAAATGAATTTTCAAGTACTTTACTGTTGTTAAAACGTAAAAGGCTGCATGTAAACTACCCCTTCCCGTTAATCGATCTTCACCAAAAACAATAGATCTTGAGAACTCTACAATGTAGGGCTGTGTGCACATAATCTTTTGATTCTGTTTGAATTTGTGGCTGTTATCGTTTGCCAAAAAAAATGTCGGTATGGAGAACCATACATGACTTCCATGTTCTAAGATTTATATTTAAAATCATATTCGAAATGAAATATTTCCATAGAAACTACGTCTTTCTACTTGTTGCTTCAGCATTAACCACAGTACTGTGGTCACTAACGTATACCACCCCACGTTTTCGCACTCGATTTTCACCGAAAATGGCAGTCGATGGCACTGCCGAAAAGTCTGGTTTTGCAGAAAACATTAGACTACGGCTAAAGAGCCCGGGAAGCAATTTTAACAAAAAACTACTTCTTTGTTGCCGATAACGTAGTACACATATAAATAATTCTTCCCTCTACCATCAACTATAATTTTTAATAATAGAAAATTACCCCCACCCCGTTCACCTAACCTCTTCAGTTATAAATATTTCATCTACGTTTCTACAGTGGATTACTATGAGCTTCTTATCAGGATACTTTATTAAAGAAATTAAGTACTTTATTCTTGTTAAATCATAAAATGTTTCAGGTAAGCTACACCTTTCTCTTAACCGATCTTCTCCAAAATCAATAGACCTTCCGTCCTCTACAATTCAGGGATGCATGCAAAAAAAATATTTCATTCTGTTTGAATGTGCGGCAGTTATCGTTCGTCATGGAAACATTTCTCTTGTTACAACATAAAATGTTGCTGATAAACTACCCCTTTCCCTTAACCGATCTTCACCAAAATCAATAGACCTTGAGCTCTCTGCAACTCAGGAAAGGGTGCAAAAAATTATTTGATTCTCTTTGAATTTTCGGCAGTTATCGTTCGTCATAAAAAAATTACTCTTTTTAAAACATAAAACGTTGCTGATAAACTATCCCTTCCCTTAAACCGATCTTCAACAAAAACAACAGACCTTGAGTTCTCTTTAGTTCAAAAAGGTATGCAAAAACGTAGTTGATTCTGTTTGAATGTACGGCAGTTATCGTTCGTCATATAAAAAATTACCCTTGTTAAAACATAAAATGTTGCTGGTAAACTACCCCTTTCCCATAACCGATCTTCACCAACACCAATAGGTATTGAGAACTCTACAATACAGGGCTGTATGCAAAACATCATTTGATTCTGTTTGAATTTGCGGCTGTTACCGTTTACCATAGAAAAAATTACCCTTGATAAAAAACCGTTGCCGGTAAACTACCCTTTCCCCTTAACCGATCTTCACCAAAAACGACAGGTCTTGAGTACTCTACAATTCAGGCCTGTGTGCAAACAATGATATGATTCTGTTTGAATTTGCGGCTGTTATCGTTTGCCATATAAAATACCCTTGATAAAACAAAAAACGTGGGTGGTAAACTACCCCTTTCCCTTAACCGATCTTCACCAAAAACAATAGGTCTTTAGTACTCAACAAAACAGGGCTGTATGCAAAAACGTATTTGATTCTGTTTGAATTTGCGGCTCTTACCGTTTGCCATAGAAAATACTCTTTTAAAACATAAAACGTTGCTGGTAAACTACCCCTTTCCCTTAACCGATCTTCACCAACACTAATAGGTATTGAGAACTCTACAATGCAGAGCTGTATGCAAAACATCATTAGATTCTGTTGGAATTTGCGGCTGTTATCGTTTGCCATACAAAATACCCTTGATAAAACAAAAAGCGTGACCGGTAAACTACCCCTTTCCCTTAAACGATCTTCACCAAAAACAACACGTCTTTAGTACACAAGAAATTAGAGCTGTATGCAAAAACGTATTTCATTCTGTTTGAATTTGCGGCTCTTATCGTTTGCCATAGAAAATACCCTTTTAAAACATAAAACGTTGTTGGTAAACTACCCCTTTCCCTCAAACCGATCTTCACCAAAAACAAAAGGTCTTGAGAACTTTACAATTCAGGGCAGTATGCAAACCATTATTTGATTCTGTTTGAATTTGCGGCTGTTATCGTTTGCCAAACAAACAAAATTTCCCTTGTTAAAAAAAAACCGTTGCTGGTAAACTACCCCTTTCCCTCAACCGATCTTCGCCAAAAACAATAGGTCGTGAGTACTCTACAAATCAGGGCTGTATGCAAAAAATTATTTGATTCTGTTTGAATTTGCGGCTGCTATCGTTTGCCATAGAAAAAAATCTATAGACACACAGACACACACACAGATAGACACACAGACATACAGACACTTTTCGAAAAACGACTTTTTTTCATGTTTTGAGTGTAGTACAATCAGAATCTGCAATAATCTCGAACACGATTTTTTTTGCCATCACCATACTTCCATTTCCTTAAGGAACATGGAAGTAAAAAATTACCCTGGATAAAAAAAACCGTTGCAGGTAAACTACCCCTTTCCCTCAACCGATCTTCACCAAAAACAATAGGTCGTGAGTACTCTACAAATCAGGACTGTACGCAAAAATTATTTGATTCTGTTTGAATTTGCGGCAGTTATCGTTTGCCATAGAAAAAAATCTACAGACAGACACACACACACACACACACACACACACACACACTTTTTGAAAAACGACTTTTTTTCATGTTTTGAGTGTAGTACAATCAGAATCTGCAATAATCTCGAACACGATTTTTTTTGCCATCACCATACTTCCATTTCCTTAAGGAATATGGAAGTAAAACGACTTTTTTTTATGTTTTGAGTGTAGTACAATCAGAATCTGCAATAATCTCGAACACGATTTTTTTTGCCATCGCCATACTTCCATTTCCTTAAGGAACATGGAAGTAAAAATTACCCTTGATAAAAAACCGTTGCAGGTAAACTACCCCTTTCCCTTAATCGATCTTCACCGAAAACAATACGTCTTCAGTACTCTACAAATCAGGGCTGTATGCAAAAAATTATTTGATTTTGTTTGAATTTGCGGCTGTTATCGTTTCCTTCCCGGGCTGTTTAGCTTTAGTCCAATGTTTTCTGAAAAACCAGACTTTTCGGCAGTGCCATCGACTGCCATGATCAGTGAAAATCAAGTGCGAAAACGTGAGGTGGTATACGTTAGTGACCACAGTACTGTGGTTAAGGCTGAAGCAGTAAGTAGAAAGAAGTAGTTTCTATGGAAATATTTCATTTCGAATATGATTTTAAATATAAATCTTAGAACATGGAAGTCATGTATGGTTCTCCATACCGATATTTAAAAGAACGTTATACAAGCGAGATTTAACAAAGCAACCTGTTTTAATACTCTTGATAATATGCTTGTATTAATAATTTAATGTAAAATGTATACTGTACACGGTAATAAATCAGAGTGTTAATTATGCACTCGGCCGGTTTTATCGGCAAATTAGCAAATTACAGGCTTGTCAAATGATCACTACCACCTCAGGTGACTGTTGCCGTTAATTACAGCAATTTTAATACGCACTCATTTACAGGCCAATGAAAGTTATGCGAACAAGCGTTTATGTGTTGTACGAGTATTTAATGATTACGTTTTATTCTGTTTACGATGCTGATAACGTAGTTACTCAACGTGCAGTTATAAACTGTCGTTGTAAAAAGTAGTTAATAACCTTAAGTATGAATTTGATATATGATAATAGAGTTATAATTTAATTTTATTGGCTGTAAATGGTCTGTGATATACTATAAATTAAATTTAAAAAACACGTTAGCATTACTAGTTTAATTATTAAAAATTCAACGTTTCGGCTACAGTAGAAATCGATAGCCTTCTTCAGGATAGTAATTCTAACACGAGGCTTACCTATCCGTGTTACTGAAACGTTTGGCAACAGCAAGTCAGATACTTCGCTATTCTTTAAGACGGCATTGGCATTCCAGCTGTACAGCTTTTAAGTGCCACACTTTCCTGCTCCAATCGAATGGTGTGCGAGGGAATGAGGCAAACAGCATCTCATTGTCTAAGAGTATTTTATTCTATATGCGTTTATCTCTCAGCCCCACTTTTTGTCAACATAGCCACGACCTTATAGAACTTTAGCTGTGACTCCCTCTGGGTTTTATTATTCAATAATCGTCTTATTGTTTCAGAGATATAACCAAATTTATTTAAAATATCATCCTTGTCATCGGCAATAATCACCTCGTTATCCGTAAAACCGCACAGTGTACAAACACACTCCTCCATGGTCTACTCCCATTTCTTTCCACTCCCTTTTCCAACTTTTTAATGATTTCGCGACATATAATTTAAAAAGGCTAAGAGAGCTGCAGCGTCCTCGACGAAGATCCTCACCGAGAAAAACTTCTTCGGAAAGTAAATACCCTAATTTTATTTGGGAACTCGTCATTCAAATTTCTCAAAGCATTAATCAATACGCGTTCCATTAATACAAAGTAAAAACACATCAGTGGCACTGAAGAAAGGGACAGAGCATGTCATCGAAAATCCTAAACATATAGTAAAGAGTCCGCCTATGCTTTGTTGTAAACTGTGTTTCCTCATTGATTATTGTAATAATTTAAGGGTAAAATTCATAAATTAATTAATTTGAAGTTGTAAGTACAGTAAAAATAAAAACAACATGTTTTCAGCACTCGAGTGCCTTGCAAACCTATTCCGAAACATTGTTTGAATTTTCATACTAAAATTTGTTGGCAGGCAATATTTCAATTTTGCAGGGTGTGTATCTAGTGTGGAGACGGAGAAGGCTATAGTAGCCCAACGGCTGCACACATGGGCTGAGTCAGTTAGCCTACTGCGACCGGGAAGAGAGAGTGCGTCAGCTGAGGTGAAAGCAACTCTCTAGGGGAAGAGCACCCCGAAATCAAAGTTCCTGGTCCTCCAAGTTGTAGGTTGGATCGGAGAACTCACATAGCCCATCTGTAAAACTTTTATGTCCAAAAACCTGTCAGTTTCCTTCGCCAGCCCTGGAGAGCAGCTGCACTTGACCGGGACAACTGGCGGAGGCTGTTAAAGGAGGCCTTGACTCAGTAATGGGTTGTTGCGCCGCTGAAGAAGATGAAGAAGAATGTTTCAATTTAAACCTATTTTTCCGCCGAGGGAAACTCGTTTTACACATTCAGGTGTATCCCTTATATCACACTTCTTAAAATATCGGTATGGAGAACCATACATGACTTCCATATTCTAATAATATATAATTTTCGAAATGAAATATTACCATAGAAACTACTTCTTTCTACTTACTGCTTCAGCCTTAACCACAGTACTGTGGTCACTAACGTATACCACCTCACGTTATCGCACTCGATTTTCACTGATGATGGAAGTCGATGGCATTGCCGCCGAAACGTCTGGTTTTGTAAAATACATTAGACTACGGCCAAACAGCCCGGGAAGGAATTTTAACAAAATACTACTTCTTTGTTGCCGATAACGTTGTACACATATATATAAAAAATATGCATAAAATGTATGGCTTGTATAAGTTAATGATTGATCTCCATTAAGTAGTGCTCAACTTTCCAAAGTTTTAATATTATGATGTCCGTAATTAAAACATCAGAGCAGGTTTAGTGTGTATGAGGGTACACCGTGGACAACAATTTTCAACATTCCCTATTGAGCGTTGCTCAGAGTAAAGCTGCGAATCTACAGTGTACGTTTCACAGAACAAACACGCGGAAAAGAAGGAGCGCTCCGAAGTCACTCATGGACCCTCAGCATCTTGCAGAGGGTTCATTCCCTAAAGACGAAAAGTCTGTCTGTGAACCGTTCCTCTGTAAACACGTGCAGTTACACTGCCCAGCGATCCACAGGAAGCAAATCGCTATCCACGCTGGACATTTTTTCGGCTTGGACGCGTTATGTTGGTGTGGGTTTTTCGGCACTTTCCATTTAAAAAGCGTGCAAATGTAAGAAAATAAAATGAGTGAGGCCAGAAATAACGCGAATTGTGTGTGTGTGTGTGTGTGTGTGTGTGTGTGTGTGTGTGTGTGTGTGTGTGTGTGTGTGTGTGTGTGTGTGTGTGTGTGTGTGTGTGTGTCTTCCCTGCCTTTTTATTGCGGTAGTCATAATAATAAAATGGAAACGTAAACAGTACATAACTGAGATATGCTTGCCTGCCAAGCACGATATATTTTCTCTTATACATGATTTACATTAAAATGAAAAAATTTTAATTTTATTGCCTGGCAACAAAATTATTTTATTTTTAACAATTACCATCGTTTGAAAAAGTTTAAATAAATTTTCTAGTACTTTACTCTTGTTAAAACGTAAAAGGTTGCAGGTAAACTACCCCTTCCCCTAACCGATCTTCACCAAAATCGAAAGTCCTTGAGACCTCTACAATTCAGGGACGTATGCAAAAAATTATTTGATTCTGTTTGAATTTGCGGCAGTTATCGTTTACCATAGAAAACACGCTTGATAAAAAAACGTTGCAGGTAAACTACCCCTTCCCCTTAACCGATCTTCACCAAAAACAGTAGGTCTTGAGAACTCTACAATTTAGGGCTGTATGCAAATAATCTTTTGATTCTGTTTGAATTTGCGGGTGTTATCGTTTGCCATAAGAAATACCCTTGTTAAAACATAAAACGTTACAGGTAAACTATCCCTTTCCCTTAACCGATCTTCACCAAAAACAATAGGTCTTGAGAACTCTACAATTTAGGACTGTATACGAAACATTATTTGATTCTGTTTGAATTTGCGGCTGTTATCGTTTGCCAAAAAAAATAAATTTCCCTTGATAAAAAAAAACCGTTGCAGGTAAACTACCCCTTCCCCTCAACCGATCTTCACCAAAAACAATAGGTCGCGAGTACTCTACAAATCAGGGCTGTATGCAAAAAATTATTTGATTCTGTTTGAATTTGCGGCAGTTATCGTTTGCCATAGAAAAAAAATCTATAGACACACACACACACACACACACACACTTTTCGGAAAACGACTTTTTTTAATGTTTTGAGTGTAGTAGAATCAGAATCTGCAATAATCTCGAACACGATTTTTTTTGCCATCACCATACTTCCATTCCTTAAGGAATATGGAAGTAAAAACTGCTATTTCGACTACATAATTATATTACTGCAAAAATAATGCTACATTACCATAAAGGTTCGCTGTTACCAGAATCTAATTGTAATTTCTCTACATATCCGTACTATCGAGAAGAACATTATCAGAAGGTTAGATATTACCTGAGATTCATTCACTGACAAGCGCGAACCCACAAAATAATAAACCACCACCAACCTGCAAATTTAAACAAACTACAAAAAGACTATATAAAAAGGAGTACCGCAACAAGTTGTTCATTGTGTGAACTTGCGTCAGTGTGGTTGTGCTCCCCGCTTCTGTTCAGCTAACCTACAGCGTAAGTAGCGGTACTTCTTCTTATATACGTAGTCTTCCTGTAGTTGTATCGACTTTAAAGGTTGTTGGTGGTTTATTCTTTTGACGGTTCACGCTTTTCAGTGAATGAATTTTGGTTAGGCCTAAGTCTACATTTAATGTATTATTTTTACTTACACATGAAATAGTAATACATGAAACGGTTCGCGCAGATCGTTGTGGTGGTAGGGAAGGCAGTGGAGGAATACAGTGGGGTGTGAGGTGACCAACCATGACGCATAACCACTAGACACGCCAATCAATCATCTGTTCTGAACACAAAATGACTGTTCCGAAAACAATGCGTACAAGTAACGCATGCGTAATGAGATGTTTTGCACAGCGCAACCACTCGCCCGTTTCATGTCTAATTATTTTAGCTGTACACCTGAAGACGATCTTAGACTTTTTAGTGGTCGAAACGTTGTGTGGTAAAATTCTAACGATTGTAAAAGTCCGACCCAACCCTTCTGATAACGCCCACGTACCTTCGAAAGTTATGTTTCAAGATCGAGAAGGACGCTGTCCAATTTTGGGTTGCGTGATTTTCACAACGCAGCAGGAAACACTGCAGTAATAACTATAGGGTGTTTCAAGCCGGATGGGACCTAAGGGATTAGAAGTTCCATTTCAAAACTATCAAATTTTTAATTTTGCTTATAATATAATTTAAAGTATAATTTTTGTAATCTCCTTGAAATTGTGAAAAAAATAAGTCCAAACAACACATAATTGCGACGAACATTAGTATAGTAGGTACTTATAAAGCAAACACAGAATTGGAGTACTTAATAAAGATTTTATTATAAAGTAATAAGTATTTTGGTGTTATCTTGATGATAATAAACAAAAATGTATTTGCAATTTATATTCATGGTGCAGAATTACGTCGGTAATATGAAAATTTGTATTTTTTATAGAATAACAAATGCTGTCTTGTATGTAATATTCATTAAAAAAATTATTTTATACAAAAATGTATTCCAATGAAAAAGAAAAAATACCAGTGATTTAATATATGCAATATACGCACATAATACACTTCATTGCAATAAACATCAGTCGAATTGTGCGTCATTATCAACGAAAATTAAATAACATTTGCAAATTACCGATTTCTAAAGCTGAAATGAATATTAGGCCTACATGAGATTTAGTTGTACATCTAAAATATATCACAATCAAGTTGTCTTTAAAATTTTATTAGATTACAAACATGCTAAGCTCGTCTGTTAAAATATTCATATTATAAAAGTTGCAGTTACGTAGTGGACGCCCCAGTAGATGATTCATACCCCAGGCGTGCGGACTAGCTGCGTTTGTGTATGTGTGTTAGTAAGGATCTCCTAATCCCTCAGGTACCATGCTACTTAGAACGCCGTATAGTTGTAAGCTTACCTACATACACCCAGGCGCGTGTGTTTATGGTCTAACGTGTTGGTTTCCTAATGTAGAGGGGAGTTGCGGCGTGTTGCCAACTATATGTAAACATTATTGTACAATCATAAATCATTAGTTATATTCCAGGAACGGTTATTGCACGTAACAGCAAACAATATTGTTGTTAATATTATATTGAACGTTAACAAGCTCGTCCCGTGTTTGTTTGTGTCCTCATTACCTTAGCAACACTCACTTGACTAAAATGTTTCCCTGTTTGCGTAAAACGTTTCCAATATTATTACCGCGGAGGGCAGATCGATGTTAATTAGATCCGCTCCACTCCCCTTCGCCTTGTAACTAGAACCTCATTTACTATTCTTCTGTCTCAGCTTCCCATTTCTTCGTCTTTCCCGCCTTATCTCCGATGACCCAATTATAAAACGTTTGTCGTTTTTCTTATTGCCTGTTTCCTTCATCTGTTCTGATTGGTTTTTCGACAGTTTAAATTTACTCACAATAAGCATTTCTAATAGCGAGTGTTCTGACAAAAAATTTTGCACGCCTAGTTCCCTTATAAATTTTTAGCGATTTTAAAAATTTACTCTAACTTACAGTGTACTTACTATCTGTTCCCTGAAGTAAAATTTATAAGTTTGAACCGAATGCAAAAATCTAAATGGGCTATCACATTATAGGAATTTTATTCAAATAAGAAATTGGTATGTTTCATAATTTGACAAAACTAATATCTGTCAATACATTTTGAAAATTTTAAACCGCTTTTAACAGTGTGTAAAAGCCTTTGCGAAAATCATTTCACAGACCAAGTATCAAACCTAACCTCTGGTGGGAAGTATGTGGGGTTTGTAGATTACGGGAAACCTAAGTGATTTTACGTATTTAGTTTTAACGCCATGTAATGATAAGCTTCATATTTGAAAGTTGTTTCTCTGGTGAGGCTCGGGGAAATGTAAAACTGTTTTAAAATGTTTAATTAAAAGATGCAAACTCACCTCGATTCGAATAGCACCGTCCTTGAAGAAAATTTGAAGGTGCAAACAGGTCCTTTTCGGATAAAAGTATCGATGGAGTTGTGGGATAACCTCCATTAATTGAAGAGAGAAAACACTTTTTGACTGTCCGCAAGGTGAATATGTAGTCCTAGTCTCATATTCATTTATATGCTCCTGTAACCACTTTATTTATATATGTATACGTTAAGTGTATAGGTAAAGTATACATGTATACTTTCTTTATATATGTATTGTTCTTCTACATTCCAGGATTACGCGACATCTCCTGTTGCGGTCTCTGTTTTCAAGCAATCTTTTGCGTGGTTTTCCCACATCTCTTTTTCCTTTATATTAGGCGTACATTGTAAAACTTGTTGAGGTAGCCTTTTCAATTCAATTCTACCTATACATTCAATCCGTCTCAGCTTACATTACTCGATTCTTGCATTTACAGAGAATGGGCTATACCCAATTCATATTATCACATCGTTCCTAATTCTATCGATTCATGTACACCCCATTACGTATCTGAAGAAAATCATGTCTGCAGCTTGTATATGTCTTGTATCATTTTTAGATAATACCCATGTTTCGGAACCGTATAAAGATTGAGAACTGCCTTAAATGTAGAGAATCTAGCTATAACCTTATAGTCTCTAAAGAATAAGCTTTGAAATAAATAAAAAAAATAATTCTAAAATATGAGAAACGTGGATAGTTACCTCATCATGGGGGTTCTCCCCCAAAGCTAAGAATTATACATACGAAAAAACTTACGCGCTGCTTTAGTAAATACAGATTTATTGATTTTAATTAAAAGTAAATATGCTTGTCCAAAATAATGAGCGAGTTCTGTAGCTACGCGAACTCAGTGAAGCAGCCAGCTGTCATCATATCTAAACTCGCCGATAGCTTAGTCGGCGTACAATAAACAGCACCCTTCGATGTAACTAATCTGGCGCTACTCACGAGGAAATATAATAAGATCAAAGCTTTAGACTTTTACAAGAACCACGAGAATCGTTTTGTGTTGTGTACAAGCGGAGTTGTCAAGCTGACACGTGTTCCACACGTGTTGGTGGTGACCTTGCCGACTCTGTCCATTTTGATCGAAACCAATTGATGTCAAACCAGAAACATTGACAATAATACAAATGAGTCATCTAGTAATGAGCGCGAGAAATGAATGCTAAACTGTGCTACTTGATACACGTCGGACGCTGCCAAGAACGGCGAGTATAACACGAGAAATTCAGACTTTACGATGCCTGTACCAGGTAGAATCGATAATTTATTGCTAACGAAAGACGAAACCTTGCTTGTTTTTCTTATATTCCTCCTTGTATGTGAGTGTGTGTACGCGCCACGTGCTTACATACTATGTACTTTTTAGAGAGTTTATTGGAATCACGCTCATAAAAATCGCATACGAATCGCTGGCAAGAACAATGAATTCCTCTGGATGTCGCTATTGATTAATCAAATCTCTCATTGTCTGTTTTCTCTCTCGTACAATTTTATTCTCTTCTGCACATTCCAACTCATTTTTTTTAAGTGGCCGCTTCGTTAGGTCGATGTCGATTCTCTCTCTCGCTTTTTCTCCATACACACACGCACGCACGCAGGCACGCACACACAGGGTATATACTGTGTATATGCGCGCGCGTATATGTACTGTGTGTGTGATCATTCAATAGTTAGGTTTATAGTTTCTTATTCAAATTTCATTCCTCCTAGTTTTTCTCAAAACCCTATTTTTATCGTATACTACTCGGAGGCCGTTTCACGCGTTTTAATTGCTCGTCAAATCTCTTCGTATGCGATCCTTCATTCTCCTCACAAATCTCATTTCTGCTGCTGTATTTTGTAGTCCTTTTCTAGAATTCATCCTTTCGTTGGCTGAAGTAAGTACTGGCGCGCCCGTGAATGAAAAAAATTGGTTTTTGTGTCCTTTAATATTTCACAAAATCATGTTCTGTAGACACAACTAAACTCACATGTTGCTTAGAACTTAGGTATTTTGTCATCTGCATTATTATCGTACTCGTAGTTTGTGCCATAACCCAGTATACAAGCTGAGAAACTTGCTCATGATGCTAGTTGTTAGTAAACTATCCTCGATCTGAGAGGTCACGGTTTATAAAGGCCATAACTTTGGTTTTATGTAGAGAAATTTGGTTTTATAATCGAGGCACATTTGGGGTACACAACCAACTGGAGGTTAAGACAGACAACGTGAGCTGGACACTTAGCACCCTGAATGTGTACGTTGTCCAGGTCAAAGCCTGATGAACTACAGTTTCATAAGAGACAGTACAAAAGATAGGATGCAGGTTCCCTTAGCACGAATTTGCGTAAAAGCAAAGCTTTCCAGATAGAGGTTTATGTTCAGATCGTTGTATCATGTGACTAATTAGTACCGGAAACATGCACGTCAAACGTTATGAATACTCTCCCTATCAGGGCAGCTGGGCTGTGAAGTGACATTAAAAACAAAACGAAAAAGACTAAAAGTTCCACGTGTCCCATTTACATCTTTATCTTACTTGAATTACCTCCGCCTCTCTCCACCCTCCACGCCGCTACATTCTTCTTCTTATAAAAAACGTTTCATTTTTGCGAGATAGGTGTTTCCTCGTGAAATAGTGTCGTATGCAAATTCCGAGAGAAATATATGTTACGCAGTACTCTCTCTCTCTCTCTCTCTCCCCTCTCTGATATATTTCACGCCCCAGAGACATTTTTCTAAAGTAAGTGGCAAGGCGGCCTCGTTCACTTTATCACTAAATGTATACATTATATATTTCTCTATTTTCTGTCAAATTCTATAAAACGTTTCTTTCTACATTTTAACAGAATTAAGAATTCGCGTGACCACTTCGTTTCTTTGTACAGTAGTTTTAATTCAATGTCCCGAGTGTTAATATCTCTCTTCCCCCCCTCACTGTGTCTCTCACACGCACACACACACACACACACACACACACACACACACACACACACACACACACACACACACACACACAGATATTTATTTATAGTCAGTAACGTTGTCTACTCGAAGGTGTCAAGTATAGTACCCCAGAATTCTGATGACCGAATAAAACGTTTCTCCACATTTTCTTATGTTTGCGTTACACGTGTTTTAAGCTGGTATCGCCCTGTAATATTCACATTGCTTATTTAATTTTACCATGTCTTTAGTATAGGACTACCGGCAGGTTAACGCTAGCACAGTAACGACTCTTCGCTGTTTAAGCTAGTCGAGAAGAGATGTAAGATTTACTCTAGTACGTCAGGAACTTCGTTTTAATGTTCGGGATTGCTCAATCGGATTTTTAGTTGAAGTATCTTTTAGTTTCAAATTTCAGAATTCCTTTATCCTGTCTAGGATGAATTGTTATCAGTTTATTATGAAGCAATTTGTGCTACACGAACGATTATTCCAAGAATTTTGTAAGAATACTGTGTCAAATATTTTTTCGGCAAGAGTTCTCTCAATCCACTTCCGACGGAACTTGAAACAACAAAACTACAAGTCATTTGGGAATGGAAGAATACAGACTAGGTTTCAAGGAGGACACGAGAGAAAGGGAGGAGTAGTTATGAACGAACGTGAGAGAAGGACAGACATAGGCTGATAGGTTCACTGGCGCAACTCGGAGCTGTTCCTGGGGAGGTGGGACGAGACTAGCTTGGAGGTTGAACTACCTATTTTTCTCAAGAAAAGTTATATATACGCAACTGGCTTAGAAATTGGCCTACGTTAAGTGTTTATAGAATATCTCTGACGTATTTAATAGCTCTTTTTGTAAATAGGTTTTTAATATTTTTAAATTAAACTTTTTAATGCATCCCCTGATTACCTCCGAAGTTACGCGCCTGGACAGGTCTCTCTCTCTCTCTCTCTCTCTCTCTCTCTCTCTCTCTCTCTCTCTCTCTCTCTCTCTCTCTCTCTCTCTCTCTCTCTTACCTCAATCCGTAGGTTGGTGGGTCTGCAGTTTCTTCTTCCGTTCCAAAGCCAGTCTCTATTCTTTCCTGCCTTGATGTCGTTCATAATGACTTGTCTTGATTCTCCCTCCGTCATTCCCTCGACAAGGAGGCGAACCATCCGGAATGTCGAAGAAGATGACCAACTGCTCCATTTCTCCTTTCCGCAGATTGTCCTTAGCGGCATCCTCTTTTCTCCTACTCTAATTTATATTCCCTCGTCTGTCAATCTTGTAGTCCTTGTAGTCTTGTCTTTGTAGTCCCTCATTTGTCAATCTTGAATAGTCTCTTGCAGCACCACATCTGTAAAGACATTTTTTTCCTCCCCACTGGTCTTAAAGTCCAAGTCTCAGAGACGTAAGTACCAGCAATCCAGACGAAACTTCTTATGAATCGCTTCTTTATTTTGAGAGACGAATTCTTGGAATTTAAAAGGGTCCTCTTTTTGAAAAATACCTGCATGGCTTGAGCGATTTTGCTTTTATGTCTGAAATGCTTCTGCTGTTACACCTTGACATTTATTTAAAAGTAGTGACTGAGCCATATCTCTGCTTCTTTTCTCCGACTCTCGTGCATTTCATGATTTCAGTTTTAGTCCTATTTGTCTTTAACCCTAATAATGGATATCCCAATTTATGGAATACTGAAGATAAAGGCTAACAGGCAGCAAAAGTAAACGACTGGAGTTCCAGCATTACGTTGTCAGAACAAGAGACAAAGAGACGAAATAAACGAGTATGAATATAAGACGAGTATTAACTGAAAACAAGGAGAACAAAACTGAATGAAGAAAGTCGTTGTCTACGCGTACAGCAATTCTTATAAATTATTGTTGCGACTCAGATTTATAGAAATGTGGTTTAAAGGAATGTAAATACGTTTTGTAACCAGTTTTTACGTTTAGTTTTATTTAGCCAAAACCTTATGCAAAAATATTTTTAGTCATTTTGGATGGTGTTTAAGTTTCTACGGATGAACGGTCTATTATTTATTATATACAGTATAACACTAGAAGTTACATTGTATCTTACTGGTCTTATTAACTTCTGTTCTTTGCAGTAACAAAAAATAAAACTTTATTACAGTACAAGGAAAGAAGAGCAATGAATAGTTCAGGGCTTACAAGAGTGACGTAAGACTGAATGAATAATGGCAACTTGTAACGGAAGAGAATTCCTGCTGATACATGAGAATAAATCCTCTATAGCTGTTATTTTCTGACAACGCAACGAAATTGTTACGACCAGGAGAGAACGTGCTACTCTTTGAAACCTACGTTGCTCCTTATATTGTAAAGTGACTAATCCTTTCCAGGCCCGGCTCCAGGCAGGGGCGAACCGTCCCACCGCCCAGGGCAGCAAATTTTAAATAGCTGCATAAAGGACGGCCAGTGCAAAAGCTAGACGAGTATTTTTTAATTAAAGTTTTTAACTTTTGTTATATTTCAATCATAATGAATTTTAGTTAGTATTTTAATTGAACCGGTAGTTGGAAGAAGGGAATAACTTTCGGAAAACCAAAGAAAACATCCTATATCCACTGATAATTTCTTTATTGTTATGAATCATATATTATATTATTACCCGCCTTTATGTCTATATTGTAGGTACATGACATATAAGAAAACAAGCACTTGTACATTTTTTATAAATTTTCAAAAACTGTGGAGTTATTTCCTTTTTCCAACTTACATAATTTGAAGTGTATTTTCTTTTAGATGGAAGAGATATCAAAATAGTTTATTTATGAATTGCTAAGAATAGAAATATATTTTATAAGGAATGATGAAGAAAATCATGTTTATATAAATTTTTACACTTCATTTTTAAACAGTCTTTATATTTGTACACTTTAAAAACTAGTTTTCTTCATCGCTGTTTGTTAGGTTTGTAGTTTTCTTCATCATTTGAGGTTGTAGGCCATGCTGTTATCGAAGTGTAAAATGGCTGTTTGTGATGAACAAACATGAATGGTACATATTGGATGATTTTCTTAATGTCGACCATCTTCACTTCTATAATGAGTATTTTACCACCATAGGCTTTTTCATTTGGAAAATGTAATGTTTCAATGTTAACAGTAGATTTTACAAGTCGGGAGAAGCGCTTACAAAGTCCACCGATCGATTCAAAAGCTATTATATAACCTGGATTTGTGCTAGCCATCTGAAATTCCTTATACTTTGAAATGGAGAAGTTCTCTTTAGGGGCATTAGCAGCAGCAGATCCGTTACTGTTCAGCTCTTTAGAACTCTTCTTAAAGTACTTCGGCCACCAGTTTTTAAAATCTAAAATCTCATCACTGTCGATAACACGGAGAGACAATCTAGTGTTATTGAACAAAAATAACAGAAAGAGGGAATCTAGAGAGATCTAGAGTGAGTCTTTCTAGACCTGCTATCAACAACTCATAATCAGCTGGTATATAAATTCTGTCAGTTCGTCTAATAAATCTCTTAGCCGTCCCAAAGTCCCTGTCGCACTGTAGGAAGGAATTCCCACGAACAGGAAAATAGCGTACAATTTTTTCAAACCGTCCTGTCGCAGCAAGAGCTAAGACAAATCTTATTACTGTATGGTTACGGTTTTGGCCACCGCAAGAAATGTGTAGTTCCTTTACAGAATAATAAATATTTTGTTCAATATACATTTGCAAAAGTGTACATACTTCATCTGGACCACGTTTAGCTAACCCTTCATGATAGGTAAAAAATGTTGCTGTGTTTTTACCCATGTCATGAATACAGAATACATAAAACCAAAGTTTTCTGAGATAAAACATCTCTTGAACAGGTAAATTCGGCAACGGTAATTTCTGCATATAGTCAAAGGTTATGGCAGCAACATCATCTCTGTCATTACACAACTCTATGATTTCTTTTTGCTTGGAGTAAAACTTTTTAGCCCTGCGCAAACGAACTACCTTTTATGCGGCAGCCACCCTCTTAGCAGTGTCATTTAGGCCTTGCGATTTGATTTTACTAGTCAACAACTCACACTGTGAACATACATCAACTTAGGGGCGTCCAAAACCAAAATCGTAACGTTCTCTGAAATTCTTACGATAGTAATCATACTTGACCACATCTCTGAGGTCATGATATTGTTCACAGAATAGGTCATGAATTTTCTGGACATTCAAGTCGGCAGATAAATATTTTACAAGCATAAAGCTGTAGTGAGACTCTTTGGAGGGAAACGATAAAATATGCTGATCAATTTTATTTACAGCCTCTACAGGAAATCCATTTCCTCTGCTACAATGCTTGCCACGATTATCGTGTGGTGATTTGCCTTTGACAACTAGGCATGAAAGACGAAACACTGCCTTATTCTTTACAGTGTGCAAAATAAGAAAGGCCTTTCTACACACTCTAACCTTTTTACTACCGGCTTTGCAAAACTATAAAAAAGAATGGTCCCTGGCTTTTTTACAATCACCATTTGAAGGCCTTCACCTTTTAATTTCGCAGGGCTCAATCAAACCCATAAGATATATATCTTGTTCATTCTTGGTTTTTCCATCATACAAGTTACTAAAAATAGTTAACTTCTCTTCAGAAGTAAAGTTATCTGTACACTGTTCTTTGCAATCACAATTTTCATCCGTACTTGACTTCTTCTGTACAACCACTCCTCTTGTATTAACATATTCTTCACCTAGAAGACGACTCCGCTTTATAACTTCCTTTTTGTATGTACTCACATTTCTAACCCCTCTCTTTCTTTGCTTATTCTGCACTTCAGTACCATTATCACTATCTTCACCACTAGATATTATTTCAAGGCTATTTTATACTTTAAACACAATCACAGGAACTAGTAACACAGATTAGACACACATAACCTCTACTATTTTCATCAAAACAACACAATACAATAAAAGCCGGCAAAATGTATATCTGAACAGCTGAGGTACAGCTGGCCAGCAGTGCCGCCGACATGATCAGTTGGAAGAAGGAAATAAATCCCGGAGTTATTTCCTTCTTCCAACTGATGCAATTTTCATCACCTCGTAACTCTGTCATTACAATGTCTTTTATTCCCTTCTTTCACCAAACTGTGTGTCTGCCTGCAAAGATTACAAAACCACTATAACATGGAAAATGAAAAAAATGGTGTTTCCCTTCTTCCAACTGCCGGTTCAATTTTAAGTCATCACATAAGCATCATTTTTATTGTCTCACAATTCCTTGTATTGTCTCTACAGTTTTATTGTAGCCGTTCGCCGCATCGTAAACGCGAAAAGTTCTAGTTATTTGTTAAACACAACAATGCAAATGTCCTAGTCGTCATTTGAAGGCAGCCGTATCTTTAGATTAGGTAGGCCTATAGTGTGCGTGAATGTGTTTAGAGTTAAAATAGGGAGAGGGGCGGCACTCATAAATACTGCAAAAGGCTGCAGAAGCGCTGGGGCCGGCCCTGATCCTCTCCGTAACCAATAATCACACCTTTTATAATACATTTTTTTTAAAGCAGTTTCAATTACACCAAGACGTTCTGGCTTTAACATTGGCGGCCATCCTCAGTGTTATATAATTGAAAGTTTCACGGGTAAGGTGTTCACCAGTTCCCACAATACTGTTGTAATTAACAGTACTGACCAAAACATCTGTTGTAATTAACAGCATTAGGCCACGGCCTAATAGGAATAACAACTTTAACAGAGTGGACCCCGGCAGTGACAGCCTAATTATATTTATACTTTTTTATTAAAAATTATTACACCGTTTGTTTATAGAAAACACAAAACGAAAATAGTTTACGGTGAAGACAGTACAACATACAGTTCTTTATTCCCAGAGGTAATATTTTACAGATTTAGTGCGTAAATGCGCGCATTTCATTTTTTCCTAGGCATTTAACTCTCAGCTTTAATGATATTATTATTATTTCTTTTATGAATTTGCTAACTGCTATAATTTTTATTGTTCGACTAAGCTTTTCGTCATCACTGACATCTTCAGGTCATCACTGAAGATGTCAGTGGTGACGAAAAGCTTAGTCGAACAATAAAAATTATAGCAGTTAGCAAATTCATAAAAGAAATAGTAAGGATGGCTGCTAATTTAAACAATACGAAAGATATTATTATTGTTTTCGTTTCAGTATTCTTCGTGTCATTTCTCCCGAAGCTCTTATTATTTAGCTTACGGTGGATCGCTTCGTAAGTGTCGGGCCATATATTTGCTAGGTAGCCTAATTACAAGATTTTATGCATCTGCGATTTCTTCGTCGGAAAGAGATATTCTGGACCTCGCCGTTTTCTTCGTTTCGTACTTGTATGGCAATCGGCACATGCGCAGAATGAAGTATTCAGCACCAAAAAATGGCTTTGTACTCGTATACTCGTAATACTCGTTTACTTATTTATTCGTTAGTTGTGTAAGGGGGTCCCGCGACTCGGAAGCGCGAGGCCGCGAGTAATCGGAACGGGTATTTCGACTTTTCAGTTTTCAGTTATCGTTGAATCGGAAAAGGTATTTCAACTTTTCAGTCACTGTTACATCCGTTCCACAAAAATAACTTTCCGAAATACCTGTTAAAGGTATATCGGCCCACCTCTAGTTGAAACGTCTTAACCGATGGAAGGACTGTCCCATCTCCAAACAACTACTGAATTATAAGCTGAATGGACGGAATAGTGCGGGACGACCAAAGGAATCATAGAAGTGGCCAGCTCGAATCTATTTGCTTGGGATCGGAACATATTTGGTTTAATTCTTGTCCAAGATGATGACGTATCACACTCTGTGCGATTTTGTAGTGTAATTTCTGATTAATTTAATTTTTCACTAAGTGTGAAAATTTTCTCTTACACTTTTTAGACGAATCTCCAGCCTACCCGTTTTGTCTGCATCTGCTTTTCTCATATATATATATATATATATATATATATATATAAACTTGCTTAAATCGTGTCTCCGTTAGTTGTTCTTAACACGTGCTCACATTATAACGTTTTAGGTTTCATGTTTTTTTATACAATTATTTGATGATAAGGAAATTAAACCGAGACATGTATAGGAGTTTGTGTTATTTGTAAGAAAATTCACGTCTATAATTATTACGATTTGATCAATTTTTTTGAGGAAACATGACATGTATATTTCACTTTCAGTTTACATTAATTCATAATGTAATAATCCAGTTCGTCCTAAGTAAAAAAGAATATTTAAAAAATATATTATTCGCAGCACCCACAACACTCTCTTGGAATGGTAATTTGTAAACTCTCTTTCAGACCGTTACGAGCACCAAATTTACACAAAAGCCAACAAATTAACAACCAATTTCTAAAAGACTTATATACGTCATATTAAGAAAACATTTTAATTGTTTAACTGTTTCTAACTTCACTACTACTGAGTAAACCCAAATAAAAAATTTTAGCAGTTGACTGACGTGTATCTTTTAAGTAAATGTTTGGAGTATAAACCAACAAGTCTGGAATCGTTGTTACCTTCGTAAACAGTTAAGAAGCAGTTTGTTAACTTTTGTTGTCCCTTCAGCTTAGTGATAAGAGAGCTTTGGAATCATTACGTAATTCCATTTTGATCATTATTACGTGTTTTTACAACATGATTCCTGTGTATTAGTTTAAGTTCCTCTGAAAAAGGTACTGTTCCGTATTGAAGCCCCTTTTCGGCTCGGACAGTGGGAAAGTTTGGCTTTATAGACTTTAATAACTAATTAACCCCGTTCTTTTATACCTTTCTTGCGAGCACCAAGGCCTAAAAGAAAAACTACAAACCAAATTTCATGGTCATAGGTTTAGTGATTCGACAAGTATCGCGTTGTGTGAGTGACTAGTTTTTGGATTTCATGTATATAGATATATTTTATGCATACACAGATATTTTGTTGACTATTACGTAAGAACGTTACGAACTATTTTGTAACTTTTAAACTTTATTTACATTGGCCAATGGGGCAAACAGCATCCAGGGCGCTACTAGACTAGAAAGTTATACCCAGCGTCGTTAAGGTGAAAGGTTACTCATGAAATGACTTACTCACTTTTATTAATAGTACGTTAAGGTGTTATGAAACTGCGGTTTAAATATTCAGAGTTAATTGACGGGGATAAACAGCCTTAACCTTCCCCACTGCGTTCACCTTGGCACAGCGAGAGTGAATTTTAAACGCGTATTTCGGTCTTATGTAACCGCCGCGCATCGCTTGCATCATTGACACTGAGCCGCAACCACTACCGCAAGCAGCTTACGGGTCGTGTTTACGTTTCGTCTTCTTGCGCCTCGCTGCTACATTCAAGGTCTGTGATTATTGTCCGTTCGAGCCACCGATCCTCTTCCGGGCCTTCCCGTGTCCAGCTTTTATTTCATGCTCACAGTTCAAATTGTTCAGCCACATCAGTCATAGGCAACCTTTGAATTTATGGGGTGCATATATAACTGAGGACCAGCTCGATGGGCCCACCCCTCCCCACACCATCAATGGAAATTAGAAAGGTGAAGATTTCAATAGCCGTACGTTACAAACATTAACTTTCGCTTTATAATAACCTTGCGCTTATATTTAGAGACGTGTAACACCGAATAAAAAAAAGCTTTGCAGTATTTTTCATATAAATTTGTTAAAATTTTTCACATCGCTTCTCATCCCCTCCCGGTGTGTCCGGCTCTAGCGAACCAAAAAACGCCCCTTCTTCAGGCGTAGTCCACCTTGGAACAGCTCCCAGCGTTATCTCAGACCGGCATTTCATTTTGCCGCTGATATCTTCATCACTTTTACAATATTGTGTATTATGTTACCCCCAAAATACCTAAAAATACTATTGTTTATAATGTAATGATACTCAATATATTGCGAAGGCTGTCACGGCCGGAGTCACCATTATTAAAATTGGACACAACCGGGCTGTTGGGGCGTGGTCGATTCATATTAGGTGACTCATATTTGTCTAAACGTTTCGGGCACCCACTGGGGACCTTCTCCAGTAGAAAAGCGTTTAACAAAGGTTGGCAGGCCGAACGCACCTCAACCAGAGGTATAAGGGTAATAATACTAGTGGTAATGGTGAAGGTTATTATTATTATTACTATTGTTATTGTTATTATTAGTATGAGCCGGTTGGAAGAAGATTTGTAGGCAGGCCAGTCACAAGATGGCGGGAGTCATGAGGCCGGAACAGGATAAATCCTATCCATGAAGTGATAATCATGATGATTATTATTATTATTAGTATTTTGATTTCAAATTATTATGACTATTAGGCCTATGCCTATTGTAAGTATTGGTACTGATTTTATTACAGTAATAAAATGATTATGTTGATGATGATGATAATAATAATTATTATTTTTATTATTATTAATATTTTTGATTGAATATATTATTAGGCCTATTATCATGCGAATGTTGTTGTTTTGTAATGAGTATTATTAAATCCACTCAGTGTATCCGTACCTCCAAGTTATCAAACACAGTACAGAACAGTACAGATCACATTGTGTTTAGACTCGCTACGTCAAAGCTGATTAACTCTGTAATTGCAATCACCGTTAAGCTTACGCGAACTTTAATCTCTCTGTATCATGGCAACTAATAACTCCACTAACTCACTAATTATGGCAACCATTGCGGTTTAACAGTTACAAGTTGGAGCATTGGTTGTAAGAAACGTAATAGGCACTGTTAGTCGAAGTAAACGTTGGTGCACTGGTGTTCATAATGGATTTCCCTTCTTAAAGTCTTAAGGGGAGATGGACTTTAAAATCTGAAAAAATCTGGTTTGTGTTTTTGCAAATTATAAAAATTCAGTCTTTTAGAACATTTTTATATATAATAATTATTAGTTTTATTTATAATATGTTGATTTTAAACGTACCAAAAAATTTCTTAAATGTTCGTTACAACCACTTTGAGCAGCTTGTAATGCGTTTTCCACTGCAAGTGATTTTCATCTTTATATTAAATGTGCGGACTACACATATTTAATATGGGGATATGGGGACTCTCAAGGGTTTCAAAAAATTCTAGATCCGAAACCATATGGGGATGACTTCCAAGTTGAGAAATTAGGCTGTGTGGGTTACGTGCAGAATAGAATAGAGACGTGGCTGAGACGATTACGTAAAGGCGGTAGAGGGAAAACACTGTGTGACGGCAAAAGGCTTGGTGGTAAAAAGGGAAGGCTTACAGATAAAACAATCAACCCATCGGAAAACTACTATGAAATAGAAATTAGGTGAGATAAAAATTATTAAAACAATATTAAAACCTAACCTTTTTCCACACAGTTTCAAGTAGGCCTAATAACAATCCGCAACACGATGTTTAAGACTTAACGTGGTGTATATAGGCTACAAACAAGCCCAATTAAGCCAAACAGACTTACGATCATAAAAATGTTCTAAATCCTGCAGTAATTGAAGCTATTACACCTATTTATAAACACTTAGCAGACCCAGAACTTCTAAAAAAGTGCTTGCGCTGTAAAACCCAAAATGAAAATGAAAGTTTTAACTGTGTTCTAATCAATTTTGTTGGACTAAAATTCTTAAAATGTGGAACATTTGATGTAATTATGACATTCAGTGAAGGAAACAAAAGTAGGATTAAAGTATTAAACTATCTAGGAATCAAACCTGACAGTAATCGTAGGAAAATCCTTCGTAAGATCGATGAAGAGCGTGCGAGGAAAGCGAATAAAAGGTGCAAGTTGCTATCAAAAATTGCCAGACAGAAAGCTACAATGCAAGAAAAAAATTAAAAAATAAAGATAAAGCTAAAGAACCAAAATATGATGTTGGGAAATTTTAATAAGTAAGTGAATACCATATTATTTTTAAAATTTCCTAGCTCGCCAATAATAATCTTTAATTTACGACTTTCGCGAAAACGCACAGTTTTACCATAAAAGGCCGATTATCTCAGATACTACTAGAACTACACGCGCGAACGTTTTCTCACGGTTGGACGTAACCATTCTATTGATGCCCTGCTACTACTACTTTCATCAGTGTTCTATGTAAATTGTTGGTTTCAAAAATAATTACGTTTTTAGAAAACAGTGTTAAAAAAAAATAGAAAAATAATCATAATTTTTTATTGATGAGAAAATATTATAAAAGTGGTAGAGGACCCTTAAAATGACACACAAAACAAAACCACAAAATTTTAATTCTTTACTGTTAGTACTTTCTGAGATAATGGAACCTCTTTATTCATTCTTTTAACGTTGCCAGTTTAGTGATGTCCGTCTCCCCGGCGTCTAAAACAAGTGTCTAAATAATTTAAGATATAAATCGTATGATTACCCTTACGTGCCGTAATAGTGGAAAACTTATGTAATAGGCCTATAAAAGAATGTAACGTAAATCCAGACATAATTCAAGATTATCAAACTACAGGCTACGGAGACGTACAACCTTTACACAAGCGTCGGAACTGACAAAAGCAGGAAAGCTAATGTAAGTAATGTAATCATAAAATAAATATTCATAAGCCGAATATCTTACGCGTATAAACACTGGTTATCGTTGATAAACATTTGATTATGGCACCACGACACACGGCAGATGTTCAGATTAATTTATGAATGCGTACAGTATATTCCGATGTATTCCGTGTTTAGGTAAAATGCGCACATATTTACTCAGGGTCAATGCGAAGTAAGAGGGATTGGTAGAGACCAGAAAATTTTCAAGGCTTTTTCAAAATGCAGTAAATAAAGTACCTCAGTGTACCAACAATATGCTGAAATAAATCTGAATGTAATATGTTATACACTGTTGTGTGATAATCGGTAATAACCATTAGTAGGCCCTATTTGTTACATTTGTCGTCACGTCTGTTAGCTGTGTGGCCAATACTTACGTCAAAAATATGTATTATTATTATTATTATATCTCATTTTCCATCATTTAATGACATAAATGATTCTTCAAAATCGTATAGTCAGAAACTTAATCTGAGGCTTACACGGGTCTCAGTACCCCAGTACTCAGGTAGACTGAGGTCGACCTTAATGCTGATTAGTCGATGCTATTGCAGTTTATATCACCCTGACTTGGTGAATTTATTTAAGTGGGCCTTCTTAGGACCGAAACATAGTCTACCTCAGTACTGGGTTTATATGGCGAACAGCTGCCAAATATTGTTTTTGCGCTGAAGATAACTACCGTTGGTGGGGCCGAAACGTCTGTAACAAACAACGGCCTAACAGCCCGGCTGTCACTAACGCTAACAATAGTAGGCCTATAGTCATGTTAAACACAACGCATAGTATCAAGTAGGCCTACGTGGCTTCATATTATGGAAGTGTATGTAACAGTTGTTTGAAAAACTAAAGTGCTTTCCTCAGAAGCTGCCAATAAAACGAATAACGCCATTGTGTAATGTCATACTAACGACTGTCGTGGTAAGAACTAGCCTCGGTTGCGGGAGGCTGCTAGTAAAAGTAGAATTGAAAAGGACGAATAATTCAGTTATACATGGATAAGGTAGCACTACTACTAATCTCCGCATCTTTATATTTATTAACATTATTATATTAATTTGACTCATCAACAGTAATGGGATTCGTCGTGATGCTCGTGGTGAAGGTAACGACCTTATTTAATTTCTGGCATTTAAATGCATACGTGTTTCGTAACATTGTGAAAATAGGTGGGTGACGTGTATTTTAAACTGATTAATCGTATATGTTTAAATTCTTTTATGTTACGTCTGTATGTTTTAATCATTCTGTTGACTTCAATTTTTTGCTCTTTTTCATAATACATAGAATTTTTAAATGTATTTTGATGTTAGTATACGTGTATTTTGGTTTTTTATGTGAGTGGTAGAACTAAATTTTTATGTAGGTTTTGTGTGTCTCTAATATATTTAATTTAATGTGCCCATTGTTTTGCTCAATGTATAACTAGTGACAGCCATTGCAAATGAGTTTGTAAACAACAGAGTTACGAGTACATGTTTTCGTGTGGTTATGGTGTTTTGTGAACGTTTCCTACACGCGTTGTAAGTTTCAAATGTAGTTTTGTAATTGAGTTTACGAAAGGAGAATTCAATACTTTTTGAGCCAGAGTTATAGAAGGTTAAAAGTATGTATTGTTTGCTTGATTTAGATGAAGCCTTTTATTTGTAATTTTATGTAGATTTGAGTGTAGACAATTTTACAAGAAAATCAAACACGTAACAAACCTAAAACATATTATCCCAAAATCCAACCTGCACAAAAACAAACAACACATACTATTAGCCAACTATGAGTATGATTCAACAAAAAATTGTAACCTCTAGCATACTTGATTTTTTGCATTATAACTGTAGAGGAATTATAAAGATAGTACATAAACTAAACATAACTAATTATAAATAATAAAACACATTTTCAATGCCACACACTATTCGAGCTCTACAAATTACATAACACCAATACCCTCACAACCGTCAGGAGTGTATACAAGAGGCGTCAGGTGAAGAACATTGGGGATGTGACGAACCCTATTTTCCACTTCACGACTGGCCGTTCCACTCTCCGCAGTAGCGGATTTTGCGCGTCCAGTAGCTTCACTCGTGTCTGTTCGTCGTCTCTCTAGAGTTCTTCGTGTAGTCTGTCAAATTACAATAGTCTACAATTTTTCCTGATATATGATATTGCAGAATCTCATTTTCTCGCATGTCTTCCTTAAGCCTTCAACATTGCTCACCCTGTGTTTCCATGAAACCTTAGAAATTGTTTCGAACACTATATGGTAGAAACTTCAAAATACCCTATCTTGACGGCGTCAAAGAAGGCGAGATAAAACAACAGAAACAATACGCTTCAGTGAACCATCAGCAAACACTAGATCGCAAGTAGTAGATTTTTGTACCAGCTTTGTTAATACACAAATATGTGTTACAAATATACCTGCTGAGAGCCCATTCAGGCTAATACTCAATATGGTTTAACGTGGGGGGGGGTTGAGTTTCCTGAATACGTAGAAACAATTGGGTTTATCTTGCTCGCTCCCATAGCGTATAAACGGCCAATATAAACTGCTCACAGACTGTCCTCATAGCAGAGTCTGACTTTTGACATTTAAACTTGTCTATTGTTGTCATTATCATGTATTGTCTCAATGAAATCACAGCGTACAAACTATGAAAGTGCAATACAACAGAAGATCAATCAAACAGATACAAATTGAAAAGGCGTACAAAATAAGAACTGTCAAGAAGTTAGAAAATAAAATTAAACATAAACTCACTAACACTCACCTAAAAATCCACCTATAATATAAAATATACAACCTTTATTTAATATAAAACATAATTCAAAAACTAAGTAAAATACATCAAGTCACAAATTTAAAAATGTTTTATAACACAGATAATATAGTTTTTAATCAAATAAAATATAAAACGAAATCGAATATTTACACTAAAAATGGAATGTACAAAACAGAACGTCCAGATTGCAATCAAATTTACGTAGGCCAGACAAAGAAAAAGCTTCAAATAACTTCAAAAAACTTCAAATAGATTTCTTCAGGACTCTATTTTTAAAACCAAATATTTAAAAATCTAATTTAACCACGTACTGTACAAATAATAAACACCAATTTCCAGATATTCAAAATATGAAGTTAATTAACAACATACAAAAACGTCACAAAATTTTGGAAAAATTTTATTATTTACAAACACAAAACAATAATTTATGAATTACTCAAAGCAAAAAAAAAGGAAGATGATCTATTTAAAATTATAAATTTATTAAAATAAATAATAAATATAAAATATATAATAATAAAATATTTCCAATATAACCATCAAAACAGGGGATTAAATAAATATACATTTTTAAACTAAAATTTCATTCCAATTAAATCGATTATTCGCTATTTTATATTAAAATTGAAGTACATTTAATTATTCGGTAGTTTTTATATTGAAATCGAATCACTTCGATTGTTTGTTAATTACTTTATAAATATCTAAAGATACTGATACTATCAGTGAAACGTACGCCAGGTGAATTACAAAATAATATCAACAGCTTGCAGAAGTAATTAAAATGTTATAATATACGTATAATAGTATTCAAGAATACTGCAAGAAACTCATCCACTTACTTATAAAGTAATTACACAACAGAAAGTGTTTATTATCGCCTCGGTCGGTGACTGGTAAAACATCTTGCATTAACTTTGCTAATATTAAGTGAAAACAAAAACATTTTAAAATCTGAATGTAATATTAGATAATGCACGCAACACATAAATCTACAAAATTCGCATCTTACAAAAGGTCCTTATAATTCAACAGGCGTATTAAAACCTTTTCAACAACCTTTTCATCATGGAAACACTGTTGATGTAATGACACGTAAACGTGAATAAACCAATAGAACATATCGTTAGCGGTTTAAATAATTATTCAACCGAAACCGAAAATTCAACGTTTTCGTTGGTACTGTTCAACAAACGATTGTAAGCAAACAAAACGGTTAGAGATCTGTACCACATACAGCTGACTATTACAAATACTAAAAGTCCAACTTGGTAATATTCATTAATAGGTTCACATATATTTCTTGTTGTAAGTAATTATTTTAAAAACTCGTTACATACATATTCAAATAGGCTATAAAAAATTAGAAATTAACAACAAATTTTTCAAACAACGGTTACAACTTTCAACTTTTAAATGAACAACGATTACAATAAGTGATTAGCAAATGTATTAATAACTTTAATAAATTTGAATACCTCCTCTGATAGAGCAGCCTCATTTTGTTTACATTTCTTGTACTCAGACCATCCTTTATGTTTTCCTGTTCGACGACATTACTCACATTGACTGCATATTCCGTAAACACCATTACGTCATCTGCAAGGTATAGATTTTGGAAAATGAATTCCTGTATTTTAATTCGTTAACTTTTCCATTCTAATTCTCTCTCTCATAAGCAGTGTATACTGTTCCGTATGAATACATGTCATTCGCCACCAGCGACAATCGCCACCAGCTTAAAATTTGTGACAATCGCTACCCACTGTCCCCGGCTCCCTCCCCTGAGGCAATGACCCTGGAATAATAACGAGAAATTCCGCAGGACCATCCCCTCCGCTCGCTAGCCCCGCTTTCTCTCATTATTGCTCTGAGTGTCATAGTGTTCCGGTCATAGTTATTTAGTGCATTCTAGTTGTGCTTGATACTACCAAGGTTACGCGTACAACGTTAAAAGGACCAAAGAGATGGACTGTAACTTGGTGCTGTTCAAGACAGAGATCGACACGTTGCAATAAATATATGCATGTACTCAGTCCAAAGCCTGTGAAAAGTGTGATGGGAATCAGTAAAATTCACTTGACTGTTCAAGGCAGACCAGGTCTGCGAAGCCCAACTTTAAATATTAACGAGAGGTGGTGGGGAAGCCCCTGGTGGTGGTGATTGTCCCTGGTGGCGATTGTCACTAGTGGCGATTTACAGGACACCGTTCCGTATAGGTACCGTTTGTTGTCAGCAACAGTTAACTAACGCACAGCAACGCGACTCACGATACATTCGCGTCTCTTATCAACGACAAAAATCGTTTATGATAATCGTCAGCACAAGGCGAGTCTAAATATCAAAAGTCATACGCTGTACCAGTGTTTATTGGTCGTCTCCACGCGACGGCTGTGATTGCGCCGTACCTCTTGTTTCCAGGAAAACTGAATTGGCGTGAGTGGTTGGGGCGTCTGTTTGAAGCAGGTACTTGTTAGCCTACACTGAAACCTGTAGTTAATAAAGCTCACTGCCTGATAATGATTCCGTGATATTTTTATTGATTCGTTATTGTTGAAAGTATCTCAAGGTGTATAAATATGAGAAAAATTTAATTGCTGTTCCATTAAAAATGATCACTTATGGAAAATTCTTTTTCTGCACCTACGTGCTGCCAAATTTGAACAACGCGTTTTGGTTGTTCAGGTCACCGTTATTAAGTCGATAGAGAACAAGGGTTCAAAAGGCTGGGGGAAACACGAAACTTACAGCATCCTGAGTCTCAAAAAGGTGACAGTCGATTCAATTCGATTGCTATATATAATTTCGAATCTTATTGGGCAGAGAGGGAATTAAGCATCTCGGCCAAGCTTATTAGGGGTGGGCGTCGGTGTGGAATGATATTTGCCGAGTCCTGCAATTAGGCAATTGCGGTATTCGAAGTCTACCTTTCATAGAATTTACGCGTCAAGCGTCTTCTTGTAAGAACTCATAAAAAGAACCGGAGAAGGAAAGAACACACGAGCTTCATTCCCCCATTTTAGGTTTTGGAATGATTTTATGTAGCAGGCTGTTAGATATCTTCACATGGGACACTCATATGTAATCGTTATCAACACATAATTGAATTTATCTGGTCTGGCTGTCATTTTGAGGTCTAGAAGATCGGACCATAATCTAAAAAGTTGGCCCAAGGCGCTTTGTAGCGCGGTCTCTACATGCGCCGCCTGATGAGCCTCGAACCAAGTTGGAACCGAGTACGTCATTCCTTATCAGTTCGTTGACTGAACAAAGGTACGATATTTAATGCCATTTAGATCCATCCTGATTATCTTAATATTTGGGTCTTATCAAATTGGCTCGTTGAGGTCTGGACTTGGATAAGGCTTAAGGTATTTTTAAGTCTATCGTACTTGATTTTCCTGTGGTTATGCTAATAGGTTATACTTTTTGGATTTATTTAATCGTCTGAGGAAAGATTGCCAAAAATGACATTCCAATGGGTACCCACAGGCCGAAGGAAAAGAGGAAGACCTATTTGGGCATAGAGTAAACAAATGCAACAGGCGCTAAGTGAGTGCAACTTAAATGAAGACCTGAGTAGCGATAGAGCGCAATGAAGGAAAAACTTTTGAAATCGGACAGCGACGGCAGACGGTATAAACCGACCAGTGATGATGTAATGATGATTTTCCAAGTCTAGAGATTACAGTAAAAAGGGAACTTTTTAATAAAATACAAGACTAATTAAGTATAAAATATTTTCTTGTAATATTATATTTATTTAGTATTCGTAATATATCAAGAATGATGTATGTGGTATATGAATATAACCTTTTTTTTTTATCGGCCATCTAAGGACCACATGCCAATTTCAATTCTTTACTCTTTGTTCTTTCTTTTTTTTTCCAGTATTCCTTCATCTTCTCACTGTGTCTCATCTTCCTGTCTTCAGTCCACTTTGAACTTGCGTTTTTCTCTCTCCTACACTGGACTCCCTCCATTTTTAACACTTTTATCCGAAAAACTTTTCCTTCAATTGCTTCTTCTGCATGTATATTATTTTTTTCTAAATCCTTTTGGACTGCTTTAATCCAACTTGATGTTGACTTCTTCCCCCACAGATATTTGAAGATCTGCTTTGTCAACCTATTGTCGTCCATTGTATATAAATGTCCAAAAAAATGGTCTTCTTTTTCTCATTGTTTCTGTTATATTTTCTATACTTTGATATATTTCGTCAAATATATCTTTGCATATATTATTATCTTTGAATATAACTTTATTATTTAATACTTTTACCTTTGAGGCCAAAACGTTGGGGTAATTTCTGACTTGTCATCATTTCAACACAGAGCATTTCTCAGCATACGCTCGTATGATTTTTTTTATTTTTAGCTGTGGAATAAGTTCTGAAAGCGAGGGAGGGGATAAAACTTCGTGAATCGCCCTATATATCGACACTAAAGCATATAAAATGTAAATTTAAAAACTAAGACATAGGACATGAGAAACGATACGTTGTTACGTCATCGTGGTGTTCCTTGGCTATTGGTAACAGTCATACAAAGAACTTTACTCACAGTTTTATAAATTTAAAATGTATTAATTTAAGTCTGTTTAATAATAAATAATATTCGCGTAGTTGGTTTAAAATAGAGAGCTAGTTCTGCAGCTCAAGGAGTTAACTACTGTATAATACCCGTATAGTATTATAAACACCATTATCAAGTATTTTATGATGTTATTTTCCTAGCGAATATTATTAACTAAGTTAATACCTTTCCTTACGATGTAGTTTCCTCTTTTGATTACAGTATTCAATGTTTCTTCTCCTTCTTCTTCTGCATTTCAAGTATTAGGCACAAATTCCCTATTAAGGTACCCATCTCGTTCTTGGCTTTTGAACCTTCTTCTTCCTGATGGTATATAATGCCACACTTGAACTGGAGGTCTGGCTGGGTTCATTCTGTTCACGTGACCCACCTACCTTCTTCCATTTTCTGTTACTTTATCCCGCAGACTGAACACTTGCAATGTCAATCTTACGTCCGCCTTCCTTATACTGTTTTCTCTTCTATATACCTTCTCGGCTCTGAAGAATTTCATCTCTACTGCTTGCAAGTGGTTTCCGTGTGTTTTACTAACAACTCACGACTCGCTGTCGCAAAGCGATATCGCCACTGCAATAGTTTTACAAATCTTGTATATTTCTTTGTGTTTCTTCTGTATTCATTTTTTACAAAATGTTCACCACCAAATATTTATGTCCTTAGCACTGGTTCATCAATCGTCATCTTTGATTTTCTCTGTATTCACCTTGAGACCTCACTTCTCTATTCCACCATTGATTTTTATTGTATCGAAGCTAATTGCAGCAACACAAGTAGAGTACAGCAGGTACAAAATTGGCTCAGTTACAAGTGATGTAGCAATTAACACGGCCGGGAGTCAGCTAGTTACCGTCGCGTTGTTGTGTTGTGTTGTTTTTACATTTTTGCGCGCGAACATTCACAGCTGTTAAAGGCAATTAAAACAAAACAAAAACTGTGCCGTAGCAACGCGTTTAAATGGCTGCCGTAGCTGTGACTCACAGCACAGCGCACACGTGTACTGTTCCCGTAATGAGCGTCATTACTGCTGTTATCGGCGTACACACTTGCATTCGAGAGCAGAAGAACGTGCTTAATCTTTTGTCTTCGCTGCAATTACTGGGGTTTTATTCTCATTACTACGTTTTTGCCGAGAAATTCCGGTAGTAGAAGTTACGGAAATTGACCAGTCGTTATATTCATTTTACTTTCCATTTCTTCTCCACCAAAGTTAATGAGCGCTTAGTGATTGAATGCCAGACCATTTATCCTTAGTATCGCTTCTATTGCGTAGATCTACTTTTTCTACGAAAGAAGAAGAGGAAAAAGTTAAACGATGAGAAGAGAAAGATGGTGAAGATATTCGTATTCATTCAAGAAGCTACTCATTCCGTTTTACTCATCTCCATCATCATAATCATCGTCGTCGACGTTGTTGTCACCATTATTGCCAACACGGTCTTGCACTTTTTCACTATCGTCATCTTATCGCCACCTTTCCCTCCCCTACTACTTTTTCTACTTCTATTTCACCATCATAGCCATCGTCATCATCGTCGTCATCATAATCATCATCAGCATCTTCTTCTTCTTCTTCTTATTATTATTATTGTTATTATAATTTTTCCTGGAAAATGTAGTGGAACAGATCTCGCCCGAAATTATCATCGGAATAATGCTGGAGAGCGAACACCATTGGGATCAGGTAGCAGCATACATAGAGAAGGTAATAAGGCAAAGGCAAAAGAAGAAAGTCGAAGATGATATTGCTAGGGCCGCTGACATAATAGCAGAAAACACGTAACATGGACTCGCTGAAGGTTTAAAACGGATGAACGTCGATAGGACGAAGTACAAATGGCACTGACTTGAAGTATTGCGAAAGCTGAGTCCCGAAGTGGATCCATGCCGTGGACAACAGGGTTTGTGGTTTTGGTGGGTGCAAGTCCCACACATCGTAGGAGTGCGGACCCTCCTGCTGCGAAAATTAATTTTCCACAGTCTCCCTCGTAAAAAATTATTATTATCATTACTTTTATTTCTGTTATTACATTATCTCATGATAGTAGTCTTGAATGGGGTTGAATATTTGAACATCAGAGTTAAATGATGACAAGCTTGATTCACCAATATTTTATAATAAAGAACTTTCTGTTTTTTGTTAATATAACTGTACTCTCGGTTGAAAAAAGTACCTCATAATAAACACCGTTTGAAACAAACAGTAACAAAGTTAAGCAAATTTATTAAATCATAGTTACAAGAATGTCACCTGATAACACTCGCAAATGTCTCCTACTGTCACGTCTGTCCAGGCAGGAAAGGCGGCTAGAAGATTAACAGGCCTATCGCGAAAAAGCGCGCGCGCACACGCACACAGAAACTGAGTCCCACAGTTAGCACTGTTAGTCTGGTTTAAGGGAAGAGTCACCTCTGCTTGAACGAATTGTGTGTGTTTGTGTTGTGTGAGGGGAGTCAGATAATCATCTAGCCGCCTTCCCAACCTGGACAGACTGTACTTGTGAATGTTCGTAGACATGTACAGATGGAATCGCCAGAGACGTAATGAAGGTTAGACACCAGCAAACGTATCTCCGTAAACTTAGACTCTCTGCTAAGTCAGCACGTTACTCAAACAGGTGACGGGTACTTCGGGTTTTTGACCTTCTTTCATAGCGAGTTTATTACGATGGACGTCGTCTTTCGCATTCTAGCTTATAACTCGGTGGCTATCCAAGCATTCCTTATTCATTTGTCATTTGTAATGCATTGCATTGCACTCCTTGTTCTTTTCTCGTGTGGTCTTTAGTCTGCAGGTAAAAGGATAAGGCATCCCGTAGCCTTTGGGATAGGAAAATATCCTAAAAGGTGTATACTGTCAAGTCAATGGCATAGCATACAGAAGGCAAGGGGATACTCCGTTAGAGATCCAGTAGGATATCGCTTTTTCGAGAATGTTTAGAATGATAGAACAGTCTCTAGTTAAGAAGTTTGGAAAACGGAAATAGTTAACATAAGGATTAAGGGACTGTCTACATAAGGAAGCCTACTAACATCTAGTTTCAGGAAAAGAAGAAGAAGAAAGAGAGACTTACTTTTAGGGTGGTACTAGATGAAACTTATTCGTATCGTGTAAGCAGTTACAGACTCTGGCAGCAGAAAATTTGATTTTAAAAGCTTTAATGTGGCTTGATTTAAACGTTTTACCAGGGCTTGATAGCCCTTTATTTTTTGTTGTCGATTTTATATTAATATCTACTTTTAAAAATCGAGGTACCAGTAGTCTCGTTCGCCGGAAAATGCTCGGAAATCCGGGCAGTAACGCCGGAAACAATAATGGCATCAAGATAGCGCCATTTTCTTCTTCATATATTTGAAATAATGAGACTGAAATATCTGTAGCTTTATAGACAAGTGTATGTATGCATGTATAAAGCGACGTCACATTATTGTAGAGAATGTTTACTGAGAGATATAAAATGCGTCTGCATGTTTCGTGACTCATCATCCATCTATTTATCCACATAAGGAAACGCTTGCAGTGACGATATAGCAAACAGATCGTAGATAAGAACGAAGGACGGGAAACAACTGATGCGTAAATCATAATAACAGTTTATTTATTTTTACCTAAGGCTAGTCAACACTCATGTGCAATCATTTACAGTGATTATTGTTTTTCAATTAAAATATTATTTCGAAATAATTATATCTCTTATGTAATCTCTTAGAAAAGTGTTACAATAATATATCCAATTAAAAATTATCTGAGCCCTCCATGAGTACTAGGACTGATTATATAATTATAAATGTCCTCTGCATTGAATACCACTCCGCTTCAGAGTAAGACCAGCGGTGGGACCGCCTCTAGATTTGTCCCACGTTTCGCCCAGAGTCCCGCCTGTGATGATCTTTTTCGATGCTCTGAGAGCGTTGAGTGGTTGTCATCCTGTGATGTTGCCCACCTATTCGCTCCTCCCCCTTATGAGTAGTTTCCTTCCTCAAATGAAATAAGAATTCCCTGTATCTCAACCTACTCTTCCCCTCTCCAAGGAGACCGTTGCTACTTACTCGAGACGGTATAGTTTATCCCGTCGTAAGTTCTACAGAACAGTTGCGTGCACTTTCTGGACAACAAAGTATGGGTAAGCTGAAAATGACTGGAAGTTGAATATAGAGTCTACAAATGGTAAAAGGGTGTAGTCGTCGAACAGATTAAGGAAAAGGTACGAGGAAATACTTAAATATATTCACCCTTTATAAATTGATTCAACGGGCCGACAGCAACCGAATGGGCACTTATAGAGAAGAAATTGCTACTCACTCAGAAATACACATATAGCCTAAGTGAATGGTGCATGGTGGATGATAATTGACACAAGATTCCAAGATTAATATATGAAGTGCAAATATTGATTAAATAAACAACTTGTATAAAGCTGGGCGGTAAGATCATGTTATTAAAGTATAATGGCTCTACTTTTAGCAGAAATCTCACTTATATAAATATAATACCAGATTGATAGTTGTGGTTATGATGATGACGACGATAATCACAATGATGATTGTTGTTTTTTTTTCATTCACTCATTCTATCGTCAACAAGTTTAGAATGTCCAAAAAATCGTTCACTAGAGTTACCGATTTAGGGACACGAAATTTGACTAAAAAGTTCATAGAAACAAACAAATATGTTTATTTCATAAATTATATCTTTACTTATCTATAATTATTGTGACCGAATCAAAGTAATCGTTATCATCTATAACACAATTATGCCAACGATTCTAGAATTTCCAAAACATTTCTGAAGTGCTTCGTAAAACAAGTGCAGTTTTTTTATTCCTACCCTGCTCCAGAACGGTTCTATCTACAACAATTTTTCCTCGCATGAGATCAGCTCCATGAAAAGTCATCACCTTGGTCTTTAATACTGAGATGTTTAATCCGAAAACTTTGCAGATTTTATCCAATGAGATACCAGGCATCTGCAAGCCGCTTTCCGAGTTTGACTGAATAGCTGGGTCATCAGCAAAGAACAACGTGTCAACTGCAGTTACCAATCATAAAATAGTCTGTAAGGTTCATCTGCCAATTGTGTTTAACATTTTCTATATATAAGTTGAAAAGAGGAGGCGACAATGGGCAAGACGGCACCCTTATCGTACTCCATTATGGATCAGGCCCACACTAGTTGTGCTCAGTCTTCCTGTTCCAATTTTGTTTTCCGCATAAAGACTTCATTGACTCTAATGACGTGTTGTGGGACCCGTTTCTTTGCCGTTATTCGCCACAGCCTGCCGCTATTCATTCTATCAAATGCCTTTTCAAAGTCGATGAAAGCTTTGTGTGCGAGCAATCGATAGTCTCTGTCCTTTTCAGTGATCTCTGAGCTTTTGTGAAGATGCAGTCTACACATGCTCTGCCCTTCCTGAGACCATGCTGGGGTTCCTCCAAGGGTATAGCCTCTGTCAGTGGATTCAATTGTTTTACTAGAATAACTGTATACAATTTGTAAGATTTGTTAAGCAGGCTGACCCCTCTATAGTTATCACATTCATCGCGATCTTTCTTAAAGGTCTAATGGAGACTACCTTTGTCAACTGCTAATCTTCGGGAATATGACTAGTGGACCAGCACAGATTGATAAAATTAAATAAACGGCCGTGCAGTAAGGCTGGCGCATTCAACCCATTAGTGCTGGGCGATTTTCTATTTACAACGTTCTAGAGCTGCCAAAATTTTATCCATTGCTATTGAAACCACGCATTCATTAATTCATAGAAATTTTGTTTCTTCCAGTTGCTCCTAGGTTCACAGCTGTTCATAATATATGAGCCGTTACGTTTTGATCAAACCTCAAATAATGATACGGGTGGGTGCCGAGGATTATCAGTCGGAACGAATCCTGGAACACGAACAGTCTCGGCGTGAAACACTAATTTCCATTTACTTGATAAGAGCATCATAAACAGCTGTGCTGAACAGATGTTTATGTTATTCAACCGCACTACACCACAAACATCGATAATAATATTTAAATTAAATACACCGGTTGCACAGCATTATAATAATAATTCATTGGAATCCGTTTGGCTGCGCTCGCCCGCGCTTGTCTGTATTCCCTGTGGCCTAAACTCCCACCGAATTAATTCCAATTTAATAAAATAAACACTCTTGCACTAATTTATGGGCTCATACATTATGCTGATGCATTAAAACACAATACCAGAGCGATTTCGTTTGTACTGTGTACGCATTTGTTAAAAATTAAATCCATAATAAAAATCTTAAATCCTAAAACTATTGTTTTGATTTTAAAAATTAGTACAGTCCGAAATAATAATTATTATTTGCTTGCTTTCCAGTGTACAAAACATACATAATTGTAACAGAAAACATGTATAATTTCATTTTATTACATTTAGAAATTTAAAAAATAGTATAATTTTATTGTAAGATGGTGTTAAGGATTATGTAAACTTATTCTTAAAATTGCATGGTCTTTATCGTGAAGAAAAATCGGTTTTGGTTTTAATAAACTTCGTTTATTTACCTACTAACACATGTTTCGCGTGTTTTTCGAAGAAGCATCCTGTGTATTATCATCAGTAAGTCATCAGCTGAAGATGTTTCACAGTGGGTGAAGACAAAATGTTTTACATTTACAAAATTATAACTGGATTACACACTCTCAAACGAGACATTGTTGCCTACCGTTTCTCTATGTCTTCCAGTTTCAATTCTTCTTAACAGCTTCTACCATTTAGGCATATTCGGAAACTGAGTTAGTAGCGAAAATAGATCCATCCATTCACGTGCGATACTGCGGTCTCTTGCATTCTGCACACCAATGGTTTTGTTGTTTCAGTCGATACGTTGCAAGCCTCTTTTTGGCATCTCAACGTGCATGTCCTCCTTTCACGATCTGCTGGGTGCAGGTCGGTCCCGTTGTCTAATTGGAGCACAGTTTAACGACGATCAGGGGCAACGGATTATTAGCCATCTACGTATATATATATATATATATATATATATATATATATATATATTTGTCAAAAGTATTAGATACAGACCTAAATATATCTATAACAACATATGTAATGAAAAGATAGGAATAAACTTTCATTCAGGCATTACTCTTACAAAAAAATTTAACTAAAACACTAATACAATATTTTGAAAGTTTTACTATACAACCTTTTATAAGTTTATCTGTTTTAAAATTGTTACTTTACTATTGACAAAAATACAAAAGTAATTGGGGTTTCCAATTTTTGGGAATAATAATTAAAAAATTATCTAATATTGAAATTCATTAATACAAAAGTGTTTAGTTCAAATTAGTGAGAGAGTTCTGCAGGTCAGTAAGCCGTTTTTACTTAGCAACTATTCTAAATAGTCTTCTCCACATTCCTGAGAAATATTTGCGTATTGTATAACTGTTATCTAATCTCAGGACAGCAGTTGTAGAAGTTCTTCTGTTTCTAACAATATTTGAATATCAACACATCAGAACAAACTGCATTTAAAAATGCATTGTCAGACTTGTTTTCTAAACTAATCAATGATTCTATATTCTTATCATATCATTTAGATGAATGTTAACCAAACTGATAACAAATCACAACCTATTCTCAGGAATAGACTCAGGAATTCTGCTGTTTCTCGTTTAGCTTGATTCCTTGCAACTGTCGTTCTTCAAAAGTTTGATCTTTTAGTCTGTTAATTTTGCATTCAGAAAAAATAAATTAATTTTATTATTCCAATTAAAGGGTTTATATTATATATAAGACTGTTTAAAATGAAACTTAATTAAATAAAAACGAAGTTAAAAAATTATCAGTTTAACAATCGAACATAATACTACAAAATTCAGTTCAGCAGTGTGGCAGAGGTAGTACAGGTAATTCTATAAGATGCAGTATTGTAGCTCCAGTCTGAAGGTTTACTTTTAAATTGCATTGCTTTAATAATGAATTCTTAGAACGGTAGGATTGCGTAAAGGAACCAAACAGATTGCCCGGTGGTAAAATGGCACAAAGATGTTAAATCCACGTCGATTGGCTTTGCCACTGTTAGCATTCAGTAGTTGCAGCTTATCACCTTCAATGCAGACAAACCGTTGCATCATCGTCATTCTACTGTCAATGTAGTCTTTGTTTAACGTATACGGGAAGGTGTCAGCATCCCAAACACACGCGTGGAGCTAACAATTGATTACGACTGATAAGAGTTGCGTTGATTGGCAATGTTGACGGTTTAAACGAGACTGCTTCTGTGATCAAATATGGGTAATAAACAGTGCAACGTAGGCTGGCTGAGATATGCCATCAGCTGAGATAACGAATTGCCCGATCAGCTATGTGGCGTAGCTAGGCGCAGCTTGATTGGCTTTGCCATGACCGGCTCTAGTAGAAGGCCGGAATATTAAACGGGGCAACGTTGCGTCTGAGGCCTATAAGCATAGTGTAATAAAATAGCTAAAGTGAACATGTTATATTTTGATTTGATTTCATAGCATTATTAAAATCATGAGTAGGCCTTTTTATAGCTAAATCTAAATTATTGGTCTGTGCGCACTTAGTAATATACGTTTAAGTTAAAGAAAGTGAATTAGTCTTAGGCCTAATGAATTAATTTTGTTCAAATTATTGAATTCGTATCATATGAATGAGTCAATTATTATATTTCTTAAATAATTTAACAGTATTTTACATAATAAACTTTTAATTTCAAAATTGAAGAATTATAAAACAGCTGGTAACCGTCAATTAAAAATGACGCGATTTGATTATTGAAATACATAAATTAAGAGATTGTCTAATCGGCCTCAAATATCAGCTGTTTCCAGTGTTGCCACGTTTAATATTCCGGCCTTGTATTAGAGTCAGCCATGGCTTTGCTTATCCTTCTATGTGCGTCGGCCTTTACGCCTAGTAAATGGAAACGGTAAACATTATATATAAATGTAAATATATACACTATAAACGTAATATTCATTAATATTATAGTTGTTTGTTTCTACTGTTTCTGTACATGAAACTACAAAGATACATCGTCACACGAACGAATATAGTATTTCACTTTCCTGCAAATGCGACGTAGCTTACAGCCGGCGCCATTTCCTGTTCCGGAGTAAGAGATGTGACCCACAGTGTCACGAAGGCGTCGGGGCGCAGTAATGCCGTGTATAATTCAGCGTCACTTATTTTTGACAGTCACAACTTTGACTTAAGAAATCGCCGGTACGTGTCCGTCGTAAATGTTTGTTCGCGTCCCGTCGCAGCTGACTCTGTGTGATGCGAATTTCATGAGGACGACGTCGTCGCTGTAGCGAAGCGGAATATGAAAACATAATTATATTGTCGACACGCCCTGGTGCCGCCCCTGTAAATGTTAATTTAAATAAAATGAAATCTCGTGTTGACAGCTGTACTCCAGCCACGGACAAACAGATTTTTAAACATATATCTTCAGATTAATTTTATCATGACAAGGGTAAATAACATTTTGTTTAAATTTCCTTACAAGGGGTATGTGTACATAACAAAGCAAACTAACGTTAGCTTATATTTTCTTATCAAATTCGTCAGGTAATTTAGCGATTCTGAATTATAAGATTTTCTTGTTAGAAATTTACAGAGAAACCTGTAACTAGTTCTACTTTTCATACGAATTTACTACTGATCATATTGTTACGACATTACAGAACAATCAACGTGTTTCTCGAATGTTCCATTGGAACCGGCTGTAATGTTGTGTGCGTACGTGATTCTCGACATGCGTTAGCAAGATTGTTGCGGACTCACCGCTCCGCGCGCGCTGTGTGCAAGGCCGCAACCAATTACGTTCTGGTGTTTTCTAGTAGCGTTGTTGATGCGTAGTATGATGTTTCTAGATTTTCGGCGGGGTATAAATACAAGTACTCAGCGACGCTCAAGTCAGTTTGAGTTGGGATTTATTGGAGTACTGTTCGTAGTATTGTGGCGAAGTGTTATGTGTTTTTATTGTGCCGGACGATTGTAATACAATTGTGTTTTATATTAGTTGACATTTTCATTGCATGTGAACAATTTTTATTTGATTTGTTGTAAGAGACTGCCTTGTTGATTACAAACTGTTTAATTGTGATAATTAAAGCTGGTGATTAGTGACTTAATTGGTATCTTGTATTTTGTTTTCCACTGTACCATAAGACGATCAAGTAGACCGTAGTAACAATATGTTTTTACTACGTATAACTTATAGCTACTTTTAGCTGTTATTATTATTATCAGTAACCACTATTATTACATGCAGCAAATACTCACGTTCTAAAGGTATTTGAGGGAAAATTAAAAGGTGAATACATGGTCCTTCAATTACAAAGAAATCAGTAAAATAAGGTTTAATAAGATATTAGCACACCGCTTTTTTAATCTAATATGGTGATATTTGTTAAGACCAGAACAAATCTTTTTACAATGTTATCATTTGCTAGCAATGCGTAGATCAACGTTTTAGAATATAACTGGTATTGAAGCTTTTAAAATGAAAGCAGCGTATGGCTTGCTAGAATCTTTATCCATCGTCAGGCTACAAATCAATCGCATCCAATAATATTACCAATAATAATACTAACAATATATAGCTTTACTTATTTATAATATTCAAAAAAGCAGGTAGATATATAAATATTTGTATTTTCATAAAAATGTACATATTTTTATTACATCTTGGCACAAAATTAAACCAGCCACCTACTCAAATAGGCGGTAGGCCCATATGCCGGTTGGTGTTAAATGTACATACGAGTTATAGTCTCACACAGTACAAATTCATCAAGTCTGCATCAATCAAGAAGAACAAAAAATACATCCGGTAGCAAATATAGTGAGTTTACGTTTGCCACAATATTAATCTTCAACAACTAAATACACAAAACATAATTTTTGTCGTATATAAACCAACCTAACACGAACCAGTCACTTAATTCTATTGTTAAAAATTGCCATACGTAAAGAAAACAACAGTTAATAATTTTAGAAATTACACAAAATTAACATTCCAACATTCATATCCAAGATCCTTACTACTAGATCTATGAACCGCTTCTTGTCTTAGATAAAACTACGTTTCTACTTGTATCAGATCATCCGTGCTATCTTTACCTAGGAACCACTTTTTAACTTACTTAAAAAATATTTTAATTCTGTTGATGCGTTTAATATTAGCAGCCAATTATAATAAAAACGTTTGCTCCAAAACTAAAAATAAGCGTCGGACCCATTTTTCTCTTTAGATCTAATGAACACCTTGTTGTTAGTTACGAATTTCATAGTACTGTTGTGAAACTATTTGTCCAGACCTTGCACAATGTAAGCTCAGTATTTTATAAATGAATAATAGTCAGGAAGGTAAAAGTTTAGTTTGACAAAACAGAGAGAATATGCCCGAATTATTGTGATAGAAAAGAACCCAGATATTATACATAAAAAATATAATCTTAGTATTTTCTTATTTTAAGCCAAGTGACCGTGTCTCCTTACAGGCGAGACGTCATCGTTCAGTTTCCTTAAAACTGTATCGTTGATTGTCCTGTTCGTCTGTGTATCATTTCGGGTCCCTGAAAATTTGGCTCGTCATCTTTTTCGCACGGGTTCAGCGTCAGTAACCAAACATAATATTTTAGCGTTATTACTCGGATGGAAGTAATAAACTTTAGATTACAAAGCACAAGGTACAAGCCTTAACGTGAGTTGTAATTTTCCTAGAAACGGGGGTAGTGAGTTGTCGCGCGGCGCGTAGTAATACAAACCTACGACTTTTGACATTTCAACCCTGGCTGTTAACACACACGGCGTTCTAGTTAAAATACAAGTTCAAGTGCGTGCCGCGTCGACATACAGTAGTTAACAGTCCTAGAGCTACACAGGTGACAGAACGTTCGTGACTTCAAGTTACAATTAAATTACCCTGTAAAAAGCGTTTTCCTTTTAAAGCAAATAATACTTTGTAATTGTGTTCTAATACTTTCACGGCCGCCGTTAATACTGCTAAAACGATTAATTTCCGGTCTATTGTGTCGTGGTCTTAAGTTTGATACGAACGTTTCGGCCTCACCAACGTTAAACGGAGGCCGTCTTCAGTGGTAAAAATTTATATGGTAGATGTTTGCCTCAAATACCCAAGTACTGAGGCAAAATTACCAGAGTGTTGGCTGGTGTAGCGTTCAAGGCGAACACCTGCTATATACATTTTTACCGCTCATGATGGCCTCCGTTGGTGAGGTCGAAACGGTCGTATCAAAACTTAAGCATCAGCATGTTTTAACTGTAATAAAAGCATTTATATGCTGTTTAAATCATCCATTAACTATATTGTTTGTTTTCAGGGTTACGACAAACGTAAACAGTACAGCTTTCACAAATAACTGTAGGCCCTAAGTAGCAGTTACATTATACACATAAATAGATACGTGTGTAAACCGAATAATTATGTATAATTTTTTTATTTTAAAGTTTTTCTTAGAGAATTTCCTTATTACTGGAGGTTTCTCCTACCAATACACTACAAAGGCAAATTACATATATTACATCCTCACCATATTAAACACGTTGCATCATACATTAAACATATACAAGGAATTTACAATACGCCCCGGTAATTCTCTTTTAATCATGGCCTCCACTTGTCTGTATCTTCGGCATCTTCTAATTGAAGGCCATAATGGTTCATTTCCTTCTGTACCCAGTCAATACATTTTTTCCTTGGCTTCCATTTACTTCTTCTTCCCTCTGGCTCGCATGCTGCCATTGTTTTAGGGACTCTATCTTCTTCCATTCTTCTGATAATTTCCGTAATACGTCGATCTGTTTTGTTTTATCACTACAATGCTCCATAACTTTTTATAATTTATCTGTACGTATTTTTATTGAAAGATACAGCAAAAGATAGTACATAGTATTAAGTAGAATGTTTGACTATCGTTTAATTTTAAGAAACCCATCTTTTCGGTAATAACAAGCAGTTGTTATAAACATTGTTCTAACCGCAGTTAAAACTAAAAGTCTATAGAATGTTTGCAGATAAAAAATAACCAGATCATTGTTTAACGAATTGAACGAAGTACGTAATTGAGCATTAATAACATTGCTGGAAATTAATAGGCGTTGGGGTGCACGTATTTCATATGCTTCTTTATTTCCAACACCGTAGGTTTTTTTAACAAAGATTAGGTTAATTTTTATATACCTGACACCATCGCAGATATAGAGTGATCGATACGTTGTGTTTCTTAATATTGAACCGTAGTTAGTGTTTGATTTAATACTATGATGATGAGAAAATTTACATTCAAAAATAACATTTACAGAACTATTATACACTGTGGGTTATAAAGCTAATGGTAGGCCTGTATTCTGTAGACGTTACACCTTTTGTGTTTCGAAATGTCTTGGATTTACTTTTTAATATACAGGCTGTACTTGCCACTGGATGGTATACTGAGAACTTTGTAAAAGCAATTATCACTCTGTCATCAAGCGTTAGATTTCTTCATCAACTCCATAACATTTATAAAACTGTTTCATAAAACATGTTAAATACTATACAAATAAATTATATATTTATTATTATAATTATTTATTATATTATATATGTAATTACATTTTTAATTTTTACTAATGTTCTCCTAAGGCATACACTGAAACTTTCTTTATATAGGCCTATATATTCTTTTACAGTTCTCAGGCATTATAATTTATTCTTAATTTATAAAAGCAAGTAATATTTCTTTTAAAAAAGATATAAAGTTGTATTGCTTATGTAACATCTATAGCGGGTATCAAAACATTGGCTATAACGTTCAATACAGGACATTGTACAGCATGAGAAAAGAAAATTTAAAAGCTGTTAAAATGGATTTTAATTTAATGCGACTTTTTAGTCATTTATCTTTGATTATATGTCTTATAATAAATTGTGTAACTCGTCTTTGGGTTTATCCACTAAACGCCTAAAACGTGCTAACGGAATTCTCCTTTAAGTACGAATGCTCCGTGGGAAACGGAAGTACGATGACGACGACAAACTGTCGCGAAAAGATAATGCACATTATCTACGATCTACGACCTTGAGTCCCTTATCCAAGGTTACTGTCGGTTCCCTGTTTCCAAGTGTATCCTTAAATGCGTTTGTAGAAATACAAATGACGAACTTAAATACATGTGAAATGTGAACATCTGATTATTGAACTACCGAAGCGACTATCAGTTTTAACTCGACTGTTGGACATTAATCTTATAGTAAGAAGATATTTATTCATAGTAAGGACATTTATTTATCATATAGTAAGAACGTATAGTTATTATATAGTATCGTATGTATAGCTAGTATTCGACAAGGCGTGGCTCAACGATACCTTTTGAACGCTTCAACCAGTTTTCGTAAAACGTTTTGTGCGTGACCACGCTTTGTTTTTGTAGTGGAGATTAACCTCCCCAAAAATAGGGGCTTGGAAAGAATGTGGTAAATTCAAAACTGTTAATAAATTGATAAAGCCCATGTGGTAATTAAAGGGAATTTTAACCACAATCTGAGCTTACTGTTCATTTTTAAAAATTTCAGAACTTTGTAATGTCAGGGTCCAAAAAGTGGGTGTATAATTTGATTAAATCGGAAACTTTCGTGTGACGTAAGAAAGTATTTTTAACTGAAATAAAATGTAGTAAATGTCTGAGAGTATAAAATTCAGATAAGAAAACTACAAAAGGACCAGTTTGGCTGTCAGTGTTGTGAAGGAAGTATCTGAAGAGGTCGTGTGTACTCAACACGGATATCCTGTGTGACTTCTTAGTGCCTATTTTCACCGCTTCTGTCATTTATTATTAGCCGCTGACAGTTCCACTTAATATCAGATTCAAATTATATTGTGTCCGTTATCCGCCGCGTCAAAACGGAAAACAGTCCGCCCCAACGATGATCCGAGTTGGCAGCTCTGTGAGTGGACAAGACAAGAAACGTCGCCATGCATTACGCACGCATCGTCGCGTCGGCACAAATAACACAACATATTCGCGAAACTTCACACCTTAAGGTTTGCACTTTTTCACAGAGGTCTCTAAAACCCTTTGTTTCGTGCCTCAAGGTACAGATAAAATCGCGTCGGATACGCTCGTCTCCTATAATCTGACTCGTAGAGGTCACCTTACAACACAAAATAACGAAAATAACTGTAAATGTCACAAAAATTGAGCGGTCACCGTTGTTTCGAGACTTGGATTAGGCTCAACAGTGTCAATAATGAAAACAAAACTTGAACCGAATAAAATTTGTTTTTCTTGAAACCAAAATATATCGAGGATTGACTATTTCGGCATTTCCTCAGTACAAACATAGAGTTGAAGTTGTAGAATTTTGAAATTATTTATGTTGAAATTAGAGCCATACACCAGCGTTTCCTGATAGTTAGGAACGTTGGGCCCACCATGAGCTTTTCCTTTTTGTTTTCAGTCCTTATAAAACATAGGCTATACATTTCACAGTATAATAAAAACTATTTAGGTACGGTAGGATGTTTCGTTATATTGTAATGGTTGAACAATAAACAAATAATTCAATTTTCTTACAGTAACTATAAATATTTTATATTTATTAGGCCTTTACTGTGTTGTTTACAATTAAAATTACTTCCGCAATTTTTATGTACGGTTGCCTAACTTACGTTTCGCAGTGACAATCTGCTTCATATGACGTTAAATATAGGTTACTCTACATTAACGAGTAATCGATTTGTATTTTAATTTAAATATTTCGATTCTTGTAACATCTGTTTACGCATCAGTTGTTTTGACTGTTATGCTGAAAACCTTTAATGTTTAATGTATTATATAAATCCCAGATTTTAAATAACTCGTCTGGTTTTTGTTTTCATTTGAATTTGTTATTTTATTAACGAGTTTTTGTTACTTTATTTATATACATGAAGATTTCCCACATATTCATTTTGCCATCTGTTTGTATTATTCCTACCATTTTACAGTTTTGCAATTGATGTTTATTATTTTCACATTATGGTTAAACTAGATTTGTACATATTCACCTTTAAAAATACACTGCGGTGTTAAAGGAATCTAAATGTACCTTTCCCTTCGCCTCTTGTACGAGCAATATATTTCAGTCTGGAGCAATATATTTCTGTCTTCTATATTCCATTGGTGTTTTTCATGTTGTTAATAGAATCAGTAGTCTCCATAGTTCCAACTTCGTCGTGCTTAATTGCTAGACTGTAGCCTGTTGCTAAACCGGGCCATGGTTTAGGACTTGATAATGGTGGAGACGGACTGAAAGGCTTCGTCCGGAGCTTGATAGGTAACAGTTTAGCAGTAAACACGACGAAATTGCCATTCGTGTTTTGTACATCTGATGAAGTTTTAGGTTTTATATTATCAAACACTATGTTGTCCGCGATAAAAGAAAGATTCTGACTTGGACACTTATATAGATTCGGATACTATAGTAAATTTTTTGTTATATTTACGAAACGCGTATTTTATTGTTAATTTAATTTCAATTCTCACTAAGGAATTTCACCTTCTGAAGTGGGAAAGAAACACCCACAATTCCCAGACTCAGCTGTGTATTTTACGATTAATAAACTTGTCTGAAAATAAGCTTAAATGTAGTATTCTTTTGCATATTTTTGTTTATTTTAATTCCTAATCTATCGGTAGTTTTTATTATGTTTCCGATATCTATGCCAAGGTCAAGCGTTATCCTCTCTCAAAGACTGAGTAAAGTAAGACGTTTGTTAGTATGATTTAAAACAATTTTTGCCTTCAACAGTGTCTTAGTCGACAGAACAGTTACAAGTAGGCAAAAGTAAAACATAGAACAGAAAAGAAACGGGTTCTGCAGAAATGAAGAGGACCTAAATTCAAGAAATATCAGACTCAGAACAAGGAAATATGTTATAAAATTGTTAAAAGAAAGGTCCACGAGAAGTTCGTGTTTCAGATGAGAATTGGAAAAAGAGAAAAGGAAAGTTTGGAAAATTCTGATTCATTATGCTGGAGGATAGTGGAGGGGAACAGATTGAAACGAAGAATCATTTAATAAGCCTGGCTTACACGATTGTGGTTAATGTTTGCTACAGCTGGTTAACATACAATAGCTATACGTAGTCGGGATGAGTGAGAAAAACGGTTATTCAGCAAATAGGGGATCACAATAAATATTCTGACCACAACTGAGGGTCACAATTGATGGCTTTTCATAGAGATGATCCCTTAAAGCAAAAATTGTTGTAGATGGTATTGTTCTGGAGCAGGTCAGTAATTTTGAATGTCTGTGCTATAATGTGACTTACGTTGCAAATTGTGACACGATGAATAGCCTAAACTATATAAGTACAACTATATGTGCGGGCCCGTCAGGAAAATATGAACGAATAAACCAACACGCCTGATGTTATATACGGTGCTGGACTTCCCCACACTTCTCTGTGGGTTTGTGAATTGGACTTACTTTAACGGAATCTCAGGCCAGTAGTATTCAAGAGGTTGAAAAGAAATTTTTCAGACACGTTGCAGGACAGGCTGTGCTCATCAGTACGCAGATATACGATAGCAACTGAATGTTATGAGTATACTCGACAGCATTACCCACTGTCGGCTATAATGGTCAGAACGCAGTAACAAAATGGATTATTGCCGCATCTCAAAACAAATACAGTATTACAAGGCGGAAGGACGGAGAGGCGTGGGACGTCCGAAGTGACTATCTGTTTGCTGTAGTTTACCTGCTTGGGTCCGGAACAAACCATTTCTGGTTTAATTCTTGTTGAAGATGAAGACGAAATTGGTATGGCCCGCCAAATGACAGGTGGCCATCCGAAATCTGGCACTAAAAAGCGAAACACCATAGAAGAGAGGTCGACCCGTTTCTCCTGGTTTGATAGTGTGACAAGTAATGGAAGACAGATACGTGTAAGAGGATGATCGGCAGAATTGAAAAATATGGAAGCGTGGCTTCTAAAGACGTCATGTGGTGTACAGTGGCGTACGCAGTGGCGTACCGCAAAAATGTAACATGCCTTCCTGAATTTACTTTAGGCCTCTTCTAAAATTACAAAATTGCATATTTCGGCCGATTTAGACGGGGTTATAAATACTAACAAAATAAGTAGTTTATAATAACAATTATTACTTCAGTTATAATTTATAAGTTCATTGAGGGGTTTATTACGCTGAGTGTAACGTTCAGTAAGCTACCTGTTTTCTCTCTCTCTCATTTGACGGCGCGGCGGCGCGGCCACACGCACGCCACTACCAGTGAGCCCCGCGGCGGTGTTGAGTTACGATACGTTGTTGCATGTCTGAACGCGGCTTAAGAATTTTTACTTAAGTATTGAATAATGTTTTTATGAAACTTAAATAAGTAGGCCTACATAAACCTTTTTCATAAAAGTATTATTTAATCCTTAAGTTAAATTCAGCATTTCTTTTTATATCAGTCGATAAATAAAACGAAAATTTTAAATAATGTTCCTAATTTCATATCTTGAATAATGCTGCTGTAATAATGAAAAAAAATTACTTTGAAAACACTTTACATTTATATGAAATTTTTGGATTTTTTTTTTAACTTAAAAAGAAATGTAGAATTGTTATATAGTCTATATTATTATAAAATAATTAATTTATAGAAATATTAATAATATTTTATTTAAAATATATCGTATTTTCCGAACGTATAAATATAACCTACCTAAAAAATCCTGCACACCGCGCATGCACGCACTCCACAGCATGCGTGCAAAATTTCGAGTTTTCATGCATGCCTGTGGCGTGCGAACAGAAATAATATATCCTCTACAAGATTCCATATATTCGTCATTTTCGGCAGTGATCGGAGGTAGTCGTTCAGGCGATACTTACACCACCCGTACACACGTTGCTGTCATCGTCCGCCATTGTCGCGTTTGTGTTTGTTTAGCAGTACGGTGTTTATTAAATTCGCCGTTTTTGTAGTTTTATTAGTGATTATTTGATTCTTTGTTGCGTCAAAGTGGAGAGTAATAAGTCCAAACTTGATGACAAGATAAGAGTACCAAAAAGGAAAGTCAGCATTTTGCATTTCTTTGTAACAAAAACTAAACTAGCGTAGTGTGATAGTGTAGCAGAAAGGCCTGCATGTTCTTTGTCAACTTCTACATCATCTCAGCAAGATACTCGTGTTGTGGCAATGGCAACAATATTTCGGGGCTTGTTTCTGAATTCTCTGACAATAGTGAAACTATAAGTCCTGGCTGTTCTGACAAATGTTCTTTCACAAAACGAGTCTTCATTATTACGTAAAATAGCAGACATTAGTAATTTTATTATTACAATATAAATCTCAAATTAATGGTAACCTGAAGTATGCCGTCCTTTGCAAAAATCACACTGAAAGTATGGCTGACCACAAATTTCCTGTAAAAAAAGAAGGTGCAATTATGTGCGATCATTCCAGTATTCTTGTTATCACATATCAATCACATAGAGCAAATGCTGGCCAGGAATTGGACGTGAAACAACACTACAATCTAAATTTATATAGTCCTATTCCTTTTGTTGATCACTGCGTTGTTGAGTTAGAAACCCGTTTCGGACCTGAGTTTGATAAAATTTGTCATTTTCAAGTATTTATACCTCATTTCATCATTAAGGCTACTACTCAAGAGATCAAGCAGTCTGTTGCCTCTATCATTTACCCTGATATTTTTAAGATGGAACTTAAACTTGAGGCAGAAATATTGAAGCAAAAGTAGGTGGATGAAGGAGATATGAATGTTCAAGACGCAGATCTGTCTTCTCTGCAAGCTTGCAATCCAGATAATTACCCAACGTCCATTTAGAAATACTGTGTGTACTCCCAGTGACGACAGCTGAGCCAGAACGCTCCTTCTCTACTCTGAGGCGGTCGAAGATGTGACTGAGGTCTACAACATCGGAGACAGGGCTTAATGGGCTAGCTTCGCTCAATATTCACAGGGAAATCGAGATCTCTCCTGAAAATGTTGTTGAGCGGTTTGCCAATAAAGGAAATAGGAGAATGGACTTGGCTTTTTAAATTACAAATTGCTTGGCTTGGACACAAATGCTTTACCTATTGGAAATTAATAGTTAACTTGTCCTTACTTACTGTATATTGTTTTTTTTTTTCATTTTTTAAATACTGTTGTTAATTTTGTAAGAATTCAGCTAATATGCACTTGTGTGATTTTTCATTAATAAAGTATTAGTGAAATAGTAGTATAACAGTAAGGAGTATAATAGTTTAATGGAAAATTGTTTTTTGTATTGACACAATTAGTTATTAGCAAGATATTTTGAAATATATATTTGTTAAAATACCAACTTTGCAAAACTTTATTCCCAGCGTTACTGACATTAATGTATAATATTATAGTATAATTGAAGTGAAATGAATCTGTTGTTAAATATTACAATAAACATAAAAAATCGATTAAAAATATTTAGTTTTTGAAAGAAAAAAGTATTAAAAACGGAATTATCAGTGTTGCACATCAGATTTTCCGATGTGACAATGAGCTGTGAAGCTTGAAAGCGCTAATCAATCGGAATAATTTATCTATAGTGGTGTGCAACAGTGATAATTCTGTTTGTGATTATAACCACTAACACAACTTTCTTAATTAAAAAAGTGTTATTTTTAAAATTACTAATTAAAAAATAGAATGAGCATAAGTTCCCCAGTCACGAATAATACATTTTTAATAAAGAAAATGTAAAACCTACTAAAATAATATGGCTGCTAATAAATGTTAATCATTAACTGGCATATGTACTGTATGTTATACTATAAATTGTAGAAGAGTAGGCTAATATATGGACTGCTAAGGTTCAAGCCCTCCCCAGACTGATTTCTGCGTACGCCACTGGTGGTGTAGTCCAACGTACAGTAGTAGTTGCTGTAAAACGTTGATGTGAGAGATACTAGGAGTAGGAATTCGTCATTAAGTGGATTCAGAAACGTGTTGAAAACGGAGCAGAGATTAAAAAAAAACAAGTGGCGACAGACAGAATGATCCAGCGACCATTGAAATAAAAGCAGTGACATATCCTTTTCTTGAAAAAGAAAGGTCCCTTATTTACTGTAGACGATTCTAGGTGGATGGACAGTGCCGACATCTTCTTGGAAAGACGAAGTGATACACGGACATTTAAAAAGACAAAAACAATCACAGACACCATATGATTCATAATTCCATCTTTGTAAATGTTTTCACTTGCAGCAGTTATGTGAAAACATTCATATGAGCAAAATCTTAACTTAGTTGAGGGAAACTGGACTTAACAAACTGCTAGAAATTTCAATAAAAACGGCAAACAAAATCATACGGAATGATATAAAAACTCATTGACCACGTGACCACTGAGATTTCTCTAATCACAATTCACCTTAAACGTGCCTACGTTTCTATAAGTCTCGTTTAATTAAAACGTATGGATATTCCATTTAAGCCCGTAATCACAGTTACATGATTCGTTCGTCCGCTGAATCGCTAAACAGATTCAAATACACAAGGAACGTGTGTAACGGTAACGCCATGAGAAAACAAATCTTATTGTGCAAGATAATGTAATCTCTCTTCCTGTGTGGTAACCTTCCTGTGTATGCGTTGTTTACAATACTGACCAACGTGGAACATTTCTCGTAATATTCCAAAGATTTTTTAACGTTAGAGTTATTATATTATGGAATTAAAAATGTAGCAGAGCACACAGACACACACACACACACACACACACACACACACACACACACACACAGCTATTGTAAAAATAACAATATCGAACAAGGACATGTATAAGATTATGGAATCATGGAATCAACAGGATTAAGCATCATGGAATTGCATTGAAAATTATTTGGAAAATAATGACTAATTAATAATGACAATAATTGGGTAAAAGGTTCGAATTTTAAAAATTATGATAAAACAATTGTAAATTTTACATTAATTATGTCAAAAAAAATCATCGGTAAGACTACATCACTAAACATAGGAACACGTGACTTGATGTGAATAACTAGAAATCAAGACATAATGTTATTACGTAACTTCATAATAATATAGATTTACGTCAATTCAATTTTGACAGAACAAAAGCATAAAATAATGATAAAATATACAAAATTATACAATCGTGATAAAAGTACACTACAAAATATGTACAACATAATAATATGTACAAAATATGTACTTGTACAAGAAAAAGCATGATTATAAATGTTGAATTTACCAAAAATATATATGTTATTGTTAAACTCATTCGGAAAGAAGAAGAAACAACCATTAGTAAATCATAACAGTGGTGTAGGAAAAAGAAGAAGAAGAAGAACTGTCAACTTAAATTTCTCTTATAAATTTACCGTTGGCAAGGTCAGACACTTTTTAAATTTCTGTCTAAGAAATTTTAAGACAAATGTATAATAACATCTAATCTATTTGAAAACATTATAAAATCTACAGAATATAAAGTCAAACAGTATTAGGGCCTAATGACATTAAAAAAATGTCTGAAGTGATACGTGAAATGCATATAGATAAGTTCAATATAGCAAAAATTCAATGTCCTAAGATGAAATTCATTCGGAAAAAAGAAGGAATAACCCTCAGTATAACGCAACAATCGTGTAGGAAAGAAGAAAAAGTAGTATCATTATAAAATTCATAACTACAAGGATAAATGATTTTTGTTTTTTTGAAGATATGAAGATATCAGGATGCAAATTCGTGCAGAAAAAAACAAATTTGAATGAGCATACGGTAAATATGTGATACGGTGATGCCACGTGGAGCAAATTTCTGATAACCATTTGCCCCAGGAAAGTGTTAAACTGGATTCTAACTAGAAGCACACTACGGGGCGGAACCAGGAGATCTTTGTGAACTGGAAAAAAAGGTTTGCAGCGAGGAGGTTGGAATGACGGAAACCACTGTCGTGCAGGAGTGAGATGCGTGGAATGAGGAAGAAGAAAGGAATAAAAAAGAATAAGAACGAAAAGATTAGGAAAAGAGAAGGTGAAGTAGAAGGAGAAGAAGAAGAACGACAACAATAACAACTACTACTACTGCTTATGGAAAATAACACTTTCATATGGCTGAGAAAATACCTGTCCCTATATGGAGACATATATAAGGTAGGAAGACAGAAAATATGCCGGATATAATACAAACGTACCGTATGGAATAATAAATACATCGAGTAGCGATTACTGTAAACGAGAACTCAAAGTGCCGTGTTCTGCATCATTGTATTCTTCCGCTGATGTACAGTATAGATAAATTATATTACAATGCGACAAGCTGTTATAACAAAAATATTTATGATACGGTGCGGTAGTGTTCTGATAGCAACCCACGGAACGATATACATATACTTGAAATATACATCTGCATGCATATATTGTTAATGGAGGTAGAGGGTTATTCTTTTTTTTTTATTCGACTAAAAGCTGTGAAACCGGCTGGCGTGGGAAGGGACCGCGGGCTGGGATGAGCAGACACGGGGTAGTTTTCGCGATAAAAGCATTCCCTCTTCTACGCGATACATACATTCTACCCCCGCCTCCCATGCCCCCTTCCGGCGAACACCGGAAATATAACTACAGCGTCTGATACACGCAGAAGAAAATACACGCTTGCGGAAAACACATTTTCTCATGCGTTAAATACATAGATATTTTTTTCTCACAACGATATTTATGATCGCGTATCGGATAATGGCTGTTATCGGGTGTTTACTTTGTGCGGTTTTGGAAGGGTAGACGCCCTCGTAATTAAGTTGATTCTGTTCGAATTCTCAGTGGACTGAAGAAAAACGGAAAGGCTTAAAATAATGACATTAACGTATATGTGGCCCGGTTGAAGTTGACATTGTCAATGTATAGGTTAACACGCCACTACAGAAGTCTGCGCAGATGTGGCCGAATCATATGAGTGTAAGAAAACATCCAGTAACTGAGCACGGTCTTTACGATTGGTAACGTCCAAAACTAAACTAAAATAATAATCATCGGCGTAATGTGACTTATACCGTACACCGGTATCTGTAACTGTATGGCTAATGTGGTTTAGAGTCCTAGTGGCTCGGCGTTCACTCGCCGTGTTCTTTCTTGAGTTCCAGTTCAAGGTCAAGTCGACTCGACTTCACCCTCACTGTTCCAGACAAACAATGTCGTAAGCTAACTTGGCCGGGCGACGCGTGTTAATAACAAGGCAACGTCTACACCACGCGCCCGCACCCGTGTCTCCCTGTAAAGTTAAAGAAACATCGGCAAATTCACTGTACTAAGCAATGCCGATTCTTTAGAACAGAGAAGTTTTCAAAAAACAAATATTAATATCTAAGAATACCACATCTTATCATTCCAGCGGAGAAAAACAACACATGAAGGTAGTTGAGGTTTTCTCTCAACTACCATCTTCAGCATCTTATCACCAGTCTCAAATCACTTACGAAGTGTTACAACACGTGATGCAGGTAGTGGATAGCCAGTTAACAGAAATGGTTCCGGAAGTCCGAAACTACACGAGGATGAGGATGAAAATTGTTGGATTAGATTTTACCGGCGAATTACACATCCCATGTTCTAAGCGTTGGTTGCATATTGCAGTTTGTAACTCCTTTCGTTAATTTTTGTAAATATTCGTCAGCAGTTGTATACAATAGAGTCAAATGGGTTGTAATATGTACTTGCATTGAAAGATTTTTTTCTAACGAAACAGCTGATTTTTAACTCAACAGCCAGGATATTTCTCGTAGTTTAATATTGAGTTTCTGACGCTTTGGGAAAAAAATCATTCTCTGGATCAGCCCCTATTACTGTCACCTACCAAAGTTAGAATTGATGTCAGTAAGAAATAAAGTGTCTAGAATGGTTTTTACAATATCAATTACGCATAAGGTATTATTATTGTTATTATTATTGCTGATTACCATTATCAAAGTAGAACTAACACAGGTGACTTCCGACAGTGGTGTAGGCCTATATTTGGCGATTATTGCGTTGAAATCAGTTACCGCGTTTTACATTCTGTTTACGTTTCGAAAACACCTGGGTAACTAATGGAACATTCCTCACTAATACAATGGACTAGGATCGGTAATCCTGCTTCCTTGGTGGCTTTGTTTAACACAAAAAAGGAAGTTGCTAATTATTTAACGTTTTGTGCTAATTTTAAAATGTTTATCACATTTACGACTATGCGTTAATTCAAAGTACAAATTTAAGAAACATCTTAAAAGTACGATATGATTAAGACAGTATTAAAAGTAATGAAATAATCTTTTGATGCCAAATTTGTAAATATACTGTTGCCTTGTTTGGAATCGTTTTAAATATAATTTCGTCTAGAGTTAAGTGAAGCTGTTTTCCTGAGGCAACTGGTGTCGGTAGCTCCACAAAACTGACCTTGCTTAAGGTAGTGTAGGGTAGACCAACGATAGTCGTCCGCTAATCGGCTGTAACGTGCGTAACGGAGCCTGCAATTCCAGCTGACTTCCGAAAATGTACAGTATATAGAAGCTCACCTTCGTTATAAATGAAAAACGCCACAAGGAAGCGGGAAAGGGGCTTTATTTGGATTTAGTAAAAATTAGAGAAATAAATTAGTAATAATTAAGTTAATCAAGATTTATATTAAGTTGAATCCTAGTCGTAATCATTAAAAAAATCTGTTGTAGGGAAGAGTAATTAATAAGATAGTGCTCAGAAGACAACTTCCTTGCCAACTGCTACGTTCGGCGCGTCCTAAACTACACTGATCACTGATCTTAAGTCTAACAAAAACAGAAGAGGTTTTTCTCCAGAACTGATTTTTTTTTACCGCCACTCAGCGCTTAACCCTTCTCAAGGAAGTGACACCTTCCTTCCTTTTACTTTTGTCGGGTTTTAGCCCGGCTACATAAGTGTAATCGCTTGAATAAGTCGATGGTTACTTTTGCAACGAGAACCAATGTTTACGGTGTGCACAAATTGGCTACAATTTTTGTATTTTAAGGAGGTTTTAAATTAATCCCCAATCGCGCGTCAAAACGGCTAGATTACTGTTAAAGCGTACGGCGAATACGGTTTTACAGATTGTTGTAAAAACACACACACACACACACACACACACACACACTACAACGTGTGGAAGACTTAACGTTGTATGTGATTCACGACTGCCGCGCAGGGTACGTCGCACCTGTTCCCTGACCTGCATTCCCACCGGGGTGAGACCTAGTTCTGTTCCATCCCTCGCGGCTGCAACTCGCACACACACGCACACAAGCATGCACACATAAAAGCTCAGATTGTATGCAATTTGCATGCTTGTGTACATAAAATCATTTCTGTGCATTTAAGTATATTCAATTTTTAATTATCCACTTTGGTGTGGATTATTTGATCTAAATTACAGACGCTCTAATTATCATGTGTGTTAATCCTCTACTCCACGAACTGCTTAAATCGTAATATTTTTCTTATATATAATCGAATAGTTTATTCTTATATTTCAGTACTTATATGTTGTTCGTAATCTTTGTAAGACTTATATTGATACGACACGATTTTAATCTTAATTATGTAAAGTTGGCAAATATTTTGTTTACTGTAAGTTGTTTTATGTTTTATTACCTTCTGAGGATGACCTCATTATCTTCTGAGGATGACCTCATTACCTTCTGAAGATGGCCTCATTAACTTCTGAGGATGGCCTCATTACCTTCTGAGGATGACCTCATTACCTTATGAGGATGGCCTCATTGCCTTCTGAGGATGGCCTCATTGCCTTCTGAGGATGACCTCATTGCCTTCTGAGGATGACCTCATTGCCTTCTGAGGACGGCCTTATTACCTTCTTAGGGTGGCCTCACTACCTTCTGAAGATGGCCTCATTAACTTCTGAGGATGGCCTCATTACCTTCTGAGGATGACCTCATTACCTTATGAGGATGGCCTCATTGCCTTCTGAGGATGACCTCATTGCCTTCTGAGGACGGCCTCATTACTTTCTTAGGGTGGCCTCATTACCTTCTGAGAATGACCTCATTACCTTCTGAGAATGACCTCATTACCTTCTGAGAATGACCTCATTACCTTCTGAGGATGACCTCAGATTATAGAGACTAAAAACGTCTCTAGAAGACTTTTCATTGTGAACAAAAATTTATTGTAAGGAGCCCTAGTAGAGAATTTGCCCCTAAGAAACCACTCATCTCGTAGACGTTTTACAGAACGAATCTTACCGTTGTTTCTTAAGGCGCAGCATCTCCTAACACATTTACAATTTCGTTTTGATTTTCCATTAGCACTAAAACGTTTTAACGGAGAATTCATTACAACACGCTGTGTGATTTTGTGCATTTTAAAAACACGCGTGACAGGAAAATTTCAAACAGCTGGTAAAAAGTGAATAAATGGACAGATATATCTGGAAATTAATAGGTGCTCACGCGAAATATACGACTTGCAGCACACAAAAGATTTTAGTTCTACCACCGAGCTATAGATATCGCTCCGCGAACTTTTCAACTGACCCTCGTATTTCGATTCATGATCTCCAACTACCCGAATCTAGTCACCAGTTTCTCCTATTTAACTTCTTTAAATTTTGTGTGTTCATTTCATCCCTCAATGCGTACCGAGTCTTTCGCGTCTTTAAATACTTGCTGTCTAGCGCAATAGGCTAAGATACTTTGTCTTAGACCACGCCCAAGTTTTTAAGACGTAGTACAAATTGTATCAGGTACGGTGTAATTGCACCAAAGTAGCAGCGGTGGTAACGGCAATCACCTCCTAGTGGTGGTCATCGGCTAAATCTAAGAATCATACGCACAAAGAACTTACCCACAGCATTACAAAAAAATAAAATTTATTTGATTTCATCTAATAATAAATGTATTTCGTTCCTTAAAGTAAGCGAGTTCAGCTGTTCAGGATTTATAAACTAATAAGCATAATCTATTATCTCAAAGTCGTGTTCTTACCGCATATCCTGCAGCTAAAACCTCATATTGTAACGTCAAGAGCGTTTTGTGACATCGTGGAATTTATTTGATAATCAACGAAAATAGAAATGATCAAATGTTTTATTAGAAGCGTTTATCAGATGCACTTTTAAATCGCGATTTCAAAATAGTACTGTCGACTCTCTGGTGTAAAATATGTTATCTGCAACAAGGATGTAAATGGCATTTTGACGGCATTCGGTTAAACAGAATTGTATAGGCCTACGTTAAAATAATTTCGTACCGTTACCATGTTACGATACTTACGGAGAGCCAAGGCTATACGCACGCGTTCGCCATACTGTACAACAACGAAACGGAAATTTCGACATTATCATTGCTTAGAGATAGGTCCGGCCCGTACTAATGCAGCAAGTGTCCAACCGACCGGAAACCCCAAAATTACCTCCATCACACGCGCACGCGCGCGCGCACATGAGCATACGTAAACTATTTGATGTCATCATAGAACAGTATAAGACCGCCAACTAATGGCAATTATTATTGTCATTGTTATTATTGGGTTTGTGCGGTTAATAAGAAGGAAACGGTCGACCGACCGGCGGAAGACGATGATGATGGTTTTATAATTGTACAACATGAACCGTCGTTGGTCACGACACACTGCCATTAATTGTAATGTAATGGAATTATACGCTTATGTGTATTTACCGCGCCGTGTGTGTGTGTGTGTGCGCGCCCGCGCATACGTAACCTTTTTACCGAAGTCTGTTTATGTTCATTTATTAGCACGATGTAATGTATTGTAGTCGCAGACAAGGTTTTAGCACCGGTTTAAGAAGTTAGTTACCAGGAAACAGAAGGCTCTAGGAAGTACTGACAAAGAATCGACTAGAATACCTTTTACCGTTTTCAAATAATAATTCAAACTGATAATTCATCTTGACAGACGTCTCACCCGGCAAACGCATTCCTGTCAAGTACCCCGTTAAACGGCCCGCCGCCTTGCCAACTCCATCCTCTTGCTGTACAGCAACGCCATGACCCGTCGTCTACGGAAACTCGGTCAGAAGGGACAACACTGCTCTCCGTCTACGCCGTTAATACTGCCTCGGTCAGAAGGGCAATTCAGAATCTTTTGATGTACTAATCATCATCATCAGCTTGGTTTGTTCTCGTCACAAACAGATAGACTAGAGCTGGTCATTACAACGCTTCTTCGGACGCCTCACACCTCTACGTCCTTTCGGCTTATAATTCTACAGTTGTTTGGGGATTCGGCAGTCATCCATTCTGTTAAGGTGTTCCAACCATAATCAGGCATATTGGGCGGTCATACTCAGTTCATTCCGTACGTGGACATTTCTTTTGCGGCCTCGAAGATTACGTATATCTTGCCACATGCCTGAGAAATCTCATTTCGGCCGCTTGAATACGATTTGCCTGGGATTTTGTTAAAGTCCAATTCACAGACCCTCGCCATAGAGAAGTATGAGGGAGGACCGTCACCTTGTACAACTTTAGGTGTTACTTTACTAGTTAATATTTGAGTTTCCCTGATGGTCCCACATATATGCTTGAACTTGTACAGCTTCTTCACCACATCATTATTTGTAATGTAAGACGCATTACAGCTCAGATATTCAGAATTACTGGCCTGCTCCAGAACAGTAACATCTACAACAGTTTTCTCTCGTGTGCGATCAGATCCATGAAAAAACGTCTAATTGGTCCGCAATGTAAAGATCTGTAACCCAAAATCCTTGCAGATTTGACTTACTGTACTAATGTGTTCTTAATTGCGCAACGTTTTCCGACACTGTCTCCGCGTACCAGTCCCATTGCATCGTGCAACAATCGTATTCTACGATTAGAACAAAGAGATTAGTGTTTTGAGTTCACGTTGCCACATTTAGTATTCACCAACCGCAGCTTATCACATCCAATGGAAAGACCCATTCATATGTGGGTACATGTGAACAACGTAATTACACTAATGCAAGATAAACAATTCATTATCACCGACAAAAGTTGTTTTGAGCAGACGTATACTATTGCCACGTATGTTGACACCGACGGTTGCCTAGGCGCTCCTAGGGTGGAGCTACTCGACTAAAATTTACAATCGGAAACTCCAGTCTCTCATGGATTTGCGCTGGACCCTAAAGGTCGTTACAACCTCACATCCAACCAGACAATCCGCACGGCCACTGGTGTCAAGTCCCTAAAAGCCAGCTTACGGACACTCTCCCACAAGTTCTACTGACACTGGGCTCGTTTCCAGGGCAACCCCTCTTAAGCACCTATTAGTAACAGATGAATCTTTGACCCGGACTTGGCGGACGCTTGCCCTTAATTATACATAATCTAATTGCCCCTCACGCTCAATAGCAGGTAACACCTAACACTTCGCACGATTCTTGCCCAGCGGCAGGAGCTCTTCGGAAGCAAGGAAGACGGTTGAATCGTAGGCGACGGGCTTGCCCGTCACATTGCGCAGACACTCAAGTCGTCGTCAAATTGATTATTTAGAAAAATAATTTTTAAACCAGTTGCGGATTTACTAGTTATGTCCCAAAATATGATTTCTATTTGTTGTGCTATTTATTGATCGTATATTATTACGTATTTATTATTTATTAATTACGTAAACTTTATTTTAATCATAGTAGATTAAATTGTTACTAACTGAACAATATTTCTGTGGTCTGCAGGAACCAACATGTATAATCAAAATATATAAATATATATTTTTTTTATTATTATTACAACTGAGTACTACCCATCTAGTAATTTACAATTCTTAATTAAAGACACTAATCAAGAGATATAACCCATTGGCCATAATCTCCCCATTTAACTAATATCCATCAGATCAAGTGGTGTAGTTCGACTCAGCTGGCTAGTTAGATACGACTAGCTGCATTAGTTGTATCCAGCAGTCGCCGTATCCCAGGGTGTACATGCTGCAAGACGCGTTGCCCATGCTTCAGTGCCTGCTTTTTTATTTCCTCAATAACAAGTTCAATTTTTAAATCCCTGTGTAAGTTGTCGTTTCTTACATACCATGATGCATCAACAATGCACCGTAACACCTTGTTTTGAAATGTTTGAATTATATTTATGTTTGATTTCTTTGCACAGCCCCAGAGTTGTATCCCATAGGTCCAGATAGGCTTTACCACTTGCTTATACAACAGCAATAATTTATTATGGATTGACAGTTGGGATTGTCTTTCCAAGAGCCAATACATTTTCCTGAAGTTTAGATTCAACTCCTGCTTTTTCTTTTTGACGTGCTCCTTCCATTTAAGTTTTGCGTCTAATGTCATTCCTAAATATTTAGCTGTATTAGCATAAGGAATTGGTAATGAATTAATTATAACTGGTATCCGATGAACAATCTTTAGATTTGTAAAATTTACATTGAGTGACTTCATCTCATTTAATCTAATGCGCCATTTTTTGGTCCATTTGCTCACAGCATCAGAGGCTCTTTGAAGTTTTACTACAGCTTCTTCAATTTTATTTGCAGTCACTATAATTGCAGTATCATCTGCAAAGGTGGCAATGGTTGCATCTTCTACAGTAGGAAGGTCCCTTGTATATAACAAATACAAGAACGGTCCCAAAACACTACCCTGCTGAACTCGAGCTGTTATTTTCTTCAGTTCAGAATATTATCCTTCATATTTCACTCGAAAATGTCTGTCAGTTATGTACGATTTCAGTATTTTGTAATATTGTTTTGGTAGGTCTCTTTGTAATTTCCACTCCAGACCTTCATGCCATACATTATCAAATGCTTGTGCTACATCCAAAAAGATACTTGCGCATATTTTTTATTCTCAAGTGCATTTTCGAAAGCCGAATTGATGATCAGGGATAAGATTTCTATCTTCAATAATAGGCTCAAGTCTTTTTAGTAGTAGTTTCTCAAACAATTTTGAAATTACTGGAAGCAAAGAAATTGGTCTACATGATTTCCTATCATTTGGTGGCTTATCTGGTTTTAATATCATAATAACTTCAGCTACCTTCCACTGTAAAGGAACATACTTCAACCTTAAGGACGCGTTAATTAAATACAATAACTTCCTAAGTCCTTTTTCAGGTAGAGCTTTTACTATTTGGCCAGTAACAAAATCTTAACCTGGTGCATTTTTTGAATTTATGTTACTTCTAATTTCATTTTTTAATTCCAGAAGTGTCACAGGAGTTATTTCTAGATCATCACATTTGTGTATAGGGTAAATGTTTTCTTCAGCTGTTTGTCTAGGGAGAGGCTGAAAAGTTTCCTCTAAGTATGCCGCAAAGAGGTCTGCTTTTTGCTTAGAATTTCTAGCCCAAGATCCGTCATCTTTTCTTATTGGGGGAACTTGCATTTTAGGTCATTTGTTTCCTTTTGTTGCCTTCCAAAGGGAATAATCTGTGTCTTTTTGGGCAGATAAATTTTCTAAGTACCTATTAATTGATTCATTCTTGAATTCTTTAATGAATAATTTTATTTAATACATAAATTATTTAAAATTTTTTGTTATCTGGTGCTCGATTTCTCTGCCAATCTTTACGTGCATTCCTTTTTTCCTTAATCAGCTGTCTTAATTCAACTGGACAATTAATTTCTTTATTTCCTTTTTGATAACTAATAGGAGTACTATCCCAAGTAGCATATTCTATAATTTCAATAAATCTCTCAAGCTCCTCTTCTAATTGTACTGGATCTTTAATAGGTACATGCAGGTTTGGGTTTTTTCCACTAGGCTACTAAACAAGTTCCAGTCAGTTTTACCAGTTGTTAATTTTGGGACTGATGCTTTGTTTGTAATTATAAATTCACTAGTTGTCATTAAAACCGGGGTGTGGTCTGAGGAAAGGCTCTCATCATTTTCTACATGAATATAATTTTCAGAAATCCCTTTTGTCACAAAAAAATCAATAATATCAGGTAGTTTGTTTGTGTCTGCAGGCCAGTATGTAGGTTTACCTCCGGAGTGAAAGTCACTCCAATGTTTCTCCTGCTGCCAGTAATTTTTTTCCTTTCGGATTAATTACTCTTGATCCCCAGTACAAGTGTTTGGCGTTAAAATCTCCTCCAATAATGAAGTTCCCACCTACAGTTTCAAACAGTTGTATAAACTCTTCTCGCTTCAAATTATATCTTGGTGGACAGTAGATTGCATCAACACTGTATTCTTTGTACCTGTTAGCTTGAATCCTAATGGCTATAACTTGCAAATATTCTTCCTCTACTTTGAGAATTTCATAATGTTGAAGGTTCTCTTTTACAAATATTCCTGATCCTCCTCTTGCTCTATCTGCTGGGTGGACAGCAGAATAGCAGAGATACCCATGTACCGTAACATATGATGTCTTTGTGGAATGACTTTCAGATATTAAGCAAATATCAGTTTTTTCTGAATTCAAAAATATTTCTAGGTCTTGAATATGTTGTGACAATCCATTTGCATTCCAATTTGCTTTTCTAAGAGTTTTACTCATATTATCTAAAATAACTAATTATATCTACAAGGTTCATGTATACATCTTCAAATTTCTTATCATTAGAGTCTAGACGCTTTTCTATAGCTTCTAGCCTTCTTAATATTTTTTCTAATACATTACTTTCCTCTATTTCCTTCCCCTTACCAGGTCTAGACTGGACGACTTGAGAGAATGTTCTGCTTCCAGTTTTTTACTTTCCTGAAGTTTTTTGTACCACGTGCGTTATCTCCATACTTTTTCCACTTGTTTCTATATCTTTGATGAAATCCACTGGTTCTGTTGCGAATAGTTTGTAATTCCATAGCTACCTCACACCCTCGATATTTTGCTGGATGTTGGCCTCCACAGTTTACACATTGTGGTGGAGTATCTTTATTTATTTTACACTGAATTGTAGCGTGCTTGCCTGTAAAATATATAAATATGTAATAATATTACATATCGTTTTGTTCTGTGAAGCATGCTTGCTTGTCTCTACTAATCAGTCGTTTGATAAAAGCAACTCAGATATTTTGTTCGTACGTAAAACAATGTGTGCATCTCATAAGATATTTTTTCCGGAAGCCGCTAACCTTTTCCGTACTTGACCGGCTGTAAGCGAATACTGTTGGGGGGGGGGGGGAGTACAAACGGCTTCTCAGTAGTAACCCTTTACTAAGCATAAGTTTATCATCTGAGTACAGTACGTCAAATTTTTATAGCATTATTAAATCATTTAAATCTAAAATATGTAATTATTTTAAAGCCAAAGTGCTTAAATATTTTACTTATTTACGACACAACAGATGAAAATGATATAACGAAAAGAATAAGTACAAGAAAATATGAAAGAACATTCCTATATGAAAGGTAATATGAAGGTAACATTCCTATTACCTTTTTATATTATTTTCATATTTTTTATTTTATATACTTTTATATTTTATATTTATATTTTATATAAATTTATACATTTATTTATATTTTATTTTATATTTTTTATATCATTGTTATTATTATTATTTTATGTGGAGAAAAAACATACTTTGACCTGTGAGCAGCCATTTATTTAAACCCTGACCGTGTAAAATTTGTAATTTTTTCATTGAGACGTAAGTGAGGCATATAAAATTATAATACTTGCATAACAAAGTATCAACTCTGTGTGTGTGTGTGTGTGTGTGTGTGTGTGTGTGTGTGTGTGTGTGTGTGTGTGTGTGTGTGTGTGTGTGTGTGTGTGTGTGTGTGTGTGTGTGTGTGTGTGTGTGTGTGTGTGTGTGTGTGTGTGTGTGTTCTTATTTCGAGGTGACTCCTCCCGTTGTGTTGTCATGTTTTCCTAGAAAGGTTCCTAAACGTTTCGGCGTACCGTTTCTCTTATCTTCAACAGTTCCTCCTCAACGACTTAGGATCGAATGATTTTTTTTTAACCTAGGTAGGACCTATATTTATATGACCGTGAAAATTTAAAGGCGAGTTCCTATTGGTTAACGTGCAAACTCGTGTCTGTTAAGTAATCAACTTGTTTTTATTAATTACAATATTAATTACAGATGAAATAGTAAGGTATGAAACGGTTTGCGCAGATGACAGTGGTGGCAGGGAAGGCAGTACAAGATGTAGGTTGTGAGGTGACCAACCATGACACACAACCATGTAATACACCATACTGCTGTTCTCAGCACGAAATAATTTGTCCGAAAACAACACGTCAAAGCTACGCATGCGCAATAAGATCTTTTGACACAGCGCGATCAGACACCCGTTTGATGTCTAATTATTTTAGCTGTAAATTAATAAGTCCATATATCATAATTATACTTCCAGAGTTAATTCCCATTAAAGCAAATGTTACATTAACAGAGTTTAATATTATTTTCTGACTAACCAATTTGAATTTTTATTTGAAGTGAGTAAAAGATATTCTAGTGGATACTCCTTCAGTTTTACCTTTTCTCCCCTGTACATTTCTCACCTGACTACTTAGCTGAAGGTGGCACCCTTTACTGAAGAAGCTCACATAACTGCTTAATCTTCATGGAATGCGTGACTGACAATGGTCTGTCCAGACTAGGTTTGTCCAGTCTTGAATCTGACGTTCTTTTAAAGTATTCTTTCCTCCTCTGTTTCTTCTTCTTCATCTGTAGCACTGCAGCCCAACGTGAGCCCTGGCTTCCAACACAATCTTCTCCAATGTCTCCTATTCATTGTCCTCTCAGTGTAATCCCTCGCATCCATTCCTCTTATATCTTCCAGCATATCATCCAATCATTTAATCCTAGGTCAGCCACTATTTCTGCTTTTATAGACTTGTGCTCTTATGATTTTCTTTGGCATACGCTCATCATCCATCCGCTGTAGGTGACCCAGCCATTGTATTCGTTGAGCCTTTACGAATCTTAAAATGCCCTTATCCTTTAATAGCTCACCTATTTTCTGGTTATTTCTTACTCTTCACTCATCATCTTCTTTATCCGGGCTATAAGAACGTCGTACAATTTTTATTTCATGCCTTCACAGTGTTTCTTGTTTATTTTTTGCCAATGTCCACATCTCACATCCAACAACCGGAAAACAACCAGTCTATTTTGCACTGGCTCTAATCTTTTTAAAATTTATCTATTTGAAGTTCTGAAACTCCACTGCTAATATAATTTTTAGCGCTGTTTATAATCTTCTAATCTTTCTTTGAAGTTAAGAACTGTAATCCTTCTATTACAACCTCTTCCTTATACGATAAAGTTTAGAACACCTTTTAACTCCTCTTAAGAACGATTATTATAATTATATTGTTGTTATTATTAACAACACACACGCGCGCGCGTAACGGAGACATATATTGAGCATTCTGGCGTACGCTCAACATTAGCCATTTGATACAAAAAAAAGGATCGTCACAACTCGCTCAATTAATGTTACGCGGAAATAAATACATTTTTCCAGTAATAATAATTTTAGTTCAATTTGTCCTGTTTAGAGTGAATATTTATACATATCGTAATATATCGTAGTATAGTAAAAAATTTGTGCATGTATGTTTGTGGGAGAGGAGCGTGTGTGAGAGGGTGTTTACAAACACCTTAGCTTCGCCGTGAACTCTCGTTTGTGCCTTCTTGAGTAAATTGGTGTCGGTCGTTTGGGAGCGAAGATAAATGTAGCTGTCGCTCGACGTAAGCCCACAACGTTTTAAGCGGATAGCGGTAGCGGCGTCATTTCTTTTGTCATGCCTCTTTTGACTATTTACTTCCTTTGTTTACATCAACACTTTGCACTTTGTCATTTGTTTTTACTGCATCACCTAAAGAAATAAATGGAAACCAAACTAAATAAAATGTAATTAAAAAGTTAGACAATACAAGTACAGGTAGGTACTTTTGAAATAAATCCTTTGAACACATGAAAAGTAGTTGTTATATAGATGAATACTTGAAACGTTGAAATACTTGAAGTACTGAAATAGTTTAAATAAACACATTTTATTAAGCTAATTTAAAAACCCCGATTTAAAAGAGTACTTACTATCGATTGTGTAAACAGGAATTCCGAGAACTTATCGTACCCCAGTTTTTCAAATGGATTAGTTTATTTCGTTTAGTATTAAAAGGATTCTGTATCTACTCGCGTTTTCAATCTTTTGTTCTTTTCTTTCTGTAGTTATTTTTAATACTTCCTCAACAAAACGGTTACGATTCAGAAGTCTTTGATGTAATAATGTTTTCTTAAAAGTGCGGAGCTATCCCGACACTGTCCCTGTGCTCCAATCAGATTGCGCCGTTACTTATCGTTTTGAGTCCACGTTGACGATGTTGCCACAATTAAATATACATGAACAGGAAGCTTACTACTTACAGTGGACCCTATCCGTCATGTCGTCGTCACTTTTGTGTCGGTGTAGTAGGCGTTCTGTAATGATTTTCAGAAACACGTCTACAACGTAACTACACAGATGGGACAAAAAAAAAAATACAACTGATAACCGTTGTTTTGATTGCCGATGATAACGTCTTGAACGTGGCAGCTATACTGTCTCGCTATAACAGTTAACGTCGGTATTAAGGCAAGTGTTATCAGTCGTAATTAATTTTTTAGCTCCACCTGTGTTGTGTTGCTGACACGTTTCTGTACGTACCTATATCACTTAGACAAAGGTCTACAACCCCAGCAGAATGATAACAAGACGAGTCGGCTTCATTGAAGGTGATAAGCTGCGGTTGATCACTAAGTGTAACGACGCCGTGCCCACGTATACTGACAGTTCTCATGTCATTTTACCATAACAATCCACCCCAGTAGAACAACAAACCCTCTGAAAAAGAAACCCACTGTTTAGAGCTAATAAAGTAACGGCCTAAATATTTTTACCAGGATTGTAATGAGGCAATACCGATACATTTTATTCTAGACGTTCATAGGCCTACAAGTAACTACATATAAAGATCACAGGAGTCTCCGACAGGGAGATGTTATGCCATGTGTGCTCTTCAACCTGGCACTGGAGAAAGTGATAACACTTTCAGGTATCAATACAGTAGGAACTATATACACCAATCCTTGCCTATACTGATGACATAAACATTATTAGACTGTAGAGTGTTAGAGAGACTAATAGAGAGTAACAGAGACTAACAGAATCTATAGAGGTGTTATAGAGACTTACGAGCAATAATAAACGCTGCTAGTACATTGCTGTACTGGTAATAAATACGAATAAAACAAAGTATATGCTGGCAACCCCAACCATAATAATACCAGTCCTGAATAGGTAGCAATGTATTAACGTCGATAACAAGACTAGAGCATGTTGATGAGTTCGCGTATCTTGTATCTCCGATCACAAATTACAACAGTACATCAGCAGACATAAAGTGTAGAATCTAGGGATAGATGCCACTTTGTCCAAACGCCTCAACTAAGATTGATAAATATTTGCAAAGCAAGGAAAAGGTATTTCCAAAGCATTTGCAAGGTGTGTGGCGTGGCGTCCATGTAAGCGCTGTTGCCGGCGGTAATAGTACAGGAAATGAAAGAAAGCTAAGGATATCATTCAGTTAATATTTTAGTTACTGAATAATTTTAAATGCAAACGATATTAGTGCGCAAACTTGAAGAGAAGCATACGGTTGCTTTCGAACTACTGGACACTTACATGTTATTTTAATGTTGTGTTGCCTGCCCAGGCATCGGCAACGTTTTACTGCGTATGGTCATTGACCTCGTAGTAGTTGTTACTGCCACGACAAGGGGGGAGGGACACACTCGTGTGTGTCTTATGTGCTGCCGCTGTATACACCGGCAAGTCGCTCAGTTAGCAACTCGGAAGTAGTCGTTTTCGGAACTGAAGAGTACCAGTTATTGCGCACTAATTTCTATTTTGTTCTTTTAGTTGTGTGTTTCTCTGGTTTTCTTTATTATTTTTAATTCGATTATTTGTATCCAAATTTATTTTGGGTAAGTATAATGAAGTCAGATTACGTTGAACCGGGATGCTCTTCCTTTGACAGGGAAAGATTCAAAATACACTAAAAAAATATTTTGGTTCTAAATAGAATGCTAAAAGAATTATGTGATACTAGAAAAAGTTTGAATTAATTTTTCGCTAAGATTTAGACCTAACTCAACCGGCAACAGTTGTTATGTACCCACACCAAGGTCAGTGTTATCATTGTAAGTCATTGATGCTCACTGAAAGAGATTTAATCACCGTTAGAATGTTTTGATAGGGCTTGTTATGAAAATGGGTCTTGGAGGCAAAGGTACAACATGGTATTCTACAGGCTGCTCTACGGGCCATATATTATGAAAACAACGTAAGTAGACTATGCTCTGTATGACGATGGATGGCGTGTGGACCCTTAGCCTACCTGCTGCCTCTCCCCCATTGTAATACTTCCGCCCGGACTCGACAGCAGCTAATTGCCGCGTGAGTCACCTCACTGTGCGTCCAGTATGAAACAATTTTTTTTTGCCTCGCCCAATACTGGTAAATTTTGTTATATTTGAAATCAGCAAAATAATACTATGAAAATGACACCAAACACGACTAAGGAATATTAAAAATTGGGCGTTATAAAGCACTGAAGATGTGTCTTAAAGTAGTTGTTGAGCTTTTACCTTGAAACGCCTTAAAATTTAATATTTTTTAATCGTAGGCTTTTTAATATATTTCAACTTGTTGACTACAAACTGTTAATTGTGATAATTGAAGCTAGTTTTTAGTGACCTCATTGGTGACTTGTATTTTGTTTTTCCACTGTACCATATGAGACCGTCGTAACAGTATTATATTATTATTATTATGAAGAAGAAGAAGAAGAAGATGATGAAGAAGGAGAAGAAGAACTACAATATAATAAACAGAAAATTTACAAAACTACAAAGCTTAAACTTCTCTTTATATATGTTAATTTCTAGAGGCTATGGACCACCAAGGGCTATGGCGCCGTGTTGATGATGCAGACGTGCGATTAACTTCGTAGAATGTATGTAATATTCTGACTGCTGAAAAATCGAATTAAAAAACATTTTATTTAAAACAGAAAACAATTAATAGAAAGACTTGAGTACAGTTTGTGAGGTGTGCCACATAACATAAACAGTAGTGTATAAATAAGCCGCAAGTCATGATATGGCGTGGCGTATCGTGGACACAAGTTATTTCACGGTCGAATGCACGGCAAATTGCCGCACATCACTGTCACTGGCTTGTCAACGCGCTGGAAAGGTGTCACCCGGATGACGTACCGTATCGCTGGCGAGCGCCACTCTCTTGCGCACTTGTGCATGTATATATTTATACTTTCATTACCACTGCCTGCCTGCCCACCTTGACTACTAGAGATACCGAATGTTAAGGCCAATGTCACACTTAGCTGTCGGCTGACGTTTCTACGATCGACTAATGACGTTACTCGTTATCTACGTCTCGTTATCAGGAGGAAAAACCGCCTTTCGCTACCTTTCACAGACCACAGCATTAACCGACGAGACGCTTCCTCGGTAATACCGCAACCGTTAGGATGTTTGTGCCAAATTTGTAAAAACAAATTGTTATTTTTAACCTGGAACTATTCGAACGTTCTGTCCTCTTTTTTATACCGGACTATGAAAGACAAGATTAAACTTGTGTAGTGAACAGTCGCACTATTTACATTTAAAATTGTAGTACAAATATTAAATATCGGTATGGAGAACCATACATGACTTCCATATTCTAAGATTTATATTTTAAATCATTTTCGAAATGAAATATTACCATAGAAACTACTTCTTTCTACTTACTGCTTCAGCCTTAACCACAGTACTGTGGTCACTAACGTATACCACCTCACGTTATCGCACTCGATTTTCACTGATGATGGAAGTCGATGGCATTACCGAAATGTCTGGTTTTGTAGAAAACATTGGACTACGGCCAAATATCCCGGGAAGGAATTTTAACAAAAACTACTTCTTTGTTGCCGATAACGTTGTACACATATATATCAGTGGCGAAGTTACATGGAGGCAATTGAGGCAATGCCTACCCTAAAAAATTCTGTAGAATAAAAATTATAAATACGTATGAACTACATAACGTAAAGATTATACATTGTTACTGCGACTGTCAAATTTATTAATCCGAAACGTGCTTTATTGAGCGACCGCTAGATGGTGACAGGTGAGATTCGGCATAGTTCGTTTAAAGCGAATGAGGCAACCTGAACTTGCCTCAGCGTTTTTTGTATACATCGTATGTAAGCAATGTAGTGGTGTGATAGGTAAGTGTAGGGAGGGGGGATTGTCCCGCGCTGTACACATACATCGTATGTAAGCAATGTAGTGGTGTGATAGGGAAGTGTAGGGAGGGGGGATTGTCCCGCGCTGTACACATAGAGCGTTGAGGCATGCCTCACTTCTGTGGTCCAAACAGTTAAGTTAAAGCGCCTGTGTTGTTTCTAAGTGTTTATTTTATGCGGTTATTAAAAGTGTCACTGTTATTCCGCTGAACTAACAGATGATCAAGATTGTTATTTGAATTATTTGTAACATTAAACATATATATAGAAACTAATCAAGTTTAAAAATTTGAAGTTCAATCAGTTGTATTATTGTGTATGACTAATACAAGGATTGTTCAATAGACACACGTATAGAGCTGTAAAGCATTTTTTATTCAACGATTTTAAAAGAAGTCTCCAATAACATTAAGACATGAGTTCCACTGTTGCACTAACCTGTAGATTCCCTGCTAGTAAAATTCTTACGGGTGTTTGTGGAACCATTCGGTTACATTTTCCCTTTTCTTTTATAAAATTGAAACATTATTTGATTCTGTTTGAATTTGCGGCTGTTATCGTTTGCCAAAAAAAAAAAAATTTCCCTTGATAAAAAAAAACCGTTGCTGGTAAACTACCCCTTTCCCTCAACCGATCTTCACCAAAAACAATAGGTCGTGAGTACTCAACAAATCAGGGCTGTACGCTACAATTTGCAAAACGAATAAGAAGTTACAAACCGTGACACATTAAATTAAAATAAATTTCAGCAGTCTTGGATAAATTCAAAAAATAAATAAAACTATAATTATTATTTGTTATTAGGTCGTACGTTCTCTTGATCACTCTATCTTTCCATAGCTTTTATATTTTTGCTTGGACAAATCATTCCGGAGGTGGGGCCATCCGTGTAACTCTTTCCTAAATAAGAGCTTTTATATCTCTCCGTTTTCTTCATCATCCGGTTTTTATTTCTCTCAATCGACAGTTTTTACCTCTATTTTTTGCGCATGTGTCTGCATATGATTCTTCCATCTTGCATTTTAGCTCCCTCTTGTGCAGGCCTCTTGATTAAAAGCGGTGACCCATGCAAAATATAATTCGTAGACCAGAGATATTCGTCTGCTCATCTCTGCTTCTTCATTCCCATCTTCTGCAACAGTTGCTGCAGGTATGTTAAACACCTGACTGCTTTAGTGCTGTCTACTTCTCTAATAATATTTTGTCCGGGAATGCGTAGATATTGTCTGATTTGTCATTTTACTTTTATCCACATTTATTGTTATCACTACCTCTTTTGTAGGCCTACATACAGAAGATCGGTTGTCAGTTATTTTCGATGATATGATATTCCTAAGCGACCTACATTAACTTTTCTTGCTGCACATTCCAGAACTAGGTTGGAAAGCAGAACCCGTCGCCTTGCTTTAGACTCTGGGTAAGCTCAAACGGTTTAGTGAGTTTATTCGTGGTTAAGTTGACCAGTTTCGTTGGTATTTCAAATCCCAGCTTCATACTGTGTAAGTTGTATGTAAATTTCGTATCGGTTAAATCTGGATATGAACTTGTCTCTAAAGATCACAGAAATGGTTAAACATGAGTTAATTTTGACGCACGATGCAGAGTGATGCAAAAATAACGAACTGTAACATCCGGATAAAGACGTCAATAGGAGACGTAGTTTCATTGTTTTCGCCGCTGATTTGTTAATACAAAGCTATTGTTTGCGTCGAAGCTTAGTATTCAGTTATTCAATTTCGTAATCGGAACCGACGAGCGTGATATATGTTCGTTCACATGTGAATGCACCCGTCATTCCAAACTACTGCTGCTTCGCCAGAATTAAAGCTCAGATATGTGTATGGTCTTTCTTCTGACTTATGACTGTTTAGCAATATAGCTGTAGGCTATTCCTCTAATGTCTTACCTGCATTTTTTTGCTGAATTTTATTTTTATTTACTTTTCTTTTTATACTTTGTCTTTAAAAAAATAAAGTGCTTTAAAGAAATACAAATCAACGACACTCAAGTAATATCAACACTGTCTGATTTACAGACGACCAGATATTAACCCAAGGAATATAAATGGAGTGAAGTGACAATATTTTTCAGTAAAGCAAATAATTATAATTGTAAAGAAACGTGCCATGAATGTTATCGATTATGAAAAGCCTGTGATAGGTTATGTGGAAATAAAGAGGATTTCTGCTCCATATTGTCCGTGATATTTAGAGCCTGCTTGTAGAGACAACAATTTGTATAGATTAGGTAAGGGAAGAGTATCACAAGACGTTGCCATAAATTCCGATGTCAGACAAGGCTGTAGCGTCTCTCTAAGTTTATTTAATATGTAGGCTACATGGACACAATTTTGGTAGAACGGATGGCTGTTTTTTTTTGTAGATGTAGGATTCTCAAGAAAGGGCTCAATTAACACATTACTGTATGCAGATAATAAAATAATTATGGGAAGATTTGAAAATGATTTCCAAGGTTCCATTTATACATTGCATACAATCCGACAATAATATAATTTTAAAATCTAAAATATTAAAACGAAAACAGTGGCTTTCTTAGGAAATAATCCTGTAAGAACAAAAATTGTAGTTGATGGTAACTATATTTTAAAACAACTATCACATTTAATAATTTGGGTTGTATATCTCATGAAAAGATCAAGAAGTTGAGAGAAAATTAATTAAATTTAGCTATGCCTACGGAACAGTTAGGCGACTATTAAAGAATAAGACCCAGAACGAGACACAGCTGAAGGTTATTGGGTCATGGCAGTGCCAACTTTAATATACAGCAGTGGAACGTGTACTCTCCTGCAAAAAGATATTTACAAAATACAGGCCTCAGAAATTAAATTTTAAAACTACTAGGGGATGCAGTAGGAGGGATACTTTGAAACAAGGATATAAGGAAAGACCTCAAAGTACACATGATTACAGGCAAGATTGGAAGTCTCACCTGAAACTCTGGTAGACACCCGTAGGCTATTTCTAAACAACGGCTGTAATACAGACCGGATGGTAGGACGGATCGTGCGAGACGCTGGAAACAATGGTCAGGGACTCTGTAAAGTTGCAAATAAGAAGAAGAAGAAGAGGACATTTACAGATCAGTATACCAACTACATGGTTTTTTCCTTATTGCAATTTTAAAATTAGAGTAACAAAGACTGACATCCTAACATTCGCCACAAAAGATGTAATGTGGACAAAAATTCTAAATGACGATTAAACAAGTCATTTTAAATTCTTGGGCTCTGACAAACATACAATTGTAGTAAAAATCTAGACAATACAATTTGTAGATTTCGTTCTATGTGGTACAATACGAATATGTTAAAAACTCAGCTTATAGAGTTACAAAACATTATCAGTTCAAATCTGACAAACATAAGAATGCGATACATGGATTGTGGGGTAAAAAACAAAGCAAGATACAGTTTGGAGAAATGCAGTCTTTCCATTTGTTAAAAGCTGCAATAGAAGATATTGCAGTAACATCGACTATACTTGCAATGTAAGCATATGTAGGCATGAATCATGAATTGTTCACAACGATCGGAAAAGTTCAGAATGCAGAAATAACTGGTGGACTACAGCCCAAAGACAGGATATCTATCCATAGGCAAGTCAGCGGTGACTGTCAGAAGATGTTGTGATAAATTAATAGTGCTTTAGTTTATTTTAAACTGCAACAAAAACAACGTTTGAAGCTAGGATAAGTTGGTTAGTTACTACAAGAAATATAGTTGGTCGGTTACTTGTCAAATGGTTGATTTTTTTTTGTAACTAAGCTTATATAAGTTTATACACAACGTATCCAATTAGTAAACAAACATAACCTTGACTAGAAGTTACGTAATATTGAATGTACCGTCTAATACGATCTCGAGGCGAGCTTCTACAATAATCTACGCCACAATCTAAGCTGAAGGAAATAAATCTCAAAACTTCCTCTTGGATAGTGTGACAACAAATGCTCTTTCAACACACGTTAGAGTTTTTTAAAAATATTTTGCTAATGCGAGCCAAAAGTTCTGTTAGAATACAAAATTTAGAAATGCACTATTTGTTTCTGAAATGTTGTTCCTGAATATCTGATATGTTTCGGAGCTTTTGCGACGCGGTAAAAACTGGAACATTTGTAATTCTTTAAATCGTCAACGTAAAGCAAAATTGTTTATCTACTTAAAAAAAATATGTTTCCAATTACTGAGACAAATTAGTCATCGAGACTTCATCATCGTCATCACACGATCATCACCGTCGCTATGTTGTTTACCGGTTTGGCCGTTCCGTCTTCAACTATATTACCGTGTTTCATTGGTGTTGTTAGGTTTCTTGCGTTTTGTTTGAGACTTACATTAGGCGGTTTTCAGTGTTTTGTTCCTTCTATGTGATCTTTCTGCTTTTTCCTATGACTTTTTACTTTTCCATTCATGTTCTAATGTCTGAACTTCTAATTCTGTCAGCTCTGGTTCATCCTGTTGATGCATCCTGCTGCATCTCTGAACACAATTTTTAATTTTTGTGATCACAAGACGTGCTTCTCTGCGATGCTCTGAAGGAGGACAGTTACCATTTTTAAATTTTAGTTTTTGTTATTACTTCGTCTTAAGTATTCCCTGATGGCTTTACACACAATTTGATACTTAGTATTTTACTTTCTACGTCAGAACTATCCCCATGAAAACATAGGACCCGAATAATTAAAGTTCTTTACATATTCCAATCTTTGGCTATTAATTTTATTTTAAAACTAACTGGCTACTCTCATTTTAAAAACATAATGTTAGTTTTGTCTGTGGATATTTTCACATTCCTTTCTTTACTCATTTAATGCATTTTTTATTACATTAACAGCCATTCATTCGTGTCCATGTGCCAATGTTTGTACAGCTATGCGTCAGCTATGTGCTAATGTTTGACAGCATCTGTCACGTCCTGCATGCCAGAGGCTTCTGTTGTTGCAGTCTCTTTGTTACAATCCTCCTTTCTCTATTCCATCATACATGGCTTCCAGCCACTATCTCCTCGGTGTAACCCGTTTCCGCCTTCTAGTTTAACGTTCATCAGGCATTCGTTCCACGCGGTCATACAATATAACCTGCTTCGTACTTAATTGGTGTGTATATAACCTGCTTATGGTGTGTATAATTGTTTTGTTTGCACGAATTTGCTTCCTGAATCTTAATTTCTAATGCACAGACGTTTTGACACATTACAAGATTTGTTTCCATAAGTCAATTACCACTGCTTGTAGCGTTCTAGAGTTTCTTTGAATTATTTCCCAAGTTTCAGAGCCACAGGTGATTGTACTTTTAAGATGGCAAAGTAAATCATCGTCTTGGTATTTATTTCGCAGAAATAGACAGCAACGTCAGAGATGTATAATATTTGTTAACGAATAATCGATTTGTAATTCGAATTAAATATTTTGATAGTATTGTATTGTAAAGTATTGGACCAGATACCTTAAAAATAAGACAAAGAAGGAAACAAGGATATGGTTTTTTAACACTGTAGTGGTACCAGTTTTGATGTATGGAGATAAAGCCAGAGGTATGACGGAAATAGACAAAGCAAATATTCAGGCAGCGGAGATGAAGTTTATGAGGAATACTCTGGGCTGTACCATTCTCGATATAAAGAAGACTGGATATAAGGGCGGAACTGGGGGTCGACCCATTGTTGAAACAGCTAAGGAGAAACAAAAAAGGTGGTGTGAACATTTGGGAAGAATGGCGGGTGACAGAATTCCAGTGCTAGCAATAGAATGTAGACGGTGGGAAAAACAGATGTAGGACGGACGAGAGCAAAGTGGGTCCCGGAACAGGTTCAGGATAAGCCTAATCCTAGAGGTTTATGATGATGAGGATGATGATAATTCAATTGTTGTTGTATTGTTTATATGGTTACATTGAAAATATGTAAGCTTTAGTTTATTTTTAATAATATTTAAACTTTAAATAAAATAAACTTTATATTAAGTTATTTGGATCTGTTCTATAATAAGTTAGTTATTGTTATAGTGTTTGTATATATTGGGGTCATATATTTATTCAGTTTCCGTTTTGAAATTTTTTGTTACATTAAAAAACTAACCAAATTAGACGCACGGGAATTGATATTTTGTTGTTTAGGCGATTTGTTTTATATAACTTACACATAATATTTTAAGATAAATTTTATTTTTTTTTAGCAATGCAACGTGACACAAATACCACAAACATAATACTGTTTATGATTTCTATGTCACTGGAATTATTTGTTATTTTTTGCTAATTTTGTTGAATTCAAGTCTGCGACTCTTTGTGTTCTTTAATTCATTCGAAGTCACGTCGGCTTCATTTTTAATTCAGCATTCAGAAGCTACGTCAAGGGGACACGGCGCAGCGTACATTTGAATTTCTCAGCTTTTCCCGACAGACGAACCGTTTGTTCACGGCCTTACGATTCACAATCAGGCCGGTAACAACCGACCGAGGAAAATTCTGTTAACATTTTAAACTTTCTTCAGACGATGAAATTTACTTTGCGTTTTTCTCTAATGCTGCGAGTTCTCGGAAATTTAATCACAGCCGGCCTCAATACGTTGTCTATATTTAGAAACCAATTTTGAACTTTCATATTTCACGGGTTAAAACGCTTCGATGAATCGTGATACTAGAAACACGTAAGCAAAGTGCTTCATTTGTACTAAAACAAGAATATCAGCAATGTAATGTATCATAGTTGCTTTAGTGACATAAGAATAAACGGAAGTTAATAAGAGTCGTAAAAAACTGATAGTAAGAAAACAGCTTCATCTAAATACTCACAAACGTTGACCGATCCAATCATCAGAAAGAATCGAGCTGTGATGACTGTTACGGAGTTTATCTCGGTTGTACTAAAATAAAACTGGAAATACCTATGAGAAGACAAGGAGAGAATATGAAAAGCCGGAATGTAAGGATGCTGAAAGAAAAATGGAAATTGGGACTACAGCCCAATTTTTGTCTTCGGGCTTTGGGACTACATAGCTAAATTCGTATTTTTGTCTTCAGCGTCTAATCTGTTCTCTCGTATATCTACGGAATCTGGAAAGCCACAAAAGATATTATGAAGAAAATATGCGCCTTATAAATGGATTTCTACGCAGTATGTTATGATTTTTGTGGCCCCCTACCAGATCGCCCTGGGAAAGAACGAACCAGGGACCAGCTGAGAAAGAAAGTCAAAGGAGAAATGGATTTGGCTGGGTCATAACGTTAGGAAACGTGTCGCACTAAGCCGCTGAATAAACCACCGATTTCTCACGTCAGAGTGGGGCCGAAGACCACATGGAGAAGAACGTGTCCTCCGGGTGGGGGGGGGGGGGGAAGACGCGAGAAAAAACGAAACAAATCTCCAAGATGGGGTTTCGAGTCCAAATCAAAGTCGGTAGTTTATAACAACCTCCAGTCTGACCCTGGGTTCACACAGCATTAACGGGTAACTAGTTTGTTTTAACAGGTGGGAAAGCAGAGATAGTTGTAATGCCAGTGGAAATACTTCGTTGGGCAATAAGATAACAGTCGGAAACCTTTGTTCTTAAAACTGAGGTACTGTCTCAGTACACCAACCAGATTGTTCCGTTCAAAAAACGCGGACTCGGCGTTGTCACGATTACTATTCATTAACCTCAGCTTATCACCTTCAATGGAGCCGGCCCTTAGTGTTGTTGTCATTTTGCTGTCGTGTAGCCATTGTCTAATGATGTGCAGAAACGTGTCTACAACGAAACTATATCTAACGGGTAGTGTGTTGTGACAGGCAGTCTTACACCCCAAAAAGCGCCAAAGAATTCGTATGATTCGCGAGAAAGCTGATTGTGAAGGAAACCGGGTCGCAAAATCTATGTAAGAAAATATAACCTGAGACGAGAATTCTGATATTTTATAAAACGTGCCGGGAAAAAGTCGGATAGAGTGACACACACGTGTTGCGATTTTGTTACAAAATAGTAAAAACAGAAAGGTGATAACAGAATCGTAATAACCTCACGTAGTAGCGCTATACGTGTGTGGAAATCCTTTCTCGGCGATAAGGTGACGTCTTACGCCGCCGGTATAGTGTGAGCAGGAAATAAAACTTACGTAACTGGAATGAAAGAAACAGGGAAAAAGTAGCTTTTTTAAGAGAAATAAAACTTAACCTATAAATCCGAAAGAGACGAAGAGAAGCGGAGGTGGCAGTGGGCTGTTGCGGCGCTGGCTTAATGCGGTAAGAAATTTAATGTCTCCGCAAAGCGTTCTCCTGTCACGCGAAAGTTAAAAAGAAAGTTTACGGAAAAGGAAACAAAAGTAAGTAATAAATGTCCGATATCGTAGAGAGTCTTGTGTGTGTGCTCTTTTATTTTGTTAAACTTTATGCGACACAAATTGTTAGTTTAAAGAACTGAAAATATTTTCCAACTATACGACATTTATTAAAATAGTGAACACATTTGTTTAGAAAGTACATTGCCTTTTACGGGCTATATAACGTACGGTTACATGTTTACGTCCTATTTGACATGGTCTGTTTGTTGCCAGATGTTTTGGCAGCTGCTGCAGAAGTCATCTTCATTAGCTTGCACTAGATATTAAGCCGCAGAGTTAGCCAGAAAAATTAAGCAATGGAGGCGACCTTCCAATGTGGCTTTAGGTCGTAACGCCTAACATTAACACTTACTCCAAGCTACTAAAGATGGCAGCCACGGAAATGGGCAAAATGTCTAGAGAACAGCAGCAGACCCCTTTAGAATAAACCAAATATGATTACAGATTTATTTAAATTTAAAATATCGAACTGATCAATTTTACATTATCTCTGTTGTCAAAACCAATAATCTCTCTTTGAAAGGCGAACATCGTGAAAGATTACAAATCATATACTGTAAGTGACAGAGTAGAACCTTAAAAATCTGATATAATTTTTATCATTGGTTGTTTATATTATGAAAAAGACTGAATTATAAAACAAGTGGGATTCCCATAGCTGAAAAACGGAATATAAATACTGTTCTTTCATCATCATCATCATCATCATCATCATCATCACCACTCCAAGGACTAGGCCTTAGACCTGTTCCGGAACCCATTTCCTCTTCGGTCTACCGACATCTCTCTTCCTAGTAGGATGATAACCCAAGGCAGCCACAAGTAGACGGATATCAGGCATGCTATTCAAGTGTTCACACCATCTTCTTCTGAGCTTTTCAATCTTCTGGTTCAATGATACACTGTTTAAATCGCGTCTGATTTCCTCGTTCCTTATCCGATCCAAGAGAGAACAACCTCGCGTCCCTCTTAGAAATTTCATTTCGGCTGCCTGAATTCTTTGCACGTCCCTTTTACCAACAGTCTGTGTCTCACTAGCATACAGGAATGTGGGAACACCCACAGTTTTATAAAATTTCATTAGGGTATCCTTCCGTGTTTTAGTTTTTCAGGTACCTATGAATCGTTCCACAGATGCCTCTAAATTTTGTTAGCTTACTAAGTTCTTTCACAAACTAAATTAAATATTACAGATAGAACAAAGTGCAAAATTAAATAATTTTTGTCGTTGTGTGCTGCTCCATGATTAGGCAAGTCTTCCTGTTCAGGTTTTGCTGTCTATTCTTCGATTTTTCCTTCACACTTCTACCTGTCACTAGGCTTGTTTGGAAATCTTTCCGTTACTTATTTGGTATACGTTTATCCACCTTTCTTTAAACATTTCTGTGTGTTGTGCTCCCGGATGAATATTTAATTCCTGTCACCACTGACACACCCTTTTGTAATGTACAATTCCATCTGCGTTTCTGATGACTCCAATTGTCTGCGATCTCGTTCCTTTAGTGCAGAACACTCCGAGCCATACAACAGTGCGGAATATGCCATCACGTTATAATTGTACCATATAACCGTTGAAATTCATAAATGCGAATAAGACTGAGTATATGACAACTGATAAAAATTGTAATTATAGACCTGAAATTTTTATTAACGGCTACACCTTCGAAAGAGTCGATTATTTAAATATCTGGGGTCATCAGTGATACTACAAACGAGCTTCAACAGCGAATCTCAGCAGATGCTAATTTCGAGTGTTAAAGCAGATAACAAGTAGATTAATATCGAGGTCAACAGAATGTACCCTCCATAATGCTTTAATAAGACTAGTCTTGTCATATAAAGCAGAACACGGACCATCACTATAGTAAATGAAAGATATCTTTAAGTTTTGAACGAAATATATTATGGAAAATGTATATATCTGAAAGGGGTGTATGGCGATATGTTATAATAAAGAATTTTACGCACTCTTTACGGATGCAGACATTATAAAATATATTTGATTATTTAGGTTTAGGTTTGATGAGGATGAAATACCGAAGAAGTTTTGACGATGCAGCTGGGTGGAAGAAGAGATAAGCAGAGATAAGAAGAGAAAGCTGCGATTGATTGATGATGTGAGAAATGATACCAAACATTCGAGATTGTTGGAGAAGGCTTCTGGAGAAGGTCAAGACTCAGCAGTGAGTTTTATCACTGGGTTTGACGATGATGATTAACTTTGGGTGCATTCGAATTATCGGAATTTCTGTTTACAATTCAGCCTGCAATGTTCGACTACAGTAATATTTACTTAGTATTCGACTGTGGTAAGATTTGACTGTAATATTATTAGTATTACCGTAAAGGAACTTTGATACGTTATTTAAATTGCTTTCTTCCGGGTATTATGACATGGTCTACTGCTACTATTGTTGGCACCACCATCGGAGACCATCTTCTGTGTGAAAAACGATCAAGAAATTAGCATGGTGTTTGCCAAATCACCCCAGTTCTAAGGTTGAGCAATGATATCTTTACTATCACTTCAGTACTGAAGTACAGACTATGATATCTGTACTATCATATCCTGTACCACAGTACTGATGTGAATTGGCGAACACCGTGCCAATTGCTGGATAGTTATTTACACTGAAGATGGCCTCCGATGGTGGGGCCGAAACGTCTGTTAACAATAGTAGCAGTAGACCACGGTCTAACTTCCCGGCAGAAAGCAATTTCAGCAAGGTTTTTGACGACGCCCGTCAAACCCTTAGAATTTCTTGGATACATTGTTCAATGTTATGAAGTGTTTTGCTGATTCATAGATTTATTCAGTAGGTGGCTTCAATCGCAATATATTTATTTCTTTGTCTTTACTGAGTATAGAAAAGCACTGGTCTATATGCTTGCCAAGTGACATAATTTTATGTTCATGGTGTAGAAAAAGACCCAGGGGCAAAGGAAAAGAAAAATGAGGAGGACCCAAAAAAGTACTGAAGGCACGACGTTAGTGGTGCATTGACGAGTAGAGGTCTGACGGATTGTAAAGCTCAGCGTAGACGGAGGTCTCAGTATAGACAAACAACTCATGTCAAACTGTACACATGCGTTAATCATTGGACGCACGCCGTGCCGTGGGCACCGAGCGGACAGGTGGATAGATTCTCTAATTACGTAATCAGCGACTGCCTCAGGCGTGATGACATTAATGTCATGTGTGTTGTGTTAACAGGAAGTGTAATGATTAGCCATTATTGTCGGATCATTACACCTACCGCTAACGGCAAAATATAATCCACGTCTTATACAGCCAGTTTAGTCTCGCAAGACGATGAGAAACCAATACATTACCGTTATCTAATAAAATACCTTCATTTAACATTAAAAATCTATTTTAACTATACATATTGTCAATTGACAGCGCTGTACTGTTGCATTGTACGATCGCTCTACATTCCTCTCTACTTCCAACTTCTTCTTCTTCTTCTTCTTCTTCTTCTTCTTCTTCTTCTTCTTCTTCTTGATGACGACGATGATTGTTGTTGTTGTTGTTGTTGTTGTTGTTGTTGTTGTTGTTCTTCTTCTTCTTCTTCTTCTTCTTCTTCTTCTTCTTCTTCTTCTTCTTCTTCTTCTTCTTCTTCTTCTTCTTCTTCTTCCACTTTTTCATTGTCGTAATAAGAAGAAGAAGAAGAAGAAGAAGAAGAAGAAGAAGAAGAAGAAGAAGGACAACAACGACAACAACGACAACGACAACAACAACAGTAATCATCATCGTCGTCATCATCGTTGTCCTCCTCCTCCTCCTCCTCCTCCTCCTCCTCCTCCTCCTCCTCCTCCTCCTCCTCCTCCTCCTCCTTCTCCTCCACCTAATTATTCTTATACTATTTCTTCTTCTTACCCTTCTTTCTATCCCACCGCCTCCTTACTCCCAGTTTTGAGCATATTATTTGAAGCGACACCGAAGGTTATTTTTGCGCTTCCTATATGTCTTCTGCCACGAAGTCTACAAGTAAACTCTTCCATGGGCACTCTACATTTTCTTGCATCTGCTTATACAACCTTTATCTATTCTGTTATTGTAGTTATGATCATTTCTCCTCTTATATCGTCGCTTCTTACTTATGGAGGTGAGACATGAAAATTAACAAAAAAGGAAAAAGAAACACTAAGAAGGTTTGCAAGAAATATTGTAAGACGTGTTTATAGCCCAGTTAAAGAAGATATTGAATGGAGAATAAGAAATAACCAAGAGACAGATGAGCTATTGAAATGTAAGGACATTGTAAGATTTGTAAAGGCTTAACGAATACAATGGCTAGGTCGCCTAAAGCGGATGGATGATCAGAAAATCCTGAGGGCGCATGACTATAAAACCAGAAAGAGCGGCCGACCCAGGATAAGATGGGTGGATGATGTGCTGGAAGATCTAAGAAGAATGGATGCAAGGGATTTCGCTGGCAGGGCAATGGACAAGAGACAATGGAGAAGATTGTTGTTGCGAGCCAAGGCTCACGCTGGGCTGTAGTGCCTAAGAAGAAGAAATCGTCACTTCTAATTCTCTCAACCAACTTACGCTCTTGGCTTTCTTAAAAAATTTATTCCAGAAGATCCTGTTCACTGACTTTTTTGTGCTTCTATCAAGTTCCAAGTTTCATGCCATATACTACTTTAACTATTGCCATTGTGTAAAATTCGATTCAGTTTCACATTTTATCTTATTTTGCAATGCTCCTTTGATCGTTTTACGTAATGTATCCATTGGAATTTACTAATATTATACTCAGTATCTTTGTTATATCCGTAGATTATGTCTCTTTCTCCAAAAAAATCGAAATGACGTAACTCCAAAATTCGTTTATCCAATATCTTCATTACCGCGTCGATGAGGAGCTCCGACTTGTCTGAGATGAATAATATACTATCACTGAATCTCTTGCAAAGGCTCTCACTGGCCGAAGTCATGATTATTAAAATTGGAAACTAACGTGGTTGATTGCTTACAACGTGATTTATATTTTTCTATACTTTTCGGCCAACCACCGTAGGACTTCTTCAGTAGAAACGCACTCAACAAAGGATGGCAGGCCGAACGCGCTTCAAGCAAACGACCACAGCCCAACAGCCCGTTAGTTTCCAATTTTAATACACTATCACTTTTATCAAGTCGTCAATGTTAATTTCCTCTAACAACCAGTATTTAACATTAAAAAAAACAACATAATTGTATTCATCTCTTAAATATTCACAGGCAGTAAATTAAACGGTTTCTTCAAGAAATAAAAATGGGAAGCTGGAAAGATTACTTTTCAACCGCGGGACTAATGACATTACCTTGTTGGTTTCGAGTACGTTAATACTGATGTCGAACTGTGAGTTCACGTCATGCGTGAAACATTCACTCCTCTTTATAAATGAATAGAGGTAACCTTTTTCCTGTAAAATTTTATTTCGAGGAAATGGACCAAATGGTGTAAAGCAAATATGTTTTCAAACGTGAGGACCTCCTACCTCATAGTAGGCCTATTTTTAACTCTATCGGTAGATTATATAAAAATCTCAATTACATCGTATATAATGTGATGTTATGTTTTTTTGTTGTTTACTTTCGTCAATCAGCAGTAAGAGACATTTTTTTGGTTAAAAATTTTAGAAAATATTTATGTCTGGGTAATTCGAGGAGTCGGTGATAGTAACGTAGATGGGCCTGCTGGACGTTTTCGCAGCCCTTGTCAGATACGAAATCAAGAAAGAAGCATTTTCATTAGCGAACAACAAACAATTTGTTATTAGTAGTAGGTAACTGATAACACACGCTTACTAACGCTGAACTTATAATTTGTATTTCAGAGAAACGCCGGATTTCGTGAGAGCGGGCTTCGTGTTCGCGTGGTTGCGTCGCGTTGCTCCCGCCGCATTATTCATTCATGAGCCGATAATTTGGCGGAGATTATCGCCGGGCGGTGCATGCAAAGCGATGCTTTGTCGTCACTCGTCATATTTGAATGCGGCAACGCAACTTTGCGGAGACTGACAGCCGCTATGCAACCGCCGCCGGTTTGACCGGCGTGGTCTCTGTCCGAGACGCTCATTTGCATTTCACGCTTCGACTGCGATTTTCCACAACTACCTGAGAGTACAATTCTGTCGTTTACAACAAATTTTCCTTGTTTCTGTGTGTAACTGTGTCATGCGCGCGCGCGACAATTTATACATAACTTATAAGCATAAAAATAAAAACGCGCTCCGGTAAGTTAAGGACACTGGTGGACCTAATTAAAAAATCAAACCACTTTATGTCTTTGTCATCGTCCTTTCTATGCAGTTACGAACTATATTCTAGTGAGTCCCGCCATCGTCTGTCCTGTGATGAAGTGATCTTTCTACCCAGGTCCATTATTAAGACATAATCCTTCCACGTTTTCATATTGTTCTGTATTCCGTCGTTCATATTATAAATATTTCAATCTCTCTTCATGTTTCCGCTTCTAGTACGGCCTAGTCTTGTCCACTCTTTCACCCAACTCAAAAAAAAAAATTCATTTCTCAGTCTATTGGGAAGGCCGTCGTGGCCGGACTGAACATTATTAAAATTGGAAACTGCCGGGCTGTTGGGTTGTGATCGATCGTTTACAACGTGATTTGTGGTTTTCTAAACGTTTCGGCCACTCACTGGAGGCCTTCTTCAGTAGAAACATGTTCAACAAAGGACGGCAGGCCAAACGCACTTGAAGTAGAGGTATAACCACGAGGTATTGCTCATATAATCCTTTGTTGAACGTTATTTTTATATTACTGTTACCGAGAGTAAAAATTCGAGTAGAGAAACGGTAATTCAGAGTTGGAAAAAATCAGAACCGAAACGCATTCAGTTATAAAAAGTTTACGAACAAACTATCCAGTGTTGTTTGACACAGACGTTCATTCGCGTCTAATTTTTGGATACTAGAATACTCAAATTTTTTAATACTCAATTTTTGTAATAATTGTGTATAATTTGTGTTTAAGGTATAACTTTTTTACTTTTCCGGTACCAACTAAGGGACACCAGAATCTTTTAAAATATAGGCTAATTACCTTTACTATGTTCAAGGAGAACAAGGAAAGTCCACTTTTTGTCAAAATGCAGGTCTACCTCTATTTACAAATTACGCTATACGCTATCAAAGTACTTGTGCTGCACTTCTTCTGCTTCTTCTTCTTCACCTCACGGAGTACGCACTTTGCCTGTTCTATCTTTGCCGCACATAGTACCAAGTTAATTTAGTAATTTAATTTTATTCTTTCACTTGCATATTAAAACAAAATTTCCACGCGAATTCGCATACGATTACCATTTGAAATGTTTTTCATGTTTCCCGAACTACAGACCTACTCAGGACTGACGCAAAGTCATAGCAAAGGAATTTGCATCAGATTATGTTTGAAATTAACCGAATACGCTAGTACTTAAACAATGAATGGTGTTATCAATTTTGTAATGCTATTGTTTTAAAATACATAAAAAGGATAAAAAATGTATCATCCCAGCGGCTAGTAATGTGTGGAACATAGCCAATAAGATGTTTGAACAGTTTGTCCTACCTCCAGGATCACCGACTAGTCGAAATATAAATCGGTGGTCGCGTCAACGGGCCAGCATTTGACCGATTAAAAAGTTTACAAAATTAAATAAGAAATATTCAGAATGATAGGTGGACATCGCGACTGTCGTTTTGGGAAATTTTTACAATTACCCCTATTTTAGTTGGAAACAGTTGACGGCAATTAGACTGTTTTATTCAATTCCAAAGAAAACAAATTTGTTTCCAGCGCCGCGCAGCCGGCCTTGGCTCGGCTGATTACATTACGGCGGACTCTTTACAGTGTCGGCACGTTATCTATTCCCAATTTGAAAAACGAGTACCGGTATGTATCGTAGTAGCAATCTAATAATGTTTCAGACATTACTGCGATTTACTTCGGGCAATGACTTCTTACAGTACGAGCTACCGAGTTCTTAATTTCCACTTTAGCTTATATTCTGCTTTCTGCTGTCTCCGTTTTCTCCCGTTTCTACTTCTACCTTCTTAACTACTCTCCTTTGCTTTGGTTTGTTTTTGTAGCTATTTTCATCTTTTCTATTTCTGTCTTTGTTTTTTTACATATTCTTACACTTTATTTTTTATTCTCCTGTTTGTACAGGCTTTTCCTTCAATCTCTTTCTTCTTTGTGTAACCTAAGTTGAATTTTTGTACGCCTATGTCTAGTAATCTCAGTATTTGCATATATTCTTTACCATTGCATATCATTCTTAGCCACCAACTATTGTAACTTTTGATCATTGTGGAACAATCTAGTAGGCCTAACTTACTATGCATCAAATTATTACTTGGTGAATCATAATGTTCTGCTATGTAAGCATCATCATGTAAGTTGTATAATTCCGTTTTCTTCATCGTCGTGACACATCCCCTTCCTTATACTTGTTCGTCCCGCAACAGCGACACCTGTTCCTAACACGAACTTCGTGACTTCAATTATACGTGTGTTGCTATCCACATGGCGATATTAATATCATACCACAGGTGCTCATAATAATGATTATTATCTGCGTGACTGCAGCCAACATAACCGCGTTCGACACAACAAAACTCGAGCTGCTGAATAAGCGATTTTCACGTTTGATATTATCAATGTGAGCAGTAAAAGCGCGTATATGAATCTTCGCCAATCACGGTTAAGGAATTCGTTCACGTCACCATAGTAACGCCCCGTAACTGTACTACTGTGTTGCCACGTTCTTACCCAGTTAACACGTCATCAGTTGTGTACCATGCAGCGCTCCGTAAATGTAAAGCGTGTAAAGTTGGCAACGTCGTAGCCAATCGTCATAGTAGTTTTGTGAACGGGTCGACTATATCACTGTTGTCACTGTTTTATAAGAATAACTACACTCATCATAATTTAATCAAAATTAAATTTTACGAAATTGTAGCTAGCTGTCTCTATTGTATTGTATCGAAGTGAGACTACAAAAATTTTAAACAGAATACTGATGAAGAAGAATAAATTCCTGAGACAGACGACACAGTCGAAAAACAAAAAATTTACAACGAATTAAATACGTACAGCCACAAAATGAAAACAAGTATAGACAAAATTAAATACGGTACGTAGGAACCATGGGTAACAAAGCTATCTAAAGGCAATATAATATAAAGCTCTTTAATACAAAACAAAGGGAAGAAGGAAGGAATGTGAGACCATAAATGGAAAGGGATTAGATACACAAAGAGAGAAGATGTAGTCTTTCATATGCAAACCCTAATCCAGATCTTGAGTAATTGCTTAATCCACGTACCAAAGATTTTGACGATGTCGTATTAAAATTTATCTTCTGCTCTCTTCCTTTTCCTCTTTCCATTAAGCCTGCGGCTCGTTGCCTCCATTCATATGTGCGGTAATAATGTGTCTTTTATCTTAATTTTGGACGTGCTAAGCTCCTTTTTTCACTTCCTTCCTGGCTGTAATCCTTTTGACGAATCTAGTACCGTCCTTACGATCGACATGATAATTCCAGTAAATATTTCCCACTCATTACCCAGTTTACAACCTTCAATAAAGCCTCTTCTGACGTAATCTTACGATTTCTGAGCTGTTTCCTTAAAATTGTTACTTCCGGTGATTGACTTACCTGTTAGTTTTTGTATTACTGCTGAAGCATACACATAGTAACTACTGGTTCATAACTGCCTTATGTATTCTAGTTTTAGCTTCGTTTCTCACGTATTCATTCCGCATACTACAACTCCTGCTCGCGATTATATGTGCAATATTCTCATGACGAATTTCTTCAACTTTAATTATGTTTTTACTATAAACCTCAACACTCAAATTTGATTATCTGATTGATACTGTTTCTAGTTTAATTCTTTTTAGTTATTCTGATGTTGCTACTGTGTGTGTGCGTGCGTGTGTGTTTTAACAGATATTTTTGTGTTACGTTTTCTTGTTATTTGTCTGAATTTATGGACTAGTTTTATCTGTTATTTTCAGAACGTGCTACAACCACTGTGTCACCTGCGTAACTTAATAAGTTTAATACTCTCTCACTCTCTGAATTCTAAGTTTTATTTCTTCTCTTAACTGTCTTGGAGTTCATCCACAACGAGGCTGAAAACAGTAGTGCAGAATGAATCTTATGCTTTCCTTAATTAGTAATTTTTTTAATATTAACATTGAGAATCGCTCCGGCAAAATAATTGTTTAATGGGTGGAGAAAGTTACTTGTTCCCAAACTTGTTTATCTTTATTTAGGGGGGGGTACCTCCACAAAAGTTTTAATTGGAGTGCTCAGGGTCTGGCTCAGAACGTGGACATTGCGGAAGGCAGAAGTAAAATGTTGAAAGCTTTCAAATTGTAGTGTTGGCGTCGAGTTCTCCGAGTATGATAGACCAGCAAAGCCACAAATATAGGGAAGACGAGTAGTTTCGTGGAAACAATAAAACGGAGCACTTTTATTGCACACTTGCTGCGGCATACTGTCTGGTGCAGCGTGATTATTAAGTGTGAGGAATTGCATCCAGTGGCAGCTCTCGAGCTCAGATCATGAATTAAAAGTAGAACTGGTTATAAAGAGCTGCCGTTATAAAGAGAAACATAACAGGTCAATAGAATATCATCTTGCTGTCCACTAACCTTATAATAGAGGCAGGAAGAGTTGAGGGGTAGAGAAGATAAACATTACAACTTGTACATAACTTTAGTCATTTTGATAATTCGTAAAAAAAAATATTAAAAATCTGTAAGTTTGTTTGTATTAAACAAAGTAGAATTTCAAAGCACTGCACTTCCTGTTTCTCGGCTATTTTATAAGTCGGTAAGTTTTCATAGTGTGCACTAAACGAACAATGGCTCCCACGTGGCGGCGGCGGATTATGGACTCTTACAAACTTTAATAACGCTTTTTATTCCTGCCGTAAAACTGGCAAAGTATGGTGACGACCTATTTACTTAATTTCTTTGCAAAAATAGTTGCGACAATTCCAGACCGTGTCTCGTAACACGAACTCCTCAATACGACAAACAAAATGCGGATGAAAATGAGAAAAAAGAATTTAATACCAACATACTTTTAGAGAAGTAATTTTATACTGCCTTGACACATATTTGAATATACACTGTTCACGAACACACACACACACACACACACACACACACACACACACATTAAAAATAAGGAGCTTCTACGAGACGAGATTATGTCTCGCATTCCACAGTTCTTACGCATTCTTTGAATACCGTCTTCAAAATACACTTTCCCTTACTTACAAATGCTGTTATTGTCAAACTCTCTGTCGGCCTGTCTATCTATCTGCCTTCTTTCTCTGTGTGTCTCTCCTCTCTCTGTCTTTCTGTCTGTTTGTCTTTCCATCTCCTCTTTCTCTCTCTATCTCCCCCTATCTCTCTCTAAATCACCTCATCTTACCGCATACGCTCCACAAGCATTCTTTCTAGTGCCCTCACTGTCTTCATTTATCTTCCTCCCCGGTGTATTTTAACCATGGCATAAGCGCGTAAATGTGCTTTGTCCCCGAGTTTTTCGTTTTTAGCAAAATGTCGCTCTACTTTAAATAGATAGATATTGACAACAGTAGGTATTAAATCCTTGTCATTAACGTAACAATGAATAACACACCGAAGCGCAAAGTGCAACTTATTTGTTGCAACAGTAAGAAAGAAATCGATACTTACACTTTTTATTTACGCTATCATAGAACGAAAATACTCGTATTACCACACACACACACACACACACACACACACACACACACACACACACACACACACACACACACACACACACACACACACACACACACACACACACACACACACACACACACACACACACACACACACACACACACACACCTAAAGCGCCCAGAAAAGTCAACGAATTAAATAATTACAATAGTTTGTAACACAAATATACAATTGAACACTTTTCAATTTTGCTAATAACATTCGAATAGCATGACTGAATAAAGACGCAGTTCTCCTCATAAACTCAACTACTCGGATTCGGATCACTGGTATTCGCCGTCGAACTCAAAAATTCAATTGGGTGATGCCCGCTGATACAGTCGTTTGCCAACTACGGTTTTTTTACGTCAGCCAATTGCGTTTTCTTACATGATCAGATTATTTAACTTAGAATAGAATGAACAAAGATGAAGAAAGAATATGTATATATAACAAAAGGGGGAAACAGACAGAAGGAGAAACAAGAAAGAGAGAGAGAGGGGGGGGGGAGAGATAGAGAGAGAGAGAGAGAGAGAGAGAGAGAGAGAGAGAGAGAGAGAGAGAGAGAGAGAGAGAGAGAGAGAGAGAGAGAGAGACAGACAGACAGACAGACAGACAGAAATCATATTGAACTTTTTTGGAAAATTATGTCATCAGACTGATATCTATATTAACGGCAACTTAATCACCCTAACTAACTGCATACAATGTATATTCAAAACGTTCGTACCATTTTTGCTTATTTGTCAGATTAAGCCTTGATTCATTTATATTCCGCCCTTTAAAGTAGTCTGAGTCGGATAAACACAATTTTCAGTCTTCATAGCATGTCTTGAATGCACGTTATGATATAACATTGAGCTCACTCATAGAATTTTGTTTTATAACCTAAGCAGTCGCGAAACGTTGTTCTTTTTTAGTACTTTCCATTAGAGGGAAGAGTAAAGACACATTGAGACATGTCTGCCGAATACCGCGGTTGCGATGTGATTACAATGACCTTTTATATTCTTTACTAAAATTTAGCAAAATGGCTAAATTCATTAGTAAAATAGCTTTACTAAAAATTCTTTAGCAAGCAAAGACGTGCATCCATGTGCATTATCAGTGCAGTTTCCATAAACTCTCCTTCCAAAAATCTGGCCGCCTTCAACGAATAGCTTCACACAATTGGCGTAAAATGACAGAATATTATTCTTTATTTTTCTTGAACTAGTGACGGACAATTCATGGAACAAACAAGCACAATTCTCATCTGAAAATTACGATTTTCAACTCATTTTTGACAGTCTTTGGAGGTTTTTACCATTTTATAAACCGCTAAGTCATGCACTCCAGATTTGCCAGGAAGCTTCAGCAACACATTCACCCCTACAGAGCAGTTAATCTCATTCTTTACACAAAATTTAATGTATGTTAAACGCTGATGTGTAGAATATAAAAAAACACCTAACACAATAACTCAATTAGCTGTCAAATTTAAACTATGCATCTAATAGAGTTAAAATTTTATACGATTATCACTAAGATGTGCAACATCACCTAAAACGTTAATGGGAAACTAGAACGTGGGAAATTCAAAAGTTACCCGAGCTTTTTGATCAAACGTTGTATGGCTAATTTACTACAGATTCAAGACAGAACATCATCAACTATATTTATTAGATTGCTTACCCTGTCCTATAGGTCAGGCGACACAGTACATGGTCACTCTATCTCTTCCGTCTGCATTCTGGGGCACAATAGTTTGTGTGTGTCCGGATGTTGCCTGGCAGTGACAGCCTGGGTGTTACCCATGTTGCAACATAGGACTTGTGTCTGTGGCATTACTCATGAACAGGGTTTGCTAATAACCCGTCGGACGACTCCAGACGGTGATTTTGTGAGTTACTCACTAGTCCTTACTGGGCTGGTGGATAATTGTGAAATAAGGTAGCCAGAGAAAACTGAAAATTATCAGTGCGCAGACATGTCCTAAAGGTGGTCGCTTTACAGTGTGAAAACTGAAATTGATGCACTCCAGTTGTCGACCTGCCTAGGTAAAACCTGCCAACGGTCTTGACAGCGAATGGGGAACTAATTCTCAACGCTGAAGGTGAGGGGCAGAAGAGCCTACATGAAAAACCCGGAATAAAAATCCTGCATACTTGGATGTAGTAATATGGCAGCACACTAAATATATACCCAGCGATGGATTAGTAATTTATTGTGGAGATTTCTTTCAGGAACAACTAATAAATTGAAAGGAAAAATCCCACGTGATGACTAATAAAGGAATTCTTTTATTAACTGTATCAGGTGGTTATAGATGGTTATGTGTTAGGATTTTTGAACTGAGGGAGACAAACAGGGGACTCTGACGGATGTAGAATATGGCCAACCGTTAACTTTCGCATTGCCGTTTTAAAGAAAAAAAGTGACGTCAAGAAAGAAAAGAGGAAATCTGACAATTACTTGTTGATTTCTGACGTAACGAGTCAGTACCCATGTAACTACTGTATTACAACTAATTACGTATATCCGTTAGCCGTTGACCGTCATGATAGCGACTTCCGCGGTCGACTGGCACTAAACACGCGTGGGCGGCAATTAACACTTACAATAGAGTCTGACACGGAATCAGGAAGCGGTTGTGTTGTTACAAATTATACTAACGGAATTACAGTGCAGCTTGCGCTCTTCTTCCTCTTGTTCTTCTTCTTAGTATTTACTAGGCCTATTACTATTACCACCACAACAACAACAACAACAACAACAACAACAACAACAACTACTACTACTACTACTACTACTACTACTACTACTACTACTACTACAACTACTACTACTGCAACTACTACTACTACTACTGCTGCTGCTGCTGCTGCTGCTGCTGCTGCTGCTGCTGCTACTACTACTACTACTACTACTACTACTACTACTACTACTACTACTACTACTACAATTATTATTATTATTATTATTATTATTCACACCACGTATAAGTGTTGTGACATGTTCCTGTCTTTACTTTCAATCCATCTCTTATGAATTTCCACATAGTTTAAAAGTCGCTTAAGGGACCTTGCTTTTTCCATTTCATTAATGTGGTCATGGTCTCATCACCAGAAACACCACTACTACTGCCATCAGCATGATCATCATCATCAGCATCACCAGCATCACCTCTGCTACCAGGGCTGCAACTATAAGACTTTGTCTTTAGAGATTGCTGTTCTAATACCTTATAATTGGTTAATATTTGTTATCATATGGGATACTTTCCAGTAAAAAATATTGTTCTTTTTGTCAGTAGAATCGAACAGCATTGGATATTTAAATAGTCAGTAATTATTTAAATCAAACAGCATGCTAACTATTAATCAACATCTCGTGTTGTGTAAAACAACCATTTCATTTATAAACTACAAAAATGTTAATAACACTGTTACGACTGCCGCACGGGTCGTCGTGTTGTACAGTGGAAACGGAATGACTGACACCAGATGAAGTCGTTACTTACAACTCTTAATAACAGTTAAAAACAAACAAAGTCACTCAGATACAATTCTTCAAGTTAATTAATTCAAACAATAAAGAAGAATTCCAACCCTGTACTATCGCGCAGATCAAATGCCGCTATAATAGTCGACAAACGTCTGGAAAGCGAGTCTGGAGCAACTCAAGCGATACGGAGTAACGTGAAATGTCACGTAACCATTATTGTTATCTGTCATCTCAACGAAGAAATATTTAAATGTTAACAAAATTATGATAATTTAATTATCCACTATAACTACTTAGTTATATTTCTTGTAACCGTTGTGTACTGTACATTATCCTTGAGTTTACTCTTACTGACTGAAATATTACATCAATACAGGGCAAAGAATGTGTCATGTTTTGTAGAATGCAGGTAGAACGATGAACCAAATACTAACTGTTAGAAGAGACACTTGAATAACCTTGGTTAGGGAAAATGGAAAAAGAAGCCTAAGCGAACTGTTAATCCGGGCATTAAAAAGATTAGTCAACCAGAGATAGAAAACTAACTTCATTAGTAATAAAGAAACGGAAAGTGGTAAAGGTGTGAATGAGGGACCGCGATTCGCAGACGGGCGTGACCATATTCCGAAATCGTCATGTATTGTTTGTGTCAGGTATTATTTTTCCTGATATTCTCTTATGCATCAGAATATGACATCTTCAATAGTAACTCAATTATTCCTACTTATTTTTAGATTTTTGAAGGTACCATCATTTTCTAAACATTGTCATGTCAAGTACTCAACCACGGACATACGCAAAGATGTTTCGAATCAGAGGTAGGTATGGTAACAATAATCAAGTTTGTGCTGAATACAGCAATTGACAAACTGAGACTTAAGGCGGAATACTAAATAGGGCGCTAACAAGCCGGAGAGATCTAATCACCCGCCCGTCTGCAACTCCACCTGACGCTAGCTATACAGTCCAAGCCAGAAATGGTATTATACTAACGCACAAACGTGAAATATGTGTAAAAACCTGTTCAAAATTCTATACGGCTACAAACAAAAAAAAACTTTTAACTTACAATTACCTGCAAACTGCTATTTATGCTAAACCCGGACATTTTAAAGTCAATTTTTAAATACAATGTAATTTACGATTTTTAAAAACAAGAATCAAACATAATCCTTATACCTGCAAAATAAATAGTTATTACAATTTTCTATGTAAGTAACTCGACGTTTCTTGCAGTAATTATATAATTTGTGATGCTATTCAATTTGTTTCTTCTGCAAGTAGTATAATTTCGTATATTCTTTTTAACACCTGACGCACGTTTCACTGAAAAATATCAGTATCATCATAAGCTTGTAAGTAAATTAATAACAATCGAAATAATTCTATTAATATGAATTATACTACTTGCAGAAGAAACAATTTGAATAACATCACAAATTATTAAAATTTATAATTTTTTTAATCATACAGACAGCAACTTAGTACAAGAAGAAAAATGTAAATTATCAATAATATTATCACGTACACTTAAAGTATCATGTAACACCTGTAACGTGGCACAAATATTAAAATTAAACCCCGTTAAGGCGCGGTAGCCTGTAACATTATTTCTATCCTTCAAAATACTAACACAGTTATCAGTTTACGACAATAATAAATAGAAATATTGAATTTCCGCCGTAACAATTCGCCTCCTCATCATTATTACAAACGTTTGCTTCGTTTTGCGAATCCAAGAAATACCAACGTCAGCGTGGAACTGTCGGCCGGTGTTGGAGCCGTGACCGATTAACGTAACAAATGTTGGCAAAAAAAGGCGTTTCATTTGCGTCCACCGTAATGGCAACAATTACTCAGTATTATTTTGCACGCGCGGCCTTGGCAATAACGACTACTATTTTTAATTTCACCTAAACCGTTTTCTGACGCTACAAACTACATTTACATGTTCCGCAGTTGTACGCGTTAAATGACGTAATCCGCTTTAGTGCTAGTACGATAAAATCCGTGTGTTTGGATTCCGGACGAACTGAGTTTCTTTTAATTCGTGTGACAAATGTAATAATCTTATTATTATGTGTGTCATTGTTGTTTATTCTTACGTAGATATAGTTCTTTAAGGTAGCTGAATCAATTTTGACGCTAGATATTAAAGTACTAGTCACATTTATTTAACGCTTTTGTCGTAAATCACAAGTAATACTACAATTTTCTATCATAATGATATGTGTCTATATAATTACATAAAACTGTACAATGGAAGCTGTGTTACGATATATTGCAATTATTATAAGATAATATGATTTCACAAGTGATAATGTAGTCCTAACTACATTCAGATATTATCTAAATATAACGAGTCCCACACAAATAGAAACATTTTGAAAGAAGAAAAATAAAAAAAACAGTCTAGACAAACGTATTGCTAACTGAACGGATTTTGTGGTCAGCTATTTTGTTGTTGTTGTTGTTGTTGTTGTTGTTGTTGTTGTTGTTCTCCTCCTCCTCCTCCTCCTCCTCCTCCTCCTCCTCCTCCTCCTACCCATATTCTTCTTCTTCCTCTTCCTATTCTTCACATCAACCTGTTCCATATCCAGCCCTGCCCACTTCTTCCGGTCCTATCTACATCTGTTCTTCCCTGGGATCTATAACTTGCTATCAATTTCGTACTGTATATAGGACCACCTCGGCCCGTATATCTTCATTCTTAATTTGATCGCGGAAGGAACACCACTTGTTAACTGAGAAAAAATTGTAGCAAGAGGTATACTATAGCTAGCTGCACCCGATGTGACAAGCACGCGTTTGCTGATAAAGTACAATGCGACAGAACTGCATTGTAACGACTGCTTTGTTATTAAGTGCCAGTTAAAACGGCCCCCACTACAGGTAGGCCTATGTGAATTAATCAGGAGTATGTTTATGTAGTGTACGTTTCGCGTTAAAAATCGCTGGTGGATTATTCAGAGTTGGCTATAGTAACGTCAACTATGTTGAGTGTTGACTGTGTAACGCAATAACTGATCAGATAACAATGTTGTAATGAGTAATTAACTGAAAACTGATGGCTAACCCTGGTCCCGGACAATCGAGAATTGGCTCCATTTCAGTGGCTCCGTTCGACATGAAAAAGCAGAATTCAATTTTAACGAATCTTTCACCTTGTTTCATTTTAACCCTGTCTCGTGTCTGCAGTGTTCCTGGTCACTGAGTCGCCGTATGGTCATCCAGCTAGTTTTGAATTCATGCAAATATGACGCTTGACTTTAGAAATCTAATCGCGTTGCTTTAACTACTATATTTCACCGATGCGTCGTATCTCGTCATTGTTGTATATAATAGTATTGTTGACTGAAAAAATTAGTCTACCTAATATGAAGGTCACGAAGAGAAGTTCTCTCATCAATACTTGGCGGTTTTTATGACTTTTTAAGTTTTATTTAATTTACAGTTTATCATATATTTGGGATGAACAAGTATGCTAATTGCGTGTGCTTTGAAACTGCATTAACATTTTTAACGTTTCGAATATTCGGTTTATAATTACGTGTAGCTTAGTGTCTGACAAATACTTTTATCGCACAGTGTACAGAGGAAAGACTGTAAGACAAGGCGGAAACAAAAACCAGACAATCGGCAAGAATAAAGACAAATGAACATCTGCGTACCGCCTATTGCCGGCTCGCGAATTGAGACATATACCACTTCTGTTGGGTTCAATAACTTCTGCAGGACGCGCACGCTACGTGCGACCTTTAAAAGTTACTCTAAATTGTCAGTGTTGTCGATCAGTTGATATATATTTCTGAGAAATCTACAATTTAATAAAATGTACTGTACGCTAAAACACAGTGTTGGGTTTATATATAAGCGGTAATCGTTTCAAAAGGAGGGTGTCAGTTCTGTAAACGTCGTGTTTATATTAGAAACTTCTGAAATATAGAAACAGATCATTACACCTAATATACGTTTATTTATAAAATTGCCTAGTAGTTTAATTCATTGAGTGTCTGAAGCTTTTAACGACAACACTTTCTGCGTTACAAACACGTTTTGCTGATATTAAACTATTGTTAACGCAAAACGTTTCACTAGTTGTATGATGTGGGATTATCAGTGGTAAATCTATGTCTGCCACATATTATTTATACATTCCCTCGGTAGGAAGGCTCATTTTACAATATACTCATTTAGTAGTGTACGCTTACGAAGACATTTCCGAAAAGGAATCCTCCTCAGCAATGAGCAATTCATTACTTTTTGTTTGTTTGTTACAACATTCAATCGTAGTAGAGTCCGTCATTCTTAAGTATTGTAGCGCTATCCATAACCGTAATAAACGTATTTTATTTTGAATTGCAGTTAATGTGTCTACTTCTACGTATTAGGTAAAAAAATAAACATTTTCTTGTTGTAAATTTTTCTAAAAACGTCATAGGTTACATCAGTTTACAAAGTGTGTATTATGTAAAAGAGCAAAAGAATCATATTGAACTGAACATTTTTAAATCTGTAAGTACTATAAATATAGGACATAGATGATTATGAAATGTAGGAAGATTAGGAAATACAATACTTCAAATTGTGTGCTACATTTCAGGCTAAAATATTAAGTTGGACGGCAAGAAAATGGGACAGATCATTTTGCTATAGGAGACAGCTCAGACAGAATAATGAAGATTTATCTAACATTTAAATTTCTTCTTTCTTTTAATTGAATTATATCTTGTTCATTATTGTTATTAAATGTTTAACGATTAAGTGTGGTTCCAGTAAACTGGAAAAAAAATTTTAACGTGGTTCTGCATGTTGACTAGACACAATTGTAAAATGTTTCATTCAGGATAATTGCTGTCGTCTTTTGGCTTGTCACAATAACTCGTCTACAATTTTCTTCAAGCGACAGTAAATCTTGTTGAAAAGTCTATACAAATGTTTAAAAATTGTGTTTAGCCAGTTGAGAGAACCACACCGAAGCTTTACCATTTATTAATACACAGTCACTACTAAACTATCGGTCTGTCTCTGACTCTTTGTTTCTCTGTCTGTCTGTCTGTCTGTCTGTCTCTCTCTCTCTCTCTCTCTCTCTCTCTCTCTCTCTCTCTCTCTCTCTCTCTCTTTAGCAGACCTTAGGCTCTAGTATGGTAGTATCTTGCCATTCTTCTCGTTTCTCTGCTTTATGGTTTGTAAGTTCATATGGTCTATAACCTGTCTCATGTAGTCTAAACGGGGTCTTCCTCTTTAACTATTCAATTCTGTTTTACCTTCAGTTGCTCTCTTCACTAACCCAGTGAGTTACAGCATCCTCTCTATTAACTTATCTCTAGTATATTTTAAGTTTCCTAGGAGGTTTCTGTCCTCCCGAGCACTCATTGTCTTCTCTCTACACCGTGTTTTGGCCATTATTCTGTAGCACTGAGTCTCAATGTTTAACGTATTTTCTCCTCTTCTTCTCTTACTGGCAATGATTCGCTCCGTACAGAACAGCACTTCACTCCACACTACTAAATTAAAGATTCATTAATGTCACTTATATATATTATTTTTTTTTTCAAATGAAGCAGATTCTCAAGAGAGAGAATGGTATTAAAGATGGAGCTCGGGGAGTTTAGGCCCAAGGGTGTATTTGAGACTATGCTCCGTGGCAAGAAGGAATGGGGCCGCATTTCTACATTTATTCGATGGAACCTACTAAGAAAGAAAAGACACGAATCCGAAAAGATTATAAGAGATTAGAAGGAGTCCGATAAGAGCGCAGGAGGCTTCGTCCTGAAGTAATACGCTAAGTGGATGGATATGAATGCCTGAATTAGAGGTGGGTTTTTTAATGACGGGAATCCCCTACACCAGGGTTTTATTTTCTATGACGGCACATAATGCATTTTCCCTTCTTAGAAAAAGTTATTATTCTTGTTATTAATCACTACCGATGCTTGTATTTAACTTTGAATATTTACTCTTATGAAAACTTTCAAAGGACATTCGTTATTCATTTGGAATGTAGTTTGACTATTTTGTTACATTTTGTTTGAATATTTCAGACTTCAGAGTGAACCTTTTGTTTAATCATACCAAACAAAATTACTCCGGACGCGTTGGGCTAGTATCCAGTGTATTTAGGTGAGACGGTTTAGATCTACAAGAGGTTGCAGGAAGCGGAACGGGAAATTAAATACGATTTTATAATTGGGTTATTAAGGGTGGTGACTGTTTGCATTGTGTGTTTTGATCCAAGTTCAGGAGGAAACACATGCTACCGTGACAAAGTACACATAACTGCCGACCAATTAACGTGACGCAAACAAAAAGAAAGTCTTGATCTCAGTAATGTTGTCTTCATTTCTTCGTTCGTCGCCCTGCCATCTCTGTTCCTTATTATTCAAGAGTTTATAAATAAATACGAAGCGAGTAAAAAAAAGTAACAGGTGTTTCTAATTAAAGGCAAGAATAAAACGTGGGAATGCTTACATTTGGCAGATTGTAAATCCAGCTGGTCGTCTGCTGCCTGTTTTGTCAAGCGTCTCTTTGACACTGTTATAGAAATCGAAGAATGCATTACATTCCATGGAGCACTGTCGTCGGCTGCTTAATGTTTAATAGATTCTTGTCTAATGTAGTTGCAATTTTTCTTTTATTTTGATATTTGCCTACGACGTGTGACGAAATCACATGTGGACAGTATATCATTGGACAATTACATAATACATTTTTTAATTGAATTGAATTGATATTAGATTCTGTCTAATATAGGTAATAACTATTGTCATAATACAAAGGCGTGTACAGGGCGATTCAGAGAAGTATTATATAGGCCTACGCGTAGGTACAAATTATGAGTGACACATTGTTTTATAGTGTCCGGTCACATATTAATTAATTTGCTCATTAAACATTCAGTTTTATATATTTTGATCTACACATTACTACACACAGCTAAATAAAACTCCTTGGCGAGGTTGTTATGGTAGGTTTCCAGCCTGTGACTATAAGTGGCGCAAACTGCCTTTTATCTTCTATGACTTCAGTCATTTTTGAACCTCGTTCGATTAATCTGATGGGCACCCACTTTGGGCCATTTGTTACTGCTCCTAGTAGGCTTACTTTATTTTGTAAGTTCTGGAGTATTCTGCAAGTTAGAATTACTGGCGGTTTCCCGCATCTGTATCCTATAAACAGATTTTGATGGCTTTGTAGAACAACAGCTTGTTTTCAATATTACCTGGGGTTTCATGCCAACAAAAGAGTAGAGTTTTTTGTAATTAGAGACCGATCTGCTTTCTCTTCACGAAGATATGTGTTTGCCATGTAAGGTTTTGGTCGATCCATGTGCAGACCCGGGTTACCTACTGCCGCTAAAGTAAGTAGGCGGAGAGTCTCGTTTTTTTATCTCACGTGAGATAAATTGCTGGCGTTGGCTTCAATTTTCCGAAATTTGTTTCTAACAAGAGGTCTATAGCTTTCCAATGTCACTAATAATAAACAAGTAATAAAATAAACATCTGCTCAACAGTGCGTTAAGGACCAAGGAATACCGCGCGGCTTTTGTGTTTAGTGTGGCGGTTGCATGGAACCATTACAACGCGTCGTCAGCCACTAGTTGCGGTATTCTCAGCCAGGAAGCGCCACCGTTATTTCAGGTGGCTACTCAGTTTTGCCTCACGCGACGCTGTGCACGTCGTACGCAGCCTCCGCCGCAAATTGATCCCGGGACTACGAGCATATCAATCGCCCGCGCTAACCCTAGACCACCTGGAGGCTCTATTAAATGTCACTGCAAATCGAATAATGGAGTCTTCAGGCATGCGTGGACAGCTAGTTTTGACCTGTCTATTACAGGGCGACCTTGAGCGAAAGCTACAGCACATGTTCTCGTGCACTTTTTTGACGTACTCACGTTTTGTTGAAGAAAATGTCTGTTGCGTTCATACGGACAAATGGTTACATACAACTAATGTACAATTTCTGTGCATTTATACAAACATTTTACCAAATTTCTATTAAAAATAATGTGTTGTTACTACATAAGCAGTACCCTACACCCGGGTAGTAGCCTACGTGAAGCTAACTAGTATCGAGTAATAAATGTTCGAGAATCATCTGACAAAAGCTTGCAAGTATTTGTAGCTGCCGATTGTTCTCAAGGCATACTGAGGGTTTTCGTCAACATAAAAAGTAATGAGTGAATTTCTGGTCGCATATGCTGATACCTCGCGGCAAACGTTATCAGTTTCAATTAGACAAATTATATCTCTGGTTACGGCGGATTGTGAACGACACAGCTTTGCATGCGGTTATATTCTACAAAATAAAATCGATATGTAGCGCATTACTGCATATTTTTCATTAATAATGAATTTGTCTTAGTGATTATATTTACAAACAGAAATTAAACTGTTGCACGACATTATATAGGTAATTCCTATTTGGCGCTTTCGAACCTTTCACCTGATCATCAGATCGGAAATTCGGAAAATCAAGTCGGCATTCAGATTTCCCATCTGAGATGAGCTGAAAGACTAGAGCGCTAATCGGTAAATATAATGTTGTGCAACAGTTTAACTTCTGTTTGTTTATTGTATTGAGTATTCAATATTTGTGTAACCAGAGAAATGTTACAGTATAAACACCTTTGTTGTAGAGAAGTGTTGATAAAAACTATAAGTATCGATTTCTCTGGGATTCAATCATTTAATCCTGTGTGTTAAGACCACAATCCACGAAATCACCAAAAAAGCGCATACGAACTAAATCAAAAAAAAAAAATACAAAAAAATACAAAACTAAATCGTCATAAAAATAAAGGTTAACCAAAATAAACTAAAATTAATAAACACCACGTAAGAATAAACATTTTCATAGAAAGCATACGATGCAAAGACATATTTTGTACCCTGTGAACATTAATATGACACAATAACAATATCGTAATAAAACACAATATCTAAAACATTTTTGAACATATGTTACTGGCCTGTCTGCCTCAGTACTTCAGACACTTACGGCAGCTCTGCTTTAGCGTCTTTTATTAAAGCTGTGTCAGTATATTATATGTTAATGCAGTTTTTAGAAACATTCTGTAATGCTTTATTAAAATGTTAAGTGTTCCATTTCTAACATCCCTTTCTATATGGACTGGTCTGTTCTATCGTACATTTACCTGTTGCCGTATTATAAATACGTGGACTTTATTGCTAGTAGTTGTATATTATGTGGTCTTTATATTTGTTGCCCAGTAAATATACATTATTTCTGTGTGTTACAGGTGGACACATATTGAAGCCGCTGTGGATGATGCGTAAGTTTACATTCATTTTCATAGTAACGTAATTAGTGATTCCATTTCGCTCACCTTTAGTTGAAGTCGGATGTATACAAAGAAAATGATTCTGATTGTTGCAAGTTGATAATGCGAATAACATTAGCGGGGCGGCAATAAGACACGCATTGTAGGCTAACACGTAAACAGAATAGTGAATTCTGTTATATCACAAACATATAAGAAACACATACACACACACATACGAGCTCCGACCGAAAAGTATCAGACCATTTTGAATAGTACGGAAACCGGTTGCGCAACTGCTTTGTAACTTGGGAGCCACTCTGAGGTGACCCCTTGACTCATGATGCTTGAGTAGTCTAATATGCTTAAGAATTTCCACGTATGCATCAATAGATCTAGTCTGATCGAGTTTCAAGGCAGTCGTACAACTGGTTCCCATAGTATTCAAAATGGTCGGATACTTTTCGGGAAGACCTCGTATTTGACTAGTCACTCAGAATTACAAAAAAGACACAATAAGTTACCGATGTGGTTGTAGTGTTATTAAAGCTCTTATTTTTATTTTATTTTTGTTTGTATTAATGACGAATGTTTATAGATACGAAACAAGGTCCTCGACTCGCAACGACGGAAAATTAATTGAAAACCAGTTTGGCAACACGACACGTAGTATAGTATGTCTGTTAGTGTGTGAGAGTTAATGAGCGAATGAAAGAGAATATTGGATTTGTATCAAATGTAAAAGCTGACGGCGGTGACCATATCATTTTTACTCACTGCACGATCCTTCGGGAAGCACTCGTAGCCAAAAAAATATCACCAGATTTAAATGCTGTGTTTTGAGATGCTAACAAAATAATTAATTTCATAAAAAGCCGAGCCCTTAACAGCCGTCTACTTTCAAACCTTTGCAAAGATATGAATTCCGATTACCAAACCCAATTGCTACATGCAGAAGTACGGTGGCCCTCAAGAGGACGACGTTTGTACAGATTACTACAGTTGAAAGATGAAGTTGTTACATTTTTAACTGAGCAGAAATCCGATTTTGTTGATTTTTTCACAGTGAATTATGGCTTTTAAAACTGTATTGTTTATCAGAGTTTTTGAAAAATTGAATGATTTAAACATATCATTTCAAGGAAATAGTTGCAACATATTTACGTTAAAATGTTAAATTCAAAGTTTTGCTAAAAGTGAACATATGAAAAAATAGAGTAGAAAATAGATCTTTAGAAATGTTTGCAGCTATAGATGGTTTCATAATTGAAAATAACCTTTCCAAAGTGTTAATTTTAATAGTTATAAATTAATCATTTGAAATGTCTGGAGATACAATTTCAAAAATACTTTCCTTCAAGTTTTGATGTAGAAAAAGAAATTGGGTCCATAATCCTTACTCAATTGAATTTATTAATGTCAGTCATTTACCATTAACCGCTCAAGAAGAATTAGCCAATTTATGGAGCGACACAGGTTTAAAACTAGTGTTTTCCAAAAAATCGTTAAATGAATTTTGGTTCAGGATTACGACAGAATTTCGAACAATTTCTGGAATGGCCCTAAATATACTTCTACCATTTTGTACTACAGTATGTATTTATGCAAAGCGGCGTCTCAGCATTAACGTTTATAAAATCAAAAAAACTCGGTCAAGTTTTGGAAGTTTCCACTGTTTCCATATCCGACTTCTGATGCTTTACGACAGTGTTGGACGGTGAAAACAGAATAACAGACACCAATGAAGTCACTAATTAGAAACTTTAATTAGACACAAACAACAGTTAGAAATCAACAAAGGCAATATTACGCAATAATTCAAGTTAAATTTTTTTAAAATAAATATCATTATATTACACATTAGCACTTAGTAAAACAATAATCATATCTCAATAAACCGCAACAATCACAGCGAACCGCGCTGACAACTGTACTTTCCATGACCGCCGCTGGATGCGTATGTGTATACCCTGGTGAGAGTCCAGAAATATCTGTAGTTTCCGGCTGATGTGTAGAGCAATATGTGTATTACGGGCGTTCTAGGATCCGCTAGAACTGTGTCAATGTCTGCCCTTGAACGCAGCGCGTCGACAGGTGCTGTCTGGAACAGCTTCGATGGTTGACATGTGATAAGTGCGCACGTATATTGTAGCGTGACAGATAAACACATAATAATGAATGGCATTGATCATTAGAATAATATAAGATTATAACATTAAATCCGAAGAAAGCATTAAAATAATATAAAGAATTAACTCAGAGCAACTGTGCAGAACAATCATGGATATTAAAAGTATAATTTCGTATAAAAGCAAGGTTACTAGTGATAAATCATCAAAACCAGTCTAATAACCCAAGGTTTTAAAATATAACCCAGGAAGGTAAGGAGTATATAAAGAAGCAACCCAGAGTATTACTAAACCCACAACGAGGATAAATAAATGAAAAAGAAACCCTGAACAAGGCAAGATCCACCATAAAAGGTGATGTATTTCAAGAAACCAGAAGAAGATGAAGTAACCCCAAGAAACCCGATGGCATCCAGAAGAAGATGAAGAACATACAATTCAAAGAAGCCAGAAGAAAAGAAGACATCATTGAAGAAAGAAGAAGAAGACAGCATCAGAAGAAGAAGGAATGCTCTTATAAAAAAACACCCATATCCCCATATCCCAAAATAAATAAAAACCACAATAATAAAAAGTATAACGAAGTATTCATGAAAAGAAACCATATGTACAATAAAATTAAGAATAAAAGTGTATAGAGTAAGAGTTGCCAGTGGACCAAGGTGAAACAATAATATAATACCCAAAGAACAAATCTTCATTGTAACCCACAAACCAATTTCTTGATGTTAATAAGCCTAAACAACCATTTAGAAATAGCATCAAAAAGTGTAAAGTGAACCAGTGCTAGTTTGTGTATTGTAAAAAATAAACCTTATGTTTCAACCTTGGCATCCACAAACTGTGTAAATAATGAAAAATACAACTTTGAGTGACTTATGATTTGTACAAGGTGAATGTGATACATGTAATAATATCAAGCTGTCAATCTGTTTGAAATGACATTTCTGTAAAAAATGAATAAAAACAGATTTAAACACAAAGTGACAGGGTACAATCACCCTAAACCATATTAAAAACAGTTAAAACTGCATAATTAAATTTAATATAAGAAATAGAATAAGAATGTAGAAAATAAGGTTTTGTGTATATAAAATAGGATATTTTAAAAATGTATTAGTAATAAGAACCTTTTAATAAGTTTGGAACCACTAACATCCCATTGTAAAAACGTTTATTACTTGTATTGATAGTAATAATTAAATAAGATGTTAGATGGGAAAAAACATGCTTTGTAAATAATATTTCTGTTTTAGTATTAAGTTTTAATTATAAAAAAAATGTCTAATTAGTTGAAGACAACCATTATTTGAAAATATTTCTTATCTGTTTATAGTACTGAAACAGATACTAATTGTTGTTATGTTTAATAGAAAAAATGTTTAATTTATATTACAATGTTAAAAAGTCAGAGAGGGTATAACACAGTATGTATTGTTTATATAAAAATTTGTATGAAAAACTTGTTAAGAATCTAGGCAAAATGATGAAAACTAAACCTCATCAAAACTGAGAAACTAAGTACTTAAATACATTTAAACTGAAGGGATTTAGATAACATAAACCAGAAATGAAGCCATATAATTAGAAATATAACTTAGAAAGATTTTGTAAAATTATAGCCAGGATTATAAATAAAAATGGAAATGACAGAACTCAAAAATTTGGAGAGGGGAGTCATATATTCCAACATAATATTTTAAAACTTAACCAATTCAAATAATTGCAAGAAATTAAGGGAATATAAACCCTTTATTACAATATGAGATTAATAATCATAAATATGACTTAAAAATGGCAAAATTTGCATAATGACAGGAAGCTGATTTTGAAAATTTACAAGATACAAAATGAAAGTAAAATTACCAATTTTAGATAAAAAACATAATAAAACGGCATTATTCGATATCAAAATACGCCGAATGAACTGAAGGATAAAATTAAGTAACAACTAGCTAATAAATTTGAATAATAACCAAAATTTAAGCAGTTATATAATGTAACTTTAATAAATGCACAGGATGCTAAATAAAATTCGAACAATGAAAGGAATAATATTGCTTTGGCTAAGATTTTAGTCGAAAGTGAAGGAAGTATAGAGTTGATTATTGAACGTTGTACGGGACACTTGACACGAGTAATTAATACGAGTTAACCTAATTTCTAGTACCGTAATGGCGAATCAGTGTATGATACAAATTTGAAAATCGCGAGTGGCAACAAAAAACATTTCACAACATCGACACAGTGACATAAACACTTACAAGAGACTAAATAACATTGTATAGCACGAAACTACAGTTAAATAACATTATTAAACACCATAAAACAGTATATATCATAACCATCAAATAGTGCCTGATCGACAAAAAGTGAACTGACTTATAAATACACCACTATTCAAAATACAACACAGAATCTTAACCATAGACACTACACCAACATCAGAAGGAAGATTTGCTGACACCAGGACGTGAATTCGGCAAGAAAATATCTTTATTGGAACGCCAAATCTACGAAGGGACGTTTGACGACCTCGACGGCGGCAATTTGCTTTTTCGTCACCACTCAACTGAACACGGCCATCTAGTTTGTCAGCGACACGGTTCGCAATCAATTTATTTATTTTGATCTTTTCAATTGAATATATGTACTTTAGTATTAAGCATTATTATTGTAACGTTATACTTTTTTAACATTTGCCCGATTTCTCTGACTTTTCCAATGAATAGCTGTTAAAAGAACCTGATTGTATTTTATATAAAAAACTTGTAACATTCGATACCCTGAGAGTCGATTTTAAAATCGACAAGAGTCTTTATAACCAATTGTCCAATAAATAATTTATACTTTTCATCTCAAAACAGTTCTTTCTTTACTAAACCTAGCAATTAAAACAACATACTACAAGAATTTCACCACATCAGAAGGAAGATAACCTCCAAAACTGAAAGTAAACAAAGATCGATTGTATCTGGAGACAATCTTATAAGTGGTTGGAGTTTATTGAAAAATACAGAAAAGCTAATAAAATTTTCTAGACAAGTGAGACACGTTTCGGAACTTCACGAAACGCAATTAATTAATTGTTTTTAATTAATTAATCAATAAAAAGAAATTTTTTTTTTAAACAAACAATTTTTATTTCTTTCACAACCAACATATTTAAAATATTTTTGTAACACTACACCAATACTTAAACACCAGATATAAAGTTATTTTACAATATATATGTATATATGTATTCAAAGCAACTGTTGTCACAGTGGTAATTAATGTTTCATCCTATGAGTGTAGTTATGTTGTTGACAAGTTTCTACAGATCATTAGAGACCTTCTTTACAGGTAGCACAAATGATGACACGACGGTCGGTTTCATTGAATGTAGTAGACAAGCTGCAGGTGATGAATACTATCTGTGGTAGCGCAGCGGTAACGTGGCTTCAAAAGCAATTAAGAACATATTACTTCATCAAATGCTTCTGACTGGCCAAGGGAGTGTTATTGACGATGTCGTCGTAAAATAGCCGAAATGTTTGTTACCAATAAAAGTAAAATTTTTGTGAAACCCTGACAAAGTGTTTTTCTTAATATCGAAAACCACACGAAATCTAAGAGAGAAGAGTGCAGTCACGTAGTCAATAAACAAGGATTTGTCGACTGAACACGTATTAAATTGATACAAACAGCCGGAGCGGAGCGGCGAGTTGTGTCGAATTCTTCCGTTCACAGTAGTGAGTCGGCGTAGCGTAATTGTGAACAAAACGCCCACACTGCGGTCACACGCATTTATTGGCACCTTTCACCGCGGAAAGCAGTTGACAATTTGAATTTATTCTTTCTGTACTTCCCAAAATAAACCTTGGCTCGCTGGCGCACTAGCCACTGCCAGAGCGAAAATAAAAACGAGGAACAAACGGCCGAGATTTTGTGTTTATCAAGCTGGCGGAAGATTAAAAATTCTTACCGGAATTTCATAACGGTTCGCGCCGCATAACCGTTACTGTGACGTTGTGAAATCTTTGTTCACAGTCAACACAGTTTTAATTTCCCATAAAATTTACTTTTGCTGTTTGTCATTATTAATTAATTAGGCATTCTCGTGTTTATATAGTTTCTCTGCGTGTTTCTAGATACTTTGTATAGCTAGACGTCTTGGCTTCCTCAGATGTGACTTTTTTTACTTTTTCAAGCGACAATTCTGAACTTGTTACATGGTGCTTCTGAAACGTAATAAGATTGATTGTATACAATTAATTATTGACACTCTAAGTACAAAACAACTTTATCCCCATAAAAGTACTTCTCTTGGTAAACCATGCACTCGTGGAGAGATTGGCCCCCTAACTGAAACAGTACTCGAAGTCTCAAGTTTTCGGTAGCTTTAGGTGGCTGTCGCCGTCACAGTATTTTCACGACGGTCTCACGGATCTTCGTGTGTACAGTGGAAACAGAACAACTGACACCAGGTTGTCACTAATTAACAACTTTAATTAAAGTTGATAATAAAATAATGCACTCTTATACAATTCTTCAAGTTAACATTTTTACAACACACAATAATAAATGCACCTTATTATAGTTTCTCACTAAGTAACGCTATACCGCACGTTACAATAACAGTCCCTTCAAATCACCCTGTAATATCGCCAGGTCTTATCTAAACTTAGCCGGCCGTTGGATGCTTATTTTCACCCTGATGTGGTTCGAGATTAATCTGTCACACTCCGGACGATGATTCCAGACAAAGTGCATAGTTGCAGATGCTCTGGAACTCGCTAGAAACCGTGTCAACGTCAGACCTTGAACAATGCCGGAAAGATGATCGACAAACGTCTGGAACAACCTCGAGTGTTGCCGCGTGATAAGTGTCATGTAAGCATTTTTGTTAGTCTTTCATCTGAACGTAGCATATTTAAGATGATCTCTAATTTTCAAAACAGCAGACTCGAAATTGACTTATCATTTTTTAAACAGAAAATAATCTTATGGTCTAAACATCACTGTGTAGAAACGGGTTTGGTGTCACAGAACGCTAAATATATGTCCACAAAATGTTAAGTGACGTAGAACGTTATCGTGTCAAAGCATTCAAGAATAAACGATCCCTGGCCGAATTCAAGTTATGCCCCAAAGTTGACGAACTGTTTAACGATTGAAAAATTTATTATATAGACAGTAATTGTTAGCGTAAAAAAACGAAGGTCAGGCTTGATGAGGTCTCTTGCTTTCGATAGACGTGCGTGGGATGACTGGTTCACACGGTTCATCCTTCACAGCTTCGTGGCCATGCAACAATGCTTGGTCCCAAGGCACGGCTTCATCACCAGAACCGTGTTCTTACTAGTTGAGAGGTGTCTTGCTTGACTTGTCGTTGTCTTGAAGTTGACCAATATAATGTGATTACTTAAAACAGCTCAATATTACTGAGATCCGTTTTCTGAAGTGAGAAAAAAAACAAACATTTACAGAAACTATGGAACAGACAAATCTGGTAAAATTAAGATGTTAACATTTTTATAAACGTAAACAAACGTTATGCTCATCAGCTATTATGTTTTTGACCTCATAGTGTATCCATGTCAGGAGAAAAAAAAAATTCAGTAACACCTCGTATACAATATCGCCGACACGCAGTCACTTTTCGATTGTAAGTAAGTTTAGCCAATCATGTTATAACTAATGTTATAACAGCGGACCAGTTATAACTAATGTTAAATAGCTTCTGTGTTCCAACGCTGGTTTTTTCTTACTTTTCTTTGCGCTTTAAGCAATTTCAGATTTGCTGAATTTTAACGGGTAAGTGAAAATTGGGCCTGTAAAATTACAGCCTTTTGTACTTTGTCGGGGGTTATTATATCGCCGTCGTCGCTATAATGCACAAGACAGTCACTAAACAAACCAAGTCTATCAGAGGCTTTTAAATGAGGAAGGCACTGAACAATAACAATACAGCCTTAACACACCTTCCCTCCAAAAAAGAAACAAAAGCGTAGATTAAAATCTTTGATGAAACTGTTTCAAAATATAAACTGTACATTACTTGTTAATTCTTATTATCGTCGTCTGAAAGTGTGTTCTATAGTACTTTAGTTAGCGACATTTTTCTTCTTCTTCTCCTCTTCAAGGATTAAATAAATAAAAATCTTTTCCGGCACCCATCTCATCCTCGGACGACCCACGTCTCTTCTACCAATGGCTTTGTAGTTCAGTGCCGCTTTCGGCAATCGATCCTTTTTCGTCCTTTGTAGATGATCCCACCATTGTCGTCTGTAAATTAAAATAATTTCATTTATGTCTCTTACTTCTGCTCTGATATATTCATTCCTTATTCTATCTTGCAATGTACAATTTAAAGTATTTCGAAGAAACTGCGTTTCAGCAATCTGAATCTTGTCGCGTTCCTTTTTTATCGTGACCCACGCCTCACTCGCATAAATCAAAATGTGTGTATTGCAATTGTCTTATAAAATTTAATCCTTGTGCTGTGTCTTGTTATATTTCTTAGATTTCTATGAATCGTACCACGAATAAGCGACATTTGTAATAGGCAGAATTTGTGAACGAAAGTGTGCATTAATGTTTCTGTCGACTACACGACAAATACAAACCATCTGGATATGCAGTAGATAGTAAACAAACAGTGTAGATAATAGGCTATTTGTTAATCTACGTCTGAGCAACAGTCTGTGATCAGTTCAAGCAGAAATAGTTCACAGTTGTAGCTCACTGATTGGCTTTCGTAAAGTACACAACTCCTATTGTGCTAATTAGAGCTCGAGGAGGCACCAACGTATCGGAACAGAATCTTGTCACATCAAGTAACAGGAAACTTAGATCGAATACGGAAGATTAGAAATGTCCGCTAAAACAGTCTGTTCGCTACGTAAATATGGTGGCGCACTTTTTAAGATGTTCGGCAGGGTTGCAGTCTTCCTACTGGTTTATTTAATATCTATATAGGTGATGCTATAAGGAAATAGAAATTGGACGCCCCCAAAGGATTATACTTTGGGAAAGGATTTTATTTAAATATTCTCATTTATGCAGACGATCTTGTGATGATCCAAGAAAATGGAAATTACCTCTAAAAGTCGTTGTTTTATCTTACTAACATTTTAACATATTAAAATGAAACCATTTCTTTATGCAAAACAAAAGTTATGTCCTTTTATGGGGCAAATCATATCAAAACAAAGATTTTCACAAGGAGTCGCCAATAGAACAAGTGCCAATTTCATGTAGCTAGGGTGCAGTATTACATATCAAGATGATAAGGAGGTTGAAAGCAAAATTAGTCTCTTCCAGTCGCTTTGTGGGTGTATCATCAAACACTTAAAGAAGAAAACAAGGAAAGAGACGCAATTGAAATATTATAATGCAATGGCCATATCTCAACTACTGTATGGTAGTTAGACTAAGAAAGAGCGAAGATATATCTAGAATACAAGGGCCGGAAATGAGGTTCTTGGGGGCTGTACAGGTTGTGCCACGAGAGATCTTATCTCTGAAAGCTGAAAGCTTAAATGAGAAAGTATCCCGGTACAAAACGGGTGGCGGTTACACGTAGATAGAATGGATCCAACTACATTTTCAAGAAAATCCCTCGACTATAATCCAAGGGAAAAGAAAAGTTTGGGAAGACCCCGTAAACGATGGTTGAATGAATTACATTGAGACTGGAACAGGCTACTAGCCTAAGCCGTAAAGAATGATGACGACGACAACGATGACGACTTTTACACCTATAAAAAACATTCAAAAAAGACTCGTTGAAACGAGTTAGCAGGTGTGAAAACTATTCAGCGCTATTCATTGACAAGGTCGCTAGCAGGTCATACTCCAGTCCTAAAACAATAATTTTTCCAGTCCCCTCACCCGAAGACCATCTCGAGATCCAACGTAAAGCATAGAAACAAACTCGTTGCATCACAGTCTCATGTAAGGTTACAGTGGAAAATAAAACAAGTGTGCACCCGTATTGCAAAAATGTGTGCTTCTGTCATAACTTTACAATCAAGCCAAACAGTAAATTGGTAAGGTCTACGGCGGAGCTAAAGAGGTAATTTTGGAGTCCAATCAGTTGACACTACTTATAAGTTATCCGGAGATCTGATGCTAGTACTTCCAAATATTTTGATTGCTATTCTGAAAAAAGGGTTCATCTTTTCTATTAGTTTTCGTTTCTGACAGGTGGTTTTCTAAAACAAACAGGCAGTCGCCTTCACGATTAATTATGCTTCCGGATAGTTGGTTTTCTCACTTCAAATATTTTTTTTCTTATGGAGCTAAAAATTCAGTCTACCACCTCATAATGACCAAGTGACCTTACTGATAGATAATTGCCACCTATTGAAACGTTTGAGATGTGGAATGTCTTTTTTGTTGAAAATCAATTCATGTTAACTTGCCGGACTAAGTTTCTTGTGAATATAAACGTAAGATAAAAGATCTCATTCGTGTACGGCCCGGTGCTTTGATTGCCCAAACTACTCAAGTAGAACTGCACTGTGTTTCGATTGTACGTTTGTTAGTTTGGCTGAACCAGTTTTGACAAGTGAGATCTTGAGAATTTCGTTTTGAATCTGGGAGAGCCAATGAAAATGCAAAACTATGTTTAAAAAAAACGGAGGGTGTTATACATGCACTATGTAAAATGTAACCAATCCTATCTGGTTTAACATCTTTTTAGTAGATGAAAAACGCATAAAAACGCATAAACTTTTGTTTCGTTGCAGATGACTGTACATGTAATAGAATCGTTTGCTTTCTATTTTCTTTAAAGGTGTTAGACAACACAAAGTCTGTAAATTTGTGCGCGGCTAATAAGCTATTGTGTTACTATAAATTAGACAACAATTCTAACCTGTTCTTCATGAAATCATTTTCTCCTGTAGTAAAATTCGAAATTCGATTTTTAAAAAGAATTTGTTGCTGTAATTGGAGTTTTTATTTTTATTTAGCAACACATCTTAAATAACCATGTCCTGTTACTGCTAAGAATAGAAGTCGTTTTACGTTTGACGCCATTTTATTTTTCTCAAACCAAAGATTTTGTTCATTCCAAGATAAGATGTCTACGACTAATCAATGGCGATTCCTTATTCTACAACGGGCGACAGTTTTTGTTTGTAGAAAAGTATATAGCGTATGTCAAATGTATACAAAATATATTGTCCTTTGTGAAGTAAGAGTTTTATATAATTTATTTTCTACGTAAATTTTTGACTTGTGAGGGACATGTGTACAGTAGTTTTTTAAATAAAAATCTTCCTTCTAATATAACTTTCAGGTAGAGTATGCGTTCACACGAATCTAAAAGAAGAAAATGCAATGAGGATGTTACTTACTGAAGTTTGCGTTCTGGGAGCAAGTTGTTGCCGGTAGGGAAGCAGGAAAAATCAGTACTTGATAAGAATGCAAGTGCTGAGCGGTTAAACCGCTCACCAACTTGCTTATAAATAATGTGTGCCGATGTGCCACCACCCTCCACAAGTTTATTGCTCGCTTCTCTCAGAACTTAATCCGTCTATATTGAGGAGGAAATATTATTGGAATCGAGAAAATTGAACGCACTTCAACTTCCCTCGGCTTGTTCTGTAATTAGAAGTATCATACATTTATCATGAAATATTCCTTTCTCTTTTATATTTAAAAAAATATCAAATAAGATGAGCAGAGGCTTTAAAAAAGTCTTGTTATTTATTAATTTTTAATGAGAGCTAAAATTATTCTGCAGTTCATTACATTAGCCTCATTCTTTTTCATCCTGTGTGTGTGTGTGTGTGTGTGCGCGCGCGCGCGCGCGCGTTTTGCGTGTGTATGCCGAAGTGCCTGTCTGTCTACCTCTCTCTCTCTCTCTCTCTCTCTCTCTCTCTCTCTCTCCCTCTCTCTCTCTGTCTGTATCTCTCTCTCTCTCTCTCTCCGTCTCTCTCTCTTTCCCTCTCTTCTGTCACACGCGCGTGCAGGCACGGACGCACGCGCGCACAGGTATGTGTATGTATATGTATGTGTGTGTATGTGTATTCTTTCCTTTTTTTTGTATTTTCATTTGGTTGTATGATGCTTGACTGTGTAAGAGTGAGAGAGAGACAGTGAGTGAGAGAGCCGACGAGTGTTTTGGCCGCGCTGTGTTTTGTAAGCGGACAATAATTGATTTTGTACAACAATAGACGATGAGATCAGCGTTCTGTTGTGTTTGCTAAATCGAATCGACAGGTCAGATTCAACTCCACGAGATACACTAATTCAGTTCAAAAGTTTTAATCGTGTGTGTAAATCTGTAGGTTTTTACACAGTGTGATAAAATCTACCTGACGAGAACATATCTTCGAAAAAATGTGTATACACATTTTTTATTTTCTTAATATAAAAACATGAAGTAATAGATAAGCCAAATCATATCCTAATATACGTATGTTTTAAAAGCAATTTAACTTAAATCGAACTACAACAAACATTGTACACTCCTTTGGAGAAGAAACATTTCCAGAGTCCCGGCTCCTTTCGCTTCAATTTCATTCCTACAGCTATAGTCTCGGTCTTTCTCTACTTTTTCCTTTATACTTCCATTCTAAAATGTGTTTGTTTATTCTCATTCGCTGACTTATTTACATGACTAAACCGTTTGACTTGCTTTGCCCGTTAAGTTTTAGTTTATACACATCTCTCCTGTCAGTGACATATTCAATAATTTTTACTTCTAGTGCCTACTCAGTTCTGCAGGCCTAAATTGATTGAGCACGTGGCCGTTTTTTAGATTCCTTATCTGTTAACTCTTCCTTCATGTATTCTTCAAGACGCTTCTGTGTAATTTACTTAGATAACAGATGACTACAGAGAACGTGTTCAAATTAACCTATTTTAAGAAACAGTTCAAAGTAAAAGCAGGAAATTACAACGAAATTTCTTTAAAATTTCCTGCTTTTGCTTTGAATTGTTTCTCAAAACTACGTTAATTTGAACATGCTTGCCATTCTTTTGGCGTATTTTTAACATTCATACAACGTTGAAATGGTTTTAATGTCACATGTAATTTTCTGATTCGTTTTCATTTTTTTGGACCTTCCCTGGGTCCTAAGTTACATCTACTTTTCATTTCTTAGAAGTTCTTTCTTCGCTTTCACCATATAAGTATTTAGTTACCGATGTACATCTGTAAGTTTCCGGTGTGATTTTTAAATTTATCTTTTTGGAACAGGGTTTAAAAATATATTTTCTGATCTTTAACTGAGGCGTACGTATACAAAAAGACTAGCACATTCAAATAGCATTTTCTTTTCATTTGTTGTAAAGTATTCAATATAGTGTTAAAACTATTTTAAGATTTATCTGCAAAATAGTGTGGATTTGTGTATTGTCAGAAGATTCTAGAAAAAATAGAAGTGAAAGAAAATTAACATTTCAACAGGCTAGATGAGTAGGAGAATTTTACTAAATATTTACTAACAATATCATTTCTACATCTTTCATCTTTTTGGCAATTTTTTGTACATTTTATAGGAACATAAACCATTCTGCAAAGTGGCTACAAAGATCATTCTTTTTACAAAAAAAAAAAACTTTAAAATGTCTATTAGAAACCATATATTTCTGCTAAGGAAAGTAATTAAAAAGAGAATACTATTTATGTAAAACATAATTTTTGTATAATTATGCGTATAAAATTGTTGTTGACATAAATTTAAAACGTTTCTTTATCTTATCTGCATAATTTTCAAGCATGGATTGAGATTTCAACAAAGCCTGAAATATTTCCATTCATCCAACTATGCCTGCTTCAAAGTACCTTACTAGTTTCGGTTCCTGTCAATATACTGGTCGTAAATGTCTCTCTGACGTGACTCAATGAATTCCATTCGTTTACGCTATTTTTAACTTTCTCTCTCTTTCTGCATTCAGTAGGTATTCGTTCTAAGACCTGTTTCGGAATTCGTTTTTCTTGCATCCTTTGTACCTACCAGTACCAAAACAGAGGAGTCTGTTGTAACTCCTCTATCGTCCCTGAATTTCTTGCCGCTCCTGCCACTCTACGCTAATAATCTATTGCTAAAACAGCCATATTTCCTTTCACGAATTTTTTTCAATTACCAGTTCTCTTAAAGTATAAGAACACACCATTAAAGATGACATTCCATACCATTTCATTGAAATATCTGTAATTATTCTTCATGTAAGTATGTGTGCGTGCGCGCGGGAGTACAAAATTCTGGCTGTAAGTTAGCCGAGCGTTATTAACTGTGACAAAACAATGATGACAGTTCTCGAAAATAGAGAAAGCTGGTGACAGCGTATGTACAGCAACAGCGCTAGACGAACGCGACAGCACATTAAATTGTTGTTATTTTTGGCGTTGTTACTGTCACTTGCGTTTCCGATTGAAACAAACAAAACACACGAACAGCAGCGAAGGTTGCCCACGCGTCTTGGCAACAGTTTCGCGCGCAACTAGTACAGTGGCGTTCTCTTGGTAATACAAGACATGCAGCAACTCAAACCTCACACAACGGTCAACAGCGCCTGCCTGAGCCGACTCAGCAGCGCTTGTTTGAGGTTCTGAAGCATCCACTTCGACATCGTAGATCGCCTTTCCAGCCAACGGCGTACGGAGGCTGCTCCTATAGCCTCCGTCGTACGGTTTTATGCTTCTGTAGGTTAAAGCCTAAAGGATCCGCGAAACTGTACATCAGACGTAGGGCCAAGCAAACGAAATAGCCTTCCCTGACTTGCGCCTAGTTCCTGCGACTTGCACCCATCTCCTGATTTCCTTGTGGGAGAAACAAATGGCCGCGCAGTACCGGAAGAAACTGACCTTCATCTGGCTGCGATCCAGAGACTTCAGGATGCTAAGTCGCTACGCGCATTCTGTTCTGTTTTCCTTCAACACAGCGAATGTTTATGAATTCTCATAAACTTCACGATATTTCCATTCTTAATAGTACGTATTTTCTGATGTAGGCTCTTCTTCGACACCATCGGGATTTAGGTGCTTTCTTGTTTCTACTTAAAAGGCAATCTTCCATCTCTTTCAAGGACTTCAACACTTAGGATTGTGTGGTTGTTTCTCTCGCCATTCGTCATGTGGGGGAGTCTCTCAACATAGCGTCTCCATTCCATCCGTGACAGCCATGTTAGTCTAGGTTCAGGTCTCCTCTTGTATCCACATTTCTCAGTCTACCCAAGGCGGTATAACATTTAATTATTCGCAAAATAATCCAGACTCTGACGTTTCAGTTAATCTTCCTTTTTTTTCTCTCAACGCCCATATTACGCATATATCAATTGGAATCGGTTCGTCTATGGTCTATAAAATTGTAAAATTTCTGTCTTATACTTAAACGTTATTCTCCCAAATTCCTCTTTAATCGAAAGAACTACATTACAATTTCGTATTTTTTTACAAATATTTTCCGAAAATAGGCATTTAACACATCCATATAATAGTACAGATTAATGAAACAATTATAAAAACATTAAATTAAAAAAATCCATTATCCGAGGCACAAACGAATTTAAGACAATGATGGCAAGGAAACACATATAAAGTACGTTTGAGAATCAATAATTACTGCTATAAGCTGGTTTCGTAAATAAACTAATAAATTAAAAAAATAATTAAATAAATAAACTAATATCAAATGATTAGCGATTTGGATTTTAAATATGTTGTAGTCACAGAAAACCTATAGAATGTACACGTATTCAAATTTGCCTGTTACTCTGATTTATAAAGAATATCCTGGCAGAGAAAAGAAGTTCGAGCAGGAGAGTAATGGAGGAAAGTACTCCGCGCAGGGTGGTAGCGCAGGTGAAATCGCTTAGGCGGTCCTCAGACGTGGGGTTAGGCCGGTGCACCGCAGACATATGAAACGGATTTCGTTAAACCAGACCAAGATAATCGTAATAAGGAATCTAAGAAGCCAAAACTTTACCCTCTAAAGCGCTGTCGAAGAAAAATAAGAAAACTTACAGTAGACGCTGGTAATTTACTGTTGATTTGTATTCAGTAATAGAACTCGTACACTTACATCTCAGAATACCTGAGTTATTGTTTCTACAGTAACTGTAGTCACACAAACCAAACAGCAATTCTAAATACAGTTAGTAATTAATTAAATTTTTGCAACTAATAATTACTTCTACTTCAATTGGGTACTTTTCTAGTTGCTGTTAAATTATTATTACTCTGGCAACGGAGTACATCCAATCAGCATTAATTACAGGTGACGATATATGGTAAGTGGGAAGCAAAACTTCTTCCACTTTGAATAAAAATGACGAAACCTATTCAGATACAAGACCATTTTCTTCAATATTATCGCTAGACGTTTATAATTAAAAAAAGTAAATTATTACACTAATGTAAAAAATTTCGATTGAAATTATAAGCCTTCGCGTAATGATTAAAAGACCGTGTCTTGTTACATTTTTTTTAGAGCGACTGATATGTGTATTTTCGACGCTGTTAACGAAATGGCGTTAACCGTTAATTAATCAGCTACAATTAATGTAGACTACAGTTTAATTACAACTGGAAACCTACGTAATTAACGTGTAAATAAATAATCCTCGTAAAAAATTAACTATAGTGTAATTGTATTTAGAATTGCTGTTTGGTTTATGTGAACACAATTACAGTAGGAACAATAACGCATCGCATTTGAAGTGTAAATGAGCTCTACCTTTCTCAACACGGATTCATATTAATTACCAACTTCGACAGGAGTAAAAAAAATGTTATTGTTATATTTTATGATATAATATTTTGTTATTATTAGTGCTTATTTCAAGTTGAAGGTTAATCATGGCTCAAGTCTGCCAATTTCGAGTACTACATTAATAATGGCTTCCGGAAAGGTGCGAAGCTTACATTTGATGTTGTTTACATTTCTGTGGTGTCTGATCCATTGGATTTGTATAACAGATTTGGGAAATATTCTGCTTCTGTTTGCCAGAAGATGCAACAGGATGGCATGGATTCGGTTGTTTTCTCTGCTGTCTGCGAATATTAAATGTTGTTGGTAAACCTCCGTCTCGATTACTGATGTTCTTTCGGTGAAGAAATGCCTGAGGATGAGGACAGCGGCTGCATTGATAGGACTCCATCATTTGTCGTCAACGTTGTGCCTCGGTGTTCTAGCCTCTCTGTTAAATTGGAGCTTAATGGCTGGAGAATATTCATGACTATATAAAGTAGCTTCTCTGATTTCTTTCTAAATAATGGCTGTAATATACTACTTATCTTTAGGCCAAATTCTGTGGTCGGTAGCCTATTATCTGAAAAGCTTTTAAAAGAACCAACTACAACTGACACACTAATATACAACACCTCCAATCATCCAACACAACACAAACTAGCTGCTTTTAGAACCATGATACATAGACTTAACAACATCCCCTTAGATGAAAAAGACTACAAAGACGAACTAAACACGATAAAATATCTAGCAGAATCTAACGGATATGACAGAACAATAGTCAGTAAACTCCTGCACAAAACACAAAACAAACAACAGACAAAGACAGAAAACAACAAATTCATAACACTAACATACATCAACAAACAAACTGAAAAAATTGCCCACAAATTCAAAAAAGCAGGATACAGAATCGCTTACAAAACTACTAACAAAACAGAACACACACTATCAAAACGCACGCCCAAAACACAAAACAAATTCGATCTACCCGATGTATACAAGCTAAATTGCTCAAATTGCAATAAATTCTACATAGGCCAGACAGGACGTAGCTTCAAACAGAGATACATTGAACACACAAAGGCACTCCACACCACTACAGAATCCACCTTTGCAAACCACACATATAAAAACATCGACAATAACATGAACATTCTACACGTACACACAAAAGGCCGAAAACTAGACACTCTAGAACAATTAGAAATATACAGACACACAAAAACAAATAAAAACGACATCCTAAACGAACAGACACTATTCAAATCGCACGCATTATTCGAACACATCTCACCACACACACACAGCATCGATCTTTCGAAAAACTATCCCGTCGCCAACAACAAGACGGACAGCGCTACCTACGGCAGCCTCTGATGAAGCCTTCTAAAGGTAAAAGCCGGTTTAGGCTGTAAGGTAAATCTTTACGATTTCACTTATATAAAACTTAGTGTTTCGAGTCGTCAAACAATAGTGATATTTAGTTAAGTAACGGACACGTCATGGACAACGAAATCCAAGCTTTTAAAAGGTTTATAAGACATTTAAAGAGACGTTTGTCACATTTCAGCTCCCAGCCTTTGCGACTTTAGAAACGGGCGCTCTACAGTTATCAACGAGTCTTTTTTGTCTGTAGCTGGTCGCGTCATAATTTTTTTTTTTACTTGGAACAAAAATTATCAAGTTTTGGCAACTTGTTAAGTGTACACTATATTAACCTCATCATCGTTGTTTTCGAGTGAGATTTCCTGTGAAATTCTCAGAGCGTTTTTTTAGCTGCATCAAGAGTTCCGGATGGTCCAATTTGGGAACTCCATTTTTCTGTTCTTTAAAAATAGCAAAGTTTGTCCTAGACTATGATGTACAAATGCTTACAGAAGAAAGAAAGATCGTGCTTCATGTAAATAACGGGAGCATTATCAGTACATATATCAGTACATAGAACACAATTGTTAAGAAGGCCTATACTTGCAAGACCTACTTTTTGGCTCTTCGTATTTTGCTTATACCATCGATCGACTCTTTGACTATAATCAGAAAACAATCGGTGTCAAATCGTGGGATTCTTATATATTAAAACCTCTTATTCCCTCAGAAAATTTACGTCCAAGGTCATAAATAATCTGGGTTTTATCAAATGGCTGTAGAGTATTACAAGAGAAAGGTATCCTGTGTTACTCATTACCAATCGCTTGTATGAATACATCTATTAAAGGAATTTAGAAAAGTTTCTTGCCGTGTGTGGTCAAAAAGTGTAGATTGTTAGGCAGTGGAGACTATGAAAGCTTTTAGTTTTACTCCACTTTCAACCAGAAGAACTCACGCCTACTTACTCTTTTTTCATAGTATCCTTCACGGACGAAGAGTGCAAAAGTTCCCAAATACCCAACACGTGATAAACTTAGATTTACAGGTGGTCACATAATCCGATTGGTAGGTTTACTGATCTTGTCGAACTCTACGATGACAATCTCGATACCTTTTTCGACTCAAGGTACGTAATTTTGCACTCTAGTTAAAAGTGTGATTCTGAAGTCGTATTTTATTGACTTGCAGCATTCATTCCTCCGTGTAGATTAATTATGTAAACTTGAATTTACGTTACCATTTTATCGTTCAAATCTATTCTACATCTGCCCCGAAATCCTTCAGAGTTAAGGTTTACAACAAGTGTAATATATCAGGTTTGCAGATCAACCAGTATGTTATAATTATTCCTCTTTTACTGTACCGGATCTTTTCAGTACTCGGTTGGTGGATCGGCAGGGTGTAAGAGTAAATTAGAGTGCTGTGCATTAATAAATTAAAATTTTAGCAATTTTAAAAATTAGTATTATATTATTACTGTTATATTTTTACTATTGGTGGCTCAGTAGACCAGTGGGTATGGCACCTGGCTACTAATCTAGAAGCCACGCGTTCGATTCCCGGGCCCGCACTATAAAACGAAGGTGCGTTTTTCAGCCCCCAGGTCGACTCAGCCTATTGAAATTGAGTACCCGGGATAACATCCTGGGGATAATAATGGGCGGCTGAAGCGTAGTGCTGGCCACACTGCCTTCCTGGAATACTACGGCTCACATTAGGCAGCCTACCCTGCCTGACTCCTAAGCTACTTCTGTGGTACACATGGAAGCCATTATTATTATATTTTTACTATATTATTGGCCGAGGCACCCTACTGTTCAGCAATGTACTCAAATCTAGGAGTGTATAAAACTCTGCGCGACTCGTCACCGTGGGACTTCACAGATACTTTTTGGTGTGATGTATGTTCTTTAACAAAATATGCACCGTATATATACACTGTGCCCGCTACAATTCAATGTCATCACCACTGTGCCTAATGGGATCTCTGTCTTTGTTCTATACGTTAGAGTCCAGACTTTTCCGGACGTTAATGCACAACGTTTTTCCATCTCTGCGCTAGCCGAGCTACAGAAGTAGACATAAACGTCGTACTTAATAAAGTCAATCAAATTATTATGCATAGAGACTCCTATGCTAAAGGCTGCTTATTTTTATATACAACAGGGTAGCCGCAATGTAGGAAGGCCGAAGAAAATGATGGTCTATTTTTAATTCGAGTTAAAGCATTTGTAAATTAACAATTTAAATTTCTGAAACCGGCTTTGCTGTCAACACTTACGATAGAATGGAAGAAGAAGAAATAAATTATTGTGGACTAATATTTAATGTTGTACATTAACATATGCCATGACGTTTCCATCACTCAATTTGATCTAAAATTATCTTTTTTTCTACCTTCCACGTAAGATTTTTGACATTGGACTGTGTTACAAAGTTGTCCCACATAAGAAAAAAATCGTTCCACGTATTTTCCTTGTAGCCTTTCCATCATTATAGTAAAGATTGAAATATGAGGACGAATTTTAAAGCCCATGTGTATGTTATGCGAGTACAAACAGTGTAGTTTTCATTTTATCCGTTGAACTGTAACCATATTTTTATCCTTGAAATAAAATTTATTGTTGTACAAGGCAGTCTTAAATCCCATATGGACATTGAACTACGAGAGTGAGCGGGAAAATCATGCGTTTTTATACTACAAAGAAGACAGTCCAAGGTACTCCATATGTACCTCCTTGGTAGGTGACCAACGAAAATGCTACATAATGACTTCCTTGTGCTTTTTGTCAAGACATTTTCAAAACAGTAAGTACCAATCACCGTGAAAGACTGGAAAACCACACCAGTACCCTAATACAGCCGTTACTGGAACAACCCAATGCGAGAAGACTGAAGAGATAATGGCCAGTAGACCTGCTACAAGGCAAGGTAAACACCAACGTTGATGAAAGGGTCGCATTATGGCGCAAAGAGCGTCACAGCTCTCTTAATCCAGCGCGTTAGCTCATAGGACACATTGTATTCTGACTGCTAATAAATAAATGAAAAAAAAAATTAACAAGCGCTACAGACACGCATTACTATTTGCATGGGTTCCTCCATTATTCTCCTCCACCAGTTTCTCCTACAGCTTTCTTCATTTCCTAAGCCTCAGTCACATCAATCTCCACAATTTCGTAAGCGCTTCACTAGGAAGTACATAGCAATGTTGTAAAGAAAATGGATATAAATATCACTTTATTTAACTTTATTTTGTGCACATACTCCTTGTAAGGAAATTGTGACAATATACCGTATCATTTACTAAAACGATTTATACCAAGGTGTGGGGCCGTGGTCCTTGATTCTGCCTCTAAACGTTTCGGCTATACTCTCGAAAGCTACCTTTTATAAAAAAAAAGAAAGAAAACGTTCGTAAGGAACACAGGCAGAACACTCTTCACAGTTGAGGGGTAATCAAACTAAGTTAATTTGTTAGTAAGCCTGTTAGTTTGCTTACTTCTCAACTGTGAGGTGCGTTGGGCATCTCATCATTACGGACTTTTCTTTCTTTCTTTTTTCTACTGAAGATGGCCTCCGAAGGAGTAGTACTCAAAATCCCAGTACATAAGGTGGCCTCCGAAGGAGTAGTACTCAATATCCCAGTACATCCGAAGGAGTAGTACTCAATATCCCAGTACATCCGAAGGAGTAGTACTCAAAATCCCAGTACATCCGAAGGAGTAGTACTCAATATCCCAGTACATCCGAAGGAGTAGTACTCAAAATCCCAGTACATCCGAAGGAGTAGTACTCAATATCCCAGTACATCCGAAGGAGTAGTACTCAGAATCCCAGTACATCCGAAGGAGTAGTACTCAATATCCTAGTACATAAGGTGGCCTCCGAAGGAGTAGTACTCAATATCCCAGTACATAAGATGGCCTCCGAAGTAGTAGTACTCAATATCCCAGTACATAAGATGGCCTCCGAAGGAGTAGTACTCAATATCCCAGTACATAAGGTGGCCTCCGAAGGAGTAGTACTCAATATCCCAGTACATAAGGTGGCCTCCGAAGGAGTAGTACTCAATATCCCAGTACATCCGAAGGAGTAGTACTCAATATCCCAGTACATCCGAAGGAGTAGTACTCAATATCCCAGTACATCCGAAGGAGTAGTACTCAATATCCCAGTACATAATCGTTTTCGTAATGTTGACTCCGGCCGTGACAGCTTTTCTAATAAAATATTATTTAATCTCGCCGGCGGAAAACGCGTGTTTAAAAATCTGTTTGTCCGTGGTGTGCGTACGAGCTGTCAACACGAGATTTCATTTTATTTAAATTAACATTTACTGCGGCAGTAGCAGGGCGTGTCGACAATATAATTATGTTTTCATATTCCGCTTCGCTACAGCGACGACGTCGTCCTCATGAAATTCGCATCACACAAAATCAGCTGCGACAGGACTTGAGCAAACATTTACGACGGACACGTACCGGCGATTTCTTAAGTCAAAGTTGTGACTGTCAAAAATAAGCGACGCTGAATTATTCACGCCATTAAAGCGTCCCGACGCCTTCGTGACACTGTGCGTCACATCTCTTACTCCGGAACAGGAAATGGCGCCTGTAAGCAACGTCGCATTTGCAGGAGAGTGAAATATTAAACGCGTTCGTCTAACTGTCTTTGTAATTTCGTTCACTATAATTGTGGCAATAAAAATAAATAATATTAGGCCTACGACTACTAAAGCTCACGAGAATACAGAAAACGTTTGTGTTCAATTAGGAAATGTAAACAACGTTACACTTAACGGTACATTAATTTTACCGCCACACATCGCTCACTAACAGACGTCTGACTATTAAAATAAAGCATTTTTACAATACTAATGACGTCATAGGTGGGAATAAATCGCACGCCTACTAAGTCTCCCCCTGTTTATCAGTGACCAGTGACGACCTTATATATTTGCACAAAACAACAAACATATCTGGTTGTTTCACCGTGTAATATTATAGTGTACATTAACCAACAATTTTAAATAAAGAATATTTGAAACCTATTCAAAATAAAAATCCACTTACTCCGCTCTCTCTCTGTCTTTGCCTCTCTGTCTGTCTCTCTCTCTCTCTCTCTCTCTCTCTCTCTCGATATATATATTGTGACATAGCGAGGCGAAGATCTGCTCTCGGCGCCAGCCGAGACGTGACACGAGAAGGCGAGGCGACCCAATCAAGGATCGGCAGCAGCTTGATTGGCCTCAACGTGACCATCTAACGTGCTCGAGGCGAGCCAACCAGGGACCAGCGGCACTCTGATAGGTTCGTGGCATACGACCTGTCAGGGCATAAAAACAGCGCCGCTAAAAATTAACCGCAGCACGCCCGGAACAGCGGACGCAGCCGCCGAACATCACAGCGCGGCTCGGGCAGCGTACGCAAATGATTTAGCGTACCCGACAAACGGTCCTTTTAAGGGCCTAAAAAACTATAGTGTGTACGATTGGCGCCATTTGTCCTGTGACAAGTGGCGCCCAACGTGGGGCGACGATCATCTTGCGGATGCAGGATCCAGCCACGCCAGAGAACTACCAGCCGGCACACAAAACAACATGGCGCCCAACAGCTACACCCAGCGGGACACCGGGTTCGAAATAGAGCAAGGCTTTGCGCAATTCGCCGCAGCTCTGAGGTGCACGTTGCCACCGGTGATCACCGCTACATACCATGGCCTCAAGTACGAGGATCCAGAACGATATCTTCAACAGCTAGAGCGACAGCTGCGGGACTACAGAGTCCCACCTGAACAGTGGGCAGATTACGCAGTGCGGCAGCTCCGAGGAGAAGCTGCCACGTGGGCAGAGAGATACACGGGATTGCAGATAAATTGGCCCGAGTTCTGCAACCGCTTCCGGCATCACTTCTGCGGGATGCAACGAGACGCAGAGCTGCTGGCCGAGCTGTACGGACAAACGCAGCGGCAGGAATCGGCGGAAATCTTCATCCTGAGAAAAATCAAGCTGTTTCGCCGTCTGTACCCCGGAGGTGACGAGAGGACGAGCATAGCCATTCTTACACAACAGCTGCAGCCACGCCTTCGACCTGCGCTGAGGTTCCCGCCGCCTATGACTTTAGAGGAACTTTTACAACGGGCAATGAGCATCGAGGCGGACTTGGATCAAGATAGTCGTGCGCGAGGTCGGGATGACTCTGCTGAAAACTCCCTGGATCGAGTAGGGGGGTCGAAGCTGTGTCGATCGGCCTCAAGCACGAAAGAGGAAGTTTTATTGGGCCACCACTGGCTCACGGCCAACCAAGCAGTTGTGGACTACCGACGGGGCTGCCTTCACATTGGCAGCGAGAACCGACAGACGGTCTTCTGGAATGACCGCGCGGAGCCCGAGGAAGAGGACATTGACGAAGCTAGCCTTCAAACGTCAGCAGGTGGCCAACACCATAAACGGCTTCTGGAAATGTTACATCGTCATCGCAGTTTGTTCTCCCGTGGCCCGCTCCGCACTACATCTGCGGCCAAGCACGAGATCCGGCTGATAGAAGGTAGCCAGCCATTCCGGCTCCCAATGTACCGGTACTCCGACGAGAAGAAACGCACCATCCGGGAACAGGTAGAAGAGATGCTGAGGCAGCGTATCATTGAACCGGCCACCTCGCCATACAGCTCTCCGGTGGTGATTGTGAAGAAGAAGGACAGCACACCCCGGTTCTGCGTAGACTTCCGGAGGCTGAACGATCAGACCGAGGATGTGGACTCACCACTGCCGCTGATATACGAAACAATCAAGGACCTCAGCGGGGCCCAAGTCTTCTCGACCCTAGATCTCAAGAGCGGCTACTGGCAAATCCCGCTGGAGGAAGAAGCAAAGAAGTACACAGCATTCTCGGTGCCCGACGGAGGTCGCTACCAGTTCCGGGTGATGTGCTTTGGGCTGAAGAACGCGCCCAGCACCTTCCAACGGCTGATGCAGGATGTTCTCACGGGACTATTACGGGAGTGCTGCCTCGTCTATCTGGACGACATCACTGTCTACTCCCCCGACTGGGAAACGCACCTGCGACACCTGGATCAAGTCTTGGAAAGGCTGCAGATGCACCAGCTGACCTGCTCGCTCAACAAGTGTCACTTCGGCCGGGAAGAAGTCGCCTTTCTGGGCCACGAGATTACTCCGGACGGCAACCTCCCGCAGCAGCAACATCTCAGAGCGATTGAAGACCAGCCGGCCCCCAGCAACAAGAAAGAGCTGCAACGCTTCCTGGGAACCTGCAACTGGCTGCGAGAGTACATCCCCTGCTTCGCCATGATTTCGGAACCGTTAACGGACCTGCTGCGGACAAGAAAGTGGCATTGGGACGACACAACTCAGCGAGCCTTCGAAGAGGTTAAGGCCGCTTTCCGGCAGCCGTTAAAACTCTCACGACCGGATCGAGACTTGCCGATGTTTCTGCAGACCGACGCCAGCCAAAAGGGACTTGGAGCGGTGCTTTATCAATGCACCGAAGCCGGAGAGAGGCGTATCATCTCGTACGCCAGTGCCAAGCTCCACGAGGCGGAGAAGAACTACCACTCCAACGAACTGGAGTGTTTGGCAGTCGTCTGGGCCATCAAGAAATACCGGCCATACTTGGAGGATCGACATTTCACCCTAAGGACCGACAACAAGGCGCTAACTTGGCTGAAGCAGGCGACGGGGCAGAAGACGAAGTACGCTCGCTGGGCTCTACTGATACAGAGCTTCAAATTCACCGTCGTCCACTGCCCGGGCAAGGAGAACGAGTTGCCGGACTTCCTCTCGAGGGAACCTGGGCTTGAAGATACTGCCGGCGTCCAAGAAGAACCACGGATGCAGCCTGAAGAGAGGCCACTTCGCAGTGTTGCGGCAGCTGCACCCCGACTACAAGAAATCACAGCTGTCGGCATCCATCAGGCAGTGCAGGAGGCGCAAGAAGGCGACCAGGAGTGCCAAGCGTGGAGAAACGACCCTGCGGCGGCTACAGCGAGAGGATACCGGGTGGACAACGGCCTGGTTTGGAAGGACAGACGCAACCAGGAACCAGGATTGTACGTGCCGCCGAGTGTCCGCATGGAGGTCATCAGGCACTTCCACGACTTCCCTGAAGCCGGTCATCCGGGGGCCGAAGAAACGTTTCGGGCCATCGGCAAGGACTTCGTCTGGACCGGCCTAACCATTGATGTCCGCAGATACGTCCGGAGTTGCAGAATATGCGCCCTACACAAGCGCGGCGCAAATCCCGAACAGGACCAACAGCGACCTCACCGACCCAGGAGATGTTGGAATACTGTCGCCCTGGACGTCATGGGACCATATCCGCTGACTCGAGCCGGCAACCGGTACATCGTAGTGGTCACGGATATGATGTCGAGATGGGTGGAAGCAAAGGCCGTGCGCAAGGCGGACGCCGACACCATTATCCGCTACCTGGAGGAAGAAGTGTTCCCTCGTTGGGGATACCCAGAGGCGTTGCTCACCGACAACGGAAAGCCGCTCACGGGCCACAAGTGGAAGCAGATGTGCGACAAGCTGCACATACGACCGTGGACTACAGCCAACTACCATCCCAGGGCGAACCCGACCGAGCGGCGCAACGGCGAGATCAAGAAGGCGCTGCGGATCCAGCTCCATGACTCCAAGGACCATGGCGACTGGGACAAGCGTTTGCCGACGATTCTGTTCTCGCTGCGGAATCGTGCAAACGCCGCCACTGGAGTGACACCGAGCGACCTTCTGCTGGGCAGAGACCTACGCCGACCCGGCGACTGGAGTCGGCCACACGCAGAACAGGACGTCCGGCCAATTGAGGAACGAGAAGAGGCGGCCAGGTCACACCAGACGCAGTATCAGCGGCGGCGGTATCCGGAACGGAGGACACAGGACCCTACACTGGCCGTAGGGCAGCTGGTGTACGTAAAGAGCCACGCCGGACCAGCCAAAGGACGGAGGTACCCTGGATGGGAGCCAGCCTGGGAAGGTCCCTTTAGCGTTGCCGCAACCCTCGGCGGGCAGATTTACACGGTGGAGAAGGACGGACGTCCATACAAGGTTCACCGCCAACGGCTCAAACCCGCCGGAGAAGAACAATGGGCTGGCCACCGGAGAGCATTCAAGACCCGGGGGAGTTGTGACATAGCGAGGCGAAGATCTGCTCTCGGCGCCAGCCGAGACGTGACACGAGAAGGCGAGGCGACCCAATCAAGGATCGGCAGCAGCTTGATTGGCCTCAACGTGACCATCTAACGTGCTCGAGGCGAGCCAACCAGGGACCAGCGGCACTCTGATAGGTTCGTGGCATACGACCTGTCAGGGCATAAAAACAGCGCCGCTAAAAATTTGGCGCATATACTTCTGCTCCAGCTTTGGACTGCTCAGGACTGCTCTTCTTAGACTGCTCTCTCAGCTCTCTCGCTGGACCATCTCTACGGCTTTGCTGCCTTCGGCCACCTCGCCTTCCGACGAGGAATATCTTCCTTCGAGGGAACCAAGCCAGCTGCTGCCGGTGAACTTAGTAGCCGGTAGAAGAAGCAGCTAGCCGAAGTTGCCCTGCTAAGGACCACCTGCGCCGGAACAACATCTTGCCGGACAGGAAAGAAGTGGATTGCTCTGGGCTCACCTGGTGAGTGCCGCATTTCCAGTGTGTAATTCCTAACTTGTTCACGACTGTTAGGTAGCTCTGCCCCGGACGATCCTTGCAAGCCCCCACCAGTGGTAAGCGAGCCAGGATATCGCCGGGGTAAAGGGGCCAGTGGACACCAGTCTTGGTAAGGACTGGTATTCAACGAAGCTGGTCGTTAGCCCAGCTCCTCCCGCATCGTCGTGAACAAGGAAGACGCGCGGGTAATCTGGCTTCGGCCGGACCCGAGATCCCTGGCGTCTGGCAGTGACTGCCTAGCAGTCTCTGCCCGGCAGCCGTCGCACCTGGCCAGCATGCCTTCTACAGGCAACGGCCCAAGTGCCGAGTCGCTCGGCCCCGCCTTGCTACCCCATCTGGGCGACTCGCCCGATTCGCCTCGGGCGATGGAGACGGACGATCCTCTCCCCAACCCGCTTCCCCCTCTGCCGGCAGACGAGTCGGGCGAGTTCGCGACCGTTGGTCGGCGAAATCGCCCGGCTAAGAAGCCCAAGAGGACCCACGCACCTGGATCCACTTCCTCACAGACCTCGGCCATGGACATTGGACCTTCTCAGGGCCCACAGGTCGCGGTTCCGACTACTTCGACAGCAGCTCCGGCTGCTGCCGCTGTTGGTCGTGCGCCGCCCCTGTACGTCCATAGCGTATCCAATGTCGCCGCCTTATACAGACGGCTGATCGCGGCCCACGGCCTGTCGGCCGACAAGCTTGACCTGAAGCTGCTTGGCGGTGATACGGTCAGGATTGTCGTCCGCCAGCTCGAGGACCATCGCTTGGTCGAGGCCTTCCTCCAAGCACACAACCTCCAATATCACACCTTCACTCCTAAGCGAGTCAAGCCCTTGTCTGTCATTTTGCGAGGGCTTGACGCGCACACTGATCCTCAGGAGATCCTTATGGAACTCCGCGACCTCGGGTACCCGGTGCAGGCAATTTTCCGCCTGTACACTCACTCAGAAACCCGAGTACCTCTCCCGCTCGTCCGTCTCCAGCTCGAGAAGGGCGAGGCTGCAGACAAAATTTTCCACCTGACGCGGCTGTTTGGCTTCCGCGTCCGGGTGGAAACCAGTCGACCCCAGGGCAAGCTTGCGCAGTGCCACCGGTGCCAGAGGTTCGGCCACCACACCGACGTCTGCCGCAATGCCCCGGCCTGTCTCCGATGTTCTCTGGGACATTCAACACAGGCCTGCACTGTGGCAGACAAAACCAAATTTCGCTGCATAAATTGTGGTCAAGGCCACGCAGCGTCTAACGTAAACTGCCCGGTCTATAAGGCGGAGCTCTTGCGGAAGCAAAAGCCGCAGGGGCCCCTCCCGAAGCCACGGCAGCCAGTTATGCAGCCCCAACCTAGACAGCCTAAAATGCAGGCTAGGCCTAAACCTCAGGCACAACCGGCACGGCGCGCGCCCTCTCCGGCTCCACCTCCAGCCCCTACAAAGGCAACTAAACGTACCGCGTCTCCTTCCACAGCAGAGACACGCCCAGTAGCTGTTATCTCGGTTTTGGAGCCGGAGAATGAACCCTCCACCTCCGCGGAACCTCCTACTCCCGCCTCTGAACCAGAGGTAGCCTCGCCGCCCCTGCCACCTCCGCGATTTCCGCGAGCAGGCATCAAACCCAGGAACAAAGGGATACCCACACCGGATGCTCGGCCCCGAGCTCCTGCCTGCCCACAGCCCAAGAAAAGTCCTGCTTCCCGGTATAAGTCCGACGAAGTGCAACAGCGTACTTTTCCTGCCGCTGATCCAAAACCGTCTGGCCCTGGTCCTATGGCTTCCACCATGACCCGATCTGCCGTAACACCTGGTCGCTCTTATGCGGCCTCAGTTTCCAGGCAAACCACCCAGTCCGTCAGTTCCAATGACGCACAGTTCGTCCGCGGCTTTCTGTCTAGCTACGACCTCCCGAAAGTCGCATCTCTCTTCAGGTCCATCCGAGCCCGCCTGGAAACTGCTGACCCAACTGAGAGATTCATGCTCTTGGTGGAAGCCTGCGAAGTCATAGGTCTTCTATGAACCGAGCCCTTAGACGAGATCTCTCGCTCGTAGCCTGGAATGCTAATAACATCGGTACCAAGCATTCCGACCTTCTTGAATTCCTGGCTCGGTTCAAACCCGACGTACTTCTCCTCGGGGAAACCCACCTGACCCCGGCGAACCGGTTTCGATTACCAAATTACGTGGTTTATCGGGATGACCGAGTTGGCCGACGAGGAGGCGGCACGGCGATCGCGGTGAGGACCTCCATAGGTCATCATCGTGTCGCTTTGCCGCAGCTTACCAACCTAGAGGCCACCGCCATTGAGGTCCACGGAGCTCTTGGCGGCGTCCTCGTGGTCTCAGCTTACAAGCCCCCACAAGCTGAACTCCTTGTCAGCGACCTGGACGTCATCTTCGATTCCCATCGAAGGGTAATTTTGGCCGGCGATCTGAATTGCAAGCATCGCGTTTGGAATAGTCGCCTGACTACTCCGAACGGGAGGCGCTTGCTCAGTTTTGTTGAATCGCGCCGGGCGATGGTGTTTGGTCCAGCGCAACCCACGTTCTTTCCGTCACTGCCTAACGCGGCTCCCGATGTTCTGGACATCGCGGTGACCCAAGGAATTGTCTGTCCGGTCGAGGTATTCTCACTTACGGAGCTGACATCCGACCACAACCCTATCTTGGTCCACGTCGCTACCCAGCACGCCTATGCACGTTCTGACAAGCAGAAGGTCATCGATTGGGATCGCTACGGCCCGGCCTTGTGCCGTAGATTGCCGCCAGCGGCCCCACTCGATTCCGTTCGCCTCCTAGACGAAGCAGTTGCGGGAATCGAAGAGGCAATCATCTCGGCTATAGGCGTGTCTTCACGTACGCGAGCTGGCTTCACGCCTGACTACCAACGCATCCCTGAGGAAGTCTCTCTTCTCGCTCGCGAGAGGAATTACTTCCGGAAACGTTGGCAGAGGACCCGTGATCCGGCCGATAAGGCAGCATACAATCGGCTCACCGGACGACTGCGTGGCAGTCTGAAGGCGTTCCGACGTAGCTGTTGGGAACTCGACGTGGCCCGAACGGGGGATGCGGACCCGCAATCTCACCCGTACAGAATACCTACCGCATTGACGGGACGGAGGCGCCGACCTCCACTTCCCGCCATTGTTGGACCGTTCGGTCGACTCCTGGGTCGCCCGGAGGAGAAGGCCGAGTACTTGGGCTTGTGTTTCGAGCGTCAGTTCGCTCCCAACCCGCCCATGGACTGGGACTTCGACGAACAAGTCGAGATGGCTGTGGAAGACTTTCTGTCTCTTCCGATCACGGCGGAGCCCGAACCCATCTCTTTGGAAGAGGTCTCAGATCGGCTCGCTGAACTTCAGCCAAGAAAGGCTCCAGGCCCGGACGGTGTTACCAACACCGCTCTACGACTTCTTCCCGAGCCTGGAGTTCAATTCTTGACTGATTTGTTCAACGCGTGTCTTAGACTGGCCTACTTTCCCAAGAAATGGAGAAAGGCGACGGTTATCGTGATCCCGAAGCAGGGAAAGGATACCACCCGCTCGGAAAACCTCCGGCCTATCAGCCTACTTTCCGCTACGTCCAAGGTTTTTGAGCGCCTCGTGCAGCGTCGTGTACGAGAGCATCTAACCAACTTTGACGTGCTGGTCCCCGAACAGTTCGGCTTTCGTGTGGGGCATTCGACCACTCATCAACTGATGAGACTGGTGGAAAGCATCACGGAAGCCGGGTGTCGGAGAGAACGGACCGTTGGCTGTTTCTTAGATGTCGAGAAAGCCTTCGACAGCGTATGGCATGATGGCCTTTTATTCAAACTTAGGGAAGTCCAGCTCCCGGACTGCTACCTCCATCTGGTTGCTAGCTTTCTGACGGAGAGGACCTTCTGCGTGAGAGTTGGCGATTCTGTCTCTTCCGAGAGACGAATCACAGCCGGCGTCCCTCAAGGTAGTGTTCTAGGCCCCCTTCTGTTCTCGATCTACGTCAACGACGTGCCGAGACAGCCTGGAGTCCAGATGGCCCTCTTCGCTGACGACACGGCCGTATTTACGGCCGATCGTCATGAGGAAAGGGCCGTCCTAAGACTGCAGCGCCAGCTCGACACGCTCGTGGACTGGACTGAGAATTGGAGAGTGCAACTCAACGCCACCAAGAGCGTAGCCGTCGAATTCTCCAAGCGACGGAAGAACCCCGTTAGGCAACTACGTATCGGCAGAACGTACTTGCGCTGGTCCAACGAGGTCAAGTACCTCGGCTTACACCTCGACCGTCGGCTCACCTGGCGTACCCACGCACAGACAGTTCTAAAGCGAGCATCCACTCGCCTGTGCGCACTGTTTCCACTCCTGATCAGCTCAGCCATGACCAGGAAATTGGGTAGGATGATCGTCGGCGCGTATCTGCTGCCGGTCATTACCTACGCCTGCCCGGTCTGGGGTTACCTCGCCGCAATGCATAAAAAGAAGTTGCAGAGCGTCCTCGACAGGGGGCTTCGGCTAGCGGCCAAAGTCCCCCGTCGCTTCTCATCTCGCCTTCTAAGGAGAGGACTTGGCGTCCGCTCCTTAGACGACACTTTCAGGCGGCTTGCACGCAAATTTTATGCACGTGCGGCGAGGTTCCCAGGCAATCCTCTAGTGACTGGGCTGGGAAGGTACCGTATACGCCCAGGTGATTCGTGGAAACGCCCTCGGTGCATACTGCGCTAGCGTAGGCTAGCACAACAGCCGAGAATCGGCCTGCTATAGAGCACGCGCCCTACTTGGGCAGGGCCACGAGGCAGGAGCTCCAGATGGTAGCTCGGAACTCAGTTCCCGTGCGGTTCGTCTATGCGACGCACAACCGCAAAGCCCAGAGCGAAAAAAAAAAAAAAAAAAAAAAAAAAAAAAAAAAAAAAAAAAAATTTTGGCGCATCGACTGGGACAGCAGCGGGCTCTACATACCGCTGCCGAAAGAAGAGAACCGCAGCACGCCCGGAACAGCGGACGCAGCCGCCGAACATCACAGCGCGGCTCGGGCAGCGTACGCAAATGATTTAGCGTACCCGACAAACGGTCCTTTTAAGGGCCTAAAAAACTATAGTGTGTACGATTGGCGCCATTTGTCCTGTGACAATATATATATATACGTAATTGATTATAATTACCAAAGTGTTACGTAAATGATAATTATCCAATTATAACTACTTCTGCAGGTCGTTGATTTTAAGTTTCTCTCTCTCTCTCTCTCTCTCTCTCTCTCTCTCTCTCTCTCTCTCTCTCACTATCTATCTATCTCTATATATTTAGTAAACCGTTAACCGTTTAACACGTTCTTTGTCCTAGATTTTAAATTAGAATATCTTTTTCTTAATTGTATACTAATATACGATCAGGACCTTTTTGTACTTACTTGGAACGTGTGTGGAGTGTTAAGCAATATCCTCATCATCAGACAAGCTGGATTTTGTTCTGGTGAAGTATCTGTGTTTTGGTTGGTTGGTGCAGTTTGCTACTGTTGGCTGGCTTTGATTGGTTTTTGTTGATTCATGGGTTATTGGCGCTATTGTCACTGGATATGGTTTATAAATTTGTTCTTTATGTATTTTCAGTATTTAGTGTTTAAAAAATTGTGTCGAGTCTTGTATTGATTTGTATTTTTCCAGTATTCACTTGTTCAGTTTACGTTCGTTTGAAAGGTTAGACAGTTTTAGATTCACATACACATATTTAATATGTTAATACATTGATTCTAAAAGTATAATACACTAAGCCAACATAAAATTTGGAAACATTTTTATAAATGGAACAAATATATGGACAAATATATCGATTCGAAATTGTTTTCACATTATACAAATAACATCTACAACTTGTGAAATTATGTTTTAATAATAAAGCGTAATATTGTTTTGTTTGTATTACGTGGAGTGTACTTGTCCTAGTTAAGACGATAATGCGTTACCTGCCAGCTTATGGGAACCTTAACACGAGATCTAAAAATAGTGATGTCTCGGTAAGCCCCCGTCCGCCCGCCACTCGTCGTTTGGCAAACAAACCACGGTCGTGTTGTTTGGATTCGGACACATTAATAACACTGACGCGTGTCACACTAATTAGTGATGCAATGGTGACAGTAATTTGCTGCAGTTGCTACTGCTGTCATAACAAATGTTCGGCTTTATTTCTGACGTGACAGATTTTTTTCATAGAGACGTTTTCTTAACACACTCAGTTTTGATTGTGTGAGAACCTGATCCCAGCTGTGAAGTATGGCAAAAAATTCTGAACCATTTCTGTATTTCGTATGTCTATGGTAATGTATTTATCGAGAGGAGACGGTGAATGTAAACAGACAGAACGATCGGAATGTAAACATGATAGGAATTCGTCTGTGTTTCATATTGGCAGCATGCAGTGAATGCGACACATGAGTATGCAAAAGTTTCGTTTATGCATGAGACGTATGCAGTGGAGACAGCTGGATCTGCAGTTCACAGTAGATCATGTCAAGAAACACATTTGTTTGCATATTTAAAACAACAAGAAAACGGGAATATATTCTCAGAATGGTAGAAACACTCAGAACAAGAGAATCGATAAACTCTACAAAAGGAGATACAAAGAAGTATATCATTTAAAGTCAATCAAAAATTGTCTTGTAAAAGATGAAATCAGGTTCTACAGTCTTTATAAAAATTTGTTATTTTATTAAGTAGTCACCAAGTCGTATTGATTAATGGCTGTCGTATTGCTCTTTACATAAATTAATAACATGACTTAATTAATCTGGCAAAGAGATCTGGCGGCTAGGAGACCTAGGATAGTAAGAGTTACGAACGATACAGTCATGCACATAATGGAAGTAGAAAAAAAAGTTGTGGAAGTGATAGAACAAATAGTTTGATGTGGTACGGGTATCGTAGAAGAATGAAATAAGGTAGAATCCTCAAAGTAGTGACAAAATGGGATCGAGACGGAAGACGGAGGAGGAGGGTAAAGCTCGAAAAAATGGATTGACTATGTACAGAAGAATGTGGACAAGTATGACTTTGAAGTAGAACATACTGTAAGTAGAGCTAAATGGAGAACCATGATCGAAGGAGAATGAGTAGGCATACTGGGAATATATGTTTAGTGTATTGAATATGTAATAGATGTAATTTATCTATATTTGTGGTGTATTGGTAGGAGAAACCTTCAGCACTGAAGAAATGCTCCAATAAAAAAAGAAAATTTAATAAAGAAAATATAGTTTATTTATTGTCTGTCAGATACCCAAGATGGTTCATATTTATGGGATTAATAATTTGTTGGTATTAAAGATCTTAAGATGTTAAGTTGTATTAATTATTTTGTATCGGTAATATTAAAATCGTCACAACAATCAAATAGAGCAATCGAAGTACACTAGGTTACATGAATCACTGCAGGTTGACTGGTCCCCAGTGCAGTCACTGTAACAGCCACACGCGATGGACAAACACAAACCGCTTCAGAGCAGTTTCTTTTGTTGTGTCAATACAGATTCCCGAAGAACAGCTGCATACCTGCATCGTATTCGACGACGACATTTAAGAATGACGAAGACATCTGTAACGATTACAACAATCAGATAAACACGACGTATATTTTATTTTCTTTCACTGTTTTTTTTCTCGACGAATTCGCCATTGATGGAGCCAAAAGAAAAGATTAGTAATAGAAGGTGTAATATAACGACATTGGAGATTCGTTCCTAGAAAACAGGCATTCACGGGGAAGCACGGAGCAGCTAATTATAGCCAGAGTTATTTTACGTGGACGGATTACCAGCCCAGACGCACAACCCCTAACCTAGAGGATCGAGGACACTGTGGATTACATTTTCTTTACCGAGGGGTCCGGAGACTCGCTCTCGTCCGTCTAATTCCGAAGTAATACTAGGAGGTACTGTACCTGTTGCTGTGACGGCGGACGTTTCTAAGTGTTTACAGTGCCCTCTGTCGACGTCAGTTGGATCGTAAGATCCTATGACCCCCTTAATGAAAAATAAAAGGGAATAGATGGGATAAAATGAATACGCTAAGGATGGGTAGGGATAAGCCTGATAGGGCATGATAACTCGTAGAGCTCCACTTGTGGCTTTGGAAGTGAGACACACAAGCGGAACAAAGGCATCGAACGACAGAGACGCGATTTCTCAGAAGAAGTGAATGGTACACAAAAGAAGGATAGAAGGAGAAAGGAAACCATAACGAACGACTGAATATAAAGTCGGTAGAAGAAAAGGTACAGAGATACAACCAAATTGGGATGAATCCCTGAACGGTTATTAACAAATTGCATAATAAAATTGTTATCTCTGTACGTGAGTAGTACGGTTGTCTGTAGAAGCAAAGTTGAAGCATAGTTGTGAGGTGAAGAAGTATTAAGGTAGAGGTATTGAGGTGAAGAAGTAGTAGAACATATCTCGATAAACTGTGTGGCAACGTTAAAAAGTGAAACTTAAGAAAATCAGGCACTGACTGAACTTTAGAGAACATAATTTTCATCTAAACATAAAGAGAGACTTCAATGGCTGGTGTTCGATTGTAGTGTACGTTGTGATTCATAAGAATTGATACTAAGCGATTAGTTGTTAAAAAATGCAACATAATAGAGGTGATAGGACAGTAAATTCTGTATTTTTGATTGGTATAATAACCCATAAATCTATAAAGATGATACAATCTGATTCTTAGGAAGTCTACTCGCCAAGTGCTCGGAAATTTGGGAGGTAAACCAAAGAAATTGCTGAGGTCTCCAAGCAGTGTAAATGGGCTGCTGGGGAAGGCCTTGTGCCATGTTCAGGTTTCAGTGTATTAAACTAAGCCAACAGAAGACAACTAGTGTTTATAAAACAAATTTAGACGCCATAAACATAAAGTATACCCACATGGTACGGATTCCTGATAATTCTTGGCCCCCAAAATTTTTTAACTGTGTTCTAAGCAGGAAAAGAAAAAGAGGTAGACCCAGGATTTTGTAGAAGGTGAACATATAAGATGAAATGTGGATGAGAGGCTTTGAACAATGTGACTGAAACAACAGAAGCATCTGGTGTGAAAGATGAGCAAATAACTTAATACCTTTGCTAATTAATTTTATTTTACAGTGTCAATAATACATGTAAATTGTACGATTATTGTATTTATTAGAAAGGCACTCTAATTGAGCGTTATTATTATAAAAGTACAAGAAGTTAAAATGGAAGATTTTCTAGCCTATGCGCCTTGAGCTGCAGAACTCGCTCACCATTTTGAACGAAGTACATATTTATCGTTACATATACTCCGATATTAGATCATTTTTCAATTGCAGGAAAAGTTACAAAAATCCCAATACCTCTACTGTTTTTTATTAATATAACGATGCTATGACACACAAACATACACTGAACACCAAAAACTCGAAGCCTTCCGATTCGTGGTTACAATTTATTTTTTTAGACTTAATTCGCAAATCCTGCGGGATTTTTACAATTAAAAAGAAAATTAATCTCATTCAAGCCCTGTGGTTTCTAAATTTAAAAATGTTCAAAACTTAACACTATACTGAAATGCTAATTAAAATTCACTTTCATTAGATATCCCATTTGAAGGTTTAGTATTTAACAAAGTCACTTTCATTAGATATCCCATTTGAAGGTTTGCTATTTAACAAATTCAGTTTCATTAGATATCCCATTTGAAGGTTTAGTATTTAACAAAAATTTTCAACTACCATTTGTCGTCCAAAAGTTTAGAAATTTTTAAAAGTGAACACTATATTTAAATTGTGGTTTAAATTTACTTTAATTTGATACCTTAAAATGACCTGTAATTTTTTCACAATTTTTGACCGTCCGTATTTTTTATCTCTGCTTTTGGAGGGATGAGTCTAAAAAACAATAGGGTTCTGTAGGGTAAAAGTATAGACACTCATACCAAGGTTAACGAAAATTGGTTGATGCATTAAAAAGTTATTGTGAGGTATAGGCTACCCCAAACAGATAAATAAACAGTTAGATAGGCATGCAGGCAGGAAATGCCAAACGGTCGAGTCAAAACTGATAACTCGCTTTGCTCATTCAATAATAAGGTGCCTGAGGCGATTTGAGGAGTCTACTACTTCCCACAGGGTCTCTTCACCATATTTCCTGTGCTGTTTAGGCTATACCTATAAGCTTTTCTCTCTTTTTCTTATTTCATCAAGTCGTGTTTCTCAAGACCTGTCTCTGCTTCTCTTCTTTAATGGTGTTGCCTCGGTCACTCTTCGTTACCTTGTCCTCACTCATTCTCTTAATATGACGTAACAAAGACCACATGCACGTAACGATACTTTGAATTATACCGTTTAAAGCGGTTAATATAAAACCAAATTTGAATTAACTAAACACTGTGCATTAATCGATTAATATTATATAATTGTAATTAGGTATGATAACTTACTAAGTGTACAGAATTAAGCTACATTACAAGTCTTAACTTTTGGTTACTACGTAAGTAAATTTTACAGTCGGACAACCTTCGGATTTACAAATTTGGCGGTGGCCAACCCTTGGCCTACAATCCACAGTCTTAGGATTAGTACTGCTTAAAACCAGTAATGTCCAATTTTTAATATGCAGCTCAACACACCGGTGTTTTATTGGCCGTAACTCAAATATTGATACGAATCTGTTTCTAATCAATTATGTGTGTGTAACAATTACAAACTGCAGTTATAGTGGGTACGTTTTCTGGAATTTCATAATTTTTATAATGTAGTTATTGTTAATTGTAAGTATTAAGTACATCTCACTTGTAATTTTCTTAGCTGCTTACCATGTAAGCGTCATGGCATTATCCGGACTCTACTTTCGTAATCTGGATTAACTCTTTGTATTAATTCTTCAACATACGAACTCATTTCCATATCACTTACCTACATCATTATCTACATATATCTAACGAAAGACAAGTGCAATCAAAATTTCTTGACCTCTAGGTAGGGGATTTCAAGCATGTAGATAAACTCTGTATAAAAATGTTCAAATATATATAATCTCCACGGGGCGTAAATTAGTTATCATAATTGCTAATACATTTGGATTAAATTCAATGCTAGTAACTATATTACGTAGGGTATAGTACGGTACTCTGTGTGTATAACGATTATCTCAAATGTATAATCGTTGTTAAAGTTAAGCGACCGGTTCGCATTATTATAAATTATTCTAATCCCATTTTGAATAGTCGTTAAAAATATTAAAAAAATTAAAATTATAAATGATCTTTGAAAAGTACTTACTCTAATAAAAAAACAACAGCGTGATAAGTGAATTTCACCCGTTATTTCACATGTAGGCCTTATCATAAAAAATAAAGGTTTATCCCTAACACGTAGAATTTCTAAAACGTCAGGTGCCCATATATTATTTGTTTCGTCAATAATTTTTACAAAATACCGTATGAAGTTGCTCCTTTCGTAGTTGATAAGAATAGGGTCCTTCTACATAGATTGCTTTCAATAGCGCAAATCTTCTCTGTATCTTCCAATTATATAGCGTTTCAGCGATAGTCCTTATTTCAGATTTTTCACACGTTAGACTTGTTTCTCTCCGTAACAGTCAGCAAAAACAATTCTTTTCCCTACAGGGCTTGTTTCTTTCTTACAAATAATGTTTCCCGAGACACTTTTGCCTCATTTGCTTTTGCAGTGTTCGTTTCTCCGTTAGCCCTAATCTATATAGGCTATAGGTTCCTAGACATTCTTCTTCTTCTTCTTCTTCTTCTTCTTCTTCTTCTTCTTCTTCTTCTTCTTCTTCTTCTTCTTCTTCTTCTTCTTCTTCTTCTTCTTCTTCTTCTTCTTCTTCTTCTTCTTCTTCTTCTTCGGTATTTGCATGCCCCGTCTTAAAGTGCATAACCATCTACCGTAATTGCAGTTGTTTCTGCCAGTCTTATGTGATAAACAGCTGACAACTTCGCGTCTTTTCAGACGGAAAATTTTATTAAAAGTAAAGTTTAAGGTGCAACTGTAAAAGTTAAAATGATATGGCAATTAAAACGAATCTCGGAGTCTCTACTGATGAAAATCTAATCTTCTCCACATTCCGAAAACAAAGAATACTTTTCGGAATCAAGTAAAGAATGTGGCATCAAGTAACAGATTAAATGTACTGTAGAGTTATTTATTGCCTACTGTGGATCGTGCGTAATGGGTGAATATATTTGTATGTAATTAAGTGTAAGCCAATGAGAAACGTCTAAACAAAGAATCTGTCGCGTCTGAAATTGAAACCAGGCACATACACTACTACACATGATCTGCTAAATTCCAAAAATTTAATATTAGCAGAAAAAAAGTAACAGAAATCCTCCAGCTGCGAGAAGAGTCAGAGTATTTCTCACGACGACTGCGTGTCAGCAAATTCAGTTTTACACGTGTGGAAATCTTGGACTCAAAACACTTGTTCCTCCCTTCCTACTGCCCTTCCTTAATGTATCACACAAACTGCAGAGAGTGTTCCTGAAGAGGGTGAAGGAAAAAGGAGGTGTGTGTAAGTTTTCGGCGTACTAAAATCATGAGTGATACGACCAAGTAAGAAAGAATATGTAACTATTTAAAATGTGGACGCCAATTTAACATTATTTTTATATGTTTGACGTTGTGTGCGTCAATTTTAACATTAATTACTGTTTATTCTCTTTATCTCAGGGTTAAAATAATAAATGCTCATTTCTACTGATAACTCTTAAATTTATTCACATTAGTTTGCTATTACTTGTAAATATAAGATAGCACAAAATTCTACGTACTCATTAGTACTTGTAAATATATAAATTTAACACATTACCAAAATTTAATACTCATGGCTGAATCGTAAATATCAAACAATAATACATTAATAAAATTGAATACTCATTAAATTGTAACTATCAAATACTCATTTAAATTGTAAATATCAAAATAATACATTAATAAAATTAGTTATCCAAACTCAATCTAATGGTTGCATATTAATGATCATTCATCAATTGCGTTTAGTACTTAAGTAACTTATAATGTTTAGCTTCATCTTATAAATTCTTAATATGAATATCTCTTAAGTTGTTACTATATTTTGTAATTACGGATTCATTTAGAACTTGGAAATAAACATTACTCCAAACTGATAAACAATGATAATTTTACTTCTACACAAACTTTAGAATCGATTTCTTTAATTCCTTTGCGATTACTTTATTGAATTTTATTGTGTGTGGATTCTTTGAGATGACAGACAGTGGATCTAAATTAATTAAGACATGTTTTACTATACTTGGTATTCGAATATCCAATCACTCGGTAGTTGCGGTGATGTTGATGAAGGTCTCATGTCGCTCGTTCCAGAGTCGTGCAGATAACTCCTCCAGATGATAGATGGCACTGGATGAATTCCACGATGTCACTCACAGACACTTCACTCACCAACTCCACGCATTCGGATTATAATTTATGAATAAAAGTTAGCGTTGTACACCGACATCGTAAATTATTTCAAATCTGAATTATTATTACGCACCTTTGTTGCGGTATGTCTGGTTATTAAGTGTTCATGAATGTAATTTGTGTTGTTAATCGTTCTTAAAAGTTATTGTTGTAAAGTGTTTTTATACACTGAAATTACATTATTGTCTGATAACTATTTGTTTCAGTTAATGTTCACTGGTAGGCTAATAGTGTGACTCTACTTCATAGTTCGTTTGCTTGTAATGACTGTATTAATTTTTGTTATAAGTTCGAAAACTACTTTCTCACACTGTGTATCAAATTATTCTAAGTTCGATAAAATGCTAATTTCTCCCGTCACCGACTTCATTCCGATCGCGTCCGAAATTTTGTTAGAACTCCTTGAGCGCGTTCCTGTCTCCTTCCTATATTTTCCTTACCAAATCTCCCACCAGACTCCTGATTCCAACGACGCCGTGTCCTTATTGGTTTCATATTTTTCCCTCCAAGTCCAAATACCACCTATTTTTTCAAAGGCGTTCTCTGATAGGGCTTCTGGTTCCCCACCAGCTTCTTCCCTTGCTTCATATTTTGAGGTCGTTGTCATTTCCAGACAACGCAGCAATAAATTGTATCTGTCGTTTTTTCTAAAATCTTCAGTGACAACTCTGAGTTTCTCTTCCATTTTCATTGTTTCTTAACTTCGTCGCTCTGCCGTTATTATCTATTGTTGTTCAAGGGCCTCGCCTACCCTTTTTTGAAAGTTGGTTTTTTCTTTTAGTTGCCAGGCAACACCCCATCCTTGAGTTTGGACGTACTCTCTGCGCTTTCGTTTCCAAGTAAGGTCAAAACCCTGTCATCGACCGCTGGAGTCCTTCAAATCAATCCACCCTTCGTCGCTTTCTCCTGACAGCTGGCGTACACATGTATGCTTGACCACTGTTAAGCCTTTACTCCTTTAATGGCTCTGTACACATTGTATGTAGTTTTCTATGGAATCAATGTGTTTTCACAAAAACTGGTGTTCTACGTACCGGGAGCAATGAACTCTGTTCACAGGGTAGGCGTTGTAGCAACCTAAGAAATTTATGACCTGTCCGTCACTACAGCGTGCTTGTTCGTTCCCCTATTGTCCCTTACAAAATATGTTTTCCACACATACACCCTTCGTTATTGCTTTCAGCGACATTCCTTACTGCTAATTATAAAATAAAACTTTTCGAAATTTTTTTTTTTTGTGTTATATTGTCCCCAAATTTTGTCAGTTTGGATGGACTCTGTACATCCAAAATTGATCCAAAATTTTGCGCCCTTTCAATAAGGTTTAAATGCCAAAATCTGCTTCCCAATGTGTGTACTTTGTGTTGCCTTGTAGTGGCTCGTTCTTCATTGGACCTAGTATAGTGTTGTTTACATTTACTCGTTGACCTATATTCTCAGCGTAACAGAAAAAGGTTCGTTACATAATGGTAAACACACCCCAGCCCCTCTAAAGTACTTTCGCTTTCAACATCCTAAATGAATCCGTTTTTTTTCACTCTAATTAACATGTTATTATATTTACAAATTTATATTTAGTCTAAATCTTAAACTAAATTTGTAATTCTCCTTAACTATTCTTCATATAATATTTCAATATCTACAAAATTCAATTACACAAATTATTCGATACTGGTATTAATATTTCTTGCCTTTAGGATTAATTTTCTTTGTATCTTTTAATACATTTAATTTTTATGTCACAAATTACTAAAATATGCATCAATATCTCCACATTAATTGACTTTAAAAACTTACCACATATATATAGAATTCTTAGTGACCATCATACTTTCTATCATCACTAAATTATAAATAGCACATTGGTATTAATAATAATAATACGTATTTCTATATCCTAATTCACTATAGTTTTCTAACCTATTTTATTATTACTGTCTCTGGTTAGTCCATATTTTCTGATATCTCGCTAGCATTTTCAAAAAAAAAACATTTTTTCTTTTCTATTTACTAACATCTTGGAACACAACTATATTATACAATCTTATACTAAGCTTGTAAGTTGTCCTTACGTAAACATGATCTTAAATACATACAACTTGAATATTTCTCTCACAATTCTATTAATTGTCTTCACATATATATCATTTAAACATTTGCCCTTCTATTTTCTTCACTCTTATTGACATCTATTATCATTAATTGTTTTATTCATAATCATTAACATGACATTTATTGACTATGACAACTAATCATTAAATATAATTCATTTTATACACTTGCTTTCTTATTTCTATTTTCTTTTATCTCGTGTTACTACTAAGACATTTCATTAATTGTTCTTGCAAATTTTAATAATTCTTTTACATTTTTGATAGGCCCCCCCCTAAGCCCCTGAATGATATTTCTTCAGTTGCCTAGTATTGAAGATGCCCCTTATCGTACCGTTGCTGGATTCGTCCTGCAGTTTATATGTAGCGTTTCCTACTTTTTGTATTATTGTGTACGGACCTTCATACAGCGCGCAGAATTTTCCGATAATATTCTGTGTTGCGTCAGATAAATTCACTGCTCGTATAAGGACCTTGTCTCCTACGTCAAAGTCAGTAATCTTATTCATTTGATTTATTCGGGCAGCCTGCCGCTCACCTCTTTCCTTTATTCGTAATTGTAATTTCTCTACCTTTACTCCCTCATCATTCTTCACTATTGGGTCTAAATATTTCTCCCAATGCCTGGTTGGTTTCGTTCCAAACTGGGCTTCATGTGGTGTTGTTCCTATAGTTTCTTGATATGTTTCGTTAAGACACGCTTTAATCGTCTTGATGTACGTCGCCCATTTTGTATGCCTTTCACGTACAAAAATCCGGAACATGTTTCCGAGTTGCCTGTTCCACCGTTCGGCAATATTGGTGCATGGATTTCTAATGGCTGTGTATTTTGGTTTAATGTTTAATTGTCCCAGACCTTTTGTCCATCTGCGCGATGTATACTGTGTACCGTTATCTGTCAAAATACTATCTGGTTTCCCGTGGGTCGTTATGTATTGTTGTAGTCTTTTGAGCGTCACATTTGTAGTAGCCCTACGCAGTGTATATAATTCTACGTATTTAGTAAAATTATCGACAACAACTAATAAATATTTCACTCCACCACTGGATACAGGGAGTGGACCATAATAGTCCATGCTAATTAATTCCCCTTTGCGTGATGGCAATATCGGTCGTGTTTCTCCGGTGATATTTCGATTCCCGCTATCCTTGTACCTTTGACAAAGATCACAGCATTTTATGACTTGGCTGATAGTTCTGAACATGGTGTCCATAGTAAAGTGTTCCCTTATCAGCTGTTGTGTCTTTTTCGTCCCTGGGTGTCCGTACATCTGGTGAATTTCTTGGATCAATTCGACTCTAAATTCTTTTGGAATATATAGTTTCCACTGGTTTTTCCAACTGCGATATAATTTATTATTTATTAATTAAAAATGCTGATTCATTTGGTCCTCATTTCCCTCCTTAATCTTGATTATAATTTGTTTTATCTTATCGTTTGCGAGTTGCATTTGATTTATATTTCGTAATTTAGCGGCAGTATCCTTATTCATTTTTATTTCAATTGCATGTATATAATATTCATGTTTATCTTCGGCTAGTACATTCCTGTTGTTATCTTCCGGGTATCGGCTCAGTATGTCTGCGACTAAGTTCTCCTTCCCCTTGCAGTGTAGAATTTTGAAGTTGTATTCCTGAATGCTGAGTATCCACCTAGTAATCCGGGTATTGTTTAAATGGCACTTTTGAATAAAGGTTAACGCTTTGTTATCTGTTATTATTGTTAGCGGTTGACCTAATATGTAGATCCGGAACCTTTTTAAACATTGTACTATGGCAAGCAGTTCTTTTTCTGTAGTAAAGTAGTTTTTTTCGGCGTTCTTAAAGGTTCTACTTGTGTATGCGATGACGGCGATCTCCCCTTCCTGATCGATCTGATACAGCTGGCCCCCGTATGCATAATTACTTGCATCACATTGTAGGTAAAACCGTTTTCCTTGTATAGGAAATTTGAGCATAACGGTATCTATGAATAATTTCTTCACTCGCTGGAATTGTTCTTCCATGGCAGAATCCCATTGGAATTTATTTCCTTTTTGTAACAGTCTTAATAATGGTTGTGTATACTCTGCATATTTGCTGGTGAATTTGTTGTAAAAGTTAGTAAGCCCCAAGAAACCTTTTAATTGCTTGGGGTTTCTTGGTGCAGGAAAATTCATGATAGCAGCTACTTTCTCCGGTGTTGGTTTAATCCCATTTGTGGTCAAACAGTAGCCAAGATACTGAATTTCTTTGCGGAAAAATTGTGATTTCTGTAAATTAATAGTCATATTGGCATTTCTTAAGTTTTCTAATAGCCCTTTTAAATGTATTATGTGTTCCTGTTCACTCTGCGAAAAACATAGAATATCATCTACATAGATGATTGTGTTTTCCTTGACTTCTTCCGTAAGTACGTGGTCAAGTCCACGTGCTAAGCTCGCGAGACTGGTACTTAGTCCGAATGGTGTAACTTTAAAACGATAACATCGGCCTTCATATAAAAAACCCGTGTAATCACGACAATTCTCATTTAGTGGCACCTGCCAAAAACTATTGGTTAGGTCTATAGTAGACATAACTTTTATATTACTACATCTAGCTAATATTTCGTTTATCGGTGGCGGTCCTTCATAATCTGGGATAGTTATACTATTTACCTTTCGGGCGTCCAGACATAATCGCACCTTCCCGTCCCTTTTTATTACAGTCACCAGAGGTTGGATGTAGGGGCTTTGGGCCCTTTCAATAATCCCATACTCCAGCATTCGCTTAATTTCAGTCTTTACTGCGTCTTGATACTTAATAGGAACAGGCCACCCTTTTTGCAGGTAAGGCGTGTTATCAGTCACCTTGAAGTAATGTTTGTATCCCGTTATGAGGCCTGGTCGATCTTCAAATACTTCTTTGTTTTCATATAAAAGCTGTTCTAATTGGCTTCTTCTTGTTAGGTCCACCCCTTCAATTTCGTCGAGTTTCTTATATATTTCCGCCTCTATGTTACTTACGTCTTCCTTTATAACCATAAGAGGTATTTCACAAGAACCTTCTTCCTCAATTGTTCCCAATATATTTTGTACTTGTATCTTTTTTTCTGGTATATTAATTATGCTTTTTGTTTGCTGAAGAAAATTCATACCCAGTATGCATTCTCTCACCAGCCCTGGTATAATTAAGAAGACACAGTCAAAACTTACACTATTATTAATACAAATTTCGCAAAATATTTGTTTTCTAACATGTTTAGATTTATTTCCTATAGCGCTAACTATAGTGGTGTTGTTAACGCTTAGGATTTCATGATTCCCAAGCTTCTTTTGATTGTTATTATACCATTTCTCGGACAGTGCATTTAGTGAAGATCCTGTATCAATTAAAGCATTTACATGTATGTTGTTGATTTTAGTTGATAACTCTGGGCTTTTAAGATTCTTCAAGTCAATGCTTTGTTCACTCTCTTCCATTAACTCATGTCTTATATTTGGGAAAAGTTTTTCTATGTATTCATTGTGTTTTGTTAATTTGTTGTTCGGTTTATAAACCGAGTTCATTACCCTTGCTGTTGACAGTCACTTTTGCTCTTGTTTTGTGTAAATAGGCCGAACGCTCCCCTTACTACTGGACGCGTGACTTTCTATTTCTAAAGAATTTATAACTGGTCTCTCACTTTCTATTTTTGGTCGGGGTGGGAATTTTTGCTTCCACCCTTGTTTTGGTTGATCGACCTGGTGTTTCTGGAAACCCTTGTGTTCGTCTTGTCGCCTTATTTGTCTTTCATTTGTTTTCATATATTCATTATTATTTCTCGTATTTATACACATGTATTCTCGTAGTAACGCTTCAAAACTGTTAATCGATGTTACTCCTCTTGTGGCAACCGCTATTTGTATTTCTTTGGTATAATGGCGCGCTAATTTAGTTATCATGTGCCGGTCTGAAAGGACTGGTATAAGTTGTCTACATTTTAACACACACCTTTCCATATATTGGATCATGTTGAGCGAACCGTTTTGATTGAATCGCCCGTACTCCAAATGATCGCGGATTCGGTCTTGATGAGTAGAGCTCCAATATTTTTCCGTAAATATCTCTTCAAATTCCTTGAACGTATTTATTTGTCCTCTTACTATTCGCCACCAGATAGCCGCTTCCCCTGTTAGATGTCGGCCTATCCATCTAGTGTTGTCTTCACTATAGTATATCTCCTGGAGTTCTCGCAACTCCTTCAAGAACTCGATTGGGAAGTTATCTTCTCCGTCAAATGTGATATCTTTATTTATGCTCGTCCCATTTACGGCGACGGCTGGTCTCTGCTCCATTTCTTCCAGTCTACGCTGTACTCTTTGTTGACTTTCCCGTACGGTCGTAAGATTGTTTGCTATTTCGTCCAGTCTTCTACCCTTTTCCGTGGAGACGTCATTTAACTTCTCTTCCGTACTGCGGTGCGCTTCCTTGATGCTTCTTACTTGCTGTTCTACGCTTTCCATTTGGTGTTGATTTTGTTGTTGAGTGTTGGTTATGGCTTCCTGCCATTCTTTCCTGTCCTTTTCTCGGTTTTCCTTATTTTCTTTCGCCTGCTTCTTTAATTCTTTGCTCAATTCTTTGATTCCGCTTTCGCTCTTCTTCTGTACTTCTTCTAACTTTTCTGACTGTCTTTGTAGTTCAGTAACCACCTGGTGGATTTGTCCTTGTAGATCTCCTCTCATTAGCTCTATTTTTTCGTCTAATTTCTCAGCGAGTTGTTTACCTATTTCTTCATTCTGTTTTTTCGTTTCTTCAATTTTCCTTATTGTCTCTTCATGTTGCATTTTTGATTCTTCATGTAATTTTTTCGTTTCTTCTTCTCTCTTTCTTTCCGATTCTTCAAATTGTTGTTTCATCCATGCCATTAACATTTGAAAATTTACTTCAGATGACTGCGACTGTGATTGCGGTCCCCCGGCCCTAGTTCCTACACCGGTTGTTGAGCTTTCTTCATTCATTACGTTTCCGTCCTCAGGCTGCTCATAGCCCATCTGGTTATTGATATCAAACTCATTTGAATTCTCTCCACTAGATGCCATTTTAGCTTGACTTCGGGTTATCATTCAGAGACTTAGAGACCGATATACGACAACAAAATATAGCTTAAGCTACTTACATGTACTTATTTTAAACTTATTACTAGCCACTGTCTGTCACTGCCCTAGCTTACTATTTTATCAAGCCGTGCGGTGCGGCGCCAATTTAACAATAAAACGAGTTTTACCCGTTTACGCCCAGCGATGTGGACGCCAATTTAACATTATTTTTATATGTTTGACGTTGTGTGCGTCAATTTTAACATTAATTACTGTTTATTCTCTTTATCTCAGGGTTAAAATAATAAATGCTCATTCTACTGATAACTCTTAAATTTATTCACATTAGTTTGCTATTACTTGTAAATATAAGATAGCACAAAATTCTACGTACTCATTAGTACTTGTAAATATATAAATTTAACACATTACCAAAATTTAATACTCATGGCTGAATCGTAAATATCAAACAATAATACATTAATAAAATTGAATACTCATTAAATTGTAACTATCAAATACTCATTTAAATTGTAAATATCAAAATAATACATTAATAAAATTAGTTATCCAAACTCAATCTAATGGTTGCATATTAATGATCATTCATCAATTGCGTTTAGTACTTAAGTAACTTATAATGTTTAGCTTCATCTTATAAATTCTTAATATGAATATCTCTTAAGTTGTTACTATATTTTGTAATTACGGATTCATTTAGAACTTGGAAATAAACATTACTCCAAACTGATAAACAATGATAATTTTACTTCTACACAAACTTTAGAATCGATTTCTTTAATTCCTTTGCGATTACTTTATTGAATTTTATCAAAATTCTAAGTTCGATAAAATGCTAATTTCTCCCGTCACCGACTTCATTCCGATCGCGTCCGAAATTTTGTTAGAACTCCTTGAGCGCGTTCCTGTCTCCTTCCTATATTTTCCTTACCAAATCTCCCACCAGACTCCTGATTCCAACGACGCCGTGTCCTTATTGGTTTCATATTTTTCCCTCCAAGTCCAAATACCACCTATTTTTTCAAAGGCGTTCTCTGATAGGGCTTCTGGTTCCCCACCAGCTTCTTCCCTTGCTTCATATTTTGAGGTCGTTGTCATTTCCAGACAACGCAGCAATAAATTGTATCTGTCGTTTTTTCTAAAATCTTCAGTGACAACTCTGAGTTTCTCTTCCATTTTCATTGTTTCTTAACTTCGTCGCTCTGCCGTTATTATCTATTGTTGTTCAAGGGCCTCGCCTACCCTTTTTTGAAAGTTGGTTTTTTCTTTTAGTTGCCAGGCAACACCCCATCCTTGAGTTTGGACGTACTCTCTGCGCTTTCGTTTCCAAGTAAGGTCAAAACCCTGTCATCGACCGCTGGAGTCCTTCAAATCAATCCACCCTTCGTCGCTTTCTCCTGACAGCTGGCGTACACATGTATGCTTGACCACTGTTAAGCCTTTACTCCTTTAATGGCTCTGTACACATTGTATGTAGTTTTCTATGGAATCAATGTGTTTTCACAAAAACTGGTGTTCTACGTACCGGGAGCAATGAACTCTGTTCACAGGGTAGGCGTTGTAGCAACCTAAGAAATTTATGACCTGTCCGTCACTACAGCGTGCTTGTTCGTTCCCCTATTGTCCCTTACAAAATATGTTTTCCACACATACACCCTTCGTTATTGCTTTCAGAGACATTCCTTACTGCTAATTATAAAATAAAACTTTTCGAAATTTTTTTTTTTTGTGTTATAAAAAGGCATTTTCTAAAGTTCATAAAAGATTATTCTTCAGGTTAGCCGCTTGAAGGTAACCTTCAATTTTGGCCGGAATCAACTTCCACTTTTTTAAATCCACTTTTGTTATTACGGGCTGCTTTTACTTTTTCTTGTTTTATTATTATTTTGTATTCTATTCCTCGTTAAAAAGTAAAAGAGTTTATTAGAAATTGTATGTAAATTTAAACTAATTTAAAAAGAATAACGGCTCTAGAATTCCATTCGAATTTAGTTATTTTGTACTCCCAAATTGTCCTCTTACGTAAGCGGTATTTGATGAGTGATTCTTTCACTTTCTCTGGTTTCAGTTAAATTTTATCACACGAAACTCTGTTACCACGTAACAGTATAAACGATGAAGAGTTGGAGCTTATGATCTGCAACTTTTGTTTCAAACCGTGTCAATGTGAACCAGCCCGTGTTTCAGTTCAAGTGCTTAGCGTATCGCCACTTCATTATAAACCTAATTAAAGCCGACAAATGATTGACGCGGGGTTGCGCGTTGACGGATGGGACACGCACTCGTTATCGTATTAATGAGCGTTTAACACACAGGTAGGCCTACGACGGCCCAGAATCAGCGAGCGCGTGTGAAACTCTCTTGTTAACTACACGGAGTCGACTGACAGCGGCGCTGTTAAAGTCTCATTAATCCTGTTCGTGCTGACATATTGTTCTGGTTGCTTCTTGTCCTACCCCCAACCCTTAGTTAAACCGCACACATCCACCACCCACACCACCGACCTCCAGTCAACGCACTGTATTAGTTTCAGCTTAACGACAACACCAACTCGACGAACCAGTTGGTCACATAATCCCCTCTGACATATCTACCCGTTGTCTCCCTTCTAAGTGTCTCTTATTAATGTTGTGTCAAATTATCTCAATCTTGTATTTCTCCTGTTTTTCAAATTATGTTGTGTGTAACAAGTTCTGCTGCATAGTTTGCCGATTAGGTAGCTAGTTCTGAATCTCTTCAAAACAACGTATGGTTTAAATTTCGTTTATAAACGGATTATGACTCCACAAACGATAGAACCATTAAAATAAACAAAGAAAGTTACCCGAGATCTAACTGGCAAAGCACCTGAACATTTTCCGTTTGTACGTAAATCTACAACAGACGATATTCAATCGTAGGCCTACTGAAGTTCTCCATATTAATTTATACTTATTGTTTTAATACTTTTGTTTTATACTTATTTTTAGTAATATAAATAAAGATTATAATAATACTAGCAAAGGCTAGACTAAAATAATAATTTAACACTTTTAGTACTAGCGGAACTGAAACGGAACACGTATGACGACATCGGCTTCACTTGAGGAGATTTGCATAACAGCTGATTCTTCTTCAATTCCCTTTCGCTAACCAAAATTTCAATGTCATTGAGATCACGAAATCATCATCATATTCACATGACGGTATGGGCAAGGTGCTACCTGTTCCGCCTTCAAAGATCTTTCAGCCTTCTCTGGGCTTACAACATTAATGCCATAATCAAAAGATCTTCCATCCTATAGCTTTATATTCCAGACTTGTTGGCCAGTCTTGAAGCTGTCATTCTGTCTAAGTGTTATCTCCATCGTTGTTTAAAATCATTGTTTCTTCACATTTTAGTTAAAATTCTCTGTAATTCGATACGCCATATGATTTTTTGCGATTTTATCAAATATTTCTCCTACTTTTTAGAGCACTGGCGTTCCAACACTAAATTAAGATTTTGGGTAAAATCCCATCTAATTTCAACATGGACTTCTGCAAATTTTTCACTGTTTTCTTCTTCCGCAGTTTTGCCTCCCGCCCCCTATCTAAAAAAGAAGAAGGTTCTGTAAGGTAAAAAGTATGAACGCGCAAGCCGAGATTTACGAAAATCGGTTGATACGTTCAAAAGTTATCGTGAGTCGTACCCCAAACAGACAGATCGATAGACAGACAGATAAACAGCCAAGTGCCAAAAGGTTAAGGTAAAACTGAGACCTCACTTCTCTCGTGCAATTAAAATTGACAGGTTTTGAAGAAAAAATTCGGTAAGCAGTTAAACAATTTAATTCCCTTAACGTAACCTGTGTAGATTTTTTACACTCTAAAACCTGCTTAGTAATTGAATCTCATATGCTAATAACAGCATGTACTTGTATTTTCTTAGTCGACATTGAAGTAGTCGCAACTATTCTTGTTATGGGACGTGCGACTAGTTGCTGAGTTACGTTAGATATTAACGCTTAACGAAAGCCGCCACCTTGATGCTACAATGGAGATCGCATTATTCACACTGTAATGTCTTGTCTTGTATAATTCAACGTCGTTTATTTTTGACAGTCAGAAGTTTGTTTAAGAAATTGCCGGGACGTGTCGCCCCGCTTTACGTAAGTAATGTCGTCCTTCGTCTCCGCGTGTCGTGTTTAACAGCCCAACACAACTTTGTAACGTCACCAGCTTGAACGTCGTTTACCCGTTTTAATGTGATCTACGCGTTCTTGGAGTAAAATATCGTTTACGCCCGTACCGTAGACAGAATAATTTTTTATACTACTAATGTTATATGACCATGGTAAAAAGGAAAGGAGTGAACTCGGGATCAAAATAGAAATATATATTTGTTAGATCAACGAAGCGTTATAGCTGTAGACGCAAAATGTATCGGTATGAGCATAGTAACTAGACATACAATTTTTCCTGTTTCCTAATGATCAACTTTTCATAGAATAGGACACAGAAGATGAATGTTAAAAAAAAACAAAATCTTCAAGAGGTATATGCCAAATTGGAACTTACTATCGATGTTAATAAACAGAACATTTTGCGACAGGGAAGGTTCAAAAGTCAACAAATCAGGAAGGATTCAGATATGATCGTAAAATTAGCCGTCTATTCGGCCAAGGTCCGAGCAACCGTTCCGTGGCAGTTATTGCTGTTCACAGCAATACGTAGCCTAGATTCGCTGTTCACATTCAAACACGTAATTTCTGTGAACAATCGGCCACGGCCAAATAGCGATATGATATGTGATAGCGAGTGATATGTGATGCTTTCGGATATTTGGGAGTGCCGTTTCTAAAGGATGGAACAAGCGGCAGAGATAATTCTAACACAGTTGCTTAGGGAAAGGAGATATTTCTCTACACATCTTTTCCCATCTTGCAGTTTGTCTGCATCTGACTGTGCCGTGTACATCTTACACAGGTAGCCGCGCTTTTTCTTTAGGTCATCCCTTACAAAGTCATGACGTATTAAAAAAAAAAACGAGATAAAAAAAACCAGGGGGCAGCTTGAGCTGTAGTACCCCTCACGTTTATCCAACCGCCCCTCCCCTCATCACACACACACACACACACACATTTGTTACGTTCTTATAGTATATACAATTATTCATTAGATAAATGCTTCAGAGCTACCTTGGTACAGCCTGGCATAAGGCAGAAATAAGGTCTTGACGAAAATAAAATAAGTAAATTTAACTATACCTACCATAACTATACGTCAGTTTAATTAAGAGTACATTTAAGACACACATGATAAGACATAGCTAAATTTTTATAAATTTAACGCTACTATCAGGCTACTTTAGGCTTCGAGATCTATACTTTCACGAAGCTCCACAGGCTAAACACATCATCCATGTTGATGAGGCGGGATTCCTAAGAGCTGCAGCCAGATGTATTATAGTTTCTCTTCTCTACCTTAGGAGAAGGAAAGATGTTAACAGATTTCTTCCATCACCTTAACTTCTTTCTTCTACCTTTATCTTCAAGTCTTCCATTTTAGTTAAAGGTAAGAACTGCTTAGATTATAAAGCGAGGAATAGGGACTAAGAGTCTAAGAGGAAACAGCACTGTGGCGCCAGACTGATTTGAAGGCCGAATTTTGAAGCACACAAGTGTACTTCGTGCAATCATTGAAAGAACAATCTTCATCTCCCGCGTTCTCTTTTTTAGCACTACAGCACTGGCTCCCGATACCAATCTTCTCCAATGGTTCCTATGCGTTGCCATTCCAGCGTGACACCTCACTTCTATCTTACCGTAGGTCGAGCCCTCTTTCTGTTTTTACACACCTCTGTCCTCAGGATTTTCTTTGCCATACGCTAATCATCCATCCGTTCTGGGTGACCTAGCAATTGTATTCGTTAAGCCTCTACGAACATTACGATTTCCTCATGCTTCAATAGCTCATCTGGTTATTTCTTATTCTCCACTTAACATCTTCATTAACTTGTTCATAAAGACGTAGTACAATCTTTCTTTCAAACCTACTCAGTGTTTCTTGTTTCCTTTGATAAGTCCTTGTCTCACCTCTGTAGGCAACAACCGGTCTGGTAAGTGCGTTATATTATTTTCACTTTTGTGTTGCAACTAATAAGTTTGCTCCTCATTAGTCTACTGTTAACATAGTATGTTCTATTTTCCATTTGTATGCTATCACGTATTGTATGCACCCTTCATTACCTATCATGCTACTCAGCTATCTGAATGATTAATCTCATCGAATGAATTACCTTCTACGCATAAATTATACAAATTTCCTCTCCTTTCTGATGCAGAAATGAGTACGTATTTAGTTCTTCTAATATTTATATTAATTTCCATTACAACGGATTGTTGATTTAAGGTCTTGATCTAGCTATTATCACACAACATCATCAACGTAAGCATATATTTGGCTTGTCTTATTTAACATTGTTCCTTCCTGATCTACGAGGGGGTACCCAAAAATAACCGGAATTTTTTTTTAAAGCTATGTATTTAATTTTTTTTACAAAGCAACCTTATCACCTTCAAAGTACTCTCCATTACACTTAATACATTTGTCTAATCTGCGTCCCATTTCTGGAAACATTTTTCAAACTCGTCTGTTGTGATGGCCGACAGCTCCTGCCTCGTTTTTTTCTTTACCGCTTCCACGTCGTCAAAACGTTGTCCTTTCATGTCCCTCTTCATTCGCGGAAACAAGAAGAAATCGCACGGAGTGAGGTCGGGTGAGTAAGGGGCGTGGGGCAAGGGAGTCATGTTGTTTTTTGCTAAAAACTGGCGCGCTGAAATGGCTGCGTGAGCAGGTGCATTGTCATGGTAGAAAAACCAGTCCCTCATCTGCCACAGATCGGGCCTTTTTTGTCGCACATTGTTACGCAATATTTTTAAAACTTCCAAATAGAAAGCCTGATTAACAGTCTGACCTGGTGGGACGAATTCAGAATGCACTACCCCTCTCACATCGAAAAAACAAATGAGCATCGTCTTGATGTTTGATTTCACGTGACGAGCTTTTTTTGGGCGAGGCGACAATGAAGTTTTCCACTGGCTTGACTGTTGTTTAGTTTCGGGGTCATAACCATAGCACCATGACTCGTCACCAGTAATGACCTTGGAGAAAAAATCTGGGTCGGTTCGGAGCTGGTCTTTCAATGCACGGCATGTTTCAACTCGATTCTCTTTTTGCTGTTCAGTCAGGACCCGAGGCACAAATTTTGCAGTGACCCTTCTCATCCCCAAATCTTCTGACAAAATTCGCTGAACCGAGCTCTATGTTATTCCAGATAACTTACTAATCTCTTCAATGGTCCGTCGTCGGTCTTCAAGCACGATTGCATGAACTTTTTTAACATTTTCGTCAATTCTGGAAGTTGACGGACGTCCAGAACGAGGTTTGTCATCAATTGACATTTCACTTTCATTGAAACGAGAAAACCATTGGTACACTTGAGTTTTTCCCATAGCACTATCCTTGTAAGCTGTTTTCAACATCACAACAGTTTCTGCGGCGTTTTTCCCAAGCAGGAAACAAAATTTCACAGCAGCGCGCTGTTCACTTAAATCCGCCATGACAAAAAACGAGGAGCAAGCGAAACTGCTTTTACAAAACAAATTACTGTGACCGGACATAACCTTCTCAGGCGACAACAATGACGGACTGAACTCAGAACGAGTTGCGCTACACTCGCCTAGCGGGAGAAATGCGTACTACGTAAGCTCCGCCAGTCGCAGCGCTATTCCGGTTATTTTTGGGTACCCCCTCGTATGTCTTTAAAGGCATAGTGTAGCGCAATAATAAAGAGAGTGGCTGATAACCAATCACCTTGCTTAACAGCCTTATTAAATGTAAATGATTCACTTACCATTTCCTTATACTTAATTTTGGCTTTTTTTTTTAATCCCATAGCCGTTAACTTTATGTTTCAAAGGTATTAAAAGAACAATGGTAACAACAATTTTTAAAAATTTGAGTACTCAAATAGAGTGATAGCCTATAGAAATTCAGTATAGAAAGTGCGAGTATGTAAAAAGATTAGCAGAGTATTGGCGAGGCTTGTTCCGTCGTTTCCATCACGCCAGGAGAGCGTTGACAAAAGACTGTCGCCAGATGACCTCCATCGGAAGATTAATTGCTTTTATCTGATCAGCTTTACTGAATAAAAAAAATCAACGGAATAATTTAAATTAATACCCGGTTTTGACCGTCAAGCGCGTGTGAGTGTGTGCGTGAATTCCGTTAGATATCAGCATGTGTTGATTTCAATTAAACCAAACTACCTCATAAATATTCAATAATTGTTATGTACCGTCGTTTTCAGCGTTACATAAATTGCCAGTTACAACGTTCGACTAGTCATATTAATAAACAATATATAATGTCAACGAATACTCTAAAGATAGTTATTAAAACGCGGTAGTTTATATAACAGCTACGCTTGATAATTTTCTCTACCACAGCACAGAGTCTATAGTGTTATTCATTCTAAATTACCAGTTAGCTTTCGTAAATTGTGATAATATATTTTAAATTATGTAAATTTTTGTACAGACAAACATGCTGACAACTGTGTTTTTTATAACTGTGTTTTCTTATTACGTGATTATGTGGTTCAAGTGTCAGGCCTACGGTATTTTTTTTACTGTTTTAGTAGTAAAGTAATAAAAAAAAAGTAAAGTGAAATGTTTTGAAAATCAAAATAAGCTCATAAATTAGCAAGGCAGGAAAGCACAATAAATGTTGATAGAGTATAATTAATACAGGAAGGTAATCCAGTTTATATTGGACATGCTGAAAACATTCACGCCAGCGGGCTCGCACGCACACACACACACACACACACACACACACACACACACACACACACATTGTTTTAGGGGATTTAAGAGGAATAGAAATAACCTCACGATCAAAAAATGCGAATTTCAGTACAGATATTTAATAATAGCTCCTATCTAATTTACTATTCTGTTGGGTTTTAGAGCATTTTAAAAACATTTATAAATGTTTATACGACGTTGTCCGCATATTGTATTGCGTTGTGATCGATTATCACGTCCAGTAAAGTTGGAGCTAAGCTTTTTCTCCGACGTAATCGGCTACCTTACTTTTTATCTGGCATTGGAAAAACATAATAAGATTTTTCTGTTAAAAAATTAGACTGAGTCGCGTACAAAAACTTACGAGCACTCGACTAAGAAAATTTGAAGTAGTGGGGCAAGGTCTAAAGTTTCGGACGTAAAACGTTTGGATGTCGGGATATCTTTACATTCGTTCACTCGTAAAACGGGATACCGACTGAACAACGGCTGTATTCGCAGAATTATCTCTGGTTCAGAGAACACGAAAAAACAATCTAAGCTGAATGTTTTGGTCTTTCTCTCCTAATAAATCACCCAAAACATTTAATAATACTCGCATCAATGATTCCGGTAAAGATAACATTAATTTGATCCGTAAAGATTAACCAATGATCTTTTACCAATATGGTAATCGCCCAAAATCAGCATCTTATATTCCACGTTTTTTATGTAAAGGATTACCATTAGGCCTATTTATGAAACAAAAGAAGAATTTCGACGAAACCGAAACATCGAAGCATGATAATGTTTTTAATATTTACTATATAATACAAATATTTACTATATAACAAATATATTTACTATATAACAAACATTATCATGTTAAAACGACAGAGACCGAAGATTTCTAGACTGTGGGGAATCGAAAGTGTGGAAGCGTTACATTTTTCGATGACGTTACATTTTTGTGGAATGACCCCCAGCCTAAAAACATTATCAAGTTACAACGTAACTGATTCTAATACACGTATAATCTGAGGATATTTTCATTGTATGACACAAAACCTAAACCAATCTATCAAAACTGTAATCTATTCACAGGTTAGGTTAGGTTAGGTTGGATCGGGTAAAGTTCACGTTAGTCATGATAATCATTCTTGAATTAGTAGTATACAAGAATATTGGTAGTTCAAGTAAAGGAACAACAGTTACGTCTGATGTTTTGTATATTAGCCCAACAAACTGCACGATGAAGTAATTGGATGAAATTTCGGAAAATCATTCTGGGAATTGAAAAACTAAATGGCCCGCTAAGCTAAAAGGCAATTAAGGATACATACGGAGAAGTTGAGGATTCAGGTTATACGGATGAGAATGGAGACGGGATACACCAATGAAAATAATACTTACTAAAAAACAATGAAATCATTTAATTTCAATAAAACGTTTTTTCTCATTATAAAGGTGCGCTTTATTGAGGAACCATAAAACACATAACTTAATGATTATTTTTTGTAACAGTTGACGTATTTTAACCTTATTTTTGTAAATACCTATTTATCTAGAATCTATTGGTTTTTTAATAATTGTTTTGACGTTACATTACAAATTTAATGTAAAATATCGATTAAATTTTAAAATAATTTAGGAAACCCACGGTTTGAAATATTTGTAAATTTAAGCTTTGAAACATAAACCAAGAGTAAAGTGCTATCTTGTATGGATCCCATTTTCAACCAAGTAGGCTAATACGACAGTGTCATCCGACGCTCTTAATAAAATAATGTCAAGAATGCAAACAAGTAAAATAGGGTGCGTACAAGAGTCATGAAATATGGTTTATTTTGAATGTCCACTTTTATTGTGCTAAATTAATAGTTTTTGAATTATCTAATAATGTATCTTTACCTTTGATGGAACAGTTAAATTGAGCCAACATATAAAGTATAACAGTATTAAAAAAACACTTAAAAATCAATAAAAAATTTAGCTTATTCAGAATAATGTACATTAATGGAACGTAATAGTAACTGTTTAAAGTATTACTTAGCAGCAAATTGCAGCAGAAAATTTGCAAACTTTTCAAAAAATTAAAAATATAAAAAGGCTTTTAATTTTAACGCTGTAAATTGTACTTACGTTATTAAAATAATTAATTTTATTAGTAATTTTATGACCTATAGTTAAGAGTGTAGGAATATTTTTTTTAAGTATTAGTTTTTGAGTTGTTAAGATTCAAAAATTGTGTTGGGCGGTAAAGAAATTGAACCACTATTTTTAAACAATCATACCTCCCGAAGTATTGGTTATTCAGAAATAAGAAAATTATCCTCTTCTTTCAAGTAAAATGAGTTTCTCTACTAGTAATTTTATACAAACCACTATGTTATCTTTGGTATCGACGAGCGCTTTCGGCAGTCATTAGGTTGGTAAATGACCTGAAGATGGCTTGACTGCCGAAAGCGCTCGTCAATACCAAAGATAACATAGTGGTTTGTATAAAATTACTGGTAGAAATATTTGAGACCACTAACACTCCAATATAACAATAAAAAAAAAAAATTAATTTCGTTTTAAATCTATAAAACTTTATGATTAAATTAATACTTTCAAAGATATGTAACAAGAAAGTAACGAGGTAACCACGAAACAACGATATTATGAGGGGTTAAAATCATAATTTGTAACTGGCAGTAACTGGAAAATCATTAACATTCATAAAAAAGAAAGTACCAATTTTTTTTTAGAATTAAAAGTCTATCAACTACATATGTTATTTTTTTTATTTCCCACCCACTGAAAAGGGGAGTGGAAACACCCCCCTGAGAAACAGCACCCAAAACTTTTTTTAACTTTTATTTAGACGCTGTGTAGCTTAGATTTAACGAAAGCTTTTACGTCGAGTCGTTCTATTGCAGGAAACTTTACGTAAAATGGTTCACTGACCCTACTACAATGTGCGTTTAGGATTAGTCGTATATTCGTAGTTGTTAGATATAGTATCCTAAAAGTAGAGCTGTAGGCTTTCTCCAGAATATTGATTGTTTGCAGTCAGTAATGAATCGATTCTTTCTAGATACCGGGCTTTCAAGATCATACCACGTGGTGTAAACTGATCTGTTTAATACATACTATTAAAAAATATTACTCCTCGTGCATCACTGTTATTCGGAATTTGGGAGTTGACATGTTTCTAAAATCCATTATTCACAACCTTTCATTAGTATTTGTTCCTACCATTAAGATCAGTATGTACAGATTCCATCATTACTCGAGAGTCAACTGTATGTTCTTTTCTTAATCTGTAATTCTATCTTTTGTCAACAAATTTTTGTCAGAAGGTTCATATTAAACTTGGCGTATCTGGCAGGATGACCTCAAAAATTTTCTCTTGCTTTTTTCTCATTACTTTTATAAGGTTTCTTTTCTTCTTCATTTTTCCTGTGAAACTTCAAGTCGTGTTTCCCGGTCCATCAATTCGCTTTTTAATTAATTTCACTATAACCACATTACTGCTCTGACAATTCATTGCCTTAGCATTTTCGATAGCCACATATCCATAAATACTCCATAACTGTAACATTCTGTGTTTCCAGCAATTACACTTTTGTGTAGAAGTACATATATGTAGAGGAAAATATTTTTAAAAAAGAAAACAATGTTCGTTAAACATTCACATATTGGCAAATAAACAAAAAGTCAGTTTATTATCTTTATCATGCTGCATAACGTTAAAAAGTAATTTACCACACACAGTATGCTGTCATCAACAGAAGGATATTTGGAAATTTAATTTGTGTTTTTATTTTATTTTCAAAAAGAGTATCAGAGTCTAGTTGCATATGAAAGTGTTCATGATTTGTTTATTACTAAAACTTTTCGTAACTGCTAAACAGTGGTAGGGCTCTGTTATCCATTTTGTATTGGTAATAATGTATATTAATATATATTTGATGTAAATTCGGGTTAAAAAGGATTAACTCAGATGTTAGTAATTTTGAAAGAATGTATTTTCTAGTGTATTCAAGTATCTAGTATACTCTCTCTAAAGTCTCTTTGTTAGTGTATATTAACAAACCTTAACTCTTGGATGAGCAGGTACAGTACTTCCCAATGCTGTGAATGAAATTAATATTGTAAATGTTAAAAATGGGAGAAAGGTATTAGTATTATTTTTATTATTATTAAAAATTATTAATTATTGAAACACACACCACAGTTGTGTGTTTGGCGTCAGCAACAATTGTCCTGAAGATAAAAATAAATATTGCCGAAACGTCGACGCAAAATAGCTAAAATTTGTATTATTGACCGATCCTCACTAACCATCCACTAAAACATTCATTGATTGACGGTCACTAAAAATTTAAGGATTATTAAAAAAGTATGGATTTTGCAAAAAAACAAATAGAAATATCAGTACCTTTTACACTGCCATAGATAGTAAACTTCTACATATACCATGTAATATTCACATTTAAAAAAAATTCGCATTTAGCCAAATTGACCAACTGTAACTGTAACTGTTGTGTTTTTAAATTGTTCCAACTTGAAGTATTCTTGTCTTCACTAGTCTGTAGTGAATGTGTTCTTTGCTGGCAGCAACGAGGTTTTCTTTGGAAAACACAAAGTTGCACAGTGAAAGGTGTATTAAAGCTGCATAATTCTTGCTTCTCGCTACCTGCTTTCCTTTGATGTTTTCATTTAAAATTAATCTCGTACCTGGGAGTAGTGTCCATCACGCGCATTAGATGTAGCCTACAAAATTGTAAGCATTCTTTAGTGTCATCTCTGCTGAAATGCTTCACGACTGCTTTCTTGCAAATATCTTTTCCAATTTTAAGTCCCCATCACATTAACGTGTTGAAATTTCAACTAATATGGCTTCTCTACTTTGAGTACTGTTGACTTCTATGAATAAAATGATTTCTGAATGATCCAATTGATCTTTAAAGAAATGGATCTACAAGAATCATCTTACTTTCTTGAGTTTATCGTCGGCTGTTTTAGGTTATTCACGATGTTAAAGTTACAAATATAGAGATGCTTCGTTAGCTCGACACCAGAACAAATGAGTTTTCTAATAGAAAACACTGTTTTTGTAAATGTCCTTTTGTTATACCGAGTTGTGTTCCAGTTTTCGTTAGCACATGTTCCAAGATTCCACTGGCACATACTCATTCTCACACACCCATGCCCACGCACACAAATGAATACACCCTTGTCTGCCTTCTTGTGGTAGGAAAACTTAACAAGTACTTAAGTAGAACATGTTTTTGCGACAGTATTGTATTACCGTATTAAATGAATTCCTGAACGTTAAGTAAAATTGGTTGAATCTTGAACACAAAAAGCTTTTCAGTTGGTGTAAACGGTTGTCAACTTTAATTTCATTAAACTACGAAGTTTATTCTCACTGCTATCCTTCTCTGTCTTTCTGGAAGTTCTGTCTCTTGCATTTCTCTTTCGATTGCTTGCGTCCACCGTCTCTGCGGCCTTCCGCTTCTTCTTCTGCCTTGCGGTGTCCATAACACAGCTTGCCTCCGGCAATCCGTCCTTTCCAATCCTCTGTACACGCCCATGATAGATGTTTTTTGTTTGGTTTTGACAATTTTTCGGTTCCATTTGTACAAATCAATTTTTCCGATCGTATTATTTTCCCTAAATATTGATTGCCATGAAAGATTCAGTTCAAACCTGCTAAACTGCTATTTGTCATGTTCCGGACGAGGTCTTTCAGTGATTCCACCATGTTTGAGTCCTAACCACGAGATGAACAAATCTGTTCAAAGGCATGTCTCAAAATATACTCTACATTAATTCTATGGTAATTATAATAGTAATAAGGTTACAATAATTATAGTTAGGATTTCGGTAATATTTACGACAAGAAAACGAGGAATAAAATTACTGTCCAACGGATTAGTATACTACAAGGTTAATTTCCTGGGAGTGCCGAAAAGACATTGTATTTGAGAATACTGAAGGGCTGGGAGCAATTGTCAATTCACATCGGGAGAACAATATTCTGAAAAGTTTAGCTAGAAAACTGCTGCAGCTGAAGTGCTCGCAACGTTAATATAATTGAGCTTCAATGATGCTTTTCTGTTAGTTCTTCTGAGAGGGAAAATTTAAGGAAGGCAATCTTTTAGCCACTTTTAAAAATATATTCATCTCCCCGACAAAGCTGAATACAATACATTCCATGTAAATTCCGATTTAATGAGTTTTGGGAAAACATTACCTTTGAAAAATTTGTAGGTAACAATACCTGTTGAGAATCTTTCTTTAGTTTTTATTTAGTTCGAAATTATAACAAAAAAAATAGCTGTTACTGGCGTGGTGTTTGGTTGCAGGTAAGTGAACTTTCAGAAAATTGGATTTGAAAAAATTATCTACAATTGGTTTTAATGTTATCAATAATTGGGATTCCGATTTCTATTCATTCCCGTATTATCATTACACACTCTGTCTCTTCTTGACTTTCCATTGATCTTGACCTGACATGCACTCCATTCTTTAAACAGCAAGTCCTCAATTGCAGTTCTTATGGCAGTTTGTCGCCGAATGCCATATATACAGTATTCTATCTTTTTCCGACATATGCTACAGTTCTTGTAATTACGATGTTATGTGTTAGTTGTTAATTGGCTTCAGATATAGTTTACTTCCATGGCATACTGTTCATCAGAGATAAGGCTTCTACGTTTTGACTGTTTCAACGTTAAATATGTACAGTCATCACAGTTCTAAAAATCATTGTCAATAATATACTATCCTGTTGTAGCCAATCTATATTTTTTAATTCGTTCCAACAAATATTCACCGCAGAAGCTAAAAGGAATAATAATGTAATAGCAACTCGGTCAGTTATTTGTGCATCTTCTGTTTGGATTTTCTTTGTAATTTATGTTTTAACATTTCTTCAGCATTGTTAAATGGACAGATATTCCTGTAACGCGTCCTCAGTCCTCACGAAGTTCTACTTCTCGTTTTGTCCTGTACAGCTACTTTTATTTCCGTGTACATATTTTTATTATGTAACGTTGTTTTCCAAATCAAAGTTCTTTTCTGCTCTAGCAAAAGAATATTCGTTGTGATATTAGCCACTTTTTATCAATCAGACTCCGTTCAGTCAGTTTCCATTCCCTTCGCGTAACTGTTACCTGTATTTTCTCTGTCCCTGTTTCTTCCCATAATTTCTTATTAACAAATCCTCTGGGACATCGTCTTAGAGCTGTGGTTCTACATGAACACAATGTGTACAATTAACAAGAACAACACGGATTGAAATTCCTTCTAATTAGAGTGGTAGCTCTTCGTTTAAACTATACAACAGTTAGTCGGTTGTAATTAGAATTTATCATTCACGCAGAATCATTCGTTATTGCTTTATAGTATGCAAGGGAGGAGTAACATAAATTATGCGCTCAAATATCCGATTTTATTGCTTCTGACGCAGGAACGCTGTACAGCCGCGACGTTCCCTTCATCAGTTTACAGCATGTGCAGCAACACCAGTCTATAATTTCACAATTACGGCGAGAACAGCTCTAATTGATTCATTACAACTACAGCTAATTGCTTGCAGCGGTATGAATTTTAATTGGTACAATACGATATCTAGTTTCTATGACGCGCGTGTGGGGAATATACCGCGCACGGTCTCTTGGTGTACGGTGTGTGTGTGTCCGCGTTGGTATATTTATACCCCAGGCGGGCTGCAGCAACAGCTCTATACATATAATTTGTGGACTCAATTAATACCGCCGTCCGGCTGGATGTACTGTCGTTTGTTCACTCCGAGTTCATATAAAAAGAGAACAGCTGCGAATAGCAAACGTACGACACTTTTAGCGCAATCACATATTTCTTCGTGTCAGAGGTTACTTGTTATTGTTGGTATTGAGACTGATATTTAAGGCCCCCGTCAAGTATAATTATAAACTACAAATCATCACATACTACACTGTTCTTTTTCATTTAATTTACGCCTTACGGCGTGGAATGTCGTCTCTCACTAAGTCGTATTTCGCTACATGCGGACCCGGAGGTCACTGGAGGCTTCTTCCTCAAGTTCCGATTGTAAAGATAACCAAGTCATTGACAGATGAACGTACAGACACAAATAGGTTTTCATTTGAAATATTTATGAAAATATTCTTAGGTTGTCATTTGCGTTAAATAGAATATAACAAGAATAAAATAAACGTACTGTGTATGCTAAATTTAAACGCTAATCTTATTCCGTTCAGCAGTACTTATTATCATTTTTTTAAAATAAAAACATACAAACGTACAGACGAAAAACGGATAATTTTTCAATTTACGTTTATAGGACATTTTCCATCATTTTAATGAGGAGATTAATTTCCCGAAGTTAGGGGCAATCTTCTGGGAACACTGTATAGAAACAAATAAAATATAGATTATGGCGTTGCTTATCACATACATGTGTAAGAAAATATGGTAAAATAAATTCAAATTAATGTCAATTTTACACATTCTTAGACTGAATTTATAGTAGTACATATATTATTTCAATAATGAGCGTAAATAAACTTACTATTGTAGATGTGAAAGTAATTCAATTCGAATGCTGAAAGTTCTCAATGAACTACCATGGGAGACCTGGAAAGTTTTAACCACGACCGTGCCTCAGTCCATTTTATTTGTTCCTTTTTCAATTTTCTTAGTTCTTTCTCTTTACTTAACAAGCTGTCAGATATTGTTGTCCTATATATTTTGGTATCATTTTATTCTTCTCTTTATTATCGTTTCGGAAAACTTTATAGGGTATGTTATTGAATTTATTTTTACCTATTGATTATGTTATTTTAATTGATTATTTTTTACTTCTTCTTTACTTTATAATGAATTTTGTTCCAAAACTTGACTTAAGGTTCTGTTTTTCTTCTGTAATCGGGAATGTTCCAAATTGAATATATTGGCTATCTTGAAAAGAAAAGACAACTACGCGGCGTTTCCCCTGCGAGGATCGAGACAACTGTTCTAGTCGTTTCTACCAGGGACAGTGTGTCAAGGTCGCATACTGACCTAGCTTCTAGCGAATTCCAGAGCGCTTGCAATTATGCAACCTTTCTCGACTAGTCAGCCGGGAAGTGGTAATTTCTGTGGAACCTTTACGAGGTATATATAATATCAGCGGCCAGCTTAGCAGTTCAGTTGGACTTGGCAATATTTCAAGTGCGGTCCGAAGTTATTAGTGATTGTAGCGATGACTATTGTGTTAGTGTGGAACTGTAACGAGGTAAAATTTATTGTTGTGTGTTGGACAAATTTAACTTTAATTATTGTATAAAAGTTCCTCTGTTAAGTCTAACTGTCGTTTGTGTCTAATTGAAACTTATAATTAGTGACTTAATTCGTGTCATTTATTATGTTTTCACTTTACAACTCGGCGATCTGTGAAATCTTCGTAACAATATATATTTTTATTTAATTATTATCCACTTACAACCTACTCACAATTACAAATAAAACAATACGCAAACGTTTTGAAGGAAATCTTATGATTAGAGAGAACATTGGACCCATCGTACTGTTGTAGAACACATGAGCGGTGAAGTTGCTGTAATTTTGCAGGCCGTGGAAGGCCAGATGGCCTGAGCCCCTTCAGCCTTGTCGGTATATCTGCAGGTGTGCTTATTTCTACAGCAAGTCAGGTTTTAATATCCCAGTACAAACAATGGAGTATTTTTTCGGAAATAAATGAATATGTACATAAATGGGAGCGTAAAGTTAGAGACATACATAGGTCAGTAAGTTATTGATAATACGATTTTTTATTGAAATCTCTGGAGGATTTATGGAACTGAATATTAGAACTGGGAATATGGATTATGTAGTAAAACAGCATTTAAATACAAGATTAGCCATGATACAATTTTAAGGTTCATTAAAGAATGTGGCTTGAGAGGTCGTCTTAGAAATTGAAATATCTAGTAAGTTGAGATGTTTTCAGTTATACAGAGGGTAAAACAGAAAACTAGTTAGAAATAGAGAAAACTGGAAGCCATGTGTGGTATGAATGACTTAGGATAACACGTTCGGAGCTGCCAGACAACTAGTAGGAGGTATCGTGGAACACCTAGACAACAATTCTCTACGACATCGGAAGGGCTCGTTTTCTCCCGTTCGAGTAAAGAGGAAACAAGAAAGAAGGTTGCTACGCAAATATAATTCCTTTGCCTTGGAAACCTTAAAGGCAATGCAGCGATCGGTATTTTTTTGTACAGAAAGTACAACATTCACACAGAGTACACAACGAGAAAAAGACAATTTATCACGGGCGAGGCGAATTCTCTATACAAATTACCTACACAAACGGCGCAGGTACTTAAAACGGTGGGCGGGCGACGCGGCGAGAGACTTTTTTCCTAGAAAGTCATTAACAAGATTAATTTCAGGGGTGAATAAATTTACTGTAAATGTTTTTACACGACTTCATTAAAGTATAAAGTAAGTAACTTACTAGTGAGTCCGTATTTATACACTTCTTGTACCGTCCGCGTCGCTTTGATTGCCTTGTTTTTTGTTACAATTACTTACTTACTACGTACCGGTGTTCCACGTCTCCCCCCCCCCGCTCACACAGACTGTACAGATACCGACTGTTTTAGTTATATACCAACCAAGTGGCAGTGTTGTTAGTTAATTTAGTGTTGTCGTAGGTAATTTCACGCAAGACCGCCCTCGCGGGTAGTTTCCCAAAGACGGCGTACCTTATAAAATTACTTGAACACTTGATGCTGACTCCGTCAGAATAATTTATGTCAGTCTTGTATTATTTCAAGCGACTCGTATTATTTTTAAACCGGAGATTTTTCGGCAGCACCTTTCTTTTTACAGGTTATCTGTATCCTATATAAATCAGAATAATTGTGTACTTATTAACCTTGAATTGCCTAACTGGCATAAGAAGTGTTCTGCTTGGTACTGATGTGTCTGGTAAATATAAGAGAGGATTGTTGGCGTCTTTTTTCTAAAAATCTTCTCTTTAGTGGTACACACTAAGGAACGAATTTGGCACCAAATACTATTTTCTCTTGAAGATTTCTGTGTTATCCAAAATAGAAAGACAAAGAGTTGAACCATAACGTGAACGCGATAAAGTCAGCCAGAGTATCAACAGACCATAGGAATGTAGGATTTCGGACAGTCGTAAAGGAAGTTAACATTGTGATACTCTACCAGACACATGGACTAGGAAGTAACAGCCTTCTACCCTCTTAAAAGAAAAAATAAGGAGAAAAAGTAAAAGAATACAAAGGAAAAAGGATAAAAGGGGGAGATGAAAAGGGAAAAAGCTATAAGACACGAGATTAAAAAAGAGATGATAATAAAAGAGAAAGATAACAGAAATGGAAAAGTATAAAAAGAGAAAAAATAAAATGAAGAGAGAATGATAAAGAAAAGAGTAGGAAGAATTAAAGGGGAGACGGGGTAAGATGAGGAAAGGAGGATACTCAAGTGTGGAGAACTTGACATGTGGGGGAGAAGTGTTTCTCCTCCACTTGACAAAATAACAAAGTGCGCGGAGTGAGGAGGATGGGAGCTGGAGGAAAGAAGGAAAAGGAAAAGTATAACAAAATAAAGAAGGAAAGATCGAATTAAAGACGGGATGGATAAAAATGCACGTCTCAAATTGTGGATAGCAAAGTGCTGACTCTGAGCAGAAAATACCATAGTGGTGACAATTATTGTGGACGCTGTAGTGTAAAAATGAATAATGTTTTCTTTAACATCGAGTAATAAAATTTTATTATTACTGAATTAACTACATACATATGTAAGAAAACTGTCTTTTTTTAATGATTTCTTATTGTTAACGAGGGTATGAAGTATATGAGTGTAACGGCTGGCGACGAGACGCAATGCAAGCAAGAATGCCGTCACACTAATCTCTGGCAAGACGAATGATTCACCCTTAACCCGGCTTTCTTTTCTATTTACAACGGCGCACTTTGTTATCTTGACAAATAACAACCTCCCCCCCCCCCAAGCATCCTCTCGGTACTGCAACAGCAACTCTTATTACACCGGCTACGACGGCTCCTGTAATTTCCTTTTGTTATCCAGTTTTAATTCATTTTAATTCCCATTTCAGAAATTTTCCGCGGAATTCTTCACCGGTGAATTCGTTAGTAATTACACAGCGGAGACCTAAAAAGGTGCTGTTTACTTCAAACTGAAACGACGTCAACCGAAACTGTATACTGTTTACAGTATCAGTTGTCACACACATAACGACATCATCGGGAACGTGGTAGAGTTTTGATAATCCTAACTGAGTTTGACAAGGGATGGTTTAGATTTGGATTAGGTTAAAGAATCCCTAAGCCGAATATTGGACAGGCGTGGACTAGAAAGTAAGTCTTCCACCCTCTTAAAAGTAGAGAAGAAGAAACAAAAGCTAAACAAAGTAGGGAACAACAAAACGAAGAAAGAAAGGCTAAAGGAAGGAGAGAAAAAGGAAGAAAATATTGATAAATGTTGGTGGCATATTTAATAGCTTAAGTATTAAAATATTTTCACGTACTAAATTATAGTTGAAGGAATATTCAAAGTACAATAACCTGAATACTATTTATTCTGATAACTGGAATAAGCTGTATATAATAGCGTTTTATTTTTATTTGAAAACACAAAAAAGCAAATCAAATTCTTTATTTTTTACTTTTGGTCGTGTTGAGCTATTTCAGAGATTGGAGGATATTTGTTTTGGAGCAAAATAAATACTCTAACGGGTAATAATAAAAAGATGCGGAGAAAGAGCAGACTACTGCTCCCCTCCCACCCGACACACACACACACACACACACACACACACACAGAATAAAGACAACTAAAATAAAGAAAATAATGAAGGAAACACAGTATAAACGGACAACACAGCACAATACCGCGTGGCTCGGTTTTGAAGAGTCGTTCAGCATTTGCAAGTGCAATGGAGAGATTATTAGGAGAGAAGCTGGTAGAGGCAACGGCTGATAAGAATGTGATCCGTCGCAAACGTGCGCTACTACTGTTTTACGCACGTTACGTCGTCCCTAAAGTCAGTTCTAAAAACATTTACAGATCAAATCAAACCGCTGCTTCAGTATCTCTGACTATGTAGTGTAACATAAATTTTAAACAACATCTTCTTCTTCTTCTTCTTCTTCTTCTTCTTCTTCTTCTTCTTCGCCTCACGGAGTAGGCACTTTGGCTGTTCCGTCTGTACAGGGTATCTCTCCATCTCACTCTTGGTCTTCCTACATCTCTTGTACAAAAGGGTGTAGCCTACATTGAAACGCACCCTTAGGCAGTCGTCCATCTTATATTCTGTCCAGATGATTTAACTATTCCCTTGCATCAACATTGTGGACTGAATTTCTGTTTATAATTCAGCATATCGACTATCATAATGAGTGACACATCCAATTATATTGCAATTAGGCTTATATAATTTCTTGCATACGATTTTCGTATGAGCCATTCATAGTGTGAATAAGGTCAATAAACTACTTCTTAAAGTAAGCAACTAGTATTTAAGAAATTGAATAATATTAATATACAAAACTAAAATGAATATTAATAGTAACTAATATCATAACGTAAAACGTACAAATTTGTGAATGCGTGTAATGTAGTCACAGTGTTTACTCACCTGAAAAGATAGAAAGCTGACTAATTGAATTGAAACTATTAAAAGTTATACAGCTACCACTGATATGATTTTGTATGTTTTAACTTGTTTAAACATAAGTAGGATACAGCCATCGGACACAAAATTCTTGCCATCCGTTAAAGCCTACACAAGAAGAGATAGACTCGACATTGAAGACATTCGTGAAGAGCATTTTTAATCCAAGATTGTATTGCAGAAAACGAGGAAAGATGAATGCTCATCTGAATAGTATACCATATGGCAGGTTGTCTAAGGAAGTTTGGTAATACAAACCTATTGAACAAAGGAATATAGGAGGATCTAGGAAGCGTTGGTAACGTCGATGTATTCCTTTGGGATCGGAACAGAAGATTTCCCTGTCTCTCATGGAAGAAAAGAACTTTTTAAACATAGATGACTATACTGTACCTCAATGGCAGAGGGCGTGTACCTCTACTAAGGGCAGGCAGGCGAGAAACGATTAATAAATTAATATACTTTTTTATTATTTACTTTGTTAAAAGGCACTAAAACCTAGATGTTTATGTAATTCTTTTTTAAATGAATTCAATAACACTGCACTAGTACAAGTATAACTGATTCGTGTAGATGTACTTACTTCAGTCAGAAGGTTACCTGTTGGTAATTAAATGTTTTGAGAAGAACCCGGGAGAAAATCATCGGTGTTGCCCAATACCGTACTCGAGATGTACGAAGTACTGACGCGATTTTGCCAGATTAGGGCAAAGTACAAAAAGCAGGAAAGTAGCCAGAAGCGAGGCACACCTACTGAGCTGTTTTGTATAGTGATGACTGCAGATTGCGCCGACCAGGAAGATCGGGAATAGCTTATGCTGCGAAACACAAATTCTAGGTGCATGAAATTTTTTGAAAAGATGGATAGTTAAAATGAATTCCATCACCTGTTATTAAAGCGTTATAACAATGTTTTATATTTTAATAATACCTTTAATAGTAAGCTAGCCATTCACAAAATATTAAACATCTTCAGGATCTTGACGTGCTATTAAGAAAAGCAAAAAGAAAGTGTGACAAAAGAAAGAGGCTAGGCAAGGTAGGAAAAGAAAGACAATGCTGCTTGGGTGCTTGAAGACCGCCCTCGCGGGTAGTTTCCCAAAGACGGCGTACCTTATAAAATTACTTGAACACTTGATGCTGACTCCGTCAGAATAATTTATGTCAGTCTCGTATTATTTCAAGCGACTCGTATTATTTTTAAACCGGAGATTTTTCGGCAGCACCTTTCTTTTTACAGGTTATCTGTATCCTATATAAATCAGAATAATTGTGTACTTATTAACCTTGAGTTGCCTAACTGACATAAGAAGTGTTCTGATTGGTACTGATGTGTCTGGTAATATAACAGACTGATGACCCAGAATAGGGAACAAGGCTATTTTGTAGATAAATGTCTATGTAAAAGTTAGGTCTTATTGCGAAAACAGAGTTTTCTTCGTTAAAGTGACACTATTCCCAGGAACTAATAACAATAGAATTATTATATTACCTTATTTCAGTTCCGTCTTGTAAATTATAGTAGCTATGTGAAGCGTTGGGTACTGGAAACATGAATTTTAACGATAGAAACTTCAACTTTTTATATATTCTTTCTTAATATACATCGTGAAGCAAAATTAGTATCGGTACACTACGCTTTAGTCTGATGATGAAAAATTATTTATTTAATAAAACACGGTATTTTTTATTGTTTGTAATAAAAAATTCTCATAGTTCCCCCTTTTGTTTAAACTTAATATTTCTGCTACTAGGCTTTAAATACGAATTGTGTATAAGGCACAAAAAATGTAGCTCTGAAGGTTTCATAGGAAAGTGAACCTAAACATAGCTAATTTAACACGGATTGGATACGGTATTCCCACCCTCCTTAAAAAAAGAGAGAGGCAGACGGACTGAGAGAGAACGAGAGAAAGGAAAACAGCCACGGGGAAAATACAGGCAGAGGTGATAAACAGGAGAAGCAAAAGATAGTCTCTTTATAAGGTTTGCGTGTCTACGGTAAAAAAGATTTATATAACGCCATTGTCACCGTTACTATGTGCTCTCGGGTCGCGTGTTCCGGAGACGGTATCATTGTATTTATAATGTCGTAATGAATAGCACAGGAACAGAGCCCCTTCCTCTCTGCACACTCCAGACTATTGACACATCCAGTCCGACCTCGCTCGCGTCTACCTCCTGTAAAATATGATTACATTACAGTACACCGTGTACCCGTACTGTTGATTTATATTCTCCTGATAAAAATTTATTTTTTCGTACGAGTTTCACTGTCGCGCGGACCCGTTACTATCTCCCGGGCGACGCGACAGTTCTGTTTCGGGCGTTTTTCTGTATCGAAATGGGACTGTATTAATAAATCTCTATCAATCGCCGCTGCGTTATTATAAATTATTAGCGAAACCTTGTGAGAAGACCTCAGTTTATAAATGGGTCAACAGGGAATTTGTCCAGCGGCGCGAGACGCTGGGGGTCTGAAGAATGACTTCGTGTGCACAAAAACAAACTACAATTAAAATTCATGAGAGGTATTTCATAGGCGAGTATAAACCTTCGACTTTAATAAATCATTGTTTCAAAGAGAGTCGAAGTATATTTTAATAAAAAGTTCCCATTTTCGCCGTTTTCTGTGGTAGGACGGTATCCTATTACTTGTTTAGGTAGTCTCATACCTTCCATTCTCTCGATATGCATCCTCCATTTTATTTGTCCTTCCCTTATTCTGCTGCCCATACTACACATTTAACGTGGTTCTTATATCTTCATTTCGTATTAGATGTCTAAGGATGCAAGTACAACCTTTGGTTTTCCTCAGGAATTTCATTTCACTTGTTCTAGTCATCGTCCAAGTTTCACTTCCATAAGTTAAGTTAAGCAGGCGTTGCCATTGCTTTATAGAATTTTATCTTGTTGTCTTTTCTTGTTTCATTTCAAAGTGTTCTGTGTATAGTACCTCATATCATTTGAAATCTATTTATTTTTATATTGATGTCGTTGTAATACTCATAAGTTACATCGAACCCTAGAAAATTGAAATGAGATACCTGTTCTATAGACTGATTGTTTATAATTACCATGGAACGTATCGGATTATTTCCTCTAAAGGCCATAACTTCTGTTATATGGGTTGATATTCTAAGATTAGATTTTTTTGCATATTTGGTTCAAGTGGAAAACTGCTGACGGGAGATCTTTTTCTGATTTTTGCATAATAACCTGATCATCTGCAAATTACAATGTATTGATACACTGACCGGATGGTGCCAATTTGATTCCTGGGTTTATTTCTTCCTTTCATTGTCGCACAGCATTCTCTCTCTCTCTGTCTCTCTCTCTCTCTCTCTCTCTCTCTCTCTCTCTCTCTCTCTCTCTCTCTCTCTCTCTCTCTCTCTCTCTCTCCCTCTCTCTCTCTGGCTATATATATATATATATATATATATATATATATACTGTTAATTATTTCGAGGTTCGGTCATTAATTATGAAAACTCAGTTTTGCGACGTTTCGAGATTTATTCTTCTCATAATCATGCCTACAACATTAAAATATAGTCTTACTACAATTATATTATTTGTAAGTGTGTATAGGTGTGTGTAAAGTCATACATTACTATAACTATTTACTTACATTACCTTCGACTTTAGTTATAGTAA